>CM075652.1:35627500-36252500 GCA_037953625.1 Crotalaria pallida | reverse complement strand
ACCTTAAACCATAGACATTATCATTCGGCCATGTCTAGAAAAATTAGGTTGTGATGATTTTATTTTGTTTTGAGTTCATAGATGTTGGTTTGATGCTTGCTAAAGATGATCTAAGTGATTTAAATGCTTTGATTTTTACTTGGATTTTTCTAAGCTTTGATCTTTGATCCTCTTTTCAAAAGACTTGATCTATTGTTTGATCTTGAAAAAGATTTGATTCTTGCCTTGATTTTCCATAACTTTGATCTTGAAGTTTTGCATGTGACTATTTTACTCAAAAGTTTTGTTTCTTGGTTTGCATGTTACGGTTTTGATGAGAAAACAAAGGAAAACAACTTTTTCAAAATGGTTTTGCTTTTATCTAAGCCTATGTGTGTTTGGAAGTTAAAGATTTAAGTTTTTCCTCTTGATTTTGTTGATTGATTTTTCGGTCAAGCTTTGAAAATCAAAGAAAACCATGATTTATCTTCCTAAAAGATTTATGCATGTGATTCTCTTTTGTTTTAAATGATTTTAGAAGCACATGCAAAAGAAAATAAAAATGAAAATGTGTTTGAGTGACTAAGAGGTCATGGTTTTGAGAGAAGAAGGAGTGGTATTTTCTAAAACCATGTGTTTGAAATGCATGTTTTTGATTTGTTGATTTTAAGGTTTTATATGTTGAAAAAGTGCATCAAAAACCTTGTTTTGCCATGATGATGATTCGGCCTAGCTAGGTTTAGTAGGTTAGATTCTAGAAAGAAATTCAGAAAATATTCATTTTAAAGTCGGAAAATGCATTTTAAAGTCATTTTCCGACTAGGGGGTATCAGAAAATATTTCGACAGAACCCCATCGAAAAAAAATTGGGGTTTGGGGACTAAAAACGGAGTTTGAGGACTAATTCCCTTGGTGCAAGACGCCAAGACTGCAAATGGGCCTTAGTTTTGGCCCTTTTTTTTTAAATGGCTTATGCTGTAGCTATTGTAAATCACCAAAAAAAATTTATATATAAACTGGGTTTTCGGGCCAGGTCGGGCTAGCCCGGCTCAAACCGATTCGGGCTTGGGCTAAAAAGGCCCAGATATATTTCGGACTCAAATTTTGGTATATAAACCCGGATATAATGCGGGCTTATTCGGGCCGGGCCGGCCCGCCGGCTCTAACGGTGAGTGGAGGTGACAATGGCGAGTGGCGAGGAGTGAGACCGTGAGTGGGCTGGAGACGACAACAGTGAGGAGTTGAGGAGAGGAGGTGAGACGGCGGCAGCGAGGGCTGGAAGACGAGAGATCAATGAGAGATAGAGGGAAGAGTGAACAGAGGGAAAATGAGAAACGAAGCGAATTATCCATTAAAGTTTTTTTAATCTTAATCTTTGAGGTTAAGGAAAAATATAAGATATAAGAGATGAGTGAGGAAAGATTTAAGATGTTATCGGAAAAGAATAAGTGATGAAAGCGATGAGTTGAGCCAGAGCTTGGGCAACATTGTTGATATGGATGCTTTCTGAGGTTGAGACATGGGTGAAAGGAGATGAGATTGTGGAAACAGAATGGAGTTTGATCGGAGATGGACTTTTTGTTTTGGTTTTAGTCTGGGGACTAGTGTTGAGTTGAGCTTGCTCCTCCACTAGCGCTCAGCAACACGTTATTATTTTGAAAAAGAGATTTTTGAAAGGAATTTGGAAATAAATTTTCAAAAAGGATCTTTTGAGAAAGGTTTGGAGAAAGAATTTGTGGAATATTATTTTGAAAAGAGTTTGGACACACTACTTTTGAAAAGAATGATGAGATATGATTTTCAAAAAGAATTTGTGAAACCTTATTTTTGAAAATTGTTTATGAAACATCATTTTTGAAAAGCGTTCATAAACCTTATTTTTTTGGAATCATTATTTTGGAACCTTATTTCTTTGGAAACATTATTGTTGGAAAGGATTTTTGGGGAAATCTATTTGAAAAGGATTTGTGAAACTTTATTTCGGGGAGGCATTTGAGAAGTCGTATTTTTGAAAAGAATTTGCGATACATTAGTTTTTGAGAAAATTGGTGAGAACATTATCTGGGAAGGATTTTGTGAAACCTTGTTTTGGAAAGATATTTTCAAGATGAGAAAGAAACAAGAGTTTTGATGATGGATGATGAGATGATAAGTTTGGTCATCAAAGAGAACCCAGCTCTGTGCGATGTTGAGAAAAGGGAGGTTTTGAGAAAGATTAGAGGTCGGGACTCGTTGAAGGGATGTACGAAGGATGAGCCGACCAATAGGATTAAGTTTTTAATTAACTTATTAAAAGACTTTTAAAAGACATGTATTAACGCGGTGAGTAATGAGAGTTAACGCGAAGTAGTGGAGAGGAAGGAACCATAGGTATCTGCGGATACTTAGGAGGAGATTGCATTAGGGGAGGACAATGACGGTGATACGTCAAGAAGTCTAGAGTACTATTCTAGGCGGAACAATTCCACAAGTGGTCTGCTTTGCAAACTAGAATTAGTATTGTCGCCCCCTAGATTGCAAATCGTGAACAGTGAGAGGGACTGGAGTGGGGCATCTTGTTTGCCACTGCGAGGCAGTGAGCCATGATTATTATGAATTGATATTTTTGAGGCTGAGTCCTCCTGGTCTGGGACCATTTGTGTGTGACAGCTGTCGTTCCCGCACGGTAAAGGTCCTGTACTCCTGTTTGCTTCTGACTAGGTTGGGTGGTTGACCGAGGAGATGTAGACGAGTGTGCTAACTTGAGAGCATTTTCCTCAATGATGATTTAAACCCCTGCATCATTGATGGATTCGAATTCATAAAACTTAAATAAGAAAAGAAAGAATTATGTATGGATGTGATAATAATATGTTGAGAATAATTCTTGAGTGAAAGTATGGGAATAAGAACGATTTTATATGGTGATGAGATCAGTGCACGCAGCGGAAGCCTTCTATGGAATGCGATGTGAATATGCATAAGGTAGTAAGGAAGGAATGGTATTGGAATGAAGTAAGTATTCATAAGAGTTTATGTGATTAAATTTATGTGTTGTCTGTTTGTTAATATGGTTTGTCTATCTTGATATTTTACCTACTGTAATTCCACATTGTTGGCATGACATGTCTGGAATACTTACTCTCTCAAATTCTTCTGTTCTGTATATATGTCCGTTTCCATGTTCGCGTCCCTTAGTTCATGGATCCAGTTAAGTTCACATTCGATATTCGTGACGAAGGAAGATGGGAAGTGAATCGCCGTGGTTGGGAATGGCGTGGAGTATCTGAAGTTCGTATCTTTCACCCTGACCATACCCTTAGAGGGACTGAACCCGATTCTCGCACTTGCCGATTTGTGCTTTCGGATCTATAGGTTGGAGGAAAGTGAACCTGAGAAAGATCCTAAGGAGGACCCTGACGAGGAATTTCCAGACGCAGACGTGATCGACATCAACCCCAGTGAGGCACCTCCCGCGGATTCATCGTCTTCAGCTTAGGAGATTCATTGGTAGTTTCTTTTCTTATCTTGAAGTATTACGTTTCTTGTATTTGCCCAAAAAGCTAAAGATCCGGAGTACCATGATGTAATTCCCCGAACTATGTTAATTAATGTTATTTCAGTTGGGCACCACTAACTCTGATTATGAACATGAAATGGGCTATGACAATTCGGGTGAAAAGATTCAAGTTGCAAAGTGTGGTGTCACGTGATACTTCGGTTTGGAACTTGAAACTTAGCATGATGTGTGAGAACGCTATTTCATTTTAAAGAGAATTCGGGGAGAATTGTCTGGTTCTCATAATCATGCTACTCACTCACGTGTAAAAAAAATGGCCCTGATTTTCACCTAAAATGATTATGGTTTCAAGTTGCCAAATCGGGGTGTTACAAACTTCATGAAGCATTGAGTACTATTCTGGGCGGAACGAATTCCATATGTGGTTACCAGACGTGGTGGGGCTGGGTCCTAAGCCGTGGTAAGTTCTGCACCCAGAACTAGAATAGTACTGTTACCCCTATGGCAATTCAGGAACAGTGAGAGGGACTGGAACGGGGCTCTTTGATTTTGCCATTGTACCCGATCTTTCTACAGTGTGCCGTGATATTATATGAATTGATTTGATTTGAGACTGTACCCGATTTTCTACAGTTCTCCTGGCTTGGAGCCATTTGATTTGTTGAGACAGTTGTCGTGCCCGCGTGGTAAATGTCCTGTGTAACACCCCAATTTGGACTTAGAATTTTCACTAAAAATTTGAGCCATTTTTTTTTATAAACATTTCCAAAATCAGTTTATTTTAATTCTTTTACAAAAAGATTTTCATAAAACAATTTGATTCATTTGTTTACAAAATAATTTGATACTTAACTTGCGTCATAAAAATTCTATTTCCAAAAAGAGATGTTACCATCCAACACATTTAAAAAAAAAACTCATTTTCTCCATGTCATATTTAATTGATGGTTAACTTGCGGAAAATAATTTAGGTACATATGAACATGATACAATAACCAAAAAGAACTTCTTTTATTTCATTTAAAATAATCCATATTACAACTGGGGTTACATTCGGGATAGAGTAATCGTGTCCTACCCATCCAAAGATGGAATACAAAACAAAAAATATCCTAGACTATTAGTCTTCATCATTTCCTCAACCGCAACTGTCTGGAATATTCCTTGATTGCTGCTTCTGCTTCCTCCTCGTATGTACGTCGTCTCGCGATCCTCTTCCAACTTGAGCAACCGCTACTCGAGATAGTACATGATCTGTCATCTGTGAATATTGTTCCCCAATGTTCACAGGAAAGGGAAATAGAGAGAGTAAGCACTCCAAACGATATGATCGTCGACAGCATGGGCTTACCAGAGGGGAATATTAAGACCACACAAACATATATACATCATTATTACCATTCCGTTTAATAAATTTCACTAAATACCATAGGGTCCTTCCCACCAAAAGGATAATCTTCATGAAACCATATCCATTATATTTAATTATCTTTAGGCTCTAAGTTTCATTATCATAACCACCGGAAATTCAAGAGGGGGTACCACCACCGAGGCTCAAGAGTTTGGTAGTACACACGTTACATCTCCTCCATCATTCCAACCACATCCTAGTTCGGAAAGCAGATGGGACGCACAGGAACCCTAACCATGCTGGCATCGATGTCGAAGGGTACGCACCAACAAGTATCCAACACCGAAGTAAAATCATTTCATCAATACAGTTTCAAAAATGCAGCGACATCTAGCCCCATTCGGGTTCCCTCTCACCATCTAAGATTTGCTCAAGGGGGCGACAGTGCTATCTCTAGTTGATCGTGCAGTTCCTTGCTACGGCATTGCCTACAACCGAAAGACAAGTCCTTGTAGTCTTGTCCCGCCTAGAGAAGCACTCGAGGCTTCTTGACGTTCACCGTCCTTGCCCTCCCCTATCGCAATCACCACTTGAAAGTACACCGGCCTCCAAGTATTCGGTGTCTTTCCTCTCCACTACTTCACTCTCAACGCGTAGGTTTTGGAGAGGGGTTCCTTGTTGGAAACCAACAAGCGGCCTAACAATTTACTAGAGGGGGGTGAAGAGTAAATGGAAGCAACAATATTAAATTTTCGAATGTAATTGATATTAACAAATAATACGCTTACTGTTTTAAAAAACAAAATTAATTTTCTGTCCAAAATGTAAAGAACTACTCGATTAGTTCAGAGACTACTCGAGTAGTACGTGGAAATTCAGACAGAGAACAGAGTATTCAAAAGAGGGGTTTCGCTAACACGAAGCCAAGAACAGAAGCGGATGATTTGCTAACTTAAGGTTCTGAAGAAAATTAAATAAACGAAAGCAATAAAAGATAGACACAAGGAATTATTATACTGGTTCACTCTCTACCCACTTGAGAGCTACGTCCAGTCCCCCCTAAACCTTAGGGAGTGTCTACTAATAATCAATTCAAAAAGGTTACAATAGGAGATACAAGTGAACCTCACTCTATCACACCTATCCCTTTCAAGAGTGTACCAAACTCTTGAAGTCTACCCCAATTTGAATTGATTCTCTGTTGAAGAACCTCTTCAACCTTCCACAAAGAGAGCTTCTTGAAACCTTCAAGAACACCTTCTCCCTTTAGCAATAGAGCCTCTTGAAACCTTCAAGTGCTCCTTCCTTTCTTCAATGGAGTAATCAGATCACAGCGAAGCGGCTCCAACCAATCTCAATTGACAATGAAAAAGAAAGCTAGAATACTAGAAAGAGATTGATTCTTAGAAAGGGATTGGATCAAATTGTTCTATTTTGTGTGCAAGGATTTTCAAAACATTTTTGCTCAAGATCCGTGTGTCGCTCTTGTTGAAGAGGTAATCATTATATTGTGTTTTCAAATCGCTAGAATCAGGGAGGAGCCTGAGAAAATTAATAAGGAAAGATTCTCCCTTGATTGCCTCTTCAACAGCCATAAAAGAATTTGAAAATTGACTGATCTGACTCGTACTACTCGAGTAGTTGGAGCACTACTCGAGTAGTGAGAAAATCGATTAGTCAACAGACTACTTGAGTAGTTTGGTGAAACAGTGAGCAGGCCATTTTTCTACATTGCAGGCTACTCGAGTAGTGCACCAACTACTCGAGTAGTCACTGCTACTTTTTTAAAAATAATGTCAAAATTGATTTTCCAGAAGTCCTAGTCCCTTTCTAAGCTTTTTCAAATATTTAGCTTAACTAGTATTCATGCTAACTAACTCATAATCGCTTGAGTAAGATCCTAAGTCTACCACCCACACTCAACATAAATATAAAATATTACAAGGGAGCGGGAAATGGAAAACTTCTAAATGGTTGTTGTTGCTTTGTCTTCATCAAGGACAACTTGTTGATTTATTTGTCTTCATCAAAACCTTTTTGATTCTACATTCCTAAGTCTTTTAAGTCTTCTAAGTCTGTCATTAATCCTAGTTTTAGTCGACCCATTCTAAGCCTTGCTTCTAACGGGTCACGACCTCTAAGGGAAACATCAAACACCCTCTACAGTACAGTGGATTCCACAGGACTTAGACCACGACACAGTCATCCACGTGGCCAGTCACTTAAAGGGGATATTTAGCAAAGTTATTTTGTGCCGCTTGCACCATCACTGTACACTACTATCGCTTTCGCAATTTCACATTATTCTTTAACCATTCTTATATTTCATAATAATATTTACAAAATATGTCAAGTTCTTTTCATGGAACGACCGATCGAAAAACACAAAGAACTCTTTTCATAGGAACCACCGAACATTAATTATCTTTCCACAAGAAGAATCATTATTTCCAAAATATAATATACAATTAAAAAAAATATACAACATGGCATAATCAATTAGCAACCGACATATAATAAATATCGAGGAATCGTGTTTTTCGTATAAACGACGGGATACACACTCAATTGCCGTTTTACTACTCGACCGATAGATTCCTAGTTCCGACGTTTGAGATGATACGGAACGTCCTAATATTACCTACATGCCACTATGTCTTAAGAAGGCTTCTCTCTCACCTGAGATCCACGCTTACTCTGTTTTCAACCTGAGTCCACAACTCCAGCAGCTCATTCACTTTTGATTCCTTTTATTCTTAAACGACGAACAACATACAAATCAATATCTAGCAAGTACCCTATACTATCTATTTACTTAGGTAAAGACTAAACCCAAGGTACCAAAGCACCTTAAAACAGAAATCCTTTTTAAAACATAGGTCCTTTTTAAGGGCATTAAATAACTTAAAACAATTCCTTTTAAAATTCAAGAAATCCTTTTTTTCAAAACATAATTTAAAACTCACTCCAATACTTTGAAAACTATTTAGAATATATTTTTATTTCTACAATGTCATACTATATTACTTATATAACAACTAGCTGTGAATTCAATGCTCCTAATTATGTGGATTATGTTTTGATGATGACAAAATAATTAACAAATCATGCCTTGAAGATATTGCAACATCAACATCAACAAGAAGTCAAGAAAAGAAGACAAGTGCCCAATCATTCTCAATCAAATATTAATTGTAAATTTCTAATTTATGTTGAGAGTGGTTGAGAGTGGGTAGAAATAGTTAGTCTCTTCTAGGAATAAATTTTTATATGTTTATTAAGTTGAGATTGACCAAAAATTAATACTTGAGAGGAAAAATAAAATTGAAAAATAATTTTTCCCATATCTGATCAAAATACTCGAGTATTTTGAAAAAGACTCGAGTATACACTCGAGTATTTGTAGAAAAACTCGAGTATTTGTGTCAGGTCAGCAATTATGACCGTTAGTCTTGTTCGTGCACCAATTCACTCGTGACCGACCAAAAAGACTCGAGTTTTTACCAAAAGACTCGAGTATTTTTGTCCAGTCAGCAAAAATGAACGTTGGAGAAACTCAAAAACCCAATTGAGGGCATTTGAGTCTCATCCAACCCAAGAGAGCAATTCAGAACCTTATTGTAAAATTTCTCTTTGAATTTGTGCAAGAACAAACAAGACAACAACACATTATTGATCACAAGCTTTCATAATTTCCTTTTCTCAAGTGTTAATTCCCAAAAAGCTCAACTTCTCAATCATATTGTCATTTTATTCCAAGTTGAGTTTTAGGCCTCAATTCTTACATTGAGCTGTGCTTATTTGTGCTAATCCATTGTGAGATTAGTAATACACATACAAAAAGCTTGATTATTCAAAGTCTTGGATTGTTCCCAAGCAAACCCTAAGTGGCTTAGGGTGTTGGAAGTCTTGAGAGGTTCTCAAGCACAAGACTAGGAAGTTCCTAGCCCGGTGGAGTTTCTTGAAGGGAGTTCAAGGAAGCTTTGTGAAGAGTTCTTCAATCACCGGAATCAAATTGGGGTAGAAATCAAGAGTTTGGTACACTCTTGAAAGGGTTAGGTTGAGTGAGGCCATTCTCAAGCAATCCTTTGTAATTTCTAACAATTTGATTATTAGTAGAAACTCCTAAGTGATTAGGAGGACTGGATGTAGCTCATTGTTGGAGTGAACCAGGATAAAATTGCTTGAGTGTTGGTTTATTGCTTTTAATCTACTTTCTAGCTCAATAGACTTAAGTCATTTCAATCAATTAGGATTTATACAATTAGGTAGCAAGTTCAAGGAATCTTTGTGTTAAAAGTTATTTAGATTACTTGCTATTCTGTTGGATAAGTTCCTGTTTATTATTGAATTGATTTGAGTTAAATTGCTGAATTTTCGTTTCTGGTTTTTCTGCTATCTGATAGTAAAAACTCGAGTATTTCAGAAAAGACTCGAGTTGTTCATCCTGAAAAACTCGAGTATTTCACAAAAGACTCGAGTCTTTTGTTTCTGATTCCAGAAAATTCAGTCTAAGCTCCATTCTTCAATTATCAATCGAAATATTTGGTATTAGTGCTTCAAAATACTATTCACCCCCCTCTAGTATTTGCTTAGCCCGCTTGTTGGTTTCCAACAAGTGGTATCAGAGCTCGGTCGAAAGATCGAGTGTAACAACTTTTTCGAAAAAGATCCTTTTGGAAACTTAATGGGCTCTAGCAATAACTTTGGTGGAGAAGGAGCTTCAATAAACCGTCCTCCACTATTTAATGGTGAAGGATATGTTTATTGGAAAACTCGCATGAAAGTTTTTATTGAAGCAATTGATATGGATATTTGGGATGCAATTGAAAATGGTCCTTTCATTCCCAAAAAGAAAATAAATGATGAAATTGTTGAAATTCCAAGGAGTAGTTGGAATGATGATGAAAAGAGAAAAGTCTCATTTGATTTAAAAGCTAAAAACATCATCTTTTCGGCTCTATCCCATGATGAATTTTATAGAGTTTCCCAATGTAAATCGGCAAAAGAAATGTGGGATACTTTGCAAGTCACACATGAGGGAACAAGTGAGGTTAGAGATGCAAGATTGAATTCTCTAACTCACGAATATGAATTGTTCCACATGTTGCCAAATGAAACCATTAGTGACTTGCAAAAGCGATTCTCTCACATTGTTAATCATTTGATTTCCTTGGGAAAAGTATTTCGCAATGGTGAAACTACTAACAAAATTCTAAGATGTCTTGATAGGAGTTGGCAACCCAAGGTAACCGCCATCAAGGAATCAAGAGACATAAATAGCATGGACTTAGCCACTTTGTTTGGCAAACTCCAAGAGCATGAGATGGAACTTACAAGACTTGGGATGCATGAGGAATCGGACAAAAAGAAAAAGAGCATAGCACTCAAAGTTTCAACCAAAGCTACAAAAGAAGTTGAAGAATGCTCTACAAGTGGAGATTCCGATGGTGAATCAAATCAAGAAGAATTTGGGATGTTTGTGAAAAGATTCAACAAATTTTTCAAAGGGAAGAAAGGTGGATCTTCATCCAATTTCAAGAGAACCAAAGACTCCAAACAAAGAGAAAAGAGTACCAACGATGGAGTTAAGTGTCATGAATGTGGAGGGGTTGGTCACATAAGAATGGAATGTGCCACATTCTTGAAGAAGAATGACAAGAAGACCCAAGAGACCAAAGGGAAGCGTGCATACATTGTTTGGGATGCACCGGAGAAGAGCAATGAATCATCTTCAAGTAGTTCCGGTGATGAAAATGCAAACCTTTGTCTCATGGCCAAGAACAATCATGAGTCCTCATCAAGAGCTAATCATGGCATGAGTGAAAGTGATGATGAGGTAACCTCTAGCTCTTCTTGTTCATCTTCAAACTCCATTTCATATGATGATTTGCAAGAAGCCTACAATGAAATGTTAATTCAATTTAAAAGGCTTGCTAAAATTAATAAGGAAAAAGGAAAGAAAATTTTGGAGTTTCAACATGAAATTGATGAATTGCAAAAATCTATAAATGAGTTGAAACTTCAAAATGAATCCTTGGAACTTATTAATTCTAGTCATCAAAGTGATTGTGCAAATCATGATGAGATTATCACTCCATGTGAGAGATGTGATGAACTTGAAAAAGAAGTGAAAGAGTTGAAAAACAAACTCACAATCTCACATAGTGATAGAAACCTCAACCGGTTGTTGAACTCTCAAAGACATAATCACAACAAAACCGGTTTAGGATATGTTCATAAAACGAACAAAAAGTACAAGGTGGTTGGAACATTTTCTAAGAAAAATTCATCAAAGAGACCAACTTGTACTTATTGTGGAAAGGTTGGACATATCAACATTGAGTGCCACATTAAGAAGTTTGAAATGAAAAAGGGCACTTATATGTGGATTAAGAAGGGAGAAAGTCCCAACACTAACCCTAAGGGACCCAACATTGTTTGGGTACCCAAAGTGAACAAGTGATTTCATTTTGTAGGTGTGTCTTCGAACGGGAAAACAATTGTGGTATCTTGATAGTGGATGTTCGAAGCACATGACGGGAGATAAGCGGCACTTCATTGAGCTTACTCCAAAGGAAAAGGGTTATGTCACTTATGGGGACAACAACAAAGGCAAAATCCTTGGTATTGGTAAAATCGGAAACTCTTCAAACTTGATTATTGATAATGTGCTCTATGTTCAAGGATTAGAACATAATCTCTTGAGCATAAGCCAATTATGTGATGTTGGTAATCATGTAGTTTTTACCTCTACCCATTGCCTCATTAAAAGTGACAAAGATGAATCAATCAAATTTGTTGGTAGAAGGTCAAATAATACTTACTTAGTTGATTTGAACAAAGTCACTTCTTTGGTCTCTACTTGTTTAGTGAGCAAAGAAAATGACACTTGGTTATGGCATCGTAGGACCACTCATATTAATGTAAACCAATTGAAGAAAATACAATCTAAAGATCTAGTAGTTGGTTTACCAAAGCTAAATTTTTCTATTGAAGGTGTTTGTTCTCCTTGCAAGAAATGTAAACAAACTAAAAGCACCTTTGGATCAAAAATGGTGATGTCCACATCAAGGCCATTAGAAATGCTTCATATGGACTTGTTTGGACCATCACAAGTAAAAAGCTTTGGTGGCAACTATTATGCATTGGTGATTGTTGATGACTTCTCTAGGTTTACTTGGACTTTATTTTTAACTACTAAGAGTGAGACCTACAAATCTTTTAAACATCATGTCAAACTTTTGCAAAACCAAGTGAATCAAAAAGTAATTATTATTCGTACCGATCATGGTGGTGAATTCGAAAACCACAAATTTGATAGATTTTGTGCTAAAAATGGTATTGAGCATCAATTCTCCGCACCAAGGACTCCGGAACAAAACGGAGTGGTAGAGCGGAAAAATAGGGTGCTAGAGGAACTTGCTAGAACCATGTTAAATGATTCTCAAGTACCTCAATATTTTTGGGCCGATGCCGTCAATACGGCTTGTTATGTTTTAAATCGTATTTTGATAAGGCCCTCTTTGGATAAAACCCCCTATGAACTTTACAAGGGAAGAAAGCCAAATATATCTCATTTTCATGTCTTCGGATGCCAAGTTTTTGTTTTAAATAATGGAAAAGAACACCTTGGCAAGTTTGATTCCAAATCCGATGAAGGCATATTTTTAGGCTATTCTTCTCATAGTAAAGCTTATAGAATTTTCAATAAAAGAACTTTAACTATTGAGGAATCAATTCATGTGGTTTTTAATGAGTCTTCAAAAGAAGATAGTGTTTTATGTGATGCTAGTGAAGATGGCATTGACTTTTCAAAAGAAGAAAAAGAGAGAGAGAAATCAAAAGTTGATGAAGGAGAAGTAAGGGAAGAACTTCCTCCAACTTGGAAATCGGTCAAGGCTCATCCTATAGACAAAGTCATAGGAGATATGTCAAAGGGAGTACTTACTCGTAGGTCTATTCAAAACATTTGCCACTATGTCTCATTTGTTTCTCAAATTGAACCCGATTCAATTAAAAAGGCCATTGAGGATGATCATTGGGTTCTTGCTATGCAAGAAGAATTAAACCAATTTGAAAGAAATGAAGTTTGGGATCTAGTCCCTAAACCCGATGATCATACCATAATTGGTACTAAATGGATTTATAGAAACAAACTTGATGAATCCGGGTTGATTATAAGAAACAAAGCTAGACTAGTAGCTCAAGGGTACAACCAAGAGGAAGGTATCGATTATGATGAGACCTTTGCTCCGGTTGCACGTCTTGAAGCAATCCGAATTTTACTTGCTTATGCTTCAATCATGAAATTCACTTTATATCAAATGGATGTTAAAAGTGCTTTCTTGAATGGGTTTATAAATGAAGAAGTGTATGTCAAACAACCCCCCGGTTTTGAAAATAGTGAATTTCCAAACCATGTTTATAAATTGAAAAAGGCACTCTATGGATTGAAACAAGCTCCTAGAGCTTGGTATGATCGATTGAGTTCCTTTCTATTAGAAAACAAGTTTCAAAGAGGGAAGGTTGATAATACATTATTTATTTATAAAACCAAGGATGACATTTTGTTAGTACAAATCTATGTTGATGATATCATTTTCGGTGCTACTAACGTGTCTCTTTGTAGAAAGTTTTCAAATTTGATGAAAAAGGAATTTGAAATGTCAATGATGGGAGAACTCAAGTTCTTCCTAGGCTTAGAAATAAAGCAAGTCAAGGAGGGGATATTTGTGCATCAAGGGAAATATTGCAAAGAGCTCCTTGAGAAATTCGGATTGGACAAGTGCAAGGAAGCCTACACTCCAATGAGCACATCATGCTACCTAGACAAGGATGAACAAGGTACACCGGTTGATGTTAGTAAGTATAGGGGTATGATAGGTAGTCTCCTATATCTCACTGCATCTAGACCGGATATTATGTTTAGTGTATGCATGTGTGCTAGATTTCAAGCTAATCCTAAAGAATCTCACCTATCCGCAGTTAAACATATATTTAAGTATCTAAAAGGAACAATTAACACTGGTTTATGGTATCCTGCTGATGCCAATCTTAGTTTAGTTGGTTACTCGGATTCCGACTTCGCGGGATGCAAGCTTGATCGCAAAAGCACCAGTGGTACTTGCCATTTCTTGGGAAGTTCATTGGTGTCATGGTTTTCTAAAAAGCAAGCTTGTGTCGCTCTTTCTACCGCCGAAGCGGATTATATCGCAGCCGGTAGTTGTTGTGCTCAACTGTTATGGATGAAACAACAATTATCGGATTTTGGTTTGAAACTTGAAAATATTCCGATTAGATGCGATAACACGAGTGCAATCAATTTGACTAAGAATCCGGTGTATCACTCAAGAACTAAACACATTGAAATAAGACATCATTTTTTAAGAGATCATGTACAAAAGGGTGATTGCACAATTGAATTTGTTAGTACCACAAATCAATTAGCCGACATTTTTACAAAACCTCTACCAAGGGACACCTTTTATCATATTAGGAGAGAACTTGGTATTTTAGATGAAGCTAATATAGGCTAATTGCATTGTGTGTCATTTTTGGAAAATCACCATATTAGTCTTACTCTAATGTGTTATTGATTCTTAGTTAAATTGTCCTTGATGATATTTGAAATTGTATATGTTAATTGTGTGTGATTCTGTACTGTATTCCAAGTTGGTAGTGAAGCATTTGTGTTTGATTTGTGTTTGGTCCTTTAAAACTGTGTTTTTACTCTCTGTTCTGTCAAAATACTCGAGTTTTTCCAAAACCACTCGAGTATTTTAATTCAAAATTAAATCAGTTTTAAATTGAAAAAGTTTTTAATCAGGGTCTGATAAAAATACTCCAGTGTTTCTAAAAACACTCGAGTGTTTATTACAATACTCGAGTGTTTTTCAAAACACTCGAGTCTTTCGAAACCCCCAATTTTTGAATTTTCAGACCAAACTCGAGTATTTTCCAAAAACTCGAGTATTTTGCGTTTTCCTGAAAATTGAACTTTCGGACCAAAGTCGAGTTTTTCAATTTTTACTCGAGTTTTCTGGGGAAATCTGGGCTGAGTCATGAACGACTCGAGTATATTCTCAAACACTCGAGTATTTTGTAACGAACAACTCGAGTATTGTTGAATATACTCGAGTATTTTGGCGAGTTTATATATTCTCCAGCCCCCACAAACTCGAGTTTCACGAACCCCTTTCTCTTCTCTCTCGGTTTTCTCATATCTCTCTCCTCAAAACTCCGTTTTTACTCAAATTTTTGCCAAATCTTACTAGTTTTACATCCTCTAATCACTTTTCTACCATTATTTCAACGAATTTCAACTCTTTTCAACCTCAAATCCGTCACCCCCTTTTCAAACCCTAACTTTCCAAAACTTCAATTTTCATCAATTCCTCTATGGCTTCATCATCTGGCAAAGGAAAGAGAGTAAGGATTGCTGACTCATCTTCCGAGGAGGAAATTTTCGACTACTATCAAGAGGATGAACGCTTGGAAAGGATGGAAGGCTTTGCCACCAGAGAATTCGGAGTAATCACATGGATCAATAGTACTTTCCTTGAGAGTAAGGGTTTCCATTTTGTTACTAACCTTAGATATCAGAAACTGATTCAATTTCTGGAATTTCATGGACCTATATATCCTAGGTTAGTTAGAACATTCTATGCAAACCTTAGGCTAAAGGACAATGTCATAGAAACAATGGTTGAGGGTGTTCGATTCAAAATTAGCGCTAAGGACCTTTTTGTTGCTTTTGGGACAACACGTCACGGGGACAATTCTCTAAAGGCCGATGCGGACAGCATTTTTCGAAGTTGTTTGCGCCTCGGTCGTGTATGGACCGAAGGAGTTAAGCATTCCTCATACATGACTGTCCAATCTAGGGTGTTGCATTATATTGTTTGTCATCAATTAGTGCCTCAAACCTCACCCAATTATGCCAAACCCACAAACAATGAACTTAGGCTTCTTAGTGCCATCCTGAACAATGAGAAGCTGAACTGGAGTCGCATAATTTTGGATAGAATGCTCCTTGCTGCTAAGTCCAAACACCCAAAAACCCTGCCCTATGCCATGCATGTTTGTTATCTGTTGAGTTACTTCAAGGTGCCTATCCCACGCAATGAAGAGAAAAAGACTCTTCATGTGAACCAGCATTGCCTCAACAAAGGCACCTTGAGTCACCAGGACATGGCATTCCATGAACCCTCTGGCCAATACTTGTACCGATCTGATATTGCTGAGCTAGAGAGGGTTGCAAATGTGGCAGCTCAACAAGGGATGGATGCCCATCAGATGGAAGAGGAAGCTGCTGCATTTGCCCAGGCTGAAGAAGGGGATCCTATTGATCAGATTAACTTTGATGACTTCGCTGGATCTCAATCTGGGTTTGACAACTCGGGCTGGAGAGAGAATGTGATCACACGTCTGGACACTTTAGATGGGAGAATGGACTCCCTTGTGCATGCTATGGACGCCCAGCGTGATGATTTTGTTAGCCTAGACACTAGGATGAGTGCAGAGTCTGCCATGTTTTATTCTCATTTGGATCAGCACTCGGCCCAGATTAATGCCCGCCTGGACCAGCAGTCAGGGGAGATGCACCGCCGGTTTGATGAGATGATGGCGGCCTTCTCTCGATTTTATCCTCCTCCAGATGATCCAGCTCCTTCCATGTTTTGATGCTGCTGCTTATGGATTTTCTATTTTAGTTTTCATTATGTTTTCATCATGTTGATCTTGTTGCATTTTCTGTATTTTGAGAACTTGGTGTTTTGAGACTTTGGGTTTCTTATTGCACCTTTGATTTGGACCATTTATGATGTTTTTATGTTAATGAATTTGGTCTTCATTATGATGTTTGTGCAAAGCTTCAGGGGGAGCTCTTTATCGTTATTATATCTCCGTTTTATTTGCATAGTTGGTTATGGGGTTTTCCGATTATGCACCTCTCCTCCCTTGATCTTTTTTCTAAATTGTTACATCTTTTTGGCGTATGACAAAAAGGGGGAGAGATATTACACTTGTCTTGTCTTGATATTGTTGCACCTAAAATCTCTAATTATGGTATATACTCTGATAATTGTTAAATTCTCTAATACCATAGGCTTGGTGCTAAAATTAAATTGTCATAACATCTTGCTCAAGCTGAATTTTTAGATAGGTGAAAAGTATCATATAGTGAGGGGGAGTTGCATCTCCAAGTGGATCAAGCTTAACAAATGGATCAAATGTTAATTATTTTGTCATCACCAAAAAGGGGGAGATTGTGAATTCAATGCTCCTAATTATGTGGATTATGTTTTGATGATGACAAAATAATTAACAAATCATGCCTTGAAGATATTGCAACATCAACATCAACAAGAAGTCAAGAAAAGAAGACAAGTGCCCAATCATTCTCAATCAAATATTAATTGTAAATTTCTAATTTATGTTGAGAGTGGTTGAGAGTGG
The DNA here is from genome assembly GCA_037953625.1 of Crotalaria pallida. Lineage (NCBI taxonomy): Eukaryota > Viridiplantae > Streptophyta > Magnoliopsida > Fabales > Fabaceae > Crotalaria > Crotalaria pallida. The sequence goes on along the minus strand of CM075652.1, from coordinate 36,235,212 downwards.
GTAGAAATAGTTAGTCTCTTCTAGGAATAAATTTTTATATGTTTATTAAGTTGAGATTGACCAAAAATTAATACTTGAGAGGATAAATAAAATTGAAAAATAATTTTTCCCATATCTGATCAAAATACTCGAGTATTTTGAAAAAGACTCGAGTATACACTCGAGTATTTGTAGAAAAACTCGAGTATTTGTGCCAGGTCAGCAATTATGACCGTTAGTCTTGTTCGTGCACCAATTCACTCGTGACCGACCAAAAAGACTCGAGTTTTTACCAAAAGACTCGAGTATTTTTGTCCAGTCAGCAAAAATGAACGTTGGAGAAACTCAAAAACCCAATTGAGGGCATTTGAGTCTCATCCAACCCAAGAGAGCAATTCAGAACCTTATTGTAAAATTTCTCTTTGAATTTGTGCAAGAACAAACAAGACAACAACACATTATTGATCACAAGCTTTCATAATTTCCTTTTCTCAAGTGTTAATTCCCAAAAAGCTCAACTTCTCAATCATATTGTCATTTTATTCCAAGTTGAGTTTTAGGCCTCAATTCTTACATTGAGCTGTGCTTATTTGTGCTAATCCATTGTGAGATTAGTAATACACATACAAAAAGCTTGATTATTCAAAGTCTTGGATTGTTCCCAAGCAAACCCTAAGTGGCTTAGGGTGTTGGAAGTCTTGAGAGGTTCTCAAGCACAAGACTAGGAAGTTCCTAGCCCGGTGGAGTTTCTTGAAGGGAGTTCAAGGAAGCTTTGTGAAGAGTTCTTCAATCACCGGAATCAAATTGGGGTAGAAATCAAGAGTTTGGTACACTCTTGAAAGGGTTAGGTTGAGTGAGGCCATTCTCAAGCAATCCTTTGTAATTTCTAACAATTTGATTATTAGTAGAAACTCCTAAGTGATTAGGAGGACTGGATGTAGCTCATTGTTGGAGTGAACCAGGATAAAATTGCTTGAGTGTTGGTTTATTGCTTTTAATCTACTTTCTAGCTCAATAGACTTAAGTCATTTCAATCAATTAGGATTTATACAATTAGGTAGCAAGTTCAAGGAATCTTTGTGTTAAAAGTTATTTAGATTACTTGCTATTCTGTTGGATAAGTTCCTGTTTATTATTGAATTGATTTGAGTTAAATTGCTGAATTTTCGTTTCTGGTTTTTCTGCTATCTGATAGTAAAAACTCGAGTATTTCAGAAAAGACTCGAGTTGTTCATCCTGAAAAACTCGAGTATTTCACAAAAGACTCGAGTCTTTTGTTTCTGATTCCAGAAAATTCAGTCTAAGCTCCATTCTTCAATTATCAATCGAAATATTTGGTATTAGTGCTTCAAAATACTATTCACCCCCCCTCTAGTATTTGCTTAGCCCGCTTGTTGGTTTCCAACACTAGCTACCACATGCACACACTTATACCAGTAAAAACAACAATTGATTTAAACAAATAACATCAAATCATACTTTTACAAATTCACTTTTATAATTTCTTTTTTACTCTATACACTTATATTAAAGGTCCTATCATAAAAATCCTCATACTAATTCATTACAAAACAGTTTTTATAGTTGATGCAACCAATTTAGAATTTCGGACAGCATACCCTACAAGTCTTGCAAAATCACTTTTTCTTTTTAGCTTTTAAATTATGAAAATCATCTCCAATCATAATGTAACTTTTAAAACACAACCATAACATCTTAAAAATAAACCTCAATTTTTTCTTTACTACATATCTCACTCTTAAGTACCTTATAACAACTACCATTTACAGGCTATTCATACAGCATGAATTTGAAGTATTTTTCTTTGATGCATATTTCAATCAATCAAGCAGTAAACAAATTTTTGCATAATCATGATATAAACACATATAACATATTGAGAAAATAAACTCAAGTATTCTAAGTTAAAAATACTTTTTCTCTATCGATAATGAAATTAAGTATAAACAGTACACAACAAAATCACTTTTACACTTCCTTGCTAATTTTTAACTACTTATAATAATGATCTTAGCATAAAGTACACATTACCAATTCATTTCAAAATAATTTATATCCTTGATGCAACTATTTTAAAATCTTGAACAACATATACACTATTTCATAAAACTCAGTTTTCTCCTAAACGGTTTATCAGAAACATGCCATTTTTTCCTAAATTCTTTTTACGAATTCTATTATATTAAAATGATTAAATCTAAGTCACATAACAATAATTTCACCTGCTGTACAGCCACCACAATTTGTTGCATTATCTTAAGAAAATAAAACAAACAAACTTAAAAAATTATATACAATTTAAGCACTACTAACACACATAAAAATAATCATTTGGAGTCTTATATCTTAATAAAATAATAATTTTCCAGAATTAAAATAATTTTCCAGAATTAGTTATTTTTCAGAATTAAAATAACTAAACACTTATATATACTAATAATCATCTATTCACATCAAATCATTATTAAATCAATTAGGAAAATTATCAAACTCTATATTTTTTCTCCTAAATAATTCGGCCACTGCTCAACAATTAGGAAAAATACTTTTAATTTTTAAAACACCTATACATCATAGTTACATAATATTATACCTTCAAAAGAATTGTTTTAATCATCAATAAAATATCAAATAGACACCATTCATAAAAATCATTTTTTTTACAGCAACTAAACTTAACCCTATAGTCATGTCATCACACAAAAATACCATTCTTATTAACCTATTTTTCCTTATTAAAATTTCCCAATTACTCCTAGAATTATCAAACAAAAAAACTATAATTTATTTGTAACTTTTAATTAAAAAATCAATTATATATTTCGGTAAACCATAAAAATTCAGGATTAAATTTTATTTTCATAAGACTATTATCATTTCATTTTTATATCAAAACATCAAAGATCAATATCACCCATTAGTTTATACTTTTTAAGAAATAAGTCACATAATAATTATACACATATTAACAACAACTACCACCTAATATATATATATACATATATATATATATCACGGTCCAGAAAGAAAAAAAATCAAAAATACATTAAACTTATTCAATTTTAATTTAGTTTCCATTCCTTATACATATATTCATTTTGAATCCAAAAAAAAAAAGAACAAAATAATCCAAACAGATACAAAATATAAATTCCTACATTTTAAGAACACTAAAAATTTCCAGAAATTTTAATTTCCTATTTATCATAAAATTTGGCCATCATGGGTTAAGGAAAAAGGGGAGATTATCTCTTTAAACAATTTATTTTGTCCCTTTTTCTTAAACCTCAATTCATATGACCCAAAAATAATATCAAAACACTATCAATAATCTTATTTCAATATCAAAATAGGAGTTAGAAATTTTAGTTCTTATTCTTTATCATAGAAGAAATTAGAGATTTTTATTTACTAAATAACAATAGAATAAGAGATGAAAAATAGATCAAAACATAAGTGTGGTGGACTCGGCCTAGCCGAGGTCCTCAGACGACCTCGCCAAAGTCCTAAGGACCCTTCAGGAAGCCTTCTGAGCGCTTGGCCGAGCTCAATGCTCAACGGCCGAACAGACGCCAGATACGGGCCGACCTCACTCTCCAACTCAGGTCCGACGTCTAAGTCTGACACCTTCCCAAGTCCGACACCTAGGACTTGATGACGTCTCCCTTCTTATCCACAAGGACAGCTCACCACCTTATCCACAAGGACAACTCACCATCTTATCCACAAGGACAGCCTATCCACTCATAGCTCAGTACAGGCTGGCCCTACTTGGGCCTAAAGCAAGCCCATTAGGGCAACCAGCTCCCCCCTATATGTAGCTCCGTACTACATGGGGCTTAGGTACGTCCTCTAACCCTAATGGCCACCCTCACACACCAGTGATTAGGGTTACTCCTTGGCTCTCTCCCTTGGCCACTAGAGGACTCCCACCAAACATCACATATCAACCCTAGACAGAGGCTCCTTTGAAGGTCATATCCTATACCCTTGGAGGTCCTCATCGTCTAGGACATCACATTGGCGCCGTCTGTGGGGAAGATAAACTTCAACCCCACCCAGAAGATTCTACCATGTCTGAAGAACAGCCAGTCCAGAGGAGAAGGAGGGGGCGTCCAAGGAGGGTGCCGTCAACTGAGGACCTGTGCCTGCATCTCGAAGCCAACAGGGTAGCGAGGTCCTCACCGCCACCCCCTCCACCACCTCCACCTCCTCCCCCGCCACCCCCGCCACCAGAATTCACCCACACCCACAGTGGACCTTATACCATCCACACTGGAGATACTACAAATCCGACCCAGCTTCTTGGCGGAGGTCGGCGCGTGCAGCTACGCTCTGAGCTCGGAGAAACCAACACTGAACAGAACTGCCACCGCGGCGAACGTGCTCACTCCGTCAGCACAACACACCGTTCCCACTCTCGACAGTCTACGCTCTCTCGGGATGCTGAACTCTTATCCTTGATGAGACAGCAGATGAGAATCGTAGAACAACAAGGCAAAGCTATTGCAGATCTCCAACAAGTTGCCATGCAATGTTTAGCTGAACGAGCTGCGGTTCAAGCTCCAGCTCCAAACGAGTTCCCCCACCACCCCCTCCACCTCCCCTTCCACCACAACCTCCGTTAACTCCACAAACCTTCGCAACGCCACACACGACCGTCACACAACATACCCTTCCCCCTGACCAGCAACAACCTGAGTTGGATGATTCCCACCCTGGGCATCCCTTTACTCCTGCCGCCATGGCCTATGAACCACCACCTGGGTACCTCAGGCCCAGTAACATCCCCAGATACAATGACCTCACAGATCCTCAGGAACATATCCTTTCTTATGAGGGAGCCATGAACTTTCACGGGGGAGGAGATCGGCTCAAGTGCCGAGATTTCTCCATGACCCTACAGGCCCCGGCCCTTCGGTGGTACTCAACGCTTCCTAAAAATTCTATCAACAACTGGGCAGAAATGAAGCGCGTCTTCCTTAACAGATACACGACTAGCTGTGTGCAACCCAGGTCGGACCACACGCTAGCGACAGTACCTGAGCCCCATGTAGTACGGTGTGCCTTGCCCAGGGGACGCCGCCGGGACTTCTTACGAAGTACTCCCCTATTCGGCAAATGATAGGATATGTAGCCGAACTGATAATAATTCCTTCTTCTTTTATGCCGACCTGATTCACAATCTCGACGTGACCCTCCCGTTCACCGATCTGGAAATGAGGGTCCTGAACGAGCTCGGACTGGCTCCTTCACAACTTCACCCCAATACTTGGTCGTTTCTCCGAGCCTTTCAAAAGTACTGCGGAGCCAAGAGGTTGGTTTGTACGGTTCGGCTCTTCCTTTGGATGTACAACCCGTTCGTCAGCAATAAAGACGGGGTCACTGGTCGCCTTTGGGTATCTGCTAAGGCCCGAGCTCACTGTGGGTTATTCGGCATGTTCACCAACTCATGGAAACATTTTAAACCCAAGTTTTTTAAGTACAAGTATGTTGGAACGGGGCTTCCTTGGTTTCGGTCCGAGACGGGTCCGAGGTTCCCTTTGGAGTGGACCCTGGAGTTCTTCAATCGTCATATCAGCACGCCACAGCGGTGGTCGGGCGCAACACTTGACGCCGACGAGGCTGTAACGGCCCACCACTTTCAAATTGAGTACCAGGCTCGAAAATTTTAGCTCGATATTGGAGTTTTCATGAAGTGCCCTGACAACGAAGTTTTGACAAAAATTGGTATTTAACTTTACCCTTACACTTGTATATTTTCTTTCAACTTCCTTACTAATTTTTCCTTGTTATTTTGCTTTCAGACGAACACTGGTCTGATATGTCGTCGAAGGCATTGAAACGTGCAATGGCAGCTTGGAAGAGGAAGAGGACCGACAGTGCTTCTAGTGACACAGTTCCTGCCGAGGTCTCGAATGATACAACTTCAACTGACTCGGCTCCGATCCATCCTACTCCTCCCGCGGTGGTTATTGCCTCACCTCCTCCTCAATCTCCGAGTCCTAGTGTCGAGGTGGTCATCGCTGCGGATACCTCGCCTTCATTGAGTCTTCCGAGGAGGGAACTGATATTCTCCCGAGGCCACCGACCACCATCGCCAAGCCCATGGTCAAAGATGCTCTCATAAAGATGTCGGGAGTAGAGTGGAAAAAGATGGCCGAGGAGATGGCTTGTCAACTAAATAGGGCAACCACCATGTTTAATGTGTTAGCCGAGGTATCTGATGATGTGGCTGAGGGAGTGTCTCCTGCCAAGAAAAAGGCTCGATCCGACCTGGCGGCCGAGGCTGCTGATCTCCAGAGTAGCAAGAGCTCCGCTGACCAGAAGCTGGCTGAGTTGGAAGAGAAGCACCGCCAGCAAGTGGAGGAGCTTCTGAAAAATCATGAAGAGGCTGTGGCCAAAATAAGGGAGGAAGCTCGGACATCGGAGGAGGCGGCTAAGGTGGCAGCCAAGGAGGAAGGTCGGCAGGAGGGACTGGCCGAAGTTGAGAAGGTGAGATCCATGCTGAGAAAGAGGGTTGCTCAAGCACTTAAGCACAAGATTGCGGCGTCCGAGGCCGACTTTGACTTTGAGAAGGGGGGAGCTAAAATCTTCGCCAGTGTCGTGGAACAGATTCTTCACCTGAATCAAGGGCTCCGAACTCGAGTCGTCGGCTCAAGTGCCGGGTTCGGGGTACATAATGGGAAGATGGTGAATTGGGAGAGGGATGGGGCCGAGGTTGACCTCGACCAACCTGAGGAGAACCTTCCATATCCCTTGGCGGAGAAACCGGATGAGGAGTTCAACCCGAGCTCGGTTGTCCTTTCTGATGTGGAAGATGAAGCAGCATAAGTCCCTTATGCTGGGCCGCTTGCGACTTGTTTATGTCTTTGTAACATATTTGACAATGTTTATTTTGCTGATTGTGTACAACATTTTCTGGTTATGCAAGTTCTTTTCAGTTTAACTTGTTGCATGTTGAGCTTTTTATGCAAGTTTTTTATTTTAACTTGTTGCATACGTATAGAGTCCGGAGTCATTTTTATGCAACTTTTTTCTCTAACTTGTTGCACGAATGGGAGTTTATTTAACTCGTTGCACGTTTATTCTTTAGACTTCGGATCCGAACTCGTCTTCAGAAATGCAAGTTATTTTCTGTTTAACCTGTTGCATACTCATGGAGTCCGAGGTCACTTTTATGCAGGTTCTTTCTTTGACTTGTTGCACAAATGCGAGTTTTATTTAATAAAATCGTTGCATGTTTGCCAAGGATACCTCGGATCCGAGCTTGACTCGATGTCGGATTATCACATGAATTTACGCTGTAAAAAACGTAAGTCTTTGAGACTTGTTGCGTTTTGTTTAAATAACCAAGTAAAAATGTTGTTGAGAATACAAGTCCTTTTTTACTTATTGTATTCGGATTTGATCGGATTTAAAAAATTCGGCATAAAATTTAATTATGTTGAGCTCGGATAACTCAGTAAGTGCAGTAATCTTATAAGTTTTCCTCTGAAAAAAGGTACTGTATATAAGGGCATACGGTAGGGATCTCGGATTCACCCACCTTAGCCGAGGTGGGTGTCCTCGTCCCCGATGTGAAAGATGTTGCTGAGTGAAGTTATGTGAGAACATTTCACAGCAAGCTGTACTTTACCGGGTGTCCCTTGTACACTGTGCATATGAGCCGATCTTATCTAGAAGACATTGGCTGTACATAGCGCCATGCAACATTTAGGTGGATAGTGCTAAATGAGAAGCTAGTACGTACGTATATAAAACTGTGGCACTAGAGTATGAGCAAGTTTTTACTTTTCATTAATCATAGACATGAGTACATTGCCTTTCGGGGAAAAAGTGAATATATCACAGTGGGACAGAATGTGACTAGGGGAAGCGAATGTAAAAACATGAACCGAAATTAAAATTAAACCTAAAACTTTAGCTGGATGTGTTAGTGACTGTTGATGATTTCCGAGGAAAACCTAATTGAAGTAGGTTCTCGGCTTTTAAACTTATCCTTTAGTTGGAGGTGTTGGTGGCTGCTGATGATTTCCGAGGTAAACCTAATTGAAGTAGGTTCTCGGTTTTGCAGAGTTCTGGGGATTATTGAGCTCGGTTCCTTCGAGGGTCTCCCAGAGTAAGTTTCTGAAACGCCTCTGTTGGGGCCCTTTTAATTCCGAGCGCATTTTCAGGAGGTCTTCTCCTCGTCCTGGTAGTGCTCGACCGAGGTGAATCGATGAGGGATACCGAGCTCGGGAGTTTCGCAAAATGCAGATTTTTTGATCTTGAAATACCAGAGCTCGAGAGTTTGGGGAGCTCGGCTCAAGGAGTGAATGAGGAACTCACTTCGGCCCTCACCTCGGGCCAAAACAAAGCTGAGGGCGGGATCTCCAAAAGTCAAATAAATGAACAGATTCTCCCCCTGTGGAGGGCTGGAGAGAATTGGAAGGGAAGAGAGATTTTCCTTTATTGCACCTTGGATTTCTTGGGGGATGTTAGTACCTACTTTGACAGCCTTGCCAGGGCTGGGAGGATCGAGGGGGATTGTTGACCATCCCCCTCGAGGGGAGGACCTAAAAACATCTTGTCCACTTGAACATCAGCCAACAGAACTCTCCCTTTGGCCAATGTCTGATCGGTGAGCTCTTTCTGTTTCTTTTTTACTTCCCGTAGGCTGGCGTTGCAGCAGAGCCGGACTCTCACTTGGTCGGATTTGACTGTGACGACCTTGTCATCAGAACCGACGAATTTCATCGCTAAGTGAACCGTTGAAATCACTGCCCCAAAAGCCTGCAGGCAGGTTCGCCCTAGTATCACATTGTATGGCAATTCAGAATCAACCACTAAAAACTTGATGATCTCCGTTCGGGCCGAAGGCTGGTTGGCTAAGGTCACCGGGAGATGGATGGCTCCAAGGGGGCAAATTGCCTCCCCTGTGAAGCTGATGAGATTGCCTTCAAATTGCACGAGGTCTGCTGACCTCAGCTTCAATGCTTGAAATGTATGAAGAAAAAGAATGTCGGCCGAGCTTCCTTGATCAATGAAAACTCGGGCGACTTCGAAATTGCCGATCAACGCCGTGATCACCATCGGGTCATCGTGATCCGGGATGACGTCTTCCATGTCCTGGTCAGAAAAAATGATGGGGATGTTCCGAGAAGGTTTCTTGCAGACCGGTTTGTGGTGAACATCCAAGACCTGATTGACGTACCTTTTCCTTTCTGCCCTCTTCTCTCCACCACCGGCAAAACCTCCCGAGATGGTTTCAACTCGGAAATTTTCCGGTGACTTATCCAGGTCTTCAACTACGACCATGCTCACCCGCTGTGGTTCTTCTTCCTTCTTTTCCGGAGATAGGTCAGCTTTGGCTTTTCCTTTGTCGTTGTCTGGGCTGCGAGACCTTCTTCGGCCTCTCCTCTCTACCGCTTCTCGCACATACTGTTGCAACTTGCCCCTTCTCACCATGTCTTCGATAACGTCTTGAAGCCAGGTGCACTGATCGGTATGGTGACCATACCCGTCGTGGAAGTTGCAGTATTTAGACCTGTCCCTGATGTTGCTTTGGTTTCAGAGGAAAGGTGACCGAGGTACGCTCCTGAGTTCGGTTTGCATGGTCTCTCTCCAGACTTGTGACCTTGGGACCGTCAGGGGGGGTGTAAGAATCATACTTAGTGATGTAAGGACGTCGGTGGTCATCTTGTTGGCCGACGTGAGGGCGACCTCGGTCTCCTTGGTCTGCTTTTCCTCCTCTATCATCCCTGTGACCGCGAGGGTGACCTCGGGGGAGGGTACTTTGCGAAGCGGCTTGAGCGTTTTCCATCCTATTTGACAATCCTTTGTTGAATTCTTCGAGGTTGATGTACTTGTTGGATCTCTGCCTCAGTTCGACCATATCTCTCGGTGGCTTCCCAATCAATGAGTCTTTGAATCCTCCCTCGGCCAGGCCTTGAGTCAGGAGGAGGGCAGCCACCTCGGGAGATAGATTGGGGACTGAGCTGGATTCGCTGTGAAACCTGTGCAGGTAAGCACGCAAAGATTCCTCTGGTTTTTGCGTCACTGTTGCTAGCGTGTGGTCCGATCTGGGTTGCACACAGCTAGTAGTGTACCTGTTGAGAAAGACTCGCTTCATTTCTGCCCAGTTGTTGACAGAATTCTTGGGTAATGTTGAGTACCATCGGAGGACCGGGGCCTGGAGGGTCATAGAGAAAGCTCGGCACTTGAGCCGATCTCCTCCACCATGGAAGTTCACAGCTCCCTCATAAGAAAGGACATGCTCTTGAGGGTCTGTGAGGCCATTGTATCTGGGGATGTTGCTGGGTCCGAGGTACCCAGGTGGTGGTTCGTAAGCCATGACGGCTGGTGTAAAAGGGTGCCCAGGGTGGGAATCATCCGAATCAGGTTGTTGCTGGTCAGGGGGTGGTGTAAGTTGTGTAATGGTTGTATGTGGTGTTGCAAAGGTTTGCGAGGTTAATGGGGGTTGTGTTGGTGGAAGAGGTGGGGGAGGAGGAAGTTCGTTTTGGGCTGGAGCTTGAACAACGGCTCGTTCAGCCAAACGTTGCATAGTAACTTGCTGAAGATCTGCGATGGCTTTTCCTTGCTGTTCTATGATCCTCATCTGTTGTCTCATCAAGGACAAGAGCTCTGCATCTCGAGAGAGTGAAGATTGACGAGAATGAGAGCGATGTGTAGCGCTGACAGAGTGGGCACGTTCGCCACGGTGGCAGTGCCCTTCTGTGTTGGTTTCTCCGAGCTCGGAGCGTAGCTGTACGCGCCGACCTCCTCCCTGGTGCTGAGTTGGATTTGCAGTGTCTCCGATGTGGATGGTGTACGGTCCACTGTGGGTGTGCGTGAACTCTGGCGGTGGAGGTGGCGGTGGAAACGGGGGTGGTGGCGGGGGAGGAGGTGGAGGTGGTGGAGGGGGTGGTGATGAGGACCTTGCTGCCCTATTGGCTTTAAGATGCAGGCGCAGGTCCTCAGTTGACGGCACCCTTCTTGGACGCCCCCTCCTCCTCCTCTGAACTGGTTGTGTCTCAGACGTAGTAGAATCTTTTGGGTGGGGATGAAGTTTCTCTTTTCCCACAGACGGCGCCAATGTGATGTCCTAGCCGGTGAGGTCCTCCAAGGGTTAGGGAAGAAGACCTTCAAAGGAGCCTCTGTCTAGGGTTTCTGTGTGATGTTTGGTGGGAGTCCTCAAGTGGCTAAAGAGAGAGCCAAGAAGTAACCCTAATCACTGGTGTGTGAGGGTGACAATTAGGGTTAGAGGACGTACCTGAGCCCCATGTAGTACGGAGCTACTTGTAGGGGGGAGCTGGTTGCCCTAATGGGCCTGCTTGAGGCCCAAGTAGGGCCAGCCTGTACTGAGCTATGAGTGGATGAGCTGTCCTTGTGGATAAGGTGAGACACGTCATCCTGTCCTTGGTGTCGGACTCTGGGAGGTGTCGGACAGGGAAGTCGGACCTGGGTAGGAGTATGAGGTTGGCCCGTATCTGGTATCTGTTCGGCCGTTGAGCCTTGAGCTCGGCCCAGCATACAGAGGGCTTCATATAGGGCCGTGAGGCCTTAAGCGAGGGTTTTGAGGATCTCGGCTAGGCCGGGTCCACCACATAAGCCCCCCAGCTCGGTCAAGGCTATTTGAGCCTTGTTCCGAGGTCTTGGTTTAGGTCCTTTTCCCAAATCCACCACACAAGAGCCGAGTTCACCACAGATATATCATTTGTAATTTTTCGACGTACGGTTTAAAAGATATGAATTTTCGAAGTCATATTACTATATTTCCTCAAAAATCCTTTTTGTATTTTAAATATAAATATAATACCATTCCATAACCTTATAAAATATGTTTATACTACTAATATACTTCAAATGCATCATATACAATTATACCTATATAAATATATTTTACACATATATATATATACATACATAACTCAAACAACCAAATATACAATTCAAGAATATAATTAATGGTTCACTACAAATTTTTACTTTAATAAATATCTATAAAATATTATCATATAAATTATCATAAAATTAATTATGATTTAAATTAAATTGGGGGCAAAATTGTGGGCCTCACATCTTGTACTCCTGTTTGCTTCCGACTAGGTTGGGTGGATGACCGAGGAGATGTAGACGTGAGTGCTAACTACGAAAGAGACGAGTACCTCGATGATATTATAATTCCCCAATCATCGATGGTTGTGATCCAATAAGACTTGATAAGAAAAGACTTATAATTATAAGAAGCAAAAGCTTATGAAATATTGATAATAAGGACGAACCGAGAATGAAGTATGGAAAAGTAATTGAAATCTTATGGAATGGAAATGAATGAAAGCGAAAGATCAGTATGATGTGAGATTCTTGAGAAAAGAAATTGAGAAAGAAGGAAGGATTATATTGAAGATTGAGAACAATGCTGGCAAGATAATTATAATGATAATGATAATGATGATGATGATATACTTGAATGTTGTGTTGTGTGTATGTTTCTTGTCATGTTTGTATTGTCTTGATATCTTGCCTATTGTAAACCCACACCGTCGACGATGCGTCGTTCGGAATGCTTACTCTCTCCTGTTCGTTGGCATATCGGTGTTGCTGGTATCTCAACAGGCAGATGGAGCATCGTATGGAGATCACCACCTGGAAAAGGCATGGAAATGGTTGGAAGCCTACTCCCTATGGCTGGGTATGGACTGACTACACTCGGATAGTGATTCCGGACCCGGAACACAAACTGAGCGGAGTCAACTTGGAACCGCATTTGGGAAAGTCATTGTACGAGGATACAGAAGCTATGAAGAGAAGGTGCGGGATGAGACTCAGGATAAACCCATCATTCTAGATGAATGGGAGTCATATTCGAATGATAATGGGAAAGCAGCGACGGGAATGGCATCATCTTCGGGAGCGAAGAAAGGGCGCAAGAAGAAAGGGAAACTTCATCCGGTTGTTTTTGACAGGAAGGTTTAAGGATAGTGCTATCAGTCTAAGTCTGTTGTTAGTGTTCTGAGTCAAGGATTACCTAAGTGATGAACTATTTGTGCAATTCAGTTTGTTTTAGATTATGCCCTATTTTCGAAGAAGTGTAAGCATGGAACCTTTTGAGAGTTGTATAAGTTTTCTGATTAAATACCAAGAGCTATGTTAAGTCTGAAACCAAATCATTTTCCAATGAGAAATGTTTTTGAAAATTTAAGTAAGTAAGTACGTGTTTCAGTAACAACTCGGTTTTCAGTAAAGGATGTTAAGTACACCAAGGACATTCCAATAATGTGTTTACAAAAAAAAAGAAAAAAAAATTTGGCCTCATTTTTTGCAAACTTAATAAATAAAAGTTGGTTATTTTGGGTTACGAAAATCGGGCTGTTACATTATGGTATCAGAGCTTATGGTAATCCTTAGTGGCCTTAAGCATGGGCTTACATGCTTTGTTTGTGTGACTCTGTGTGTCTACTAGTGTAAGGATAGGAGTACAAGGTCAAAGTTCTTGCCTTTCTGAGATGTTTGGCTCTGTCTGTGTCTCTAGTGTTTGCAGTGTTGGTCTGATGACTTGTTGGCTATATAGTTTAAAGGAAGTAGACCGAGTAGAGAGCGAATAGATCCTATGTTGAGACCCCATGACCTTGGATGTGGTATCATGGCTTGATAGACCCAAGTTTGTTGACGTACCTTATGTACAAGGGTAGTTATTACCTTTAAGGATATAGGATGTTATTCCTGGACCTCGATGCTTGTTGAATTGCTTCAGCAAAAACAGTGTTTTTTGTTGAAATCCCAACTTTTTCTTCATGAGCCTTACTATCAAACCATAGCATTATTGCTCCTTTCCGAAATCTAGTAGCCCGACTTGAGAAGATGAAAGTGTCATAGTTACCCAGATAGTTTAGGCTTGAATGATCATGGATGGATCAATGGTGATGATTTAACAAAATACAGACCAATGGTGAACTTAGTAGTAAGTTTGATCAAAGTTGGGGAGTTACAAGGAAGAAAAGAGGTGTATATTGTTGGTAATTTGAGGGAGTCATAATGAGGATACGGATGATTAAAATCAATTTGTGCTATAGTTAGATGTCTAGATGGTAAAAGTGATAGGCATGATTGATGCTTAGGATTAATTTAATGGGAAAAATAGACTTGATCTGAGTAGATAAGACCCAAGTTGCAAAAGAATCCCCCTAAGTTGGAGAAATGATGGATGAAAGCATTAGAATTAGAAGGAGAACTAAAGGAAGGAGTGGTTGCTTGTGGATTAGTAGGAATCTAAAGTTGTCGAGAGTAGTGAATATCTAAGGATTTTTGGGTAAAACCCCGTGCTCTTGGAGACGTGTGAATTTATGTTTGCTTGATATTCCCTAAGTTTGTACCTAAGGTTGAGATCTCTGTAACTACGATTGGTTAAGAGACGATATCCTCTCTGGTTAGTCCGTTGGACTTGACTCGATTCGACACGCAAGTGGTTGTGCTGTGGAGCTTCTTCGTCCGAAAGCGACAAACGAGGAGTATTGTAAAGTAAACGATGCCAGCAAAGGGGAATACGATCACGAAGTGAGAATGAGAATGTTCCCATGGACTTCGCCGTGATGCGATAATTCTGTGTCCTGCTACCCAATCCGTAACGTATTTCTCGGGGACGAGAAATCTGTAAGTTGGGGAGAATGTGATGACCCGCAAATTCCTCGTCTGTTTTAAATGGATTTTTTGAAAGATATTTTATCAATAATGAATGTATTGATGTAAATATGAGTGTTTTCATGGATTTACAGCCAAAGATTTCATTATTTGAGATTTCCTTAAGAAGCGGAGTTCTTTGAGAACTTAAATAGATCGACTAACTTTGGAAATTCATTATTTGAGATTTCCTTAAGAAGCGGAATTCTTTGAAAGCACAGCAGAAGATGATGAAAGCATCTTTCCTTGAGAGAAGGACCTAACATGGTTCTTAACATGCTGTTTTGCTGTCCTTAATGCATAGTTCCACCTGCATATTCCTAATTGGTCCTTCAAGGCCTCCACAACTCCAACACTGGCTGCAACACTCCATGCTCTTACTGCTGATGCTGAACTCATCTTGCTAGTAATCTTTGGTTATTATAAATCCTTTTTAATAGACACTATTGTTGGTTTTTCAGATGACAGAAGAAAAGAAATTGTTATGGTTTATGGTTGAATGATGGAATGGAGTGAAGTAATAGTACTTATATAGAGAAGATTGGATGATGTATGTGAGAATGGCAAAGTTGCCAAAGGTTTGGAATAAAACCAGGGGTAGAATAGCAGATAGGTAGTGGTTTTGGAAATTCTCTGTCACGCTCAAAGTGTTGTTTAGCAAATTAAAGCTCTAATGAAAATTACACGAATCTGGTTTATTTATTACTCCCTCCACGTCGAATTATAAGTAAAATTAACTAAATTTTCGCTTATTAAGAAGATTAGTTGATTGTATTTAATTTTCTCGAATTTATAAAAGAATTGAGGTGTTTTGTTCAATCATCACCGTAACTCCGAATTTTACGATCTTTATATGAAAACGATCGTATTGAAATGTAAATTTCAAAAATGTGACTTTTATATTTTCCTGGGTTGATTTGCAAAATTTATTTTTCAGCCAATTAAAGGGCGAATTTTAAAGGATAAAGTGTGTATTTTGGAGTTTTATTTGCTATAATTGATAATGGTTATGTTATAAAGGGAAAATTATTTTATGTGATCTTGTAAAGTGAATTTGAAATAAAATGAGTATTTGATGTAAGGTGTATGTGAATGTTTGTGTGATGTAAGAATTCTTTGCATCTTATTATTTTTCATTAAGATTGCATGGCATTTAATGTGTGTATGTGTGTATGTGGGTAAGCCTAGGATTTTAATTTTAGGACAAGGAGCCTATAGAATAATTAGAACCATAAAGAAATTAAGTTGGTAGGAAAATTTGAAGTAGTGGAAATAATTGTGCATGAAGTGACCCTAAAGCCTTAAATTGCTCCTTATTGTCCCCTTGATAAAATCCACCAATGCAACAAATTGAAGTGCCAAAATTGACCCTCCCTTTTAACACATACGACCGAATTTCCTATGGGCAAAAGAGGAAGTACATGACTTGCCTATATAAGGCTAGCCCATTAGTTCATTTCCCATTCATTTCCTTCATTATCCACTTCATTTCTTGCTTTCATTTCCCATTTCATTTCCTAAACACTTCCTTTTAAGAGTCCATTAATCTCTTAGAAAAAAAAAAGAAAGAGAGAGAGAGAGAGTAGAAGTCGTGGGGAGAGGAAGGAGAAAGAAGAAGATTTGGAGTTTGATCAAGGTGATTCTTTGAAGATTCAAGAACTAGAAGGCTAGAAGATCAACTCTTCTTTAGGTGGGTAGTTCTAAAATCATGAAGAAATTGTAATAGTTTAGATTTCTTCTTTTGATCTTGTGATCTTTCTTCTTTTCTTTCTTGCATGTTGATTTTCATGGTCTTGATGATGAATGCATGTGTTGTTATGCATGATCATGGACTTTTGATGCTAAAAGCAACTGGTAAAATGGACTTCATGATTCGGTTAAAGTTTTCATGATGGATCTTGATGCTTTTTTTTAACTAAATCTTAAAGGTCTAAAGAGTTGTTGAGATTTTGAGTTTGAAATAAACTTCTTTGCATGTTAAGTTTTGTTGCTTAAAATCGTGACCCATGAAGCATTTATGTGATTATTTGATGAACAAATGTATGATCTAAACTTGCTTAATGATAAAGTTGAGATCTTTGACTTTGCATGTTGATTTGATAATGATCTTGATGATTTGAGTGCATGCATGTGATGATCCAAGTCTAATAAGTGAAAAGTTAAGATATTGAGTCTTGCATGTTAGTTTCAAGTGAAAAGATTATGTTTTTCCTTGATGCATGCCACGGTTTTGAAAAGGAAATTAAAGGAACAAGCTTTAAAATGATTTTTGAGTATGAACTAAGTGTTTGATCTTGTGTATGTTAAATTCTTGTGAAGTATGATTCGGCCATACTTGATAAAAAATAAAATTCATGCTTTTTATTTTGTGAAAAGTTGATGCATGTATATCTTGAGGTTAGATTTAATGATTTCAAGGTCATGCATGTCATTTTCAAGAGGTTTTAAGTATGATCTTGGTTTTGTTTGAAATAAAGCAATGAACTTGAGTGTTATTGGAAATATTTAAGAAAAATCTTGTCTTGATGAGGTTAATGCATGATGATGTGAAGGGGTGATGTAGTTTGATGCTTGAAATTTTGTCTCGAAAAATCTACATGACTTGATTTGTCTTTTTGCATAATGATATTCGGCCATGAGGAAGAAAAGTAGAAAGTCATGCTTGATCATCATTTGTGTTGCATGCATGATGAGACTAGCTTAATCTAAGAGTTTAAAGGTGCATGCATGGAATAATTAAATTTAAAATAAAATAAATCTTTGAGATGGCTTGTGATTTAAGTGATTGCTTTGGTTTAAGTTAAGAAAATGAATTAAGATTGTTGATTTTTCCTCTTGATGCTCACGGTTTTGGGTTAGGAAGAAAGAAAATGCGTAACAGCCCGATTTTCGTAACACAAAATGTGAGAACTACAATCGGAAGGTGAAATAACTAGGAGACACTAGGAGAACACCTAGAAGGGGGGGTTGAATAGGTTTTAGAGAGACCTTGAAAGATTTTTGAAAGAAATGAATCAAAATGATCAAAACAAATGATTTTTACAAAAAATATACTGATTAATCGATTAATTTCAGTACTAATCGATTAATGCCGAAGCTTACTTTCAAACTAATCGATTAACCAAGTCGTTACTCGATTAATGCCGAAAGCTGCTTAAAAACTAATCGATTAACAATCAACTTAATCGATTAATCTGAACAGTATCTGATGAAAATTCAGTTTTAATCAAATACGAAAATCAATCAATTAACACATAAGATCAGACATAAAGCGGAATTGATTAACACCAATATTCTTATTGATTACCTAGGTTAGAAAATGATTTTCCCCAAATCAATTTGCACAATTAAGATTCAATTCAATCAATTATGAAAATCAATCTTTTCTAGGTTTTCAACCAAGAACAATATTTAAATGACTTGAATGTAAAGAGTTAAGAGTTTAGAGATACTGCACAGTGATTTATCCTCGTTCACTTTCATCCACTTGAAAGCTACATCCAGTCCCCTCTTAAACCAAGAGAGATTCTTCACTATGAGGAATTAGAGTTCTCAAATTACAAGTAAATGCCTCTCAAGACTCCCTTCTTGATAGCCTACAAGAGATACCACACCCTTTCCTTGCAATCCTATTGAATCTAATCTAACCTCTTCTCTTGCTTGTTGATATCCCCACAACAAGTCTTCCACTTGCTTAATGATGCCTGACACCAAGACTTCCAATTGCTTGTTATCACAACAAGACTTCCAATTGCTTGTTAACACAACAAGACTTCCAAGACTTCTTTTGCTTGATGAACAACCACCAAGTCTTCCTTTGTTGTAGATAGCTTGCCTCCTTTGCAATGATTACAAATCAAAATGAAAAACAATAACAATCCTTTGTAAGATGGGTTTTCAATGATGACCCCGGCTCCAGCTCCTTTCTTTTTGCTCGAACCATCTACATATACTGACCATAAATTCTGAGTGGTACCCGAAGGGATATTTGTGAACTCGGTGACGAAGTCAGCAAGAACTTGATATTTCATCGCCTTCCTTGGTTCATAGGTGATGTCCAATTCAGACAATTCGACAGACCATGAGACCATTCTTCCTGCCAGGTCGGGTTTGTGAAGAACTTGTCTGAGAGGTTGAGCTGTTCTTACCAATATTCTATGTGCTTGAAAATATTGTCTCAATCTCCGAGCCGACGTGACCAGATAGTACGCAAGTTTCTCAAGCTTTTGATATCTCAATTCTGATCCTTGAAGTGCTCGGCTAACGAAATATACTGGG
This sequence comes from Crotalaria pallida, assembly GCA_037953625.1. Classification (NCBI taxonomy): domain Eukaryota; kingdom Viridiplantae; phylum Streptophyta; class Magnoliopsida; order Fabales; family Fabaceae; genus Crotalaria; species Crotalaria pallida. The sequence goes on along the minus strand of CM075652.1, from coordinate 36,216,273 downwards.
GCTTCCGTTCCCGAATCTTCTCGTACCAAAACCGAACTGACTGTTGCGTCTGCCACTGACATATATAGAATGAGGTTTTCACCAGGAAGAGGGTTGTGGAGGACTGGTGGACTGGAAAGATACTCCTTCAATTGAACAAAAGCTTGCTCACAGGGCTCGTCCCAAAGGAAATCTTTGTTTTTCCTAAGGAGCTGGTACCATGGCAAAGCTTTCCGAGCAGCCTGGGATAAGAATCTTGAGAGTGCCGCCACTCGGCCCGTGAGTTGTTGGACTTCTTTAAGACTAGCTGGACTCCTCATTTCAAGGATTGCTTTGCATTTATCTGGATTGGCTTCGACACCTCTCTCGGTTAACATGAAACCGAGGAAAGAACCGGCTGGGACTCCGAACACGCACTTTTCAGGATTCAACCTCATGGAATACTTTCTCACTCGGTCCATTATTGTCTTGAGGTCCTGGACATGGTTTTCTTGCTGTCTGCTCTTTGCAATAATGTCATCAATATATACCTCCATGTTTGAGCCGATCATGCCTTGAAAAACCTTGTTCATCATCCTCTGATAGGTAGCTCCCGCATCTTCAACCCAAAAGGCATGACGTTGTAACAGTAAGTTGCCTTGTCGATGATGAATGCGGTTTTATCTTGGTCGAGAGGAAACATTGGAATCTGGTTGTAACCAGAGTAAGCGTCCATAAACGATAGGAGTTTGTAACCAGCTGAACTGTCGACGAGCTTGTCAATAACAGGGAGTGGATTGGTCTTTATGACAGACTTTGTTCAAGTCTGTGTAGTCGACACACATCCTCCATTTTCCATTGAGCTTTTTGACCAAGACGGTGTTAGCTAACCAGTCCGTATAGTCGATTTCCCGGATGAAGCTTGCTTGGAGTAATTCAGCAACTTTTTCATCAATGGCGGCAGCGTTTTCAGCACTAACCTTCCTTTTTTGTTGTGCCATGGGGTCATTATGGCCTGGAAGGATTCCATCCAAATCGCCATCATCAAAAATAATGGGAACGTTTTTTGTTGATCTCTTTGCTATGGGTTTCTGACTGACTGCTAAAATTTGATTAATGTACTTCTTTCTATCGGCCTTCTTCTCTCCGCCTCCAGCAAAACCTCCCACAATAGTGTTAACTAAGAATTCATTTTTAGTAGGGTTTGTATCAGTAGCTAGAGTGGGGTCGGTTCTCTGTCTCCCAGTGTTTCTATCGTCTGGTGACCTACTTCTTTGGAGTTTGGATTTTACTGGCGACTGAGATATGTTCCTACCTCTTCGGCCGGCTGCATCCCTGATATATTGTTGTACTTTACCATCTCTGATCATTTCTTCGATTAGATCCCTTAACCAGATACACTCGTCGGTCGTATGGCCATAACCTTTATGGAAGTCACAATACTTCGACCTATCACACTGTGCGCCCTTCCTTAAAGATGGAGGTCTTTGGGCAGAGCGTAAGTCGGTCTGCATCGTTTCCCTCAAGATTTGACTCCTTGGAACAGTTAAAGGAGTGTATTCCTGAAATTTATTCCTTAGAGGAATTCTTCGGTCCCGATCATTCCTATCTTGTCTGCCACCAAAACGTTCGTCACGTTTCTGTTTGTTTTGGCCTTGAGGGTCGGCTCGTTGTCTTTCTTCTCTGACTTTCTGCCCTTTTTGAAATTCCTCCAAATTGATAAACTTATTAGACCTCTATCTCAGCTCGGCCATATCTTTTGGAGGTTTCCCAATCAACGACTTTCTAAAATCCCCCGACTGTAAACCTTGCGTGAACAATAGTACTGCCACACCAGGCTCTAACCGAGCAACCGAGCTAGCCTCCGCATGAAAACGCGAAAGGTAATCTTTCAATGATTCATCTTGTTTTTGGGTGATTGCCGCTAAGGTGTGGTCGGACTTGGGCTGGATGCAACTAGCCGTGTATCTGTTTAAAAACACTCTTTTCATCTCTTCCCAAGAATTTATTGAATTCCGAGGGAGGGATGAATACCAACGTAACACTGAAGGTTCTAGGGTCATGGAAAAGGCTCGGCATTTCATTTCTTCCCCTCCTCCGTAATAATTCATCGCTCCCTCGTAAGAGACAATATGGTCCACTAGATCGGTTAGGCCGTTATAATGTGGTACATTAGAAGGGCCCAAGTATCCTTGGGGGGTTTGAAACGCCATAATATATGGAGTAGAAGGATGACCAGGGTGGAAATCACCCTGATCCTGATTCATGATGGGGTTAGTATGGATATTTTGTGGTGGGGGAAGTTGCATTACCGGAAGTGGTTGTGGGTCCATGGTTTGCGTCATTGGGCTTTGGGGTGGTATGGCGGTCGGTTGGCACTGGGCAATCCTTGCCATAGCTTGTTGTTGAAGGTCGGCAATGGCACGTCCTTGCTGTTCGATTAAGGCCGTTTGTCTATTGAGAATGTTGATCATCTCCTGCTCCCGAGCCCGAGCCGATGCAGATGTGGTATAAGACCTACTAATGGAATGGCTATGGCGAGAGTTTCCAGGTGCAGTTCTTCCTGGATTCAATCTGGTTCTAGGTGTTGTACTTATGTGGTCTGGATTAGGTGGGATAGGAGGGGTGCGTTGGGTGTTTCTTCCATGGTGTGCTCGGGTTCCAGTGGTCCTAGATGTGTTTCGGGTAGTTGGGGCTGTGCTACTTGAATCACCATGGGTGGAGGGAGGTGGTGTAGGAGGGGGTGGTGGTGGTGGTGGAGGCAGTATGGTTCATAAAACTTGGAGGGGTTGGGGGTTGCTCCCAGTCCTAGGATGAGAAGATTGTGATGTTTGGGAGTGAGTAGCGTGATTACTACTACGATTATGGCTACGATGAGGGGGTGGCTGGCTTTGTGAATGGTTTGGTGGCTGGGGATTATTCCCTGCTCCAGAATAGGATGTTCGTGGCGGTTGCCCGTTATTTCCACGATTATGGTTGAGAACGTCGCGCAGATCGCCCGCCGATTGAGGCTGCGGATCGTTGTTATCAGCGTTTCTGGGCCTGCCACGGGTGCGGGTGATGTGGTCACGGAGGTCACCAACTTGACTTCTGGTGGTGACCATGATGGTAGTGGTGGGAATGATATGTTATTCAGATTCCCACAGACGGCGCCAATGTCGTGTCCTTGATCAAGATCAGCCTTAAAGCTATGGAAAAGCCTCAAAGAATGACCTCAATAAAGAGATTAATGTAGGACTTGTAGGATTTCTGCGTATCCAGTTGGGATAAACAGGTTCTCCCTAGTCAACAATGTGTGTGCAAGTGTCAACTTAGGGATGAGAAGACGTACCTTAGCCCCTATAGCATGGTGGTTCTTATAGGGGATTACCTGTGTGTCATGGGCCTTTCTGATAAGGCTTCTGAAGAGGAAGAATTTGAATAGGATTCGTTAAGGCCATGATAAGATCATATCCATAGATCCGGTATGCGATAAGTCTTTATCCATTACCGTTTTATCTAACCATGTATCGTGGGAATCTAAGAGAAGTGGCTCAGCTTGATGAGACTGTAAGTGATAGAGATAAGGATGAAACTCCCGCGTTCAAGGTTAATCTCATAAGCGTATTACATCTCTGTAAAAACCCAGTTCGCTCGGTGTTACATTCCGACTGTAGGCCTTGTCCCAGTGTCTGGGCGGTCGGACTAAGGTAGATTAGGTCGGGTAGCACTCGGTTTACTATAGGTCCACTACAGTTAGGAAAATGTTTATATAGAATACCCAAAAGTTAGGAAACAATAGAAATTGATTTTGCCTTGAAAAGCTTATTTTAAAAACTGATTATGCACGTGTTAATCGATTAACACATGGCTTAATCGATTAAGCACTGTTGCTCAAAATGTCTTAATCGATTAAATGCTTCCTTAATCGATTAATCAAGTTCAAAATCACTTAAAACTTGTTTTCTCAAAAACTAAACCTTTTCTTTCAAAACTTTAAGCCACCTATTGATTTTAGGTTAAGTGAAAACTCAAATTATGATATAATCATGACCTTGATAGAGATTCACTACCCTCTATAAACTCTACCCAAACTCATCAAAATAAAAGACTTGAGAGGCTAAAGATATTACAATAAAACACAAACTAAGTCTTCATGAGCTTGCTCTCTCTTCAAACCTTGAGCTTGATCAAACCATTAATTTGTAGCTTGTTCAAAACCTTTGTCATTATCAAAACATTCTCACTGGATCTAACAATCTCCCCCTTTTTGAAAATGACAAACACGTTTTGAATTTGTTTGAAGTTGTTGATGCTTGAACCTTTTGATCACTTGGTGAGACTCTTTCTCCCCCTCAATTAATTAATGCTTTAACCATTTGAAATCAATTTGAGATAAGCTTGATTCGATAAGCTTGATTCTCCCCCTATCTTCAACAACTTTGCTCAACCTATATAAAAACAAACAAAACAACCTCTTCTCCCCCTTTTGGCATTATCAAAAAGTAATATATACCAATGGAAATATAAAATTCTAAGCCAAAATAAGAGATAGTCAATGATCATTTCTTCACAACATTGATACCAATTGCAATTAATTAATCAATTAATCAATGATACTATATGTAAAACTAATGAAACATACTTTGAAATGTGATAACAATTGGCAAGAAATATAACAATGAAACATAATACCAATTGTAACTAGAAAGTTATCATATCACTTAACAAAGTAAGATATCAATTGTAAAGAAATATCACAATAGATCACAATAGCATGATAATAATATAATAATCACACAATGATATCAATTGAACTTTTGTAGAAGTAATACCAATTGTACATTTTCAATAGTAATTGTCAAAGACTAATAGCAAGATTAGAATATACCAAATGTAAGTCCAATTGTGAATGCTTGCTATGTCTTGTAAGAAATTCACTTGATACCAATTGTGAATATCCAACCATATCAATTGTACCAAAAAGTAAGATTTTCACTTGATATTTGAAGAAGCAAATAATGAATAACACTTGTAAGTCTTTTGCTCTTCAATCACACCTACAAAACAATCATTCTTTGCCTTTTGGTATCCAAATAGTTTTGGATCCATTTTTGTTAGTTAAGGGACTCTCACCCTTCTTAACCCAAACAAAATCTCCTTTAGGTATACCATGCACATTAATATAACACACATTTGAAGTATGTCCATGAGTGCCACAATAGAAACATGTTGGTGTATTTGAAAAATCAACTTTAGAAAAATCAACAACATTTCTATGAGACTTACTCTTAGCATTAGTATAACCCAAACCAAACTTGTTTGAATTTTCTCTTTGAAAATTTAACAATGTGTGCAATTTAATATCACCACTTGAGAAACTTGCAAGCTTATTTTTCAAAATAGAATTTTCATCTTTAAGCAACTTGCAATTCTCACAATCAACCACAATATTCAATCTACTAGCACAATCACAAGAAGAACTAGCATATATAAGATCAAGAGTTTCATTTTGAAGATTAAGCTCATCAACTTATTTTTGAAGTTCTAAAACCTCTTGTTGATGTTTCAAAATGAGCTTCTTCCTTTCAATGTTTTTCAAAGCTAGTTTCTTAAATTGTTCATGCATTTCTTCATAAGCATTATATAAAATTTCATATTTGGAAGAAATTTTGGATTTAGTTTCACTTACTTCACTTTCGTCGCTTTGTTCACTTGATTCATCATTTGAACATTCCTCTTCATCTACTAGAGCTATCAAGTTGAGACAAGCGGCTTCTTCATCATCCGAAGAACTATTTGATGTGCTTTTCTTGTCTTCTTCATCATCACTATTCCAAACTATGTATGCTCTTTTGTGTTTTGCATTTTTCTTCTCTTTCTCCTTCTTCTTGAGATACTTAGAGCATGAGTACTTGTGATGACCGGGCTTTCCACATTCATGGCAAACTACTCCTTCTTTTGTTGTCTTGGTCTTGTAGTGTGGGGAATTCTTCTCTTTACTTTTGTCTTTGTTCACCCTTCCTTTTCTCCTTAGAAGCTTATTAAATTTTCTTAGTAGAAGTTTCATCTCTTCTTCATCAATGTCCGAATCGGAATCTTCATTATCATTATCATCAGAACTCTCTTCCTTTTTATATGACCTTTGAGCTTTAAGAGCGATTCCTTTTCTTTCTTTGTTCTTGTCCGATTCTTCATGCAAATGCAAACGTTCAAGCTCCATTTCATGTTCTTGAAGCTTTCTGAATAGTTTTGCTAAGTCCATGGTGTCCAAGTCCTTTGATTCAACAATTGCGGTAACCTTGGGTTGTCATTCCCTGCATAGACATCTTAAAACTTTGTTAACAAGTTCACAATTCATGAAAGTTTTTCCAAGAGCAATGAGATGATTAATAATATGAGTAAAACGCTTTTGCATAATACATATAGATTCATTAGGCAACATACGAAACAATTCATATTCATGCATCAAAGAATTCAATCTAGAACGCCTAACTTCACTAGTGCCTTCATGTGTGACTTGCAAGGTGTCCCACATTTGTTTGGCATTAAGACAAGTGGAGAATCTAAAGAACTCATCATAAGATAGAGCGGAGGTGATGATATTCTTTTCTTTTAAATCATATTGAATTTTCTTTTTATCATCATCGGTCCACTTATCTTTGGGGGTTAGTGTAGATACAACTTCTACTTCTTTTGAGGGAATATGAGGACCATTTTCAATGGCTTCCCAAATGTTCATGTCTATGGCTTCTATAAAAATTCTCATTCTAACTTTCCAATAAGCATAACCCTCTCCACCAAACATAGGAGGGCGACTTATCGAAGCACCTTCACCACCAAAGGGATTCGTAGAACCCATTGTAGTTTCCTCAAGGATCTTAACGAAAAAAGCTCTATGCTCGTGTCTTTCGACCGAGCTCTGATACCAATTGTAAGAACTACAATCGGAAGGTGAAATAACTAGGAGACACTATGAGAACACCTAGAAGGGGGGGTTGAATAGGTGTTAGAGAGACCTTGAAAGATTTTCGAAAGAAATGAATCAAAACGATCAAAACAAATGATTTTTACAAAAAATATACTGATTAATCGATTAATTTCAGTACTAATCGATTAATGCCGAAGCTTACTTTCAAACTAATCGATTAACCAAGTCGTTACTCGATTAATGCCGAAAGCTGCTTAAAAACTAATCGATTAACAATCAACTTAATCGTTTAATCTGAACAGTATCTGATGAAAATTCAGTTTTAATCAAATACGAAAATCAATCAATTAACACATAAGATCAGAGATACAGCGGAATTGATTAACACCAATATTCTTATTGATTACCTAGGTTATGAAAATGATTTTCCCCAATTCAATTTGCACAATTAAGATTCAATTCAATCAATTATGAAAATCAATCTTTTCTAGGTTTTCAACCAAGAACAATATTAAAATGACTTGAATGTAAAGAGTTAAGAGTTTAGAGATACTGCACAGTGATTTATCCTGGTTCACTTTCATCCACTTGAAAGCTACATCCAGTCCCCTCTTAAACCAAGAGAGATTCTTCACTACGAGGAATTAGAGTTCTCAAATTACAAGTAAATGCCTCTCAAGACTCCCTTCTTGATAGCCTACAAGAGATACCACACCCTTGCCTTGCAATCCTATTGAATCTAATCTAACCTCTTCTCTTGCTTGTTGATATCCCCACAACAAGTCTTCCACTTGCTTGATGATGCCTCACACCAAGACATCCAGTTGCTTGTTATCACAACAAGACTTCCAATTGCTTGTTAACACAACAAGACTTCCAAGACTTCTTTTGCTTGATGAACAACCACCAAGTCTTCCTTTGTTGTAGATAGCTTGCCTCATTTTCAATGATTACAACTCAAAATGAAAAACAATAACAATCCTATGAATATCTTTCAATAGCTATGAAAATATCAACATAAGAGATACAAAGATACTTGATCAAAGAATGTAAAAATGAAAAATTTGATCTATGAATATCAAAATGATGTATATTTGTTCTAATGATTCACAAAGGTTAGGAAAATGTTTATATAGAATACCCAAAAGTTAGGAAACAATAGAAATTGATTTTGCCTTGAAAAGCTTATTTTAAAAACTGATTCTGCACGTGTTAATTGATTAACACATGGCTTAATCGATTAAGCACTGTTGCTCAAAATGTCTTAATCGATTAAATGCTTCCTTAATCGATTAATCAAGTTCAAAATCACTTAAAACTTGTTTTCTCAAAAACTAAACCTTTTCTTTCAAACCTTTAAGCCACCTATTGATTTTAGGTTATGTGAAAACTCAAATTATGATATAATCATGACCTTGATAGAGATTCACTACCCTCTATAAACTCTACCCAAACTCATCAAAATAAAAGACTTGATAGGCTAAAGATATTACAATAAAACACAAACTAAGTCTTCATGAGCTTGCTCTCTCTTCAAACCTTGAGCTTGATCAAACCATTTGTAGCTTGTTCAAAACCTTTGTCGTTATCAAAACATTCTCACTGGATCTAACACAAAACATTCGACTTTCATTCATTAAACTGCTAAAAAATGAGGCCATTTTTTTTGAAAACATTTTTGAGATGTCATTTGTGTACTAAAAGTTCTTTTGCTGAAAACTGAGTTGTCACTGAAACACATCTGTACTTACTTGAATCTCGACAAACATTTGTCATTGGAAAATGATTCGATTTCGAATTCAAACATAGCTCTTTTCATCACATCAAAAAAAACTTGTACAGTTCTCACAAAGCTACATTCTTACACTTTTTCAAAAGTACGACATAAACCAAAATAAGCTGAATTACATAAATAGTTCATTACTTAGGTAATCCTTGACTCCATACATTCACACTTCACTTAAACTTAAAGATAACAAGAGGTTCCTAAACTCATGGTACTACTCTTAAATCTTCCTGTCGAAAACAACCGGATGCTGTTTCCCTTTCTTCTTGCGCCCTTTCTTCACTCCCGAAGATGAGGCCTTCTCTGTCACTGCTTTCCCACTGTCGATTACCTCCAACCCTACCCCACCTAGAGTGGAGGAGTTTTCCTGAGTCTCTTTCCGCACCTTCTCTTCGTGGCTGTTGTATCCTCGTACCGGTCCCAAATGCGGTTCCAAGTTGACTCCGCTCAGTCTGTGCTCCGGGTCCGGAATTACTATCTGGGTGTAACCAGTCCATACCCAACCATAGGGAGTAGGCTTCCAACCATTTCCGTGCCTTCTCCAGGTGGTGATCTCCATACGATGCTCCATCTTCCCGTTGAAATACCAGCAACACCGATATGCCAACGAATAGGAGAGAGTAAGCCATCCAAACGACGCATCGTCGACGGTGTGGGTTTACGATAGGCAGGATATCAAGACAAAACAAACATAACAAGCAACATACATGTAACATAGCATTCAAGTATATCATCAATCATCATTATCCATACTCATTATCTTGCCAGCTGATTATTTCTTTCCAATGTGAACATTCTTTATTTCTCAATTCCTTTCTCATTCTCAACTTTCTGATCTTTCACTTTCCTTCACTTCCCTCTTCACAAGGTTTCATTCATCTTTTCACACTTTCATTCTTGATTTGTTCTCATTATCAACATTCCATGAGATTTTACTTCTTACGATTATAAGTCTTTTCGTGTTCATAAACTTTTCTTATCATGTCTTATTAAATCACAACCATCGATGATTGGGGAATTTAAAATATCATCGAGGTACTCGTTCCTTTCGTAGTTAGCACACACGTCTAAAGTCTACATCTCCTCGGTCATCCACCCAACCTAGTCGGAAGCAAACAGGAGTACAGGACCTTTACCACGCGGGCACGACAGCTGTCTCAACAAATCAAATGGCTCCAAGCCAGGAGAACTGTAGAAACTCGGGTACAGTCTCAAATCAAATCAATTCTTATAATATCAAGGCACACTGTAGAAAAATCGGGTACAGTGGCAAAATCACATTGCCCCGTTTCAGTCCCTCTCACTATTCAAGATTTGCAATCTAGGGGGCGACAGTACTAGTTCTAGTTGCGCTGCAGAACTTACCACTGCATTGGACCCAGTCCCTACCACGTTTGTATACCACATGTGGAGTTCGTTCTGCCTAGAAAGTACTCTAGACTTCTTGACGTTTCACCGTTATTGTCCTCCCCTAATGCAATCTCCACCTGAGTATCCCTGATACTCATGGTATCTTCCTCTCCACTACTTCGATATCACACTCATAGCTTACCGCATTCGCATTTGTCAATGTCTTTTAAAGTCTTTTATATTTTAGGTTAACCTAAGGTCGGCCCATCCTTGATGCATCCCGTCAACGAGTCCCGACCACTAACTTTTAACATCACTGTTTCCTTTCTTTTCTCAACATAGCACAGAGCTGGGATTGCATCGACAAACTTGCATCTCATTTCACAATCTTCCTCAACATCTCCTTTCATTCTTTCTCAAAGTCTCATTTCAAAAACTTTCTCAACATCTCATTTCACATTCTTGCTTAACCTCTCAACATCTCGTTTCACAATCTTTCTCATTTCACAATCTTTCTGAACACTTCATTTCACATTCTTTCCCAACATCTCAACATCTCATTTCAAAACATCTCTTTTCATAACTTACTCAAAATCTCATTTCGTAAACTTTCTCGAAACATCATTTCATAAACTTTCTCAAAATCTCATTTTGTAAACTTTCTCAAAATATCATTTCGCAAACTTTCTCAAAAATCTCATTTTTTAAACTTCCTCAAAATATCATTTCGCAAACTTTCGCAAAAATCTCATTTTGTAAACTTTCTCAAAAATCTCAACTTTTCTCAAAAATCTCGTTTCATAAACTTTCTCAAAAATCTCACTTCATAAACTTTTCTCAAATACAACATTTCTCATCTCAGTGAGAATTAGTGGAGGAGCAAGCTCAACTCAACACTAATCTCATACCAATGAACAACAACAATGGAGCCCAGCTCCGCTCATATCACATCTCATTCCGATAAACAACAACGGCATTCCTTTCCCCAGCTCTGCCTCATCCACATCATTATCATCAAATCTTTCCCCAATCTCAACTCTTTATCTCTTGTCTGATCATTCTTATTTCTCTTGTCATTAACTCCTTTCATAATGTCTTATCAGGGCTGCCTTATTCCATAAGGACTTAGGCAAAACAGGGAGTTACATCTTTTTCTTTGTGTCTTTTACTTTCAATCTCATTTCATCACTTTTACAACTTTATTCGCATTATCTCCATTTCAAGACGTATCAGACGTCCATCAGCATACTACCTTATTATTTAACAATTCGAATATCATCATACATAATTAAACAAATAAACGTAAGCATTCTATTTCATATCATCACATATAAATTCATCACACAACAACATGTGGTCTTTGTCTCCTTCGTATAAGTGGCCACACAACACAAACAATTGCCACTATACTACTGACTCAGGACCACCAAGTTCCAATCTTTGAGATGATCCGGAACGTCCTAATAAATAACCTAACTACCACGGTGTCTTAGGAAAGCTTCTCTCTCACCTCCAGTCCAGCAATAAATTGTACATGGTCTACGCGGATCCTTGTCGCTGCCAGCTGTAACATCCTACTTTTTATACTTTTAGAAAATACTTTCATTAACCTTTATTTAAGAAATTATTCGGGGTTTATAAAAAATTTTACAGCGCTTCCTTTAAAACTTGGACTCTTCCCCGAAGGATATTAAACCTGTTAGTCGAGAACACTTTTCTATAAAATAGAAAAGTAAATTCAGTCCCTTTACAACCATGGAGATTCACTTAAACTTAGTAAAATGAAAAGACATAAATACAATGATTCAATTATACAAATGTTTTTGAATGAATGAAATCACTAAAAACAATTAAACAACTCTTTATAAATATAATTCTTTACAGTATAAGCCCTAAGAATGGTTGCACTAAAATCGGGACCATAAGGTCACCAATATCAATATACTCGCTACTATGAGTATACCTTGCCCGGCCTTGACATCATTGAGTGCCTTTCTCCAATGTGTACCTAATATGTCCACTATAAGGGTGAGTACTTTGAAATCTAGATCAAAGAAAACGTTTAAAAACAATAATAAATCATAAATAGGTATATTCATACACAAACATCGACAATTAAGCAAATCACAATTCAATTATCAAGTACAACATCATAACTTTATCCAGTATAGCTATAATACGTATATAACTTTAATATAATGCATCAATGCACAATCACATGATTATGCTCTACTAACGTCACACGTAGGTGATTTAATCCTTGAATCCGATATTAACCATTTCCTTTCAATTTAAACACTTTAACACTTTTGATCGGATTCGCAGAATTAAAACATCTATACAATGCATTCACACTTTCCCTTTTACTTTCACACTTAACCTTTTAACAATTTACACTTTAACGATTGGGTACATTGTGCTTCACATTCTCCCCGAAGGAGGGTTCCTCACACAATGTACCTATACACTTTTAACACTTTAACTTTTAAAACTTTTAACAATTGAGTACATTGTGCTTCACATTCTCCTCGAAGGAGGGTTCTTCACACAATGTACCGATAATACTTTCCCTTTTCAATAACAATAACAACACAACCTCCTCACAACCCCCCTCCACTCTGGGGAAAAATCGACCAGGAGGAAGCATTTCTCAACCCCTGTTTGGGTGCTTCACATCCTCTTAGGAATGTCGCTCACCCGCTTGCACAATACGTCACACTCCTCTAGGGTAGTGTACAACGTACAATCTGGATTGATTCGCCCAGATTGGCTCTAGCAGAAATCACTATCACTGGCCACAAGGAGCCAAAGTAAATAGAATTACTATGGTTTGCGTCGGACCAATCCCCGACACTGGTGGCGAACCCATGTCCTTTGGAAGATCAAAGTCCTCCATAATAATTCCTAACATTTACTCTTGTCCTCATCAATCGCAAAGCGACGTATGTTTTTCCCCTACTCCTAACGCCCACCTTTTCACCATGCATGATCCAATATTCTAAGTGTTTCTCAATTGAATTTAAGACCCTCTTTGTTCTTTAGAAAAATGTCATTTAATTGGTTTAAACACAATTGAGAAATACTTGGTCCTATTTGATGCATAACTATATGAATGTCATTTACAATTTGCTTATATACACTTTAATAATAATAATACAAACAATATCAATCAACAATCATAAATCAACCAGGCAATCAGTCGACATACTCAGGCATGTCTCAGGGACTGCAATTTAAGTCACTTTCCTAGGGTTATTCACTTCCTACTTTATCAATTTATAAAATCAATTAACATAACATACATAAATAACATATCATTGGAACTTATAGTTTTCTAACTAAACTCTACCCTCTTACCCCTCAACCTATCCAAACAATCAATACACTTATTTATAACTCTATTACTATAATTAAACCTATTCTCTAATACTAAACCCAAAGTACACCCCTTACCTTGAGGAGAGAGAAAGAGGAATTGGGGTTTCCTCCAAACCCACTCACCAAGCTCCAATCCTTAGCTTCTAGCCTCCTAGCTACTCCATGCTCTTATACCCGATCTATGACTCCTTGAAGGATTGAAAGGCTCCATGAGTTTATTACCCAACTTAGGGTTTTGGATGATTTGGGATCTCATGAGAAAGAGGGAGAAATCATGAGATTTGAGAGAGGGGAATTCATTAGGAATTGATTTGGAGGTGTTTTATGGCTTTGATTTGGTGATTTGTGGTGTTTCCATGGAGATTTGCTTCAAAACCTAGAGAGAGAAACTATGGAGGTTGAGAGAGAAGAACAAGAAGTCGCGTGTGAGGAGAGAGAAACAATTGGGAAGAATGAAGGGAAAACGCGTTTTTAATCAGACTTGGCTTAAAGTAATCGATTACTTCCTCTACGTAATCGATTACTTCTTCAATGCAACAACCTAGTACAACATTCAGAGGCCAAGTAATCGATTAAACCCTTCAAAATAATCGATTACTTAACTGAAATCAACAAGGTAATCGAATAACTCACCCAGTTAATCGATTACTTTGCTGCAACATTGAATGTGATTTTACCTGAGAGCAAGTAATCGATTAAAGCCATCAAAATACTCGATTACTTGAGGCAAAATCTTAATTTGGTGACTTTCTAACCCTATTTCACTTCCTTAGGCTCCTATACTCATCTAAGCTTGGATTACTACTCAAAACCTGATTCTTATACTATTTAAACCCATTTTAATTAGTTCTACCTAGTGGAACTCTACTCTTGGCTCAATACTACCCTCCAACACCTGAACACATACTATCTAATAACTATTCTAAACGGACATCGGAAATTGGGGATGTTACAATACTCCCCCACTTATATGAATTTCGTCCCCGAAATTCGACTTACTTCAAGGAAAGGAGGATATAGAGCTATATGCTCGATTGAACAAGAGGTCTTAACCTACTTTAGGATAGATACAACCCTGGGGGTTCGCTCCCCCACTTAGGATGCCACTCTGGTTGGGTTTCTTTGCTAGGATCACTGGATTACTATTGAGACCTTCGCCAAAGAGTCCCACTCAGTTTCTTAAGGTTTCAGACGTAAAGTTCAAAGCCTAGGGAAAAACTTGCCAAAACAGACCTACTTAATCCTATATCCGACACTGCCTCACATTATGCAAAAGTCTAGGCATCCAAAATTTCATAACACACATCCATAAACAATACAGATAAAGATAATCAACATACAAAACATTCATCATTTAAGAAAAGTGAACGTTACAAAATTACAATTCAAACATAAGTTAAAGGGAAAATCAAATACAGAAACAAGGCATCAAGGTATTATGATATATATATATATAAAGATTTTCATTTTAAAAATCAAAATCAAATACAATTTAAGTAAAAGGACATCTTTTAAATTTTATTAGAGAGTGCATTCCTTAAAAGAAAAGCAAAATATCGACTCAACACAAAGAAGTAAAACAATCCATACACATCAGAGGGAGATTTGCAATGAAGAGAAGAAAAGGGTTTGGAAAAGTTGCAATTGGCAAGACTCCCTTAGGATCACCAGTGATTATGATTGGTGTACATATGAAAATAAGGTTTTGAAAGGAAATAGTTAAATGCATCGGTTTCCAAAACAAATGTAAGTATTCATAGATAAACTTAAGTGATTGAATACTATATATATATGTATCCATAGAATATCGGAAATATATTTAAGGCATGCGATAGAAACACATTTGATTGTCCAAACATTCCGAGTGTCAAGTATAGGACTAGGGACACTTTACTAATGTTATAATTGAGAAGTACATTAAATACTTATAGGATTGGAACATAAGGGTTACAAGGAAAAATAAACACAGGGATTATTCTTTGAAAATTTATTTAATGGAGATTGACAAAATAAATTAAAGATATTGTATAACTATATACACTTCAATCGTATGTATATAAAATAAATTGTCATTGCCATTACAAGTTTATCACTTGTAAGGTTTTCCATAAAATTGTTACTTTGAAAAATATAATTACACTATGGAAAATGGAAATTCAAAATTACCATGTGCGGAAACACAGGGAAATTAACTTTGAAAAGTTTGATTTGATTATTAGTTAATAGAAACTAATATAGGACTCTTTTAAAAGTCACTCTCAATAGAAGGTAGAAAATCTTAGTTGAAAATCGTTTTAAAATAGCACGTATATAGTATTTGAAAGAATTTGAAATTTGGGGATTACCCCAAAATCATAAGAAAAGGTTCAGGAAAACATTTGGACTTAACATATAGTCCTAATAGGTTTAAAAATCGTAAATACACATATATAAAAGTCCAACGTTCGAAAACATTTTAAAACCCGCTTCCTATATGCAAATCTATATGCCTACACACCTATGCTTAAACTCTAGGACTCGACGAATCGAACCTAGCTTCTACCGCTCGGTCTATGAATGAAAAACTATGGGGTTTCTACACTCGATCTAACAGAAACTCTCCCCTATGCAAGACTTTACTATCACTACACTCACTATTCTTCCTAAGGTTTAAGGGTTCCTAATTGGTTCCTTAGGCTTAAAGGTCGCACAGCTACGACTTGCCATAGAATCCTAGTTGAGACTTCCCTATTACAATCTAGACTTTGGTGCTACGACTTTTATAATGGATGTTGAGACTAGAACTTGGACGTTCACAAACTACATTCCATGGAAGAGTTAATGATGGTTTGAAAACGGTTTGAAAATCGTTTGCACTTCCGGAACACAGTTTGTTCAATAGACACAACGAATTCCTTGGAGTTCTATATGAACTTGAAGGAAGAAGGGATAACATCCATTACTCTAGTTTGGTTCTAAACTAGACTTTAGCTCTAGGGTAGCTACATTACCTTTAACTCACCTCACTACCTTCAATTCACATTTTCCACTTCCACATTACAATAGAAACAATAAAGTACCAACTCTTGTGAAAAAGGGTTTGGTACTTGGTGATAAAAGAATTTTCAAGAATTCGCATTTTCTTTAGAATAAGGAAAAACATTTTATACTTCTGTAAATTCTGTTCATTTAAAATTTGAACAAAATTATTGTTTAGGAAAAGACATGTCAAGCACTTACAAACTCAAATTATTCATTTGAGTTTTCAAAATCATTTCACATTCATTTGAAATTGCTTCTGAAGCTTGAGGATTCCTTTGACAAAGGAAATAAGAATCCTCTGTAGTCATCAAACTCAAATAAAAGGAACGGACTTATGGTTAAAAAGTTTCAATGTCATTCACTCTCTTTAAATTCTAGTGAATGCCTTTCCTCTCATTTTAGTTTGAAAGTTCAAATTGACTTATGTCGCCTTCATTGAATTCCTATCAATTGAGAATTGGTGTAACTTAAAAATAAATTACACTATCATTCAATTAGTTAGGAATTCACATTGTGAATGAGATTTTCTTAAAATTTAGTGTTACGACATTCAATCAATTATCAGAGTGTGAAACAATCCTATACTTTAAAAAAAAATATCAAAACATTACTATACTTGACATTCATTTCAAATCATAGTATTAATTCTTTTCAAAAATAAAGTCTTGGAAAAATCTGTTGTAAAACACTTTCATACCTTAAAATTAAGAGTACATTTATCACCAAAACATAATGTGGAAATGTAGAAGGCATTTAGGTTTACTAAGACGACACTTAGTAATCACAGTTAAAGGCAATTACTAAAGATTAACTCCTATTCACTTCCGCTGCGCACTCTGATAAAGAATGCTCGGAGCGAATAAACTAAATGACCTCTAACACCAATCCTATTCTTAGACTTAGAAAATAAATCCAACAATTATTTGGTTGGGTTCAAGTACTTTAACAATGTCATCTTCCGATGAATACAAAATGCGAGGGATCCATCTTGATTCTATATTGCATTGGAGACAAAACAACTTTCGTGCTACTTGAGTTCCAATCAAATAAAGAATGACTCGTCTTCGATTCGAAGAAAGGCTTTGAAATTTTCTCATAAAGCGAAAATATCAATGTCTCGTAATATTTTGAAATAGGTGTAACATCCTGAAAAAAATTAGTATTAAATAATATAATTTTAGTATATAAATATTTATTTTAGGATAGGGTTAAGCCTTAGAAATTGTACAAGGTTAGAAGGGTAGTATGAGCATAGGCCGACCTAGGATGTGAGATTAAGGCCTCGGCCCAATCTCGGCCGAGCTAGACAAGATTGTGTGCTTCTGAACCGAGCTGAAAGGGAACCCAACGTGAAACCCATTGTCCAGTCTGGATTATCCGACCTCAACGCAGCTCATAGCGTATCCGAAAGGTAAGCTCGGACTGCTGATGTTCCTACAAACCGAGCCAACATATCCTGGCCGACGTATTCAAGCTGACACTGCCTAGCTCCTCCGTGCCAGCTCATGTTGAGCTGTAGCCCTTTGGGAACCGTACCATCCGTACACTGTCCTTATCCTTCACTTTATGTCTCTATCATTACTTTATGTCCCTTTCAATGTACTATTCATGGCTTCCTCAAGAAGCCAATGAATCTTGGCCATATATATTCTAAGCTTCCTCAAGAAGCTAATAAATCCTAGCCACACAAATGTTTTCCCTAAATGAATAAAAGAACCCCACATTCACAACCCTAACACTTTGCATTCTCACTCTCTTTCTCTCCTACGAATCTCTCTCTTTCTCCTCCAAAGCTTCAGCAAACAAAACCCCAACATTTTCCTTCTCCCTCTCTTCTCACAAACCGGAACCCTCCTCCTCTCTGTTCTCTTCTACTTCGGCGTTCCTGGACCGGCGTAGTGTTGTGGTGGCAGCAAGGAGGACACGGATTCGAGTGGTGTGAAGCTCACAAGGTCAAGGAAGCCATTCTCAAGCTCTCAACTCTTATCTCTCACGATTTGAGGTAAGGAGTGAGTGTTACCTCTACTTGAGTTTGGGTTTCTAGGGTGTTCATAAAGGGTACTAAGAGTGGGTATTAGATTAGGGAATGAACATAGGTTAATGTTAGAAGAGAAATGGTAATAAGGGTAAAAGGGGAATTAATGAATGAACTAGAAACATGGATTTTAGGTAAAGATGGAATATCACTTTTGATTACATGCTATATTTCATATGCTGCATTTTATATGATGGATTGACTAAATGTTTTGTTCATGTGGTTGTTGAGGTATAAGTGGTTATGATGCTTTGATATTTGGTATTTGTATCTGTGGCCGAGCCGAGAGAGGGTGAGAATGGAGAAAGAGAAGAATGGTAACCAGGGTGGATCGAAAAGACAAACTAATAAGTTATATAATGAGATAGGTAGATGAGATAGATAATAGGAATAAGGGGAAATCGGAAAGGGGTAAAGGGTTGAGCCGAGATAGATGCAAAGAGGAATAAATTAAAGAGGTGAACTGAGGTGGGCCGAACTAAAAGTAATGGTTAATAAGATAAGGGGAATTAAAGAGAAATGGTTGTGTGGTCGGGTCATAGCAGACGCGTACTGGGTGCGTGCATTGATCGCGTAAGCCGAGCATTGTGGTGCTCGCAGCTGTAAGTCGAGCATTGTGGTGGTCGCAGTTATGACTCACAAGGTTCCGAGAACGGAATCGGTGGGATGTGTTCCTGGTCATAGCAGACGCATACTGGGTGCGTGCATTGATCGCGTAAGCCGAGCATTGTGGTGCTCGCAGCTGTAAGTCGAGTATTGTGGTACTCGCAGTTATGGACACTCCTTACTCCATAGAATGATCGGCGGTAGTGTTCCTGGTCATAGCAGATGCGTACTGGGTGCGTGCATTGATCGCGTAAGCCGTGCATTGTGGTGCTCGCAACTGTAAACCGAGTATTGTGGTACTCGCAGTTATGGACACTCCAATATCCGACTTAAATGGTGTAAGACATGCACTGGGTGTATGCATCCGAGAAGAGTAAAAGATTGTAAATTATGTGAAAGTGAAATATTGAGTAGTGAACCCGAGATAGAGATGGTAATCCGAGACATGAGAGGATAAACCGAGGTATAGCTAGCAATGAGTTAATTGGTTTATGATGTGAGCCGAGCTAGACGAGGATGTGGGTATGCGAACCGAGCTAAATGTTGATATATGCATGAGATATATGGGTTTGATTACTTCTGATTTATTTGCTATTTGACTATTTGTGTTTGGCTTGGTAGATCGGTATGTCATTTTAGAAACTGCTTATTTAAGTTCTGTGTAATGCTCACCTCCTTACCATTTTTCAAGTACTGAGTCCGAGCAGACGCAGTCACCGGCCGAGCAGGTTCACTCTCCCTCACAGGGAGAGCAAGTCATTTAGTGTCTGATAGCTGATGGGGTCTCGGCCAGTTGGGCCGAGCTAGAATATTGTTTTGTATTTTGACGAACTGATGTACCTAAACTTATACTTTATGTATTTGATGTATTTAAGTCTTCCGCTTTGTTAACTCTGATGTTTTTGGTTATTAATGAAAGGAAACATTATTTTGGCAACTATCATATTCATATTAAAAGAAATTTTTAAATCCTAATTTTGGGGTAATTAAGGGTAAATATTATATAGGGTGTTACAATAGGCATGATTAATTCAAAACTAAGAGTTAGTACTTCCCGTTGAGGTAGCTATTGCATGCTCTGTCCCGTTGGGAGTTTCTCTTTCTCTTAGTCTCTACTTTATGTCCATTTCCGAATACAACAAAGTTACACTTTGAAAAATTTTGAGTTAGCCCACTTTAAATTAAAGATATACTTCTATGATTACTAAACTATGACTCACCCTACTAAACTATACCCATTTCAACTAATGATGCATGCATGAAACACTAAAGTGCACTACTTAATCAACTATCTACGAGTTACTCTCATGTGGAGTAACTCTTTGGGAGTAGGAAAAATCCATACTCCGGGCCGAGGATTGCAACCATTGCTTTGATACCATAATGTAACATCCTACTATTTATACTTTTAGAAAATACTTTCATTAACCTTTATTTAAGAAATTATTCGGGGTTTATAAAAATTTTTACAGCGCTTCCTTTAAAACTTGGACTCTTCCCCGAAGGATATTAAACCTGTTAGTCGAGAACACTTTTCTATAAAATAGAAAAGTAAATTCAGTCCCTTTACAACCATGGAGATTCACTTAAACTTAGTAAAATGAAAAGACATAAATACAATGATTCAATTATACAAATGTTTTTGAATGAATGAAATCACTAAAAACAATTAAACAACTCTTTATAAATATAATTCTTTACAGTATAAGCCCTAAGAATGGTTGCACTAAAATCGGGACCATAAGGTCACCAATATCAATATACTCGCTACTATGAGTATACCTTGCCCGGCCTTGACATCATTGAGTGCCTTTCTCCAATGTGTACCTAATATGTCCACTGTAAGGGTCAGTACTTTGAAATCTAGATCAAAGAAAACGTTTAAAAACAATAATAAATCATAAATAGGTATATTCATACACAAACATCGACAATTAAGCAAATCACAATTCAATTATCAAGTACAACATCATAACTTTATCTAATATAGCTATAATACGTATATAACTTTAATATAATGCATCAATGCACAATCACATGATTATGCTCTACTAACGTC
This sequence comes from Crotalaria pallida, assembly GCA_037953625.1. Lineage (NCBI taxonomy): Eukaryota > Viridiplantae > Streptophyta > Magnoliopsida > Fabales > Fabaceae > Crotalaria > Crotalaria pallida. The sequence goes on along the minus strand of CM075652.1, from coordinate 36,195,170 downwards.
ACACGTAGGTGATTTAATCCTTGAATCCGATATTAACCATTTCCTTTCAATTTAAACACTTTAAGACTTTTGATCGGATTCGCAGAATTAAAACATCTATACAATGCATTCACACTTTCCCTTTTACTTTCACACTTAACCTTTTAACAATTTACACTTTTAACGATTGGGTACATTGTGCTTCACATTCTCCCCGAAGGAGGGTTCCTCACACAATGTACCGATAATACTTTCCCTTTTCAATAACAATAACAACACAACCTCCTCACAACCCCCCTCCACTCTGGGGAAAAATCGACCAGGAGGAAGCATTTCTCAACCCCTGTTTGGGTGCTTCACATCCTCTTAGGAATGTCGCTCACCCGCTTGCACAATACGTAACACTCCTCTAGGGTAGTGTACAACGTACAATCTGGATTGATTCGCCCAGATAGGCTCTAGCAGAAATCACTATCACTGGCCACAAGGAGCCAAAGTAAAAAGAATTACTATGGTTTGCGTCAGACCAATCCCCGACACTGGTGGCGAACCCATGTCCTTTGGAAGATCAAAGTCCTCCATAGTAATTCCTAACATTTACTCTTGTCCTCATCAATCGCAAAGCGACGTATGTTTTTCCCTTACTCCTAACGTCCACCTTTTCACCATGCATGATCCAATATTCTAAGTGTTTCTCAATTGAATTTAAGACCCTCTTTGTTCTTTAGAAAAATGTCATTTAATTGGTTTAAACTCAATTGAGAAATACTTGGTCCTTTTTGATGCATAACTATATGAATGTCATTTACAATTTGCTTATATACACTTTAATAATAATAATACAAACAATATCAATCAACAATCATAAATCAACTAGGCAATCAGTCGACATACTCAGGTATGTCTCAGGGACTGCAATTTAAGTCACTTTCCTAGGGTTATTCACTTCCTACTTTATCAATTTATAAAATCAATTAACATAACATACATAAATAACATATCATTGGAACTTATAGTTTTCTAACTAAACTCTACCCTCTTACCCCTCAACCTATCCAAACAATCAATACACTTATTTATAACTCTATTACTATAATTAAACCTATTCTCTAATACTAAACCCAAAGTACACCCCTTACCTTGAGGAGAGAGAAAGAGGAATTGGGGTTTCCTCCAAACCCACTCACCAAGATCCAATCATTAGCTTCTAGCCTCCTAGCTACTCCATGCTCTTATACCCGATCTATGACTCCTTGAAGGATTGAAAGGCTCCATGAGTTTATTACCCAACTTAGGGTTTTGGATGATTTGGGATCTCATGAGAAAGAGGGAGAAATCATGAGATTTGAGAGAGGGGAATTCATTAGGAATTGATTTGGAGGTGTTTTATGGCTTTGATTTGGTGATTTGTGGTGTTTCCATGGAGATTAGCTTCAAAACCTAGAGAGAGAAACTATGGAGGTCGAGAGAGAAGAAGAAGAAGTCGCGTGTGAGGAGAGAGAAACAATTGGGAAGAATGAAGGGAAAACGCGTTTTTAATCAGACTTGGCTTAAAGTAATCGATTACTTCTGATGAGCATTTTATTTCCCATTATTCCTTGCATTATTTTACTCCTATTATTGATACTTGTTGCCTATTTGACATTGTTTAGCTTGATTTAGTGATTTAGAGTTTATTGGACTACTATTCTGAATATTGTTTAATTTGGGATTATTTAGCCTAATTAATTCTATTTCTATTTTCAGGTCATATTTGGCACAAGGGCTTTTTGGACATTTTGGGAATGAAGATTTAATTTTGGAAGAGAAGATATATGATGAAGTGAAGATTGTAATCTATCTTTAGGATTAGTTGAGATTTAGTTATATCTTTTAAGATTTAGATTTTATCTATAAGATATTTTTAGATTTAATTTAGAGATAAGCTTTCCTTAGGATTTGGGCCCATGATTTAGGCCCGTTTTGTGATTTAAAAAGCCAAATTCGTGTAAACCTGGAGAGACCTTCCATTCACGTTTTTTACATTCTCTCTCATAGAGAAGGCTTAGTTTTGCTCTCCAAGCTTGTGGAGGCTGCTAGGGTTTCTCTCTCTTCTCTTTTCTACACGTTTTTGGTATTTTTCTTCATGGAAGGCTAAACTCTTAGGTTAAATCCCTTTGGTAATGTATCACATACTCTTGACGTTTTGTTCTTAATGCTATTTCGTTTTTATTCACTGTTTTCATGCTTATTGATATGTTATGGTTCGCTTAGTTCCATTCTATAGAGATAATCCATGTGTATGAATGCTTAATTTATGCAAACTCGTAAAAACTCCATGCTTTGGCTTTTAATGCTTAATTAGAGGTTTGGGTTTTGGGGTGAGAATTGAATTTTCGCTTAGTATTTAATTCTCACGAGTTGGACAGTGAAGAGGAAAGAAATTGATCTTTTGTGACCGATGATAGAGTTGTGAACGCGAGCCAAAGGGGTTTATCCGCTTTTCCTTATCTGTTTCTTCGTTTTGATTTAATTCTGTTTTGATTTCAATTATTCAATATTCAATACAAAAAAACCCCCCTGTTTTCTATGCATACTATGTGTTCGACCTTTTGCTTGATAAGATATTCCTTGGGAGACGACCTAGGAGTCACTTCCTAGTACTATACTTAAACTGTTTTTATTTGTATCGGGTACGGCCTCGATCAAATTTGGCGCCGTTGCCGGGGAGTATCGGTTCTTGCCAAAGGTCATTAGTAGTTAGTTAGTGTCGTAGTTAGTATAGTTATTATAGTGTGTCGTGTCTGATTCAGGGTCTAGTAGTCAATTCTGATAACCGGTTGAAGTTGCACTGTTTGCTGTTTTGCTATTTTGTTGCAATTAGTGTATTTGATTGATTCTGTGGTTGCTAGTTCACATAGTTGTGGGTGGAATTTTTGCACGAAAATTTATATCCACACTACTTTTATCATATAAAAAGGTTTTGAGGCACCACGATCACTCAGATCATCATTGGTTGTGAGTTCCAGAAAAATTTTCCATGTTTTAGCAGCACTTTCTTCAAATTGTCGCAACTTTTGACCCGTAACTCGGAATTTGACGAATTTTATATCAAATCGAAGGGAATTTTCTGAATAATCTGATTTTTCTGAACTTGTCAGAAAACTCCTTCGTCTGGATCCTGAAAAAGCCGTTTTACTATTTCTTTTTTATTTTACAAGTTTTATTTTCTTAGGTTTTGGTCTCTGATTTAATTGTTTGCCTTGGTTCCCTTTTGAATTTTGTCCTAAAACTTTTTGTGGTATGTTTTCATGATTTTAGGGTGATGAAAAAAATAAAGGAAAAAATTTTAAAAAATAAAAAAATTTTGTTGCCTATTTTGGTCATGTATATTAGTGACAGTTTGCTATGCTACATGGTGTTCTGTTCAGTACATGACTAGGGGCAACCCAAGCTACTTGCATCCATATAACCCTGAAATTGATAGAACTTATCACAGACTAGTTAGACAAAATAGGAACCAGTCCATAGGTAGTGAGTCTATTGAGTCTTTACGTAGTGAGTCTGCTTCTTTTTCTTCTATTCCTATAAATTCTGATTCTTATTCTGATTATTCTGAAAATATGGCTCAACCTCCACCACGTGAGAGGACATTGAGGGAGCTGGCTGCACCTGATTTCACTATTGAAGATTTGTGCATCCAGTATCCCGATGACCCGTATGAGCTAAGGTCTGGACTAATTCATTTGTTGCCCAAGTTTAATGGTCTTGCAGGTGAGGATCCTCATAAACATCTCAAGCAGTTCCATATTGTCTGTGCTACTATGAAACCACATGATGTGCAAGAGGATCATGTTTGTCTTAAGGCATTCCCACACTCCCTAGAGGGGCTAGCCAAGGATTGGTTGTACGATCTGGCCCCTGGTTCTATCACAGTCTGGGATGACCTGAAGAGGGCATTTTTGGAGAAATTCTTCCCTGCATGCAGAACAACAGCAATCTGAAAGGATATATCAGGAATCAGGCAACAAAGTGGAGAAAGTCTCTATGAGTATTGGGAGAGATTCAAGAGACTGTGTGCGAGCTGCCCCCACCATCAGATCTCAGAGCAGCTGCTTATTCAATATTTCTATGAAGGTCTCAACCTCATGGAGAGAAACATGCTTGATGCTGCAAGTGGTGGTGCCCTAGGAGACATGACACCTTTAGAAGCCAGAGTCAAGATTGAGAAGATGGCTTCCAATTGTCAACAATTCCATGCAAGGGGCAACAGCGATGCAATCGTAGTGAGAGGAGTGAAGGATGTTGGCACAAGTTCTGGTAAGGTTGAGAAGCTTGAACAGAAGATAGATTCACTTACAACTTTGGTCACTCAATTGGCCATCAACCAGAAGAAGTTGTCTCTGCCTGCTATATTATGTGGCATATGCACATCCGCTGAGCACCCCACAGATGCATGCCCTTCTGTGCAGCAGCAGCCCACGACTGGTGCTGACCAACCTGAGGCATATGCCGCCAACATCTTCAACAGTAGAAATCAGCAGCCACAGAACTTTGATCTCTCTACCAATAGATACAACCCTGGTTGGAGGAACCATCCCAACCTGAGATGGTCTGATCAGCAGCAACCTTCACAGGTTCAATTTCAGAACAATTCTAGACCACCATATGTACCTCCTCCAGTCCAGCAACAGAGATAACAACAGGCTAATTCTGCACCACCAGCTCCTAGTACTGAGCAGCAGCCTTCATTGGAAGAGCTGATGAAACAGATGACCATGCAAAATCTCCAATTCCAACAGGAAACTAGAGCATCCATTCAAAGACAAGAGGCCTCAATTCAATCTTTGACCAATCAGATGGGACAGATGGCAACAGCAATCAACACTATGCAATCTCAGAATTCTAACAAGTTGCCATCCCAAACAGTGATCAATCCAAACCAGAATGTGAATGCCATTAGTCTAAGGTCAGGGAAGCAGATTGTCACACCCACACCAGAATCTGACCTCAACAAAGATGATCTAGTTTCACCCAACAAGAAGACCCAAATGGTCGAGGAGAGTGAGCACACAAGTACCAGAAAATCCCATCCAGCTCAGCCTTCCACAAGCACAACACCTGCTGCTGCCCAACAACCACCCCCCATTCCTCTTCCTTTCCCACCAAGGGGGGTGACTCAAAGCAAGAAAATGGAAGAGATTGACAAAGAGATACTTGACACATTCAGGAAGGTGGAAGTCAACATACCCCTTCTTGATGCAATCAAGCAGATTCCAAGGTATGCAAAGTTCGTGAAGGATCTATGCACACACAAACGGAAGCTCAAGGGCAATGAGAGGATCAACATGGGAAGAAATGTCTCTGCTCTTATAGGTAAACCCGTCCCTCATATTCCTGAAAAGTGTAAGGATCCTGGAACTTTCTCTGTGCCTTGTATCATAGGTAATACTAAATTTGAGAATGCTTTGCTAGATTTAGGAGCATCTATTAATGTTATGCCTATGTCTGTTTTCAAGTCTCTTTCACTTAGACCTCTTCAACCTACGGGTGTGGTTATTCACTTGGCAAATAGATCTACTGCCTACCCCGCAGGTTTGATAGAGGATGTCCTGGTTCGGGTTGAAGAGCTTATCTTTTCTGCTGATTTTTATATTCTTGATATGGAAGAGGACACCTCTCGTAGTGCTGTCCCTATCATATTAGGGAGACCATTTTTGAAAACAGCCCGAACCAAGATAGATGTGCATGTAGGTACACTTTCCATGGAATTTGATGATAGTGTGGTTCGATTCAATATTTTTGATGCTATGAAACATTTTTCTGATGACCACTCTGTTTTTCATGTTGACTTGATTGATGATATGATTGATGAGCATGTTCTGGACTTTTTGCATGATTATGATTTGCCATCTTTCACTAGCTCATTTACTTGTTCTGCATGTTCTGATTCCGAAATGTGCACTGCATGCATTGAAATTGACCAGTTTTTAAATTCTGCTACTGCATCTGTTGATTCATATGATATAGATTCAGATCATGCTAACCCCATTTCTATTTTGCATGAGTCTAATTCACTTGTTCAGGTGCAGGTGGCAGAATCCAATTTTGCTGCTCCTTTAGTTCCATCTGTGATGCAGGCACCTTTATTGGACCTGAAGCCCCTTCCTCCTCATCTCAAATATGCTTACTTGGAGGCTGAGCAGAAACTTCCAGTGATCATCTCTACCTCCCTTTCTGTTGATCAAGAGAAGCAGCTGCTGGATGTGATTAGAGCAAACAAAAGGGCAATAGGATGGACTTTGGCAGACATACCTGGTATTAGCCCCTCCATGTGCATGCATCGGATTTTATTGGAGGATGGGGCTAAACCAGTGAGACAACCCCAGAGACGGTTGAACCCCCAGATTCTTGATGTGGTGAAGAAAGAGGTCACCAAGCTGCTGCAAGCTGGCATTATCTACCCCATTTCAGACAGCACTTGGGTAAGCCCGGTTCAAGTAGTTCCCAAGAAGTCTGGGGTGACAGTTGTCAAAAATGAGAAGGATGAGCTGATTCCCACTAGAGTGCAGAACAGTTGGAGAGTCTGCATTGATTATAGGAAGCTCAACCAGGCGACCCGCAAGGATCACTTTCCTCTTCCCTTCATTGATCAGATGTTGGAGCGCCTGGCAGGTAAATCTCACTATTGCTTCTTAGATGGTTTCTCTGGTTATTTCCAAATCTGTATTGCACCAGAGGACCAACATAAGACTACATTTACCTGTCCTTTTGGTACATTTGCTTATAGGAAGATGGCTTTTGGCCTATGTAATGCTCCTGGCACTTTTCAAAGATGTATGATGAGTATTTTTAATGACTTACTTGAGCATTGCATAGAGGTCTTCATGGATGATTTTAGTGTATATGGTTCCTCTTTTGATGCATGTCTTGATAGTTTGTCTAAGGTGCTTAATAGGTGCATTGAGACTAACCTTGTCTTGAATTTTGAAAAATGTCATTTTATGGTAGAACAAGGCATAGTCTTAGGGCACATTATTTCGCATAAGGGCATAGAGGTTGACCCTGCTAAGCTGCATGTAATATCACATTTGCCTTACCCCTCTTGCGTGCGAGAGGTGCGTTCTTTTCTTGGCCATGCAGGTTTCTATCGAAGGTTTATTCAGAACTTTAGCAAGATAGCCCTTCCACTATCCAACTTGCTTAAAAAGGATACCACATTTGAGTTTGGAGACCAATGCAAGAAGGCATTTGATGAGCTAAAGAGAGCACTCACCACCACTCCCATCATCCAACCACCTGACTGGACTCTCCCATCAGAGCACCGTGCATATTGGGCTGTGAAGCAATGCAACTTAGCTCTTGATCAAGCGGGTGAGGAGAGGAAGCTGCAGTTGAGTGAGCTAGATGAGATCCGTTTGGAGGCCTATGAGAATTCCAAGTTCTACAAAGAGAAGACCAAGAAGCTCCATGATAGCTCAATTTGCAGAAAGGAGTTCTTGGTTGGTCAAAAAGTGTTGCTCTACAACTCTAGGCTTGGAATCATGAGTGGAAAGCTCCGCTCTAAATGGATTGGACCGTTTGTAGTCACCCAGGTGTTTCCTTATGGCACCGTGGAGATCAAGAGTGAGTCCACAGACAAGAGCTTCAAAGTCAATGGCCACCGACTCAAGCCTTTCCTAACCTCTCCTACTTTGGATGATGCACCTGCGGAGGAAGCCTCATTGGTCGACCCCATTTTTGACCCACTATGATTTAGGGAGTCTTCTTTTCTCCTTCTTTACTACTTTTATTCCACTTGTCTATATCTGTCTGATTCTGCTATTTGTTTTACATTGACGACAATGTGTGATTTAAGTGTGGGGGGGAGAGTAGTTTAGGTTGCATATTTTTGCTTTGATTTTTTTGGTTTTGCTAAGTTTTGGGCATTTTCTTGCATGTTTTTGCTTCATTTTAGTAGAGTCTTGGTATCTTGTGTCTGAATTCATGCATTTCTGTGTGTAAAGTTGCTTTTGATAATTAAGAGGTGGTAACACTGTGATAGAATTGTCCCTTTTGTGAGGATTTGAGCCTTAATTGTGGGTGGATTGCTATATATGCCACCTAATTTTCTTTCATGTGTGATTGCACTCTGGATTACTTGCACTCTAGAACTTGACTGGACTCTTGTTGATACTTGATATTCCCATGCACATTTTGAAATGATTTAGGCATTGTTTTTTTTTCTTGAATAAGCCACTAGCCATATGAGCCTACCTTGAATGAATTTATCCTTTGATAGCCCCTTTGAGCCTTTATATCCCTTTTCTTTGTTCTTTAGCTCATTACAAGCCTATGACTGAAAAACCATGATTGTCCTAACCTTAGGGAATGTTGGAGCTTTGGAATTGTTTTGGGAATGGGTATTAAGTAAGCGAGGGTGCTTTTTTCTTCATCTCTTGTGAGTTCTGGGTTTTGCCTCTATGGTCGGTGATGTAATTATGGCTTTATCTCATTATGCCATTTTTGTTGTTTCTTCTTTCCTTTCGTTCATGAAGTTCTGCAATGAAAAAAAAAAATTGAAAAAAATGAATGATGAAAAAAAAAGAAAGAAAGAAGAAGAAGAAAAAAAAAAGAAAAAAAAAATGGAATAAAAGGTAGATTGAGGCATGGAGGTTTGGAATTAGAGGTTGTTGTTATGTTTACCATTTCATTCTGGGGTGGATTGTGCTTATTTTTTTACTTGTTCCCCATTGCTCCTCTATTCCCTGGGTTTTAGCTACATTTCCCATATTTTTATCCTACCCTGTCCTTGGCCCCATTACAACCCTGAAAAGACCTTTTGATCTTAATGTGCATGTGTATTGATTGTTGATGTTAGAGGCTTGTCAAGCTTATGGTTGTGTTTGTTTTTCATGATGTGCCTTGAGTGTAAACACTGATTAACCTTAAACACTTGAATGTAAACACTATTGAGTGATCCTTGTGAGTTTCTATCATCTTTGTGACTACCCTCTTGATGTCATTGGTTTTCTTTGCATATTTGAAATAATTGGATGATGTTCATGAATGCCTTGATTCTTTGGTCCTTATTTTCTTCGTGTGCTCGATTTTGCCCATTTCTTTGCATTTCCTAGAATTCATTGTGAAGTATGTAATCTCTTAGGTTTGCATTCATTAGTTTTAGTAATCTTGTTACATGATTCACTTTGGTGCATATTGATTTTCTCAGTCCTAATTCTTAGTTTTGCCCAGGAGTGCAAAAGGATAAGTGTGGGGGTATTTGATGAGCATTTTATTTCCCATTATTCCTTGCATTATTTTACTCCTATTATTGATACTTGTTGCCTATTTGACATTGTTTAGCTTGATTTAGTGATTTAGAGTTTATTGGACTACTATTCTGAATATTGTTTAATTTGGGATTATTTAGCCTAATTAATTCTATTTCTATTTTCAGGTCATATTTGGCACAAGGGCTTTTTGGACATTTTGGGAATGAAGATTTAATTTTGGAAGAGAAGATATATGATGAAGTGAAGATTGTAATCTATCTTTAGGATTAGTTGAGATTTAGTTATATCTTTTAAGATTTAGATTTTATCTATAAGATATTTTTAGATTTAATTTAGAGATAAGCTTTCCTTAGGATTTGGCCCATGATTTAGGCCCGTTTTGTGATTTAAAAAGCCAAATTCGTGTAAACCTGGAGAGACCTTCCATTCACGTTTTTTACATTCTCTCTCATAGAGAAGGCTTAGTTTTGCTCTCCAAGCTTGTGGAGGCTGCTAGGGTTTCTCTCTCTTCTCTTTTCTACACGTTTTTGGTATTTTTCTTCATGGAAGGCTAAACTCTTAGGTTAAATCCCTTTGGTAATGTATCACATACTCTTGAGGTTTTGTTCTTAATGCTATTTCGTTTTTATTCACTGTTTTCATGCTTATTGATATGTTATGGTTCGCTTAGTTCCATTCTATAGAGATAATCCATGTGTATGAATGCTTAATTTATGCAAACTCGTAAAAACTCCATGCTTTGGCTTTTAATGCTTAATTAGAGGTTTGGGTTTTGGGGTGAGAATTGAATTTTCGCTTAGTATTTAATTCTCACGAGTTGGACAATGAAGAGGAAAGAAATTGATCTTTTGTGACCGATGATAGAGTTGTGAACGCGAGCCAAAGGGGTTTATCCGCTTTTCCTTATCTGTTTCTTCGTTTTGATTTAATTCTATTTTGATTTCAATTATTCAATATTCAATACAAAAAAAACCCCCCTGTTTTCTATGCATACTATGTGTTCGACCTTTTGCTTGATAAGATATTCCTTGGGAGACGACCTAGGAGTCACTTCCTAGTACTATACTTAAACTGTTTTTATTTGTATCGGGTACGGCCTCGATCAACTTCCTCTACGTAATCGATTACTTCTTCAATGCAACAACCTAGTACAAAATTCAGAGGCCAAGTAATCGATTAAACCCTTCAAAATAATCGATTACTTAACTGAAATCAACAAGGTAATCGATTAACTCACCCAGTTAATCGATTACTTTGTTGCAACATTGAATGTGATTTTACCTGAGAGCAAGTAATCGATTAAAGCCATCAAAATACTCGATTACTTGAGGCAAAATCTTAATTTGGTGACTTTCTAACCCTATTTCACTTCCTTAGGCTCCTATACTCATCTAAGCTTGGATTACTACTCAAAACCTGATTCTTATACTATTTAAACCCATTTTAATTAGTTCTACCTCGTGCAACTCTACTCTTGGCTCAATACTACCCTCCAACACATGAACACATACAAACTTGCCTCTAATAACTATTCTAAACGGACATCGGAAATTGGGGATGTTACACCAGCTGCTCCAATCCCTCGTCTTTAAAATTCCTCGTATTTAAATAGAACACATTTACGTCATTAACTTATATAAGAAAATCGTCTCTCAACTCAAACACATTGCATTTCTCATCGGACAACTAAAAACATTATTGTTTTCTCAAAACAACTCCAACTTTTTCCAGTACTTTAAGTACCTCAAAACCATTTGAAAACATCTAATAAAATAATTTGAACCAATTGATTAGGTTGCTGGTCCGTCTTGGACAGCACCTTAAACATATCCAGAAACATCAAAAAATTCACCGTTTTTAATCCGACTTTTCTCAAATCAAATACAACTTGAAAATCATGCTTTAAATCACATGAACACACTTTTTTAAAATCAAGAAACAACTTTAAACAATTCTGGACAGCAAGGAATTGTTTTGCAAATCCGCTTTAATAAAACCCGAAAACAACGTAAAAGTACTTTTTGCTTTAAATAATTCTTCGGCTCAAAACAATCACTTTCACACTTAAAATTTAAGCATTTCGTTATGAAACAAATCCTGGACAGCCACCAAGTATAATTCAACAATCCCAAATAAATCAAATCGAATTCTCTTAAAATCAATTAATTTCAAAATCAATTACGTACTCAAATATTTTCCAAACATCAACCAGCACACAACCAACAAGCAACACTTTATTAATTAATTAGAAACGTATAACCAATTTGATCAACATCAAAGCAATTATACAACTCACAATCTTTTTCAAATAATTCATTTTCATATTTACCTACTTTTTTTTTCAATGAAACCGAATTGGACAAATGAAGCAAACGAAGGATTACAAACTCAAACACTTTAAATCAACCAAGACAACTCAATACATCATGATGCTATTTCATTTTCATAAAACATAAACACTTAGACATACATATACTCACAAACCGAATTGAACCAAAGATATAAATCAAGCACATTTGTTTTGCTTACTTTAGACAACTTAATTCCTTTCAAAAATCACGATGTAAATTTATTTTTATGAAACTAAATTTCCTAGACTTATTTACACTTCATGGCCGAATGGAATCAAAGAAAACAAGTCAAAAATTACAAATCTAAAACACATAAACCAACTTAATCCATTTCAAGTACTTAAACTCCACTTTCTTTTTCATTAAACAAAATTATTTACTCTTCCTTTTGCTCTTGATCGAATGCATACACATATATACATTTAAACACAAAACCTTTTTTCTTCCAAATCATTTTGTTCATTTGTTTCCTTTATCTTTAATCAAAACTGAATAGAAAATAAATATTCACAACACAATTTCAAACACATTAACTTAGCATTATTTCACAAAACACACTCATTACTTTTATGTCACTTCATGAAAAAGAATCCTAGTCTAATTAACATGCATTGGTCAAATCTCATCATGACAAAGAGAAGGTTTTTGGTTCATTTTTCAACATGCAACATCAAGATTCATGGATCAAAACATGCATTTTCTCACACAAGAATTTAAAAATATCATTTCCTTTTTCAAGCATAAAGCCAGATCAACATCACCACTTCAAACCAAGTTTTCATTTTTAATTTTCTTGCATGCACCTTAGACATCCTTAAATCAAGAAGAAATCAACATGCATGTGCCCTTTTTATGAAAAACAAAGCATGATCTCTTAATTCTAGGCTTAAAACCGAGTGCACATCATCATAAATCAAGGTTTACTCTTTAAACCTTTAACGTGCAAGAACATTAGACATAGATCAAGTTAAAAAAAATCATTTTTCAAAAGCTTGTTTCCTTAGTTCCTTTCAAAACCGTGGAGATCATCAAGGAAAAATTCAATCTTTTACTCAAATCAAACATGCAAGACTCAAGTCCTAAGCTTTTTCATAAAACATGTAAAAATCAAAGATAATATAATCAAAGATCAACATACACACTTTCAACTTATTTTTTTTAAAGGGACATAAAAATAACTTTTTAAGGTCAAACATCAACATGCATGTACTTAGATCTTGTAGATCAAGTCATAAAATCAATCATGATAGTACAAATCAAAGATCAAAATCATTTTGGGTAAAAAGAGGCCAAAACCATGACATGCATTGAGAAAGGTTAAATCTTTTTGTTCAAAGATCACATGCAAAGCCCAAGAACAAAACTTTTTCATGAACAAGTTAAGATCAAGACATATAAGTACATAAATCAACTTTTCCAAGTATAAAATTAACATGCAACTACTTGAATCAAATTAAAAAGCATCAAGACCTATGATACTAGTCATGGCCGAATCACATGGTTCATGATCTAGTATTTTACAAGTTTAATTAACTTTAACAATTCAAGATCAAAGTAAAAATGATACATGCAAAAGAAAAGAAGATTGCAAAGCTTAAGGAGAACCTAAACCAACACACTTCTTCATGATTTCAAACCACCCACCTAAAGGGAAGATCTCCTAGTCTTCTAAGCTCATGAATCTTCAAAGAAAGCTCTAGGGTTTCTTCTTCTCCTTCTTCGTTCCTCTCTTGATCTCATGGCCCTCTCTCTCTCTTCTTTCTAATGTTGAGAGCTTGATTTTGCTCTCAACAAAGTGTGTGTGTTTGGAAATGGAAATGAAATGAATGAAGTGTTGGCAAAATGAACCAAGACTAAGCCTTATATAGGCAAAATCATGACTCCCTCTTTTGCCCTTGAAGGAAATTCGATCCAAGCACAAGTAGAGGGTAATTTTGTCCTTCCGAAAGTTTGCATGGGTGGATTTTATCAAGGGAACATCTAGGAGTAATTTTAGGGCTTTAGGTCACTTCATGCATGATTTATTTCTACTACTTCAATTTTCCTATCAACTTAATTTCCTTATGGTTCTAATCTATCCCATTAGCTCCTTGTCTTAAAAAAAATAAAATCCTAGCATGCACACACATGGCCAAACCGTACACACATACACATACTCATAGGAAATAAATTTTTCTCATACAATTACTCATGTATAAAAATAACCATTTCTTTGAAGCATACAAATATTAAATACACAACCATTCTAAAAAATCAATTTCTAAAACTTATAATATCATTCCATGAAAACCACTCCTTTAAAAATCATTCACCACTTTGAAATCATAAATTAAGAAATTCATTCAAGGAAAAGCTCTTTCAAAAACACTTTCTCAAAAATAAATCTCTTTAGTACTTAAAACAATACGAGGGATTTGCGGGTCGTCACAAAATGATTCCATTATTTTATGTCTTTATTTGTGCATCAAATCTTTGCAAGATTGTATACATGTAATTCGGCCAATGCATGCTAACTAGGTTAGGATTCTTTTTCATGAAGTGACATGAAGTAATGAGTATGTTTATGGGTTAATGCTAAGTAAATTGTTTGAAATGGTGTGGTGGTTATTTATTTTCTATTCAGTTTTGCATGCATATATGTCCAAATGATTTTATTATTTAAAAATGAACTTGCATGAAAATGTTTCAAGATTGATTAAGTTCATTTAAAGTGTTTGAACTAGTAATCTTTGGTTTATTTTCTTGAAGCAATTCGGTCTCCTTGTATATGAGTAGGTGAATATGAAAATGAATTATTTTGGTAAAGAATGTGAGTTGTATGATTGCTTTGGTGTTGGGTAATTGGGTATATGCCTTAATTTAATTAATAAAGTGATGCTTGATTAGTAAATATGTATGTTCGCTTGAATATTTTAAAGTCATGTGACTATGTGAATGAATTTACCAAAGTAATGTTTGTTGTTTGTGTTTGGAAAATATTCGAATACGCAAATAGTTTTGAAATTAATTGATTTTAAGATAATTCGATTTGATTTAATTGGGATTGTTGGATTATACTTGGTGGCTGTCCAAGATTTGTTTTATGACAAAAGCTTGAGTTTTAAAATGTTAATTTTGAGCTAAAGAATTATTTGACACAAAAGTGCTTTTACGATGTTTTCGGGTTTTATTAAAGTGGAATTGCAAAATAATTCTTTGCTGACCAGAATTGTTTAAAGTTGTTTCTTAACTTTAAAAGTATGTTCATGTGATTTAAAGTATGGTTTTCAAGTGGTATTTGATTTGGGAAAAAAGCCGGATTAAAACGGTGAATTTTTCGGTGTTTTGGATGTAATTAAGGTGCTGTCCAAGACGGACCAGCAACCAAATCAATTGGTTTAAATTATTCTATTAGATGTTTTCAAATTGTTTTGAGGTACTTAAAGTACCAGAAAAAGTTAGAGTTGTTTTGAGAAAATAATTATGTTCTACGTTATCCGACGAGAAATGAATTGTGTTTGAATAAGAAGAAGATTTTCTTGATACAAGTTAATAACAAAAACGTGTTCTGTTAATATGAGGAATCTTAAAGACGAGGGATTGGGGCAGCTGGCAGCGACAAGGATCTGAGGAGATCGTGCGCATTTAATCGCTGGACTTGAGGTGAGAGAGAAGCTTTCCTAAGACACCGTGTTATTTAGGTGATTTATTAGGACGTTCCGGATCATCTCAAAGATTGGAACTTAGTGGTTCTGAGTCAGTAGTATAGTGGCAATTGTTTGTGTTGTGTGGCTACTTATACGAAGGAGACAAAGACCACATGTTGTTGTGTGATGAATGATATGATGATGATTTGAAATAGCATGCTTATGTTTATCTGCTTAAATGTTTAATTATGCATGATGATATTTGAATTGTTGAATAATAAGAGTAGCATGCTGATGGACGTCTGTTACGTCCTGAATTGAGATAATGCTAATAAGTTTGTAAAAGTGATGAAATGAAATTGAAAGTAAAAGACATAAAGAGAAGATATAACACCCTGTTTGGCCTAAGTCCTTATGGAGTAAGGCAGCCTTGATAAGACATTAAAAGAAGAAATAATGATAAGAGATATGAGCTGAGATGGATAAAGAGTTAAGATTGTGAAAAGATTTAAGATGTCATGAAAGTGATGAGAAAGTGATGTGAGATAAGTTATGATGTGAGCAAAAAGTATTGGAACGCTATTGAGAAAGATTCGAGGATAATGATGCGGATGAGCCAGAGCTGGGGAAAGTGATGATGTTGTTATTGTTTACTGGAATAAGATTTTCCTTGAAGTTGAGCTATGTGCAGCCAGAGGGCTGATGTTCCAAAAGAGATTTGTTGTTATTTTGCGAAATGATATTTTGAGAAAGTTTACGAAATGAGATTTTTGAGAAAGTTTACGAAATGATATTTTTGAGAAGGTTTACAAAACGAGATTTTTGAGAAAGTTTACAAAATGATATTTTTCAGGAAGTTTATTGTGGTGGACTCGGCCTAGCCGAGCTCCACGTAACCCTCACTAAGGACCTAAAGGACTCTTCAGGTAGTCCTCTGTATGCTTGGCTAAGCTCAAAGCTCAACGGCCGAACAGACATCAGACACGGGCCGACCTCATGCCCTTACCTAGGTCCGATATCCTTGTCCGACACCTCCCCAAGTCAGACACCTCCCTCAGAGTCCGACACCAAGGACAGGATGACGTGTCTCACCTTATCCACAAGGACAGCTCATCCACTCATAGCTCAATACAGGCTGGCCCTATTTGGGCCTCAAGCAAGCCCATTAGGGCAACCAGCTCCCCCCTATAAGTAGCTCCGTACTACATGGGGCTCAGGTACTTCCTCTAACCCTAATTGTCACCCTCACACACCAGTGATAAGGGTTACTTCTTGGCTCTCTCTTTCATCTGAGAAGTGCTCACTCAAC
The DNA here is from genome assembly GCA_037953625.1 of Crotalaria pallida. Lineage (NCBI taxonomy): Eukaryota > Viridiplantae > Streptophyta > Magnoliopsida > Fabales > Fabaceae > Crotalaria > Crotalaria pallida. The sequence goes on along the minus strand of CM075652.1, from coordinate 36,178,651 downwards.
AACTCGGGAGGAACTCAGCCGCCAAGAAGAAGAAATAGTCGCCGAGAGGAAGAGAACTTGAGGAGAGATACCTAAGTTGGCAGGAAAGAAACAAAATTGGGCCGAGATCTGTAGCCGTGAAGGCCCAAGATGCTTTTCAACTCATGCAGGGAAGAAATTTAATTCACTTATATAAAATTATTTTATTCTTGGCATGATGGCATTACATTAATTTATCCAGTTATACAACTGCATATACAACTACATACATTATTATATTTTCGATAATTTCATCTCTAATTGCTATATCCATGTTTAATTACGAGATAATGCCTCCAATTTAATATTGTCATTTATTGCTTCTCATGGATAATCCCTTGTTTGTTTGATATTAAATTTCCAATAATTGCCACTATCATATTCGTTGCATGTGATCCTTTTTAATCATGCTACTTTATACTCACTCACCAATAATTTTCATTGTTGCGATTCAATTATCATATATTGTTAAATTAACGACGATCATTAATTATTATCCTTGTATGGCCAATGCGAGGTACAAAAAAATGATTGTTCGATTTGTTGAGGGTGGTGGCCCGAGATACTTATGCTTTTCGTCCAAGTAACCCATTTCGAAGTTCTCATCTATGAACAAAGAGTTTTCCGAGTGATATGAACCGAAAGCATAATTATTTTATTCAAAATCAATTGACGATGACAAGGAATCCGTGTCGAGTTTCTCCTCTGAGCTCGTGGGCCGAGCACAGAGAAGCCTGCGTTCAGTTCCCATTTCGGATACATGTGCCGACTCCGGCTGACCCTCGATTCTCACAGTGTTTCACAGTCGAGTCGACCACAGTGTCTCGCACAGTAAATTCTTCTATCCGACACGCTTCACTTCAACATACTTCAATCCGACATTCTTCTATCCGACATACCTCAATTCGACATTCTTCAATCCGACACTCCTCTCCTCACCTGAATCAGGGAAGAAATCCTAGTTCCCATATTATTTTCCTATCTCATCGCCCTTCTATGTGTTTACTTTGCATGCTTCTTGATATTGGTTTACCTGGTGCACTATTTCTAACATATGCTTTTAATACTTGCTTCCTTATAGTTTCTCTACTTGGTGCTTATTATTTGATATCCTACGTGTTGCTACCCGACGTACTGTTGAATAAATTGCTTATCTGATCTTCTTGCTGTTAAATGTCCTTAAATCTCTGCCTCTCCTATTGTGATAGTACGATAATATTTGATGTATAGTGCCTCTCCGATTGTCGTGTTTCATGTTTTAATGCTCTCATCTGGTTTGCTGCCATTTTTATAACTGTCGTCTATTATTGAATGTGATATACCTGAAATCATGCATCTTTTTGTGGACAATGCTGTTTGGTTGAACAATATCTTAAATTTTCAGTATTTGCCACTTTCATATCTGTTGCGTACGACCTGCTCAAATCATCTTGCTCTTATGTCGGTGTTTTATTCTCGCCTGCCAACAGTTTTCATTGTTGTTATTTAATTATCATGAATTATCATAAAGTGTCAAAATTAATGCCGATCACTTATTATTATTATTTTACATGTAATGTAAGATTCAGGAGAATGATGGTCGAAAAAAGGAAGGCCGAGGTGCTACGGTTGTCTCTATTTTGAACGAAGCCATCTTACGATCTCTATTCTCATCTCGGCTTGGATCTTTTTTGGACGAACTGCTATGTTTGCCTCTATTATCTTATTGGCCCCACTTTTCATCTCGGCTTGGATCTTCTTCGGTTTTCACAGGACCACCACGGCCTCTCGAAGGTGAACAATTCCAAAGGCATATATTATTCCTTAGTTCATGCTTATTTCTGAGCTCGGAGATTCTCTATTTCAAATTGCGCGGTTTATCGAAAAGGGAGGCCGAGCTACTATTATTCTTTTTATTTTTATATCTGATCTGCCGAGCTACTATTACTCTCTCTAGTTCATGTTTCTATCTGATCTGCCGAGCTACTATTATTCCCTTTGATTCATGTTTCTACCAAGCTGTTATCATCTCGACCCTACCTTTGTGGTAGAACGGTCCCCCCTGTCACCGCACTTACATGCATTCACGCATACAAGTCGGTACCAGAGCTACAGACATTTGCGTACGTACTAGCTTCCCATTTAGCACTAGCCACCTAAATGTTGCATGGCACTTATGTACAGTCAACATCTTATAAATGAGATCGGCTCATAAGCTCAGTGTACAAGGGACACCCGATAAAGTACAGCTTGCTTTGAAATGTTCTCACATAACTTCACTCAACAACCTCTTTCACATTGGGGCCGAGGAAAGAGCTCACCGATCAGACATTGGCCAAAGGGAGAGCTCTATTGGCTGATGTTCAGGTCGGACAAGATGTTTTTAGGTCCTCCCCTCGAGGGGGATGGTCAGCAATCCCCCTCGATCCTTCCAGCCCTGGCAAGGCTGTCAAAGTAGGTACCAACCTCCCTCAAGAAATCCAAGGTGCAATAAAGGAAAATCTCTCTTCCCTTACAATTCTCTCCAGCCCTCCGCAGGGGGAGAATCTGTTCATTTATTTGACTGTTGGAGATCCCGCCCTCAGCTTGGTTCTGGCCTGAGGTGAGGGCCAAAGTGAGTTTGCCATTCACTCCTTGAGCCGAGCTCCCCAAACTCCCGAGCTCTGGTATTTCAAGATCAAAAAATCTGCATTTTGCAAAACTGCCAACAATTTCCTCGGTATCTCTCATCGGTTCACCTCGGTCGAGCACTACCAGGCCGAGGAAAAGACCTCCTGAAAATGCGTTCGGAATCAAGAAGGCCCCAACAGAGGCGTTTCAAAAACATACTCTGGGGCACACAAGCTAGAAACTCTGGAAGGAACCGAGTTCAGGAATTCCCGAAACGTCGCAAAACCGAGAACCTATTTCAGTTAGGTTTACCTCGGAAATCATCAACAGTCACCAACACCTCCAGCTAAAGTTTAGGTTTAATTTTAATTTCTGTTCATATTTTTACATTCCCTTCCCCTAGTCACATTCTGTCCCATTGTGATATATTCACTTTTTCAATTCCCCGAAAGGCAATGTACTCATGTCTATGATTAATGAAAAGTACAAACTTGCTCATACTCAAGTGCCACAGTTTTATATACGTACGTACTAGCTTCTCATTTAGCACTAGCCACCTAAATGTTGCATGGCGCTATGTACAACCAACGTCTTCTAGATAAGATCGGCTCATATGCACAGTGTATAAGGGACACCCGATAAAGTACAGCTTGCTGTGAAATGTTCTCACATAACTTCACTCAGCAACCTCTTTCACATCGGGGACGAGGACACCCACCTCGGCTAAGGTGGGTGAATCCGAGATCCCTACAGTATGCCCTTATATACAGTACCTTTTTTCAGAGGAAAACTTATAAGATTACTGCAGTTACTGAGTTGTCCGAGCTCAACATAATTAAGTTTTATGCCGAATTTTTTAAATCCGATCAAATCCGAATACAACAAGTCAAAGAGGACTTGTATTCTCAAAAACATTTTAACTTGGTTATTTAAACAAAATGCAACAAGTCTCAAAGACTTACGTTTTTTACAACGTAAATTCACTTGATAATCCGACATCGAGTCAAGCTCGGATCCGAGGTATCCTTGGCAAACATGCAACGATTTTATTAAATAAAACTAGCATTTGTGCAACAAGTCAAAGAAAGAACTCGCATAAAAGTGACCTCGGACACCATGAGTATGCAACAAGTTAAACAAAAGATAACTTGCATTTCTGAAGACGAGTTCGGATCCGAGGTCTAAAGAATAAACGTGCAACGAGTTAAATAAACTAGCATTCGTGCAACAAGTTAGAGAAAAAACTTGCATAATAATGACCCCGGACTCTATACGTATGCAACAAGTTAAAATATAAAACTTGCATAGAAAAGCTCAACATGCAACAAGTTAAACTGAAAAGAAATTGCATAACAAGAAAATGTTGTACACAATCAGCAAAATAAACATTGTCAAATATGTTACAAAGACATAAACAAGTCGCAAGCTGCCCAACATAAGGGACTTATGCTGCTTCATCTTCCACATCGGAAAGGACAACCGAGCTCGGGTTGAACTCCTCATCCGGTTTCTCCGCCAAAGGATTGGGAAGGTTTTCCTCAGGTTGGTCGAGGTCAACCTCGGCCCCATCCCTCTCCCAATCCACCATCTTCCCATTGTGTACCCCGAACCCAGCACTTGCGCCGACGACTCGAATTCGGAGCCCTTGATTCAGGTGAAGAATCTGCTCCACGACACTAGCGAAGATTTTAGCTCCCCCCCTTCTCAAATTCAAAGTCGGCCTCGGACGCCGCAATCTTGTGCCTAAGTGCTTGAGCAGCCCTCTTTCTCAGCATGGATCTCACCGTTTCAACCTCGGCCAGACCCTCCTACCGACCTTCCTCCTTGGCTGCAACCTTAGCTGCCTCCTCCGACGTCCGAGCTTCCTCCCTTATTTTGGCCACAGCCTCTTCATGATTTTTCAGAAGCTCCTCCACCTGCTGGCGGTGCTTTTCTTCCAACTCAGCCAGTTTCTGGTCGGCGGAGCTCTTGCTACTCCAGAGATCAGCAACCTCGGCCTCCAGGTCGGACCGAGCCTTCTTATTGGCAGGAGACACCCCCTCAGCCACATCATCAGAGACCTCGGCCAACACATTGAACATGGTTGTTGCCCTCTTCAGTTGACAAGCCATCTCCTCGGCCATCTTTTCCACTCTGCTCCCGACATCTTTATGAGAGCATCTTTGACCGTAGGCTTGGCGATAGTAGTTGGCGGCCTTGGGAGAATATCAATTCCCCTCTTCGGAAGACTCAATGAAGGAGGGGTATCCGCAACAATGACCACCTCGGCATTCGGACTCGGAGATTGAGGAGGAGGTGGGGCAATAACCACCGTAGGAGGAGTAGGATGGATTGGAGCAGAGTCGGTTGAAGCTGTATCAGTCGAGACCTCAGCAGGAACTGTGTCACTAGAAGCGTTGTCGGTCCTCTGCCTCTTCCGAGCAGCCATTGCAAGTTTCAATGCCTTCGACGACATATCGGACCAGTGTTCATCTGAAAGCAAAATAACAAAGAAAAATTAGTAAGGAAGTTGAAAGAAAATATACAAGTGTAAGGGTAAAGTTAAATACCAATTTTGGTCAAGACTTCGTTGTCAGGGAAATTCATGAAAACTCCAATATCGAGCTGGAATTTCCGAGCCCGGTACTCAGTTTGGAAGTGGTGGGCCGTTACAGCCTCATCGGCGTCAAGTGTTGCGTCCGACCACCGCTGTGGCATGCGGATATGACGATTGAAGAACTCCGGGGTCCACTCCAAAGGGAACCTCGGACCCGTCTCGGACCGAAACCAAGGAAGCCCCGTTCCAACATACTTGTACTTAAAAAACTTGGGTTTAAAATGTTTCCAAGAATCGGTGAACATGCCGAATAACCCACAGTGAGATCGGGCCTTAGCCGATACCCAAAGGTGTCTAGTGACCTCATCTTTATTGCTGACGAACGGGTTGTACATCCACAGGAAGAGCCGAACCGTACAAAGCAACCCCTTGGCTCTATAGTACTTTTGAAATGCTCGGTGAAACGACCAAGTATTGTGGTGAAGTTGTGAAGGAGCCAGTCCGAGCTCGTTCAAGACCCTCATCTCCAGATCGGTGAACGGGAGGGTCACGCCGAGATGGTGAATCAGGTCGGCATAAAAGAAGAAGGAATTATTATCAGTTCGGCTACATATCCTGTCATCTGCCGAACAGGGGAGTACTTCGTAAGAAGTCCCGGTGGCGTCCCCTGGGCAAGGCAGCACGGCTCTCTTCACCTTGGCAAGCTTGTCCTCGGAGCAGAAGCTCGACTGGACTCCTTTGGGCTCCACGTCGACCCACTCATACTGATCAGCGTCGAAAGGCGCAGGATAAAGCTCAGGTCGACTGACGCACTTTCTGGGCGTATGGTACCTGTGGAAGAACAGGGGAGCTCGGTGTCAGTCTTACGGGTTACAAAGAATAAACCCCCTCGAAGTTGTTCCGAGGGGCGAGCATCTCCCCTCTACCACAGGTACCCCTCGTTCGTACATTCTCTCTCTCCATCCTTTCAAAATCGGCACGCTCCCTACCATCGAGGAACTCGGCCCAGGCGTATTGGCGTACTCACTCCCTTTGCTCTTCCCAGTCCCGAGGATAGACGACCTCAACGGGATCGACATCCAGGGTTTGTCTCTCATATCTACGCCTATACTCCCTATGGCGACGAAGCGCCTCGTCCACCTCAGTGGAGGAGCAGGACGAGGAGGAAGAGCCGTCCTCCTCCTCACTACCGCTCGAAGACAGGGAGACTACCCCTACCCATTTCCTAAACCATTCCCTACTCATATTTCCCCAATCCACTTCTCTGATTTTTCTGAAAAATAAAAACAACAAAACAAGAATCAAAAACTCTCCAAAGATCCTAAAACATTCTCAGCCCAAAGACTGCCAAAACCTCAAAAACAATCCCCAGAATCAAAACCCCTAAACCCAGAAAAAACACCCCATTTCGCAGAAATAAAAACAAAAAATATTAACCCCCACAAGAACCAAAAGCTAGAGGGAAGAAGGAAACAGAAATGAAAGAAAAGAAACAAGTGGAACAGTACCTTAAGTATAATAGGAGCGAAGGAAATTAGAGACTTGCAAGGTGAGAAGGAATCACTGCTGGAGAAGGAGAAGGCGAAGGGCAGAGAAGAGGAGTGGGTTTCGATGAGGAAAGAGAGAGAAGGTTTCTGTTGAAAGAGAGAAGGAAGGTTTCTGTTGAGAGAGAGGGAAGGTTGCTGTGGAGAGAGAAGGAAGGTTTCTGTGGAGAGAGAATGAAGGTTTTTTCGTATGGAAGAGAGAATGATTGGTAGAGAGAGAAGGAGAAGCGGTTTTGTGTGATAGAGGGGGAAGACAAACCGTTTTCCCCCTCAATTTTGAAGTTTGGGCCTGGCCCAAGTGACTCAGCCCAGCATGCAGCCACACGTACCGGAACACGTGGCGCAGAGTAGCTGGAATCACGGACCTCACACAACATCGCAATAATGGTGACGCTTCGTTAGGTGTAATTTCTGACACGTGTCAGACCTGGAGAATGCAAGCGTCACTTCGGATCTGGCGAAAGGACAGCTCTCAGACTTGCTCCGTCATGATGAAAGGACATTTCAGAGATAGCTGGATCCAGCTCTCGGTAGCTCATCGTCCGAACTCCCTAGAACCTCGGAACAAGGCTCAAATGACCTTGACCGAGCTGGGGGGCTTATGTGGTGGACTCGGCCTTATGTGGTGGACTTGGGAAAGGGACCTGAACCAAGACCTCGGAACAAGGCTCAAATAGCCTTGACCGAGCTGGGGGGCTTATGTGGTGGACTCGGCCTAGCCGAGCTCCACGTAACCCTCACTAAGGACCTAAAGGACTCTTCAGGTAGTCCTCTGTATGCTTGGCCGAGCTCAAAGCTCAAAGGTCGAACAGACATCAGACACGGGCCGACCTCATGCCCTTACCTAGGTCTGATATCCTTGTCCGACACCTCCTGTAACATCCTCATTTTTATTAATCTAATAATTATAATTATAACTACTTTATTTAGAATTGAAAGATGAATTCCCACTATTTTCTTATGTGTATATTATTATTATGTTGAATCTAAATACGTATATGCATAAGTGTTTGTAAACGTTTTCCTAGAATACGTGTATATTTGTATAAATATATCTTTGCGTAGATATTAATATTAGTAACTATATCCTCGTGTATATGTATGTGTGTATTTATATGAGTACATCTATATGTGTGTATGTATAGGTATATGCATTTAGGTTAAGTTAGGATATGTGTTTATGTGTATGTTTATGTGTGTGTTTGTGTGCATTCTTAGGTGTTAGTGTTTGTGTTCGTGTCCTTGTGTGTATGCATGTATTCGTGGTGTGATCGCATCGTTAGGTTAGATAGAGAAGTGTCCTAGGGTCGTTGATTACAATTAAAGGGTAATCGGTCTAGACTCTGGATTGGTGCGGTTGTGGTCGAGTAAGTAAGTTTGTGTAAGTTCGGGGCTTAGGGTGTTCCATAGCCCACGTAGGTGTTTTTAGTGTGTTGATCTCAATAGAGTGAGTGGATAAGGATCCTAGGATAGAGCCTCGAGTTAAAGGGTAGACTCTAAGGTCTATGTGCGGAGAATTCCCTCGAATACATGTTTCGATGGAGATCCGGAACTTAGTGAAGGTTTGAGGCAATTGGGATCGATTCGATCCTATTGATTGTGCCTCGAGAGTGGCTGGTCTTAGGGTTGAGTGGTTATAGAACATAGCTTAGATCGATCGAGTTAGATCGAGTGTTTAAGAATAGGCTAAGTCTAGATTTCGGGGTGTCGATTCGTTCGTCTTTTCGTGTATGTGAGTTGTGTGTTTATTGTTGTGATTTATGATTGTGATGTTTTGTGTGTGTTAGGAGGTGTTTAGAAGGTGTTTAGATAGTGGTATTATGATAGGACAAGTTAGGGTGCATTAGGATCGGCTTAGAACTCTTAGGAGGCTTGAAAGAGAGGAAAAAGTAGTGCATTACTCGATTAATGGGTCTATTAATCGAGTAAATTTTGAGCACCATTCGGCATTACTCGAGTAAGGCATAGCTTAATCGAGTAGATCTTTGGGTACTTTCGGCATTACTCGATTAACACGTGAGTTAATCGATTAAGGCCGAAAGTTGATTTTAAATTAATCGAGTAACTTACTCAGTTACTCGAGTAACCTGCGCTGATCAGACTTAAAAACACGATCTTTACATGTTGTTCTTCATTTTCTTCTCTCTTCTTTCACGGCTCTTCTTCCTTCTCTTCCCCCAAACTCTTCCAATCTTCAAATTAACACCAAATAACTTCAATCCACCACCCCATAATCATTCCCCATCAACTCCCTATCATTCTCCATCAACCAAAACCCCAATTTCACTCTCAATCTCTCAAAATCCCCAATTCCCAAATTGAAAACCCTAACTCCCCAATCCTTCTCTTTTCTTTGGGAAATCATCAAGGGAGCTAGGAATTGGTCATGGAGCACGAAATTAGGAGCTTAGGAGCTTGTCCCTAGAGATTGGTGGAGCTCTCTCTCTCTCTCCTTCTCCTCTACTCTTCAACTGGTAAGGGGGGACTCTTTCCTCACTTTGAATTAGGGATAGTTAGAGTTTATAATAGGATTTGGGTATAATGATTAAGTTAGAGTGTAGGTAACAATTAGTGTTGGATTAGAGTTGTTCTTTTGTGTTTAAATTAACTATGATACTTTTGTAAATGTTTAAATTAGCGTATTTCGTGGTAAATATTAAAGTAGGAAGTGAAGAACCTTAGGGAGACGATTTATGTTACTGCACTCTGAGACATACCTGTGTATGTCGATTGGTTGTTGGTTCTCTGTTGATGTTGTTGTTGGTGATTGACCATGGATTAATCCTTGATTTTTCCTAAGTGCTAAATGTTATATTGTGACTTAGTGTCTTATTGTGTTTTAATTGTTAATAGTTAATGGAAAAATGTAATGTAATGAGTCGTTATATATATATATATATGTTGGATTGTGAAAGGGATAAGAGGAAAGGAAAGTGGTAGAGTTATGAAAATGAATAGAGAAGTGAGAAAGAAAGTGTTTAAGGGATAACTAAAATGAACAGGGGTAAAATAATGGAAATAAATTGGTGAATGTGATTGTATGTTGTTACCGCTATCTTTGATTTTATTGTTAGCCTCAAGTTTGTTATGGACTGTTTACTATCCTTTTAATTCACTATGCTGTGAAAGATCTCACCCTTAGTGGATAACAATTTAGGTACATGTCCAAGGAGCTTGGAGATCAGAGTGTGCAGCGGAACAAGTCGGAAGAAAGGAAATTTATTTTATGTATATATATATATATTCTGTATTGTATTGGTGCCCCACATTTTGTATAAACATAACTTGTGAATTGAATTTGTAAACGAACTTTTAAAGTTATCCGTTGTGTTTCCAAACTCTGATTTACGCATTTTTATTTAATGAAATCACTTTTAAAGTTCCTTTTCTATTTATAAACTTTTATTTATGAAAAATTTTATATTATGAAAATCGGGGTGTTACACCTCCCCAAGTCCGACACCTCCCTCAGAGTCCGACACCAAGGACAGGATGACGTGTCTCACCTTATCCACAAGGACAGCTCATCCACTCATAGCTCAGTACAGGCTGGCCCTATCTGGGCCTCAAGCAAGCCCATTAGGGCAACCAGCTCCCCCCTACAAGTAGCTCCGTACTACATGGGGCTCAAGTACGTCCTCTAACCCTAATTGTCACCCTCACACACCAGTGATTAGGGTTACTTCTTGGCTCTCTCTTTAGCCACTCGAGGACTCCCACCAAACATCACACAGAAACCCTAGACAGAGGCTCCTTTGAAGGTCTTCTTCCCTAACCCTTGGAGGACCTCACCGTCTAGGACATCACATTTATGAAAGGATATTTTGTGAAAGTTTATGAAATGATATTTTGAGAAAGTTTGCGAAATGATATTTCGATAAAGTTTATGAAATGAGATGTTGTGAAATGAGATGTTCAGAAAGAGCGTGATTTCGAGAAAGATTATGAAACAAGATTTTGAGAAAGATTATGAAAGGGATGTTGAGAGAGTTTAAGAGATGAGATTTTGGGAAAGATGGTGAAATGAGATTTTGAGAAAGTTGTGAAATGAGATTTGAGGAAGTTGATGATATGAAAAGTTGAGAAAGATTGTGGAATGAGATGCAAGTTTGTCGATGCGATCCCAGCTCTGTGCTCCGTTGAGAAAAGATTGAGAAAATTAGTGGTCGGGACTCATTGAAGGGATGCACCAAGGATGGGCCGACCTTAGGTTAACTAAAAAGATAAAAGACTTTAAAAGACATTGACGAATGCGAATGCGGTGAGTCATGAGTGTGATATAGAAGTAGTGGAGAGGAAGATACCCCGGATATCAGGAATATTCGTGTAGTGAATGCAATAGGGTAGGCTAGGGCGGTAAAACGTCATGATGCCTTGAGTACTATTCTGGGCGGAACGAATTCCATATGTGGTAACCAGACGTGGTGGGGACTGGGTCCTAAGCCGTGGTAAGTTCTGCACCCGGAACTAGAATAGTACTGTCACCCCTATGGCAATTCAGGAACAGTGAGAGGGACTGGAACAGGGCTCTTTGATTTTGCCACTGTACCCGATCCTTCTATAGTGTGCCGTGATATTATATGAATTGATTTGATTTGAGACTGTACCCGATTTTCTACAGTTCTCCTGGCTTGGAGCCATTTGATTTGTTGAGACAGCTGTCGTGCCCGCGTGGTAAAGGTCCTGTACTCCTGTTTGCTTCCGACTAGGTTGGGTGGATGACCGATGAGATGTAGACGTGAGTGCTAACTACGAAAGAGGCGAGTACCTCGATGATATTATAATTCCCCAATCATCGATGGTTGTGATCTAATAAGACTTGATAAGAAAAGACTTATAATTGTAAGAAGCAAAAGCTTATGAAATATTGATAATAAGGACGAACCGAGAATGAAGTATGGAAAAGTGATTGAAATCTTATGGAATGGAAATGAATGAAAGCGAAAGATCAGTATGATGTGAGATTCTTGAGAAAAGAAATTGAAGAGAAGGTGTGGAATGAGACTCGGGATAAACCCATCATTCTAGATGAATGGGAGTCGGATTCGAATGATAATGGGAAAGCAGCGACGGGAATGGCATCATCTTCGGGAGCGAAGAAAGGGTGCAAGAAGAAGGGGAAACTTCATCTGTTTGTTTTCGACAGGAAGGTTTAAGGATAGTGCTATCAGTCTAAGTCTGTTGTTATTGTTCTGAGTCAAGGATTACCTAAGTGATGAACTATTTGTGTAATTCAGTTTGTTTTAGATTATGCCCTATTTTCGAAGAAGTGTAAGCATGAAACCTTTTGAGAGTTGTATAAGTTTTTCTGATTAAATACCAAGAGCTATGTTAAGTCTGAAACCAAATCATTTTCCAATGAGAAATGTTTTTGAAAATTTAAGTAAGTACGTGTTTCAGTAACAACTCAGTTTTCAGTAAATGATGTTAAGTACACCAAGGACATTCCAATAATGTGTTTACAAAAAAAAAAGAAAAAAAAATTTGGCCTCACTTTTTGCAAACTTAATAAATAAAAGTTGGTTATTTTGGGTTACGAAAATCGGGCTGTTACAATTCGAGTACGAATATTAACAAGAAGATTCTTAAGGAATTTGATTAGAAATAAAATATGACAATTTAACTAAACAATACCTACCCATCCTAATATAAAAAAATTTATTCATATTTTTTTAGGCCGTTATTATAATTTATAATATTTTTCTTTATAATTCTTAATTTTGACTAAGTCAAGGTTATTATAATATTCACCAAACGCACTTTCATTAAACTAGTTTTCTTCATCACATTAGTTAATCAACGCAAATAAATATGGTGAATCAAATATTTTTTTTTTATGTTGGTATGTAGTGAATTCATTGATGAATTTTGTGATATAATTTTATATTTTCGTGTCACTGCCAAACGATTATTTGAAATTTTTCAAAGGATCATATTCTTTTACTTTATTTTAAAAAATTAAAATTTATAACAAAATGTTAGCATTTAAAGTAAAAATATTCACTAAGAAAATATGTAAAAATGATTAAAGCATTATTGATATAAAAAACCTTAACAAAGAGAAGGTTACAAATCATTTGAATATAACTCTAACACATTTTTATTCAAAATCTAGTAGATCGAGTATCCTAATTGTACAAGGAATTACGTCAATCTTTTTCGAAACTTGGCCTTTTATTTATTTGTTGTGTATTTTGATTTATCGGTGATACTTGTTGTCTGCAAAATTCAAGAACTCGATTAAGAATTTCTTCTACCCTCATTGAAGACTGAACTTGTAACGCCTATAATTAATTACCCTTAAGTACCCTTAATAAAATAGTGAATTTGAAATTTTCTTTTTAACTTATAAAAATCTTCCGTCAAACGGACGGAGTTTCGTTTGTTTTTCTGACTTTCCCAAAATTCTGGTTTTTCCTGCAACCTGATAGTCATCAACATATTTAAATTCATCAGAGGCCAGCAGGGCCCAAAATATTGTTTAGTCCACTTATTACATTATTTCAATGGAAATACAAACATTTTCTTCAACTCTTAGTTTCTCAAAATATAAAATAAACGAAATACAATAAAACTTCCCAAAATAACCCATGACCAATAGGTGGTCGCTAAATACTATCCACACTCCACGTGGTGGAATGTAATCCTGCTCGGCGAGACACGTGTATGCTCCTTCGGTAACTGTAAAAATATATCAAGAAGGGTAGCATTACACAATACTAAGGAAAATAGCTTCTAAGAAGCATAGCTGACAATCTAGGGCCTATCACATTAAAAATTATCTATTAATCTAACATTCTTTTTCAGATAATCACATACAAGTACATTTTCGATAGAATAAGCCCTATGTCCATACCATTTCCTAGCAATCCTACATTCAACCCTAAATTAATTTTCAACTCCACTTGTACTAACATTTTCATATTTCAAATTCCATACTCATAAAATGACCAACATACGAACATATATCGTTATTTTTATAAGTCCCTTTTTCATTCTCTTTTCATTCATTGGATTCACATTTCTCATTCATTTTACCACTGGTCACGACTTACTGCGTCTGCACTCCTGTGCACTCACGTCTTACTACGCCCGGGTATGTTTCATTTCATTCTGTCCCTGGTCACGACCTACTGCGTCTGCACTCCTGTGCACTCACGACTTACTGCGTCCGGGTATGTTTCACTCTCCCCTGGTCACGACCTACTGCGTTCGCACCACCGTGCGATCACGACTTACTGCGTCCGGGTATGTTTCATTCTCCCCTGGTCACGACCTACTGTGTTCGCACCACCGTGCGATCACGACTTACTGCGTCCGGGTATGTTTCATTCTCCCCTGGTCATGACCTACTGCGTTCGCACCACCGTGCGATCACGACTTACTGCGTCCGGGTATGTTTCATTCCATTCTTGGATCATAACCACATCACATCTCATGAATACTCAAGCACAAACATCATGTCAATATCACATATTATCATATAACTATTATTATCAAGATTGCACTTAACAACACAAATCAAGCACAACATCCATCAAGTTCCTAGTCACTCAATCACCATTCTCTAACTTATAATTCATTTAATAATAAACATCACTTTCCTTTTTTCAAGCCTCGTGTCCTTAATCCATTCATTAATTACTTCTTCGTAATTTTCCATCCTTTCCACCTTACTTATCCCTTTCTATGTGACTTGCCTACCTTTCACTTAGTCCATTAATTGTTTTACGAGTCACCGAACCTAACGCAATGTGAATATACATCAATAACAAGTAACAATCAACGGATAATAAACAAGGCAGTCGACATACTGAGGTATGTCTCAGAGTACTATAAATTAAGTCAACTCCCTAGGGTTCTTCACTTCCTACTTTAACATTAATAAAAGAGAATTTAACAAAAATCATTTAATTAGTATTAACTTAACCATTGACACACTAACTACCCCGAAGGTTCATTTCATGCACTTTAAATATCCTCAGGTTACTCTTTTAATTAATTATCTACACCTAGTCATCATTACAACAACCTAGAATCTATATCCTTAGGAAAGGTAACGCAAACCCCTCTTACCTTGCAAATGGGTGGTGTTGAATCTCAAGCATTAATCCTAAGTCTTAGCCCAATGATCCTTGGCGATTGAGCTCCCTAATCCTTGTCTTGTACCCACTTGGCCCTTAAAACCCTAGCTTTAATCTCCTACTCCTTGATGATGAGGTTTTATGGGTATAACTCTCCATAGTTGCTAGGTCAACAAATCCATGGAAATAGAGAGGGAGGGAGGCCACGAATTTGAGAGGGTTCATAAGGATGGCTCTTGGTTATTTGTGTTTGAGTTGATGATGGTGGAGCTAGGTTCTTGGATCAAGAGGGTGAGTTGTTGTGGTGGTTGGTGGTCATTTGGTGCTTGACCCATGATGGGGGTGATGGTCATGAAGATCAAGTTTGATGGTGCCTTGATCATGGGGTTTGGGGTGTGGTTGATGAGGATGAGAAGCTCTTGGGGTTGAGAGAAATGATGAAGGTGGTGAGAGACATGGAGAAGAAGGGAGAGGAATATGGGTGGTGGTGGTTTGTTGTTGTAAACTTGTTTAAGGCCAAGAGGAAGGGAATCGTGTGGCCAAGAGGCCACAACTTGGCCCCCAAGTTTTGATCCAACGCACCAGATCTGGTGCTGCTGATCGTGCTCGCTTGGGCGAGCACATCACTCGCTTGGGCGAGTTCTGGCACCAGCTGGTGCTTCTGGTGCGCGACGTGGGAGGCTGGTGCGGTCAGGTGGGGGTTTGGCGCGCCAAAACGCGAGATCTGGTGCGGCTGGTGCATTTCCGCGCGCGCCTGGGCGAATTGGGGCCTCGCCTGGGCGGGTTTTTCACTGGCTGATGCACCAATGAACAGTGCACCCGCCTGGGCGCATGGCTGGTGCGCTTGGGCGTGACACAGGGTTTTCAATCTTCGATTCGCCATAACTTTTTCATTAACCGTCGGATCGGGTCCAAATTTTTAGACAAGCTTCTTACCCCCTTAAACTTCATATCCAACGGTGGAATTTATTTTCTTAGCATCCTATAATAAATTTCTAATTTTCTCTTTTCGGTCGATTTCTAACATCTAAAACGCCGATTTAACCCCCGATTTCGCTTATGTAATTTTGTTCGAAGCCACTATTGCCTCCTACACAACCCCTAGAACTCATAATTACTAGTCGCCTTGCTTACAAAATTCATTAAGCAATTAATCCATTCCGTTCCCTACATTAATAATCTATTAAATCACTAATTAGGCTTGGATAAAAATTAGGGATGTTACAATTCTCCCCCACTTATTAGAATTTCGTCCCTGAAATTTCGTTCAATTCCTTCAAATGGAGAACCATCCCAAAAAAAAAAGGTTGCTAAACTATCATATCTACTTAGCTTCGGTTCTACTCCCCCACTTGGAATCGGCACACTACTTTGCTTAAATACGCCACCGGACTCATGCATCCAATGAAGAATACGAGTCGTGGTTTAGTTTGGTTAGACTAGAAGCAAAATGCTCTAAGGTTTTTGAGGTTTACTCCGATGTTGGTCAAACATTGCAAGAGTTCTAATAGTAAAAAGACTTTTAGTAAACCTCGGGTTTCTAAATTCAAGAGCAATTTCTCCAATAGATTGGAGATGGATTCTAAGGTCAACTAGGCTTTTCCTAGACATTTTACCTTAAACATCTGGAAAGGGTGCTAATTGAATTGGTTCCTGCATTCTAGGCTTGGTTGGTCTTGTGCCATTTATAGTCCTCAGATGACATCAATCATTAATAAACATAAGATTAGGGGTATCAGTTTAATCTCATATCCCTTAACGATGGGTTATTGTCAGGTTCACGAATAGCACTATCACCTAATAACTACCGCATACCAAACAACCCGAAACTATTTCTATACTCGATCTAAACGGCATCATTAATAGGGATCTAATCACAATCAACCTAGTGATCTACGACTTAGGCATTATTCTTAAGTCATAAGCAATCACACTCATTGACAAGTAAACAATTAGCAATTACATAACAATCAAGATTCAAATATGCACACTAACATTTCATATCAGCGCATAATTGCAAACACTAACTTGGCGACCTCTACCTGATTCCAAT
The DNA here is from genome assembly GCA_037953625.1 of Crotalaria pallida. Taxonomy (NCBI): domain Eukaryota; kingdom Viridiplantae; phylum Streptophyta; class Magnoliopsida; order Fabales; family Fabaceae; genus Crotalaria; species Crotalaria pallida. The sequence continues at coordinate 36,161,827 of CM075652.1, read as the reverse complement.
CTAATCTTGATCTCCCTAATCAACCCCAGTATTCAGGTCTAAATCTATGCACACATCTTAGGTAAGTTGCACACATTTCAAATGCAATCCAAGAAGAGTTTGAAAATTTACATGGTTTCCCATGATTTGTTCACATATTCGAGTTATGCATGCCAAGATAAAAACTTTGACAAAATCAATCACTTGTATGGTTTCAAGGTTCAATTAATTAAAACCCCGTACATTCAAAGTATGTCCATCTTTATGAGGATCAAAATGGCGTTCGGGAAATTCGTTTGTGCATTTATGCATTTATAAAATCAAAAGGATATGCCGAAAACATGTATGCGTCCGTCTATATTTAAAAATTAAAGTGGCATACAAGAAAGGCATTTAGTTATATATATATATATATAGTCAAAGTAGCATACCATAAAATTTTGATGGGGGTGGTATGCTAATAAAAATCGAATTCCTTCCTTGATGGAAAGACATTTTATTTCATACAAAATTCTAGTGAAATACTAAATCGTCCAAGTTAATTTGTACTTTACAACCTTAACATTTTCCTTGAAAAGTGGCTTGGATGAAACTTTGAAAAAATTTTATAATTCAAATCATGTCTTTGTAAAAATGAACTACCCCCATCTAACTTAGTGAGAACCTAGATGAAGGAGTGTAAAGCTTCTCAAGGTTAACAAACTCAAGCATCAAGGGAATATGCTTTTGGATTAGAAAAATTTACTTTAGTCCATCTTCAAAGGTTGGGACAATCATATTCCTTTTGACTTCGAATTTGAAAACTAAGTGTCATTCCAAATTGATTTGTGTCGTATATAAGGGTTCCTATTTAATCGGCGCATGGCGTGATTAGGGAAATGAATTAGTTCACCTCCTGATTACTTAGGAATCCTTAGTTTATTAATCAACTTTTCAAAATTTCGTGATACGACTTAGCACTCAATTTAGAATGATTTTCGATTCTGTTAAAACAGTGACATTCATTTTTGAATTTGTTAGTTCCATGGTGAATGTTTTGATAATGACAAAAGGTTACAAAGTGTTTTGAACAAGCTACAAAGATGTTGATCAAGTTTCAAGTTCAACAAGCAACAACAAACATCAAATGAAGAAGAGAGAAAACAAGCTCATGAAGACTTACTTTGGGTGTAATTGTAATTGTTTTATCTTTTGCCTCTCAAGCTTCTTAGGTCTTTTATTTGGGTAGTTTATTTAGAGGGTAGTGAATCTCTATCATAGTCATGATTAAATCATAATTTGAGTTTTCACTTAACCTAGAATCAATAGGTGGCTTAAAGGTTTTAAAGGAAAGGTTTGGTTTTGAGAAAATAAGTTTTAAACAAGTATCAGACATGTTTAATCGATTATGATTCACTTTAATCGATTACTAATCGATTAAGGCAAATTCTAATCGATTAAGTACTGCTGAACTGGTTTTTTAAAATACGATTTTCACTTCTCAAAATCAGTTTTCAAGTGCTACAACTTTTGGGTATTCTATATAAACCTATTCCTAACCTTTGTGATCAATATACATCATTTTCATAATCAATTTTACAAGAATCAAGCCACTCTATTCTCTCTCAATTTCAAAGATCAAAGCTTTCATATTTTCATATTTTTTGATCAAGAACCTTTGAATCTCTTATTGTGAATTGTCATAGCTATTGATTGAGATTCATAGGATTGTTATTGTGTTTTCTATTGTGTTGTAATCTTTGCAAGAAGGCAAGCCATCTACAACAAACAAGAAGCCTTGATGTGTCGATTATCATCAAGCAAATCTCATTGGAGAAGAAGAAGTCTTGGTTGTGAATCAAGCAAAGTGAAGCCTTGGTGTGTGGATTATCATCAAGCAATTGAAGACTTGTTGTGTCAATTATCAACAACGGGTAGAGGTTAGATTAGAGAGAAGATCAATAGGATTACAAGGCAAGGGTGTGGTATCTCTTGTAGGCTAGCAAGAAGGGAGTCTTGTGAGGCATTTACTTGTAATTTGAGAACTCTAATTCCTCATAGTGAAGAATCTCTCTTGGTTGAAGAGGGGACTGGATGTAGCTTTCAAGCGGATGAAAGTGAACCAGGATAAATCACTGTGTCGTATCTCTAAACCCTTAACTCTTTACATTCAAGCCATTGATTGTGTTCTTGGTTGAAAACCTAGAAAAGAGTGATTTTCATAATTGATTGAATTGAATTTTATTGTTCAAATTGATAAATGGAAAATCATTTTCATAACTAGGATAATCAATAAGAATATTGGTGTTAATTGTTTCCGCTGAATCTCTGATCTTGCGTGTTGATTGATTGATTTTCGTATGCGATTGAAAAGTGATTTTTCAGTTTCTAATAGATTTAATCGATTAATTGTTCGTTTAATCGATTAAGGACTTTTGAACTTTCAGGTTTAATCGATTAAATTTCAGATTAATCGATTAAATGCTGTAGAATTTGCAAAAATCATTTGTTTTAATTGTTTCGATTCATTTCTTTCCAAAATCTTTCAAGGTTTCTTTTACACCTATTCAACCCCCCCTTCTAGGTGTGTTCCTAGGGTTCCTTAGTTGTTTCAACCACCAATTGCGGTTTCCTCAATTGGTATCAGAGCTCGGTCGAAAGACACGAGCATAAGAGCTTTTTCGTAAAGATCCTTTAAGAAAATCGCAATGGGATTCGTACCCTTTGGTGGTGAAGATTATTCAATAAATCGTCCTCCATTGTTTGCCGAAGAAGGCTATATATGCATATTGGAAAGTTAGAATGAAAATCTTTATCCAAGCCATAGATAGTGAAATTTGGAAAGTAGTTGAAAAAGGTCCTCATATCCCCTCTAGTTTTGTTGAAGGCGTAGTACATTTAATCCCCGAGGATAAGTGGAAAGATGATGATAGAAAGAAAGTTCAATATGATTATAAAGCAAAGAATATCATCACATCCGCTTTATCCTATGACGAGTTCTTTAGAGTTTCTTAATGTTCTAGTGCTAAGGAAATGTGGGACACTTTACAAGTGACTCATGAAGGAACTAGTGAGGTTAGGAGAGCTAGATTGAATGCTTTAATGCGTGATTATGAATTGTTTCAAATGCTTCCAAATGAATCTATTAATGATATGCAAAAGCGTTTTACTCATATTATTAACCATTTACTTGCTCTTGGTAAGACTTTCTTACAAGGTGAACTTTCTAACAAAGTGTTGAGATGTTTAGACAGGAATTGGCAACCAAAAGTAACGGCTATTGTTGAATCTAAGAATTTGGATGCTATGGATCTAGCAACACTTTTCGGAAAGCTTCAAGAACATGAAATGGAGCTTGGACGATTAAGTATCAATGAAGAGTCGGATAAGAACAAAGAAAGAAAGGGACTTGCTCTTAAAGTCAATAGATCATACAAGAAGAAAGAGAGTTCCGATGATGATGATAGTGAAGATTCCGATTCGGATGTTGATGAAAAGGACATGAAACTTTTGCTAAGGAAGTTTGACAAATTTCTAAGGAGAAAAGGAAGGTTGAACAAAGATAAAGGTAAAGAGAAGGATTCTCCACACTACAAGACCAAGACATCAAAAGAAGGTGTAGTTTGCCATGAATGTGGAAAACCCAGACATCTCAAGTATTTGTGCTCTAAGTATCTCAAGAAGAAGGAGAAAGACAAGAAAAATTCTAAATCTAAAAGAGCATACATAGTTTGGGATAGTGATGTAGAAGAGAAGAAAAGCACATCGAGTAGTTCATCGGATAATGAAGAAGCCGCTTGTCTCAACTTGATAACTCTAGTAGATGATGAAGAACAAAGTTCAAATGATGAATCAAGTTATCAAAGCGAGGAAAGCGATGTAAGTCATACTAAATCCGAAATTTCTTCTAAATATGAATTGTTATATAATGCTTACGAAGAAATGCATGAACAACTTGAAAAACTAGCTTTGAAAAACATTGAAAGAAAGAAGCTCATTTTGAAACATCAAAAAGAGATTTTAGAACTTCAAAAACAAGTTGATGAGCTTAATCTTGAAAATGAAACTCTTGATCTTATATATGCTAGTTCTTCTTGTGATTGTGCTAGTAGAGTGAATATTGTGGTTGATTGTGAGAATTGCAAGTTGCTTAAAGATGAAAATGCTATTTTTAAAAATAAGCTTGCAAGTTTCTCAAATGGTGATATTAGATTGCGCACATTGTTAAATTTTCAAAGAGAAAATTCAAACAAGTTTGGTTTGGATTATATTAATGCTAAGAGTAATTCTCATAGAAATGTTGTTGATTTTTCTAAAGTTGATTTCTCAAATGCACCAACATGTTTCTATTGTGGTACTCATGGACATACTTCAAATGTGTGTTATATTAAAGTGCATGGTATACCTAAAGGAGATTTTGTTTGGATGAAAAAGGGTGAGAGTCCCTACACTAACAAAAATGGATCCAAAACCATTTGGATACCAAAAAGCAAAGCATGATTGTTTTGTAGGTATGATTGAAGAGCAAAGGGCTTACAAGTGTTATTCATACATTTGCATCTTCAATTGGTATTACATTTGCATCTCAAAAGAAGTCCTACAAATTTGGTACAAGTGATATTGTTAGATATTGATGATTATAGTATCTTCTCAATTGGTATCTCCTCAATTTCTTTTCTAAAGTTCAATTGATACTAATTTTGATGATTAGATGATTATCATGCTATTATTGTTGTGATATTTCTTTACATTGATGATATCTCAATTGGTATTATGACTTCTTAGTATTTCTATTGGTTCATAATTCATTGTTATATTTTCTTGCCAATTGGTATCACATTTCAAAGTATAGTACTTGTTATATCTCAATTGGTATCAATGTTGTGAAGAAATGTTTGTTATAGAGAAATCATGATCATTTCTTTATTTCTCTATTTTGGCTTAGTATTTTATATTTCAATTGGTATATATATTACTTTTTGATAATGCCAAAGGGGGAGAAATGGTATGTTTTGGAGAAATGGTATGTTTTGAAAAATGGGAGAAATGATATGTTTTTGGGAGAAAGGTTGTTTTGTTGTTTTTATGTAGGTTGAGCTAAGTTGTTGAAGATAGGGGGAGAATCAAGCTTCTATCAATTGGATTTCAAATATCAAATGCATTGATTGAGGGGGAGCAAGTTTCTCACCAAGTGATCAAATTGTTAAAGCATCAACAACTTCAATCAACTTCAATCAAATTCAAAACATGGTTTGTCATTTTGAAAAAGGGGGAGATTGTTAGTTCCATGGTGAATGTTTTGATAATGACAAAAGGTTACAAAGTGTTTTGAACAAGCTACAAAGATGTTGATCAAGTTTCAAGTTCAACAAGCAACAACAAACATCAAATGAAGAAGAGAGAAAACAAGCTCATGAAGACTTAGTTTGAGTGTAATTGTAATTGTTTTATCTTTTGACTCTCAAGCTTCTTAGGTCTTTTATTTGGGTAGTTTATTTAGAGGGTAGTGAATCTCTATCATAGTCATGATTAAATCATAATTTGAGTTTTCACTTAACCTAGAATCAATAGGTGGCTTAAAGGTTTTAAAGGAAAGGTTTGGTTTTGAGAAAATAAGTTTTAAACAATTATCAGACATGTTTAATCGATTATGATTCACTTTAATCGATTACTAATCGATTAAGGCAAATTCTAATCGATTAAGTATTGCTGAACTGCTTTTTTAAAATACGATTTTCACTTCTCAAAATCAGTTTTCAAGTGCTACAACTTTTGGGTATTCTATATAAACCTATTCCTAACCTTTGTGATCAATATACATCATTTTCATAATCAATTTTACAAGAATCAAGCCACTCTATTCTCTCTCAATTTCAAAGATCAAAGCTTTCATATTTTCATATTTTTTGATCAAGAACCTTTGAATCTCTTATTGTGAATTGTCATAGCTATTGATTGAGATTCATAGGATTGTTATTGTGTTTTCTATTGTGTTGTAATCTTTGCAAGAAGGCAAGCCATCTACAACAAACAAGAAGCCTTGGTGTGTCGATTATCATCAAGCAAATCTCATTGGAGAAGAAGAAGTCTTGGTTGTGAATCAAGCAAAGTGAAGCCTTGGTGTGTGGATTATCATCAAGCAACTGAAGACTTGTTGTGTCGATTATCAACAAGGAGTAGAGGTTAGATTAGAGAGAAGATCAATAGGATTACAAGGCAAGGGTGTGGTATCTCTTGTAGGCTAGCAAGAAGGGAGTCTTATGAGGCATTTACTTATAATTTGAGAACTCTAATTCCTCATAGTGAAGAATCTCTCTTGGTTAAAGAGGGGACTGGATGTAGCTTTCAAGCGGATGAAAGTGAACCAGGATAAATCACTGTGTCGTATCTCTAAACCCTTAACTCTTTACATTCAAGTCATTGATTGTGTTCTTGGTTGAAAACCTAGAAAAGAGTGATTTTCATAATTGATTGAATTGAATCTTTATTGTTCAAATTGATAAAGGGAAAATCATTTTCATAACTAGGATAATCAATAAGAATATAGGTGTTAATTGTTTCCGCTGAATCTCTGATCTTGCGTGTTGATTGATTGATTTTCGTATGCGATTGAAAAGTGATTTTTCAGTTTCTGATAGATTTAATCAATTAAGTGTTTGTTTAATCGATTACGGACTTTTGAACTTTCAGGTTTAATCGATTAAATTTCAGATTAATCGATTAAATGCTGTAGAATTTGCAAAAATCATTTGTTTTAATTGTTTCGATTCATTTCTTTCGAAAATCTTTCAAGGTTTCTTTTACACCTATTCAACCCCCCTTCTAGGTGTGTTCCTAGGGTTCCTTAGTTGTTTCAACCACCAATTGCGGTTTCCTCAGAATTCAATTTCAAAACATGAAAATTCATTGGGGTTACTATCACACTTGAAAATCGAACGGTTCCGGGTTTTGAAATGATTATGCTTGGGAACCAAGCGATTTGTTGATAGCAACACCATTTCATGAAGAAGTTTGCGAAAGGTTTTATGCTCAAAACAATTTTCATCATTCACATGTTCATACGATAATAATTATCATTAAAATGCACAACTCATCATGTAGGCAAACACAAGCCAATACATAGCATCACATTCATTCATTTCCAAACACATAACCTAGCTCTATGCAATCACTTTAGGATTTTAAGCATCTATTACCTAACTTAGGACTATTACTATGTAATATCTTAGGATTTCTTATATTCAATTCTAAATGTATAAATACTAGCAATCTATCATAGCTAACTAGGATTCCTAACTAGCTAATTCTCTTATCTTCGACAAGACAATACTTCCTACTCTTCCGTTGCGCAATCTCTGATTCCAAAATATTTACGCATTCGGAAACCTATGACAAAGACCTCTAATCCTCCTAAATTTGGGATCTCACTAAATTCCCAAAATATTCGCCGAAACTTAAGGACAAGATGATGATATCTCCCAATAGGTGTATACTTGAGGTGATCAGGCTCAACCATACATCATATCGATGATAAGACCATTCTCGTCTTACTTAAGTTTGAAACACATAGCCTATTAGTTTTAAAACGTTGAAATCTTGCTTTGTGTGTCACATTTAGAGTTGGTTTACTTGGCGCGAAACTAAAGATCACTTCCTCCCGATGGGGTAGCAACCTTGTGCTCTTGCCCGTTGGGGTATTGCTTTCCTTAGCCTCGTCATTCTTCCACCTCTAAATATGATTTACCATTCTCACAAGATTTCAAGTTTAGCATGGTAAACTAAACATGATTTGAGTGGACTTAGAAAAAGATTTTTCCAATGCTTACCATGCTTTTCGAAAAAAATCGTCAGATGCTAATCGCGCTCCTCAAATCACTCAACAAACTTAAAAGAATCTAGAGTACTCACTACGCTAGACTCAACAACTATGCCTATTATCATGCTACGATAACGCCTGACTAGACCACAAAGCAGTTTAATATCTAACTACAAGTTACTCGCTTGATGAGTAACTACAGGAGTAATCAGTTACTCTCTTCGGGCCGAGGAAAAACTGCTCTAATACCATAAATGTAACCCCTACAATTAATTACCCTTAAGTACCCTTAATAAAATAGTGAATTTGAAATTTTCTTTTTAACTTATAAAAATCTTCCGTCAAACGGACGGAGTTTTGTTTGTTTTTCTGACTTTCCCAAAATTCTGGTTTTTCCTGCAACCTGATAGTCATCAACATATTTAAATTCATAAGAGGCCAGAAGGGCCCAAAATATTGTTTAGTCCACTTATTACATTATTTCAATGGAAATACAAACATTTTCTTCAACTCTTAGTTTCTCAAAATACAAAATAAACGAAATACAATAAAACTTCCCAAAATAACCCATGACCAATAGGTGGTCGCTAAATACTATTCACACTCCACGTGGAGGAATGTAATCCTGCTCGGCGAGACACGTGTATGCTCCTTCGGTACCTATAAAAATATATCAAGAAGGGTAGCATTACACAGTACTAAGGAAAATAGCTTCTAAGAAGCATAGCTGACAAACTAGGGCCTATCACATTAAAAATTATCTGTTAATCTAACATTCTTTTTCAGATAATCACATACAAGTACATTTTCGATAGAATAAGCCCTATGTCCATACCATTTCCTAGCAATCCTACATTCAACCCTAAATTACTTTTCAACTCCACTTGTACTAACATTTTCATATTTCAAATTCCATACTCATAAAATGACCAACTCACGAACATATATCGTTATTTTTATAAGTCCCTTTTTCATTCCCTTTTCATTCATTGGATTCACATTTCTCATTCATTTTACCACTGGTCACGACTTACTGCGTCTGCACTCCTGTGCACTCACGTCTTACTGCGCTCGGGTATGTTTCATTTCATTCTGTCCCTGGTCACGACCTACTGCGTCTGCACTCCTGTGCACTCACGACTTACTGCGTCCGGGTATGTTTCACTCTCCCCTGGTCACGACCTACTGCGTTCGCACCACCGTGCAATCACGACTTACTGCGTCCGGGTATGTTTCATTCTCCCCTGGGCACGACCTACTGCGTCCGCGCGTTCGCACCACAGTGCGATCACGACTTACTGCGTCCGGGTATGTTTCATTCTCCCCTGGTCACGACCTACTGTGTTCGCACCACCGTGCGATCACGACTTACTGCGTCCGGGTATGTTTCATTCTCCCCTGGTCACGACCTACTGCGTTCGCACCACCGTGCGATCACGACTTACTGCGTCCGGGTATGTTTCATTCCATTCTTGGATCATAACCACATCACATCTCATGAATACTCAAGCACAAACATCATGTCAATATCACATATTCTCATATAACTATTATTATCAAATTTGCACTTAACAACACAAATCAAGCACAACATCCATCAAGTTCCTAGTCACTCAATCACCATTCTCTAACTTATAATTCATTTAATAATAAACATCACTTTCCTTTTTTCAAGCCTCGTGTCCTTAATCCATTCATTAATTACTTGTTCATAATTTTCCATCCTTTCCACCTTACTTATCCCTTTCTATGTGACTTGCCTACCTTTCACTTAGTCCATTAATTGTTTTACGAGTCACCGAACCTAACGCAATGTGAATATACATCAATAACAAGTAACAATCAACGGATAATAAACAAGGCAGTCGACATACTGAGGTATGTCTCAGAGTACTATAAATTAAGTCAACTCCCTAGGGTTCTTCACTTCCTACTTTAACATTAATAAAAGAGAATTTAACAAAAATCATTTAATTAGTATTAACTTAACCATTGACACACTAACTACCCCGAAGGTTCATTTCATGCACTTTAAACATCCTCAGGTTATTCTTTTAATTAATTCTCTACACCTAGTCATCATTACAACAACCTAGAATCTATATCCTTAGGAAAGGTAACGCAAACCCCTCTTACCTTGCAAATGGGTGGTGTTGAATCTCAAGCATTAATCCTAAGTCTTAGCCCAATGATCCTTGGCGATTGAGCTCCCTAATCCTTGTCTTGTACCCACTTGGCCCTTAAAACCCTAGCTTTAATCTCCTACTCCTTGATGATGAGGTTTTATGGGTATAACTCTCCATAGTTGCTAGGTCAACAAATCCATGGAAATAGAGAGGGAGGGAGGCCACGAATTTGAGAGGGTGCATAAGGATGGCTCTTGGTTATTTGTGTTTGAGTTGATGATGGTGGAGCTAGGTTCTTGGATCAAGAGGGTGAGTTGTTGTGGTGGTTGTTGGTAATTTGGTGCTTGACCCATGATGGGGGTGATGGTCATGAAGATCAAGTTTGATGGTGCCTTGATCATGGGGTTTGGGGTGTGGTTGATGAGGATGAGAAGCTCTTGGGGTTGAGAGAAATGATGAAGGTGGTGAGAGACATGGAGAAGAAGGGAGAGGAATATGGGTGGTGGTGGTTTGTTGTTGTAAACTTGATTAAGGCCAAGAGGAAGGGAATCGTGTGGCCAAGAGGCCACAACTTGGCCCCCATGTTTTGATCCAACGCACCAGATCTGGTGCTGCTGATCGCGCTCGCTTGGGCAAGCCCATCACTCGCTTGGGCGAGTTCTGGCACCAGCTGGTGCTGCTGGTGCGCGAAATGGGAGGCTAGTGCGGTCAGGTGGGGGTTTGGCGCGCCAAAACGCGAGATCTGGTGCGGCTGGTGCGTTTCCGTGATCGCCTGGGCGAATTGGGGCCTCGCCTGGGCGGGTTTTTCACTAGCTGGTGCACCAATGAACAGTGCACCCGCCTGGGCGCATGGCTGGTGCGCCTGGGCGTGACACAGGGTTTTCAATCTTCGATTCGCCATAATAAATTTATTTTCTTAGACAAGCTTCTTAACCCCTTAAACTTCATATCCAACGGTGGAATTTATTTTCTTAGCATCCTATAATAAATTTCTAATTTTCTCTTTTCGGTCGATTTCTAACATCTAAAACGCCGATTTAACCCCCGATTTCGCTTATGTAATTTTGTTCGAAGCCACTATTGCCTCCTACACAACCCCTAGAACTCATAATTACTAGTCGCCTTGCTTACAAAATTCATTAAGCAATTAATCTATTTTGTTCCCTACATTAATAATCTATTAAATCACTAATTAGGCTTGGATAAAAATTAGGGATGTTACAGAACTTCGACTCTGAGTTTGTTTTCATTACCAAGACATCCATGAGAATAATCACTGGTTATATTACCCTCTTCAATAATTGAATCTACTGTAACTTGCCTTTGATGAGGTTCTACAGAATCCATCATTCTCAATATATTATGCAAGCCGAACAATTTCCATGCATTATCAAATTCTTCTGATTTGTTAACAAAGTAGCGTCCATACTCGCAATTCCCATTACAATGTCGATTATTTTGATGACGTCAAATAGGACATGGACGACGATTCATTAGTTCTAAAAAGCTAAGAACAGTTGAAATAAGATGATATGGTAAAGGAAATTGAGTAGTGATGTGAGTAAGGGTTTGGGCATCATATAAATAGAATGGTGGATGAGTAGTGGTAGGCGTACGTAACTTTTTGGTCATAGTCAAAGTAGGATAAATAGGAAATAATATAAATTCAAGATTTTGGTATTACATTCTTATATATTTATATGTAAATTATTTTAAATTCAACTTCTTAAGATCTCCATATTTATTATTCTTTTCAGAGTATGAGATTTTAACATTGTTTTTATTTATTGCTCTAACAGGGTTGTTCTTCAATATATAACTGGTTATCTAGTTGGTTAACCGGTTGTTATGCCTAAAATCTTTAAAAGTAAGCACATTTTAGACACGATAACCGATTACTGGATAGTGGTAACGAGTTATGTTTGTATATTCTTCGCAATAATCACATAGTTCTGTCATGATATCTGGTTATATCCTCAGGGTAACCGGTGAGCTTGGCAGAATTTCGCACTTATTAGTATATTCCTTAGGATTTCAATTATCGTTCTTTTCTCAAGGTTCTTTTGCAAGTTAGTATCAACAAGTTAGTTATACCATAGTCTTAACACCTCGGTTACTCTTATGCAGTTACCATAAAAATTATAAATTTTCATACACACATATTAATATTTTAAATAAATAAACACATTTATTTAAATATTAAAAGAAATACTCGAATATTAAATCCTAAAATTTTGAATTATTCAAGTAGAGAAAATTGTGGATCTTACAAGAAATAAATACATAAATTTTTTCAATGTTACACAACGAAACACAATGTGTGCTTTATCCATGTATACTAGTTATACATGAATAAATATAATATATTAATTAAAAAAAATATAATTCTATTCAAAATGAAGATAGGTTTATGCATAAAAAAATAGAAATAATATTATTTGGCAAAAATATGATAATGAATATTTTTATTGGCTAGGGATTGTGATAGCTTAAATTCCTCAAATATAAAATTAAAATTATGATAACGGGGGTTACTTGTAAAATAATAAACCTATGAAAAATGTTTTTAGCAATGTAATAAAAATAAGATATTACTGATTCGAGTACGAATATTAACAAGAAAATTCTTAAGGAATTTGATTATAAAAAAAATATGTCAATTTAACTAAACAATACCTACCTGTCCTAATATAAAAAAATTGATTCATATTTTTTATTAGGCCGTTATTATAATTTATAATATTTTTCTTTATAATTCTTAATTTTGACTAAGTCAAGGTTATTATAATATTCACCAAACGCACTTTCATTAAACAAGTTTTCTTCATCACATTAGTTAATCAATGCAAATAAATATGATGAATCGAATATTTTTTTTTATGTTGGTTTGTAGTGAGTTCATTGATGAATTTTGTGATATAATTTTATATTTTCGTGTCACTACCAAACGATTATTTGAAATTTTTCAAAGGATCATATTCTTTTACTTTATTTTAAAAAATTAAAATTTATAACAAAATGTTAGAATTTTAAGTCAAAATATTCACTAAGAAAATATGTAAAAATGATTAAAGCATTATTGATATAAATAAACTTAACAAAGAGAAGGTTACAAATTATTTGAATATAACTCTAACACATTTTTATTGAAAATCTAGTAGATCGAGTACCCTAATTGTACAAGTAATTACGTCAATCTTTTTCAGAACTTGGCCTTTTATTTATTTGTTGTGTATTTTGATTTATCGGTGACACTTGTTGTCTGCAAAATTCAAGAACTCGATTAAGAATTTCTTCTACCCTCATGGAAGACTGAACTTCGACTCTGAGTCTGTTTTCATTACCAAGACATCCATGAGAATAATCACTGGTTATATTACCCTCTTCAATAATTGAATCTGCTGTAACTTGCCTTTGATGAGCTTCTACAGAATCCATCATTCTCAATATATTATGCAAGCCGAACAATTTCCATGCATTATCAAATTCTTCTAATTTGTTAACAAAGTAGCGTCCATACTCGCAATTCCCATTACAACGTCGATTATTTTGATGACGACAAATAGGACATGGACGACGATTCATTAGTTCTAAAAAGCTAAGAATAGTTGAAATAAGATGATATGGTAATGGAAATTGGGTAGTGATGTGAGTAAGGGTTTGGGCATCATATAAATAGAATGGTGGATGAGTAGTGGTAGGCGTACGTAACTTTTTGGTCATAGTCAAAGTAGGATAAATAGGAAATAATATAAATTCAAGATTTTGGTATTACATTTTTATATATTTATTTGTAAATTATTTTTAATTCAACTTCTTAAGATCTCCATATTTATTATTCTTTTCAGAGTATGAGATTTTAACATTGTTTTTATTTATTGCTCTAACAGGGTTGTTCTTCATTATATAACTGGTTATCTAGTTAGTTAACCGGTTGTTATGCCTAAAATCTTTAACAGTAAGCACATTTTAGACAAGATAACCAGTTACTGGATAGTGATAACGAGTTATCTATGTATATTCTTCGCAATAATCACATAGTTCTATCATGATATCTGGTTAAATCTTCAGGGTAACCGGTGAGCTTGGCAGAATTCCGCACTTATTAGTATATTCCTTAGGATTTCAATTATCGTTCTTTTCTCAAGGTTCTTTTGCAAGTTAGTATCAACAAGTTAGTTATACCATAGTCTTAACACCTCGGTTACTCTTATGCAGTTACCATAAAAATTATAAATTTTCATACACACATATTAATATTTTAAATAAATATATTTAAATATTAAAAGAAATACTCAAATATTAAATCCTAAAATTTGGAATTATTCAAGTAGAGAAAATTGTGGATCTTACAAGAAATAAAGACATAAATTTTTTCAATGTTACACAACGAACAACAATGTGTGCTTTATCCATGTATACTAGTTATACATGAATAAATATAATATATTAATTAAAATATTCAAAATGAAGATAGGTTTATGCATAAAAATAATAGAAATAATATTATTTGGCAATAATATGATAATGAAGATTTTTATTGGCTACGGATTGTGATAGCCTTAAATTCCTCAAATATAAAATTAAAATTATGATAAGGGGGGTTACTTGTAAAATAATAAACCTATGAAAAATGTAACACCTATAATTCTACCCTTAATTACCCATTAATAAATTCGTGAACTTAAAATTTTCGGTTTATATTTATGAAAATTCACCCGTCAAACGGACGGAGTTTCGCTTGTTTTTCAAACTTTTCCAAACTTTACCAAAATTTCCTGCAACCTGTTTAGTACATAATCATATCATAATCAAGCCAACAGGGCTATCAGCATATTTCGCATAGCAGCATATAAGTATATCAGAGTAACAGCTATAAACAAGTTGGTGGAACTAGTTGGTTTCCCAAAAGAACTCCTTCTTCCTAAGGAGTTGTCCTGGACCTCCAAAAGATACTATTTACATATATACATCAAAACAGAAATATCACATAATCACCCAGTCATGAGGTCCAGGACGTCATCACGTCCTCCTAAAATAAACCCCTACTCTCCCTGTAAGGGAGAGTAATCCTGCTCGGCCTGGTCAAGTGCACGCTCCGACTCAGTACCTGAAAAATGGTAAGGAGGTGAACTTTACACATAAAGTAGGAGTAGCAGTTTCTAAATATGACATAATACCCAACTAAGCCAAACACATTTAACACAAGAATACATATAATCACAAAAGCAAAGTATATCATGTTCACTTACAAGTAAGGCCATTTTTCATACATTTAACATTCTCATTTTATACCTCCTCTCATAGCTTAATTCTTTTTCAAGCATTTTCTTGCACCGCATAATTCTTTTATTCTTTTCATTCTTAGCAATTTTTCATAACAACTTTCCCTCATGCATACTGTCCGATTCGCGAACACATCGTAGTCGGACGCAAGAGGTTGAGTCGTACTCCTCTATCGCAGTATATCCGATTCGTGAACACATCACAGTCGGAACCCGATTCGCGAACACATCGTAGTCGGCTGCAAGGAGCACCAAGTAATTCCTCTATCGTAGTATATCCGATTCGTGAACACATCACAGTCGGAACCCGATTCGCGAACACATCGCAGTCGGCTACAAGGAATTACCCCTCAAATCTTTCGTGGACTATCCGATTCACGAACACATCGTAGTCGGATTCCACACAAAATAACTCTTTATTCCTTAACGTGGACTATCCGATTCGCGAACACATCGTAGTCGGATTCCACACAAAATAACATTTATTTTGTTGGTTACTTCCCTCTTTAATTTAGCTTATTATTATCACCTTTTCCTTATTAAGCATTGTCTGCTAATTATCCTCCACATTGATATATTCCAAAATAAACAAATATTTAGCCAAACAATACATGGAGTAGGAATACATATAGCATAGCAACAACAACATTCACATATAGGGCTACACTTTCATTTATTCTCCTTAGTTTTTAGGCTTATTTAATCAATTTATTAACTACCCTAAGGTACAAAAATACTAACTAACAACCAAATCTCAGCAGACACTATATACACACTAGAAACTTATCCCTAAGATAAGGTAAAACTCACTCCTTACCTCAAATTAATAAAAAGTAAGAAAAAACCTTAATTTGTGCTTTAGAATCTAGGGACTTTAAACCTCCTTAGTCTTGCTTGCCACCTCAACAAAGCCAAAATCCAGTGTTGTTAGAGAACCCTATTGTGAGTGTTGTAGGAAGGGAAAGTGTTGCTATTCTTCTTCTTCTTGGTTAGAAGGCATGGAGTGGTGAGTTCTCCATGGTCAAAGGCAACAAAAAAAAATAAAGAGAGAGCAAGAGAGGGAGGCGTGAGGCTTTGAGGTTGATAAGAGTGATGCTTGTTGTGAGGGCTTAATCTATGAAATTAACGGGAATGATGATGCTGTAGCAGAGAAGTAGAAAGAATTGGTATTATATGTGTTGGTGCAAAAACAAAACACGTTCAGCATGAACACAAAAGTGGGTGATGGGGTTTTGGTGGCTTCTCTAAGAAGCCACCCATTTTGTGGCTGTGAGGTTGCCACACGCCAACTGCTGCTTCCTTTTTTCTTTTTTTTTCTTTTTTTTTTCCTTTTCCTTTTTTTTTTCTTTTTTTTTTCCTTTTTTTTTGCCTTTACGAATGCCGTATTTTTTCGTTACCCGTCGGATCTTGCTCAAATTTTGAGACAAGCTTCCTAAGACCCTAAACTTAACATGCAACGGTGGAAGTTGTGTTTGAAGGCTTGGACAATTTATTTCAAATTTCCTAACTTAGAGTGTGACACCCTTCCGAATTACCCAGATATAATATAGTAATTAAGCTTTTATATTGGATAATATATGGACTTGTGAGGATGAAGAAAATATGGAGATAAAATTTTCTTTTAAAAGCGGGTGCACAAATCAACACTTGGAATTCTTGGAGAATAAACCCTAAGGTATTACCAAAACAGTTATATTGAATTCGGCGATTTCTGAAACCTTTTCGAAAGTTGGGTAGCATTCATCTTTTGGAACTGTATTTTATATTATAGAAAATAACTGAAGCTACCCTTGCTTTATTTGATAAAACTGATACCATCGAATAGTTTTCACAGCCGAGCCCTCAAATAGATTAAATCAGAGTAAGCGGAATTATCGGACTATGCAATTACTAGTAAGATGAACATAGGTACATATGTATATATAATAAGAGTCATAAGTACATAGCCCCATGTCAAAGCTTCCAAGATCCCAAAATACAAGTCCATAAACAGATCTACATAATAACATGACCAAATCCCTAGAGAACCCCAAAAGTATATCTACAACATATATACATAATCAAAATAAAACTCTAAGGGTGGTCACGTAGATCCGGCAGCATCAGATGTAGTAGTAGTGATAACAGCAGTCTCCAAGAAACATAAGTAGTAAGGTAGTAGCATCATCATAAACACAGCAGCAGCAGCAAGATCTCCTCCACAGCCTCCACACATCGGATCCCCTAATCCTCATCACATACCCTATGCACAAACCTAGGGATCATCGTCCCTCCAATCACTCCTAGTAGAATGCACGACAGGCTCGCTCCCACTCTCGTCCTCCACCGGGTCCTCCTCGATCTCATCCGAGGGAGAGTGTACCCTACCACTGGGTACTAGGTCAGGTGATGATGAAACCTTGACTGGGCTCCTCGGATCAGAAGGGGGAGTCTCCTCGCGGACGACTCTCGAGGTAAAAGGGTGAGAGCGGGTAGGTCGAAAACGGAAACTGTGATAGGAGCGAGCTGGTTGCGTGGGAGGTGGTCCATGGTAAGTGTAAAACGGGGGTACATGCATAGTGTATATGATGGGAATCCTAAATCTACGAGGACGGAATCGGATCAACGGGTTCGGGTGGTAGAAGGTAACCTCTACCTCTCCCTCGAACACCGCGCGATGGTCCTCATAGATCCATGTGCCACTAGGAAGTGGCCGGATCTCGATGCAAGCAATGTAACGAGACATCACCTACAAGGGCATAGGGGGTAAGCAATTCTATACACATAATCAACAGAGAATAAATTGTGCAATATGAGTATGTAAATATGCATCAATTAACAACAATCACATATAACACTTAGCAGTTAATCAATGCACATAGGAATGCTCACACTTATTTCATTTATCACAATTGATTTAAATGAGTGGCATGATGCATGACTTTAGCTCTCAAGCCTATCTCCATCATACTATGTCACTCTCTGACGTCCATCCCTGACAACCCAGCACTCAACAGTGCGTTGTATTCCTAGGTATACAACAATTCGTACATTCACCTAGAATGTACACGTCAAGCTTGGTATCCATGCCACCCGAGCATATCCCGTCATCCAAACGGACCGTCATCCAAACGGTATAACCATATCGGCATCCACTAAGCCGACCACGTCAACGACGTGTCATCAAGCAAGCGTATTGGCACTCCCAGAGGCCCTCCACATGTTTACCAAAAACATGATATACGTCCTACCATCCAAACTCCAGAATGAATGCATTACTTTACTTAAAGGGAATTGATTGATGTTTTATCCTTTTATTAATACATTACGTGCCTCCCGAGCAACGTATCGTTATTCAAATGAAAATATCATGACGTCAATCAATTTCCTTTAAGTCCAGGATCACTTGGTTTATCGTCCTTTAAGTGTTACAAAATGACTTAGAATTAAAAATGGTATTTTTATGTATCTGACTAAAAATACTCGAGTGTTTCCCATAATACTCGGGTAGTTTATCATTTTCCAGATTTTACTCGAGTAGTTCATGATTATACTCGAGTCGTTTATGTCTGTTTAGAGATTCAAGTTTTCAGATCTTCAAAAATATACTCGAGTAATTCATGAGATACTCGAGTAGTCCATTACCCAGAATACTCGAGTAGTTCACATATTACTCGAGTTGTTCATTAATTTTTACTCTTGTTGCATCACGAAATACTCGAGTGTTAAGCCATATACTCGAGTGTTTGCAGACAGAACAGACTGAAACTTGGTTTTTACATACCATTTCAATTTCTAAACATTTTTAACCCAAACCAGTGATCACAAAAGTTCATATACCATATATTGAACATGTTACCATACTCATTTCATATCAAATAACCAATTTGACAGAGAATCAATAAATCATGCATAAAAACACATTTTAACAACTCAATACTTCAATTTACACAATAAGCACAATACTCATGAAACAAAGTTCATTTAAGCTTGCATGCATGATATAGAACTTGCTCAACACGGTTTTAGAGCAAAGCTTGGTCTCCAAACCAAAGACCCTATTCAATCTAAGCCCTTAGAGCCTCTTGGTGGCTCTCTAACACAAATCATGGAATTTAATCTCTATCTAGTGAATATAATTACTTCCCCTTACCTCTCAGACGTGAATCAAACAAGAAATCCCCAAAGAAAAGCTCCACAACTCTCAGGCCAACTTCAAGAACCACATGCAGAGCATTTTGAGTGCAACACCAAAGTGGAATTGGTTTACCCATGAAACAGAGAATAAAATTGGGGAAATCAGATTTTCTAGACTCTATGCAACATAATCTAACTAAGGAAACCGAATTTGAGATTCAAGGATTCGTGAGCTTACCAAAAATCAAACCCAAAGTAAGCTCCCAGAACAGATGACTACAACTCAGCCTCAACTTCTCAGCTTCGATTCTAACAACACACTCACTCTCAGCTTACAATCTTTATGTCTATACAAACCTCGTGATATGAGCTTTGTATTCGTGTATCACTCAAGCCTTAACACTCAGAATTGAAAGAGAATCGAAGAGGGCAAATTCGAAACCCTAGCTTTGTCAACAAGAGCAAGATTGAGCAAAATTCCTAACTTCACGGTGTTGATGGGTTTAAATAGAGATAGAGGGAGCTCATGCATGTCGACACGCCACCCATGGCGTTGGCAAGGAGACGATTTCATGGCAGGAGAAGGGAATCGTTCATGGTGACTCATCAAACGCACTAACTCGTGCAATTGGACCCAGAATACTCGAGTTTTTCAAAAAATACTCGAGTATTTTTCCCAATTTTTGAAAAATAATTATTTTATTTAATGTCCCTCCAAAACCATTCCTATAATTGCTTCTAGGTCCCAACCCAGGGACTAATATGCAAAATACTCATTTTAGGCATTTATTATATTTATTAAATAATTTCACACACACAAACTAGTTACATGAGCACATATTTTAATCAAGGATTAATATAGAAAATATTAATTATAATTAATTTCTAATTAACATTTCATTAATCGGGGATTAAAATTTTGGGGTGTTACATAGAGCGTTCTTAAAATCAAACTTACTCCGAAATTCAACTTAGTTTGATAAAATTCCACATTCTAAATATCCTAAGGTAATTATCATAATACATTTACTTGGAAATTAAAATTGAGGATGTTACAAAAAATGTTTTTAGGAATGTAATAAAAATAAAATATTACTGATTCGAGTACGAATATTAACAACAAAATTCTTAAGGAATTTGATTATAAAAAAAATATGACAATTTAACTAAACAATACCAACCTGTCCTAATATAAAAAAATTGATTCATATTTTTTTTAGGCCGTTATTATAATTTATAATATTTTTCTTTATAATTCTTAATTTTGACTAAGTCAAGGTTATTATAATATTCACCAAACGCACTTTCATTAAACAAGTTTTCTTCATCACATTAGTTAATCAACGCAAATAAATATGGTGAATCAAATATTTTTTTTTATGTTGGTATGTAGTGAGTTCATTGATGAATTTTGTGATATAATTTTATATTTTCGTGTCACTACCAAACGATTATTTGAAATTTTTCAAAGGATCATATTCTTTTACTTTATTTTAAAAAATTAAAATTTATAACAAAATGTTAGCATTTAAATTCAAAATATTCACTAAGAAAATATGTAAAAATTATTAAAGCATTATTGATATAAATAAACTTAACAAAGAGAAGGTTACAAATTATTTGAATATAACTCTAACACATTTTTATTGAAAATCTAGTAGATCGAGTACCCTAATTGTACAAGTAATTACGTCAATCTTTTTCAGAACTTGGCCTTTTATTTATTTGTTGTGTATTTTGATTTATCGGTGATACTTGTTGTCTGCAAAATTCAAGAACTCGATTAAGAATTTCTTCTACCCTCATGGAAGACTGAACTTCGACTCTGATTCTGTTTTCATTACCAAGACATCCATGAGAATAATCACCGGTTATATTACCCTCTTCAATAATTGAATCTGCTGTAACTTGCCTTTGATGAGGTTCTACAGAATCCATCATTCTCAATATATTATGCAAGCCGAACAATTTCCATGCATTATCATATTCTTCTGATTTGTTAACAAAGTAGCATCCATACTCGCAATTCCCATTACAACGTCGATTATTTTGATGACGACAAATAGGACATGGACGACGATTCATTAGTTGTAAAAAGCTAAGAACAGTTGAAATAAGATGATATGGTAAAGGAAATTGAGCAGTGATGTGAATAAGGGTTTGGGCATCATATAAATAGAATGGTGGATGAGTAGTGGTAGGCGTACGTAACTTTTTGGTCATAGTCAAAGTAGGATAAATAGGAAATAATATAAATTCAAGATTTTGGTATTACATTTTTATATATTTATATGTAAATTATTTTAAATTCAACTTCTTAAGATCTCCATATTTATTATTCTTTTCAGAGTATGAGATTTTAACATTGTTTTTATTTATTGCTCTAACAGGGTTGTTCTTCATTATACAACTGGTTATCTAGTTAGTTAACCGGTTGTTATGCCTAAAATCTTTAACGGTAAGCACATTTTAGACAAGATAACCGGTTACTGGATAGTGGTAACGAGTTATCTATGTATATTCTTCGCAATAATCACATAGTTCTGTCATGATATCTGGTTATATCCTCAGGGTAACCGGTGAGCTTGGCAGAATTCCGCACTTATTAGTATATTCCTTAGGATTTCAATTATGGTTCTTTTCTCAAGGTTCTTTTGCAAGTTAGTATCAACAAGTTAGTTATACCATAGTCTTAACACATCGGTTACTCTTATGCAGTTACCATAAAAATTATAAATTTTCATACACACATATTAATATTTTAAATAAATAAACACATTTATTTAAATATTAAAAGAAATACTCGAATATTAAATCCTAAAATTTTGAATTATTCAAGTAGAGAAAATTGTGGATCTTACAAGAAATAAATACATAAATTTTTTCAATGTTACACAACGAACAACAATGTGTGCTTTATCCATGTATACTAGTTATACATGAATAAATATAATATATTAATTAAAAAAAATATAATTCTATTCAAAATGAAGATAGGTTTATGCATAAAAATAATAGAAATAATATTATTTGGCAAAAATATGATAATGAAGATTTTTATTGGCTAGGGATTGTGATAGCCTTAAATTCCTCAAATATAGAATTAAAATTATGATAAGGGGGGTTACTTGTAAAATAATAAACCTATGAAAAATATTTTTAGGAATGTAATAAAAATAAAATATTACTGATTCGAGTACGAATATTAACAAGAAAATTCTTAAGGAATTTGATTATAAAAAAAATATGACAATTTAACTAAACAATACCTACCTGTCCTAATATAAAAAAAATTGATTCAAATTTTTTATTAGGCCGTTATTATAATTTATAATATTTTTCTTTATAATTCTTAATTTTGACTAAGTCAAGGTTATTATAATATTCACCAAACGCACTTTCATTAAACAAGTTTTCTTCATCACATTAGTTAATCAACGCAAATAAATATGGTGAATCAAATATTTTTTTTTATGTTGGTATGTAGTGAGTTCATTGATGAATTTTGTGATATAATTTTATATTTTCGTGTCACTACCAAACGATTATTTGAAATTTTTCAAAGGATCATATTCTTTTACTTTATTTTAAAAAATTAAAATTTATAACAAAATGTTAGCATTTAAATTCAAAATATTCACTAAGAAAATATGTAAAAATGATTAAAGCATTATTGATATAAATAAACTTAACAAAGAGAAGGTTACAAATTATTTGAATATAACTCTAACACATTTTTATTGAAAATCTAGTAGATCGAGTACCCTAATTGTACAAGTAATTACGTCAATCTTTTTCAGAACTTGGCCTTTTATTTATTTGTTGTGTATTTTGATTTATCGGTGATACTTGTTGTCTGCAAAATTCAAGAACTCGATTAAGAATTTCTTCTACCCTCATGGAAGACTGAACTTCGACTCTGATTCTGTTTTCATTACCAAGACATCCATGAGAATAATCACTGGTTATATTACCCTCTTCAATAATTGAATCTGCTGTAACTTGCCTTTGATGAGGTTCTACAGAATCCATCATTCTCAATATATTATGCAAGCCGAACAATTTCCATGCATTATCAAATTCTTCTGATTTGTTAACAAAGTAGCATCCATACTCGCAATTCCCATTACAACGTCGATTATTTTGATGACGACAAATAGGACATGGACGACGATTCATTAGTTCTAAAAAGCTAAGAACAGTTGAAATAAGATGATATGGTAAAGGAAATTGAGCAGTGATGTGAATAAGGGTTTGGGAATCATATAAATAGAATGGTGGATGAGTAGTGGTAGGCGTACGTAACTTTTTGGTCATAGTCAAAGTAGGATAAATAGGAAATAATATAAATTCAAGATTTTGGTATTACATTTTTATATATTTATATGTAAATTATTTTAAATTCAACTTCTTAAGATCTCCATATTTATTATTCTTTTCAGAGTATGAGATTTTAACATTGTTTTTATTTATTGCTCTAACAGGGTTGTTCTTCATTATATAACTGGTTATCTAGTTAGTTAGCCGGTTGTTATGCCTAAAATCTTTAACGGTAAGCACATTTTAGACAAGATAACCGGTTACTGGATAGTGGTAACGAGTTATCTATGTATATTCTTCGCAATAATCACATAGTTCTGTCATGATATCTGGTTATATCCTCAGGGTAACCGGTGAGCTTGGCAGAATTCCGCACTTATTAGTATATTCCTTAGGATTTCAATTATGGTTCTTTTCTCAAGGTTCTTTTGCAAGTTAGTATCAACAAGTTAGTTATACCATAGTCTTAACACATCGGTTACTCTTATGCAGTTACCATAAAAATTATAAATTTTCATACACACATATTAATATTTTAAATAAATAAACACATTTATTTAAATATTAAAAGAAATACTCGAATATTAAATCCTAAAATTTTGAATTATTCAAGTAGAGAAAATTGTGGATCTTACAAGAAATAAATACATAAATTTTTTCAATGTTACACAACGAACAACAATGTGTGCTTTATCCATGTATACTAGTTATACATGAATAAATATAATATATTAATTAAAAAAAATATAATTCTATTCAAAATGAAGATAGGTTTATGCATAAAAATAATAGAAATAATATTATTTGGCAAAAATATGATAATGAAGATTTTTATTGGCTAGGGATTGTGATAGCCTTAAATTCCTCAAATATAGAATTAAAATTATGATAAGGGGGGTTACTTGTAAAATAATAAACCTATGAAAAATATTTTTAGGAATGTAATAAAAATAAAATATTACTGATTCGAGTACGAATATTAACAAGAAAATTCTTAAGGAATTTGATTATAAAAAAAATATGACAATTTAACTAAACAATACCTACCTGTCCTAATATAAAAAAATTGATTCAAATTTTTTATTAGGCCGTTATTATAATTTATAATATTTTTCTTTATAATTCTTAATTTTGACTAAGTCAAGGTTATTATAATATTCACCAAACGCACTTTCATTAAACAAGTTTTCTTCATCACATTAGTTAATCAACGCAAATAAATATGGTGAATCAAATATTTTTTTTATGTTGGTATGTAGTGAGTTCATTGATGAATTTTGTGATATAATTTTATATTTTCGTGTCACTGCCAAACGATTATTTGAAATTTTTCAAAGGATCATATTCTTTTACTTTATTTTAAAAAATTAAAATTTATAACAAAATGTTAGCATTTAAATTCAAAATATTCACTAAGAAAATATGTAAAAATGATTAAAGCATTATTGATATAAATAAACTTAACAAAGAGAAGGTTACAAATTATTTGAATATAACTCTAACACATTTTTATTGAAAATCTAGTAGATCGAGTACCCTAATTGTACAAGTAATTACGTCAATCTTTTTCAGAACTTGGCCTTTTATTTATTTGTTGTGTATTTTGATTTATCGGTGATACTTGTTGTCTGCAAAATTCAAGAACTCGATTAAGAATTTCTTCTACCCTCATGGAAGACTGAACTTCGACTCTGATTCTGTTTTCATTACCAAGACATCCATGAGAATAATCACTGGTTATATTACCCTCTTCAATAATTGAATCTGCTGTAACTTGCCTTTGATGAGGTTCTACAGAATCCATCATTCTCAATATATTATGCAAGCCGAACAATTTCCATGCATTATCAAATTCTTCTGATTTGTTAACAAAGTAGCGTCCGTACTCGCAATTCCCATTACAACGTCGATTATTTTGATGACGACAAATAGGACATGGACGACGATTCATTAGTTCTAAAAAGCTAAGAACAGTTGAAATAAGATGATATGGTAAAGGAAATTGAGCAGTGATGTGAATAAGGGTTTGGGAATCATATAAATAGAATGGTGGATGAGTAGTGGTAGGCGTACGTAACTTTTTGGTCATAGTCAAAGTAGGATAAATAGGAAATAATATAAATTCAAGATTTTGGTATTACATTTTTATATATTTATATGTAAATTATTTTAAATTCAACTTCTTAAGATCTCCATATTTATTATTCTTTTCAGAGTATGAGATTTTAACATTGTTTTTATTTATTGCTCTAACAGGGTTGTTCTTCATTATATAACTGGTTATCTAGTTAGTTAGCCGGTTGTTATGCCTAAAATCTTTAACGGTAAGCACATTTTAGACAAGATAACCGGTTACTGGATAGTGGTAACGAGTTATCTATGTATATTCTTCGCAATAATCACATAGTTCTGTCATGATATCTGGTTATATCCTCAGGGTAACCGGTGAGCTTGGCAGAATTCCGCACTTATTAGTATATTCCTTAGGATTTCAATTATCGTTCTTTTCTCAAGGTTCTTTTGCAAGTTAGTATCAACAAGTTAGTTATACCATAGTCTTAACACATCGGTTACTCTTATGCAGTTACCATAAAAATTATAAATTTTCATACACACATATTAATATTTTAAATAAATAAACACATTTATTTAAATATTAAAAGAAATACTCGAATATTAAATCCTAAAATTTTGAATTATTCAAGTAGAGAAAATTGTGGATCTTACAAGAAATAAATACATAAATTTTTTAAATGTTACACAACGAACAACAATGTGTGCTTTATCCATGTATACTAGTTATACATGAATAAATATAATATATTAATTAAAAAAAATATAATTCTATTCAAAATGAAGATAGGTTTATGCATAAAAATAATAGAAATAATATTATTTGGCAAAAATATGATAATGAAGATTTTTATTGGCTAGGGATTGTGATAGCCTTAAATTCCTCAAATATAAAATTAAAATTATGATAAGGGGGGTCACTTGTAAAATAATAAACCTATGAAAAATGTTTTTAGGAATGTAATAAAAATAAAATATTACTGATTCGAGTACGAATATTAACAAGAAAATTCTTAAGGAATTTGATTAGAAAAAATATGATAATTTAACTAAACAATACCTACCTGTCCTAATATAAAAAAAATTGATTCATATTTTTTATTAGGCCGTTATTATAATTTATAATATTTTTCTTTATAATTCTTAATTTTGACTAAGTCAAGGTTATTATAATATTCACCAAAAGCACTTTCATTAAACAAGTTTTCTTCATCACATTAATTAATCAACGCAAATAAATATGGTGAATCAAATATTTTTTTTTATGTTGGTATGTAGTGACTTCATTGATGAATTTTGTGATAAAATTTTATATTTTCGTGTCACTACCAAACGATTATTTGAAATTTTTCAAAGGATCATATTCTTTTACTTTATTTTAAAAAATTAAAATTTATAACAAAATGTTAGCATTTAAAGTCAAAATATTCACTAAGAAAATATGTAAAAATGATTAAAGAATTATTGATATAAATAAACTTAACAAAGAGAAGGTTACAAATTATTTGAATATAACTCTAACACATTTTTATTGAAAATCTAGTTGTTCGAGTACCCTAATTGTACAAGTAATTACGTCAATCTTTTTCAGAACTTGGCCTTTTATTTATTTGTTGTGTATTTTGATTTATCGGTGATACTTGTTGTCCTCAAAATTCAAGAACTCGATTAAGAATTTCTTCTACCCTCATGGAAGACTGAACTTCGACTCTGATTCTGTTTTCATTACCAAGACATCCATGAGAATAATCACTGGTTATATTACCCTCTTCAATAATTGAATCTGCTGTAACTTGCCTTTGATGAGGTTCTACAGAATCCATCATTTTCAAAATATTATGCAAGCCGAACAATTTCCATGCATTATCAAATTCTTCTGATTTGTTAACAAAGTAGCGTCCGTACTCGCAATTCCCATTACAACGTCGATTATTTTGATGACGACAAATAGGACATGGACGGCGATTCATTAGTTCTAAAAAGCTAAGAATAGTTGAAATAAGATGATATGGTAAAGGAAATTGAGTAGTGATGTGAGTAAGGGTTTGGGCATCATATAAATAGAATGGTGGATGAGTAGTGGTAGGGGTACGTAACTTTTTGGTAATAGTCAAAGTAGGATAAATAGGAAATAATATAAATTCAAGATTTTGGTATTACATTTTTATATATTTATATGTAAATTATTTTAAACTCACTTCTTAATATCTCCATATTTATTATTCTTTTCAGAGTATTAGATTTTAACATTGTTTTTATTTATTGCTAACAGGGTTGTTCTTCATTATATAACTGGTTATCTAGTTAGTTAACCGGTTGTTATGCCTAAAATCTTTAACAGTAAGCACATTTTAGACAGGATAACAGGTTACTGGATAGTGGTAACGAGTTATCTATGTATATTCTTCGTAATAATCACATAGTTCTGTCATGATATCTTTTTATATCCTCAGGGTAACCGGTGAGCTTGGCAGAATTCCGCACTTATTAGTATATTCCTTAGGATTTCAATTATCGTTCTTTTCTCAAGGTTCTTTTGCAAGTTAGTATCAACAAGTTAGTTATACCATAGTCTAACACCTCGGTTACTCTTATGCAGTTACCATAAAAATTATAAATTTTCATACACACATATAAATATTTTAAATAAATAAACACATTTATTTAAATATTAAAAGAAATACTCGAATATTAAATCCTAAAATTTTGAATTATTCAAGTAGAAAAAATTGTGGATCTTACAAGAAATAAATACATAAATTTTTTCAATGTTACACAACGAACAACAATGTGTGCTTTATCCATGTATAATAGTTATACATGAATAAATATAATATATTAATTAAAAAAATATAATTCTATTCAAAATGAAGATAGGTTTATGCATTAAAATAATAGAAATAATAATATTTGGCAAAAATATGATAATGAATATTTTTATTGGCTAGGTTTTGTGATAGCCTTAAATTCCTCAAATATAAAATTAAAATTATGATAAGGGGGGTTACTTGTATAATAATAAACCTATGAAAAATGTTTTTAGGAATGTAATAAAAATAAAATATTACTGATTCGAGTACGAATATTAACAAGAAAATTCTTAAGGAATTTGATTAGAAAAAAATATGACAATTTAACTAAACAATACCTACCTGTCCTAATATAAAAAAATTGATTCATATTTTTTTATTAGGCCGTTATTATAATTTATAATATTTTTCTTTATAATTCTTAATTTTGACTAAGTCAAGGTTATTATAATATTCACCAAACGCACTTTCATTAAACAAGTTTTCTTCATCACATTAGTTAATCAATGCAAATAAATATGGTGAATCAAATATTTTTTTTATGTTGGTATGTAGTGAGTTCATTGATGAATTTTGCGATATAATTTTATATTTTCGTGTCACTACCACACGATTATTTGAAATTTTTCAAAGGATCATATTCTTTTACTTTATTTTAAAAAATTAAAATTTATAACAAAATGTTAGCATTTAAAGTCAAAATATTCACTAAGAAAATATGTAAAAATGATTAAAGCATTATTGATATAAATAAACATAACAAAGAGAAGGTTACAAATTATTTGAATATAACTCTAACACATTTTTATTGAAAATCTAGTAGATCGAGTACCCTAATTGTACAAGTAATTACGTCAATCTTTTTCAGAACTTGGCCTTTTATTTATTTGTTGTGTATTTTGATTTATCAGTGATACTTGTTGTCTGCAAAATTCAAGAACTCGATTAAGAATTTCTTCTACCCTCATGGAAGACTGAACTTCGACTCTGAGTCTGTTTTCATTACCAAGACATCCATGAGAATAATCACTGGTTATATTACCCTCTTCAATAATTGAATCTGTTGTAACTTGCCTTTGATGAGGTTCTACAGAATCCATCATTCTCAATATATTATGCAAGCCGAACAATCTCCATGCATTATCAAATTCTTCTGATACGGGCCGACCTCATAGTCCTACCCAGGTCCGACTTCCCTGTTCGACACCTCCCAGAGTCCGACACCAAGGACAGGATGACGTGTCTCACCTTATCCACCAGGACAGCTCATCACCTTATCCACAAGGACAGCTCATCCACTCATAGCTCAGTACAGGCTGGCCCTATTTGGTCCTAAAGCAAGCCCATTAGGGCAACCAGCTCCCCCCTATAAGTAGCTCCGTACTACATGGGGCTCAGGTACGTCCTCTAACCCTAATTGTCACCTTCACACACTAGTGATTAGGGTTGTTTCTTGGCTTTCTCCCTTAGCCATTTGAGGACTCCCACCAAACATCACACAGAAACCCTAGACAGAGGCTCCTTTGAAGGTCTTCTTCCCTTACCCTTGGGAAACCTCACCGTCTAGGACATCACATTGGCGCCGTCTGTGGGGAAAGATAAACTTCATTCCCAGAAATTCTACCATGTCTGAGACACAACCAGTTCAGAGGAGGAGGAGGGGGCGCCCAAGGAGGGTGCCGTCCGCTGAGGACCTGCGCTTGCACCTTGAAGCTAACAGGGCAGCAAGGTCACCACCACCACCACCTCCACCGCCTCCTCCATCTCCTCCCCCACCCCCTCCCCCGCCGCCACCTCCACCTCCCACGCCACCACCAGAATTCACCCATACCCACAGTGGACCTTACACCATCCACACCGGAGACACTACAAATCCAACCCAGCATCACGGCAGAGGTCGGCGCGTGCAGTTACGCTCTGAGCTCGGAGAAACCATGTGACGCTCTCTTTTTAACTTGAAAATAATTAATATTTCCAAATAATTGAATACTTGCTATCAAAATTTGGGCTAGAAAATTTTTCCTTTTTAGAACCAGTACTTGCTCGTTCATAAACCCTTTTTGAACATAAACCATTTTTTTTTTAAAGTTCGGCTTAACAATATCTTAGTTTCGAAAAGGCTCTCGAGATAACATTTCCTTAACTATAGAAAATACTCTTCATAGTTAATATTAAAACATACCATTTGCCTCTCGAGGTGAATTTGAATATATAAAGCATAAACTTATCGCCGAATCCTTTCTTAATAGAAATCAGAGCTCGCGGAAGTAAAAATAATACTTATGGGGCACTGCTGAGGTAAAGAAAAACATCATATATATATATATATATATATAATAGTCATAACATAACCCCATAAGTACAGTCAGTAGCAAGAGATAAAAAGTCGAGATAGCAAGTTTTGATGAAACATATACAGACCAGCTGCATAAAATAAAAGCTCACTCCAAGACCTCTCAGATATATACAATATATATAACAAAATCCAAAATAGAAGTCCCAGAGCAAGTCATCCGTGTCCTCAGCAGCTCCTCAGATCCTCCACAGCTCTATCCCTAGGATCTAGGATCCAAAACATCTACGCTATGCAAGCTTCTATGAACCAGCGGGTCCACCTCTAGCAGAAACAGTCGGCTCAACATGCACCTCCTCCTCGCTCTCATCCTCCACAGGGTCCTCCTCGACCTCGCGCGACTGTGTAGAGACCCCACCACTGGGTCTAAGGTCTGCAGAAGCAGTCCTATCCAAGTTAGTCGGACCAGGAGAAGGAGTCTCCTCAATGACAACTCTATGGGAGGAAGGATGGGAACGAGTGGCAGTTCTAAAACGAAAACTATGGAAACGACGCATAGGTCGAGCCGGGGGTGGTCCTCTATATGTATAAAAAGGTGGAACATGCATAGTGTAGACTAAGGGAATCCTAAATCGACGAGGTCACACTCGCACCAGAGGGTTAGGGTGGTAGAGAGTGATCTCAACCTCCCCCTCAAAAGTGGCACGGTGCTCCTCATACGTCCATATGCCACTAGGGATAGGGCGTATCTCGATGGAAGCTATGTATCTGGCCATCACCTAAACAGGGCACAGGGAGTAAGTATACACATATACATAATTGATAAAGACTAAAATTACAATCACAAGTATATCATGGACAGATCATAATGCAAATACATATGAGCACACCAGTTTTCAACATCATAACTCTTATAATGCAAGTGGCATGATGTATGATTTTCTATCCACAACTGAGGCCTCTAAAAGTCGATCTTGGACGTCCATCCAATACACCCTTGTGTTCCCGGAACACCGACATTTGTTCCCAGAACATAATGCCGAACCATACTTGGATAATAACCATCACTCCCGGAGTGTGCACCATGTTCCCAGAACGCATACGTTCCCAGAACGCATAAAAACCAGGTCCCGGACACTGGCCACATATCTATAATGTGTCATCAAGTAGGTTATAATTTGGTACTCCCGGAGTACCCTCCTCATATTCCCAGAATATGATAAACGTTCCTACCAACCAGACTTCCCATCTATATGGATGCACAAATATCAGGGTTGGTTTTATCTTTACATTAATTAATGTGATTTAGAAATATTCCAATTTCCCTTTTGAATGATTTATTTGAGGCATACTCTTTGGCATAAAATTCTCCTTTGATTTTTCTCAAAACATGCCTTTTAAACTTAGATTGGGTAAAACAAAATTAATGGTATTCAAAAAAACTTAACTTTTTATTTTTCAGATTCAGGTACTAACCGGTTACAGTTTCAGGCTAACCGGTTAGAATTACAGACCTGAACTGTTTACCATTGCAATTTAGAAAAACCCTTTTTTCTTGAATTTACTACTCAATCCATAAACAAGTTAAACATTGTTTTATGCCTCAAAAATCACAGTTTCCATCATTCAAAAGTCCAAATCACATTTTTTTTCCATAAAGCATAATTTCCTCTTGAAATTATTTCATTGAATTAAGGTATACACCCCTTACCCTTAAATCTGAACCAAGAGAGTATTGTCACCTCAATTTCAGGTTCTTTCCAGTGAATTTAAGGTATAGATTTGAGTAAAATTAGTGAAAGTTCAGGACTGTTTTATAAAATGATTTTCTTTTGAAATTCTGCAGTGTCTAACCGGTTACAAATATCGAGTAACCGGTTAGATTATGCAGTCTGTGACACCCTTCCGGATTACCCAAATATAATATAGTAATTAAGCTTTTATATTGGATAATATATGGACTTGTGAGTGTTAAGAAAATAACCGAAATAAAATTTTCCTTTTTAAACGGGTGCACAAACCGTCATTTGGAATTCTTGGAGAATAAACTTTAAACCATTTCAAAACATTTGTATCGAGTTCGGCGATCTCTAAAACCTTTTCACAAATAGGGTAACATTCGCTCTTTGGAAACATCTTTGTATCATACAAGTAATCAAAGTTACCCATGCTTTGTTCGATAAAACTGATACCATCAAATAATATTTATAGCCGAGCTCTTAAGTAGGTTAAATCAGAGTAAAGCGGAATTTATCGGACTATGCGATTTAATGGTAAGATAAACATAAGTTTTCAATATATATATATATATGAAGAGTAGTGAGTACATAGTCCCATGATCAAAGTCTCCAAGATTCAACATATACAAGCCCATAAACAGATCTACATAATAGTGTATCTAAACCCCTAGAGTACTCCAAAAGTATATCTACAATATATGTACATAACCAAAACATAAACTCCAAGGGTGGTCACGTAGATCAGGCATCATCAGATGTAGTAGTAGTGATAGCAGCAGTCTCCAAGAAACATAAGTAGTAAGGTAGTAGCATCATCATCAACATAGCAGCAGCAGCAAGTCTCCTCCACAGCATCCGCACATCGGATCCACCGATCCTCATCACATACCATATGCATATACCTAGGGATCATCGTCCCTCCAATCACTCCCAGTAGAATGCACGACAGGCTCGCTCCCACTCTCGTCCTCCACCGGATCCTCCTCGATCTCATCCGAGGGAAAGTGTACCCTACCACTGGGTACCGGGTCAGGTGATGGTGAAACCCTGACTGGGCTCCTCGGATCAGAAGGGGGAATCTCCTCGCGGACGACTCTCGAAGTAAAAGGGTGAGAGCGGGTAGGTCGAAAACGAAAACTATGGTAAGAGCGAGCTGGTCGCGTGGGAGGTGGTCCATGGTAAGTGTAAAACGGGGATACATGCATAGTGTATATGATGGGAATCCTAAATCTACGAGGACGGAATCGGATCAACGGGTTCGGGTGGTAGAAGGTAACCTCTACCTCTCCCTCGAACACCGTGCGATGGTCCTCATAGATCCATGTGCCACTAGGAAGTGGCCGGATCTCGATGCAAGCAATGTAACGAGACATCACCTACAAGGGCATAGGGGTAAGCAATTCTATACACATAACCAATAGAGAATAAATTGTGCAATATGAATATGTAAATATGCATCAATTAACAACAATCACATATAACACTTTAGCAGTTAATGAATGCACATAGGATGCTCACACTTATTTCATTTATCACAATTAATTTAAATGAGTGGCATGATGCATGACTTTAGCTCTCAAGCCTATCTCCATCATACTATGTCACTCTCTGACGTCCATCCCTGACAACCCAGCACTCAACAGTGCGTTGTATTCCTAGGTATACAACAATTCGTACATTCACCTAGAATGTACACGACAAGCTTGGTATCCATGCCACCCGAGCATATCCCGTCATCCAAACGGACCGTCATCCAAACGGTATAACCATATCGGCATCCACTCAGCCGACCACGTCAACGACGTGTCATCAAGCAAGCGTATTGGCACTCCCAGAGGCCCTCCACATGTTTACCAAAAACATGATATACGTCCTACCATCCAAACTCCAATATGAATGCGTTAACTTTACGTAGAAGGGATTGATTGATGTTTTATCCTTTTATTAATACATTACGTGCCTCTCAAGCTACGTATCATTACTCAAATGAAAACATCACAACATCAATCAATTTCCTTTAAGTCCAGGATCACTTGGTTTATTGTCCTTTAAGAGTTACAAAATGTTTTAGAATTAAAAATGGTATTTTTAAGTATCTGACTAAAAATACTCGAGTGTTTTCCAAAATACTCAAGTAGTTTATCATTTTCCAGATTCTACTCGAGTGGTTCATAATTATACTCGAGTCGTTCATGTCTTTTCAGAGATTTAGGTTTTCAGGTCTTCATAAATATACTCAAGTGATTCATGAGATACTCGAGTATTCCATTACCTAGAATACTCGAGTAGTTCATATATTACTCGAGTGTCCAATCTGATTCTCAAGTTGGTGCGCCAATTTTCACTCTGGTGCACCACGAAATACTCGAGTGTTAAGCCAAATACTCGAGTATCTGCAGACAGACCAGACTGAAACTTGGTTTTTACATACCATTTCAATTTCTAAACATTTTTAACCCAAACCAATGATCAAAACAGTTCACATACCATATATTGAACATGTTGCAATACTCATTTCATATCAAATAACCAATTTGACAGAGAATCAACCATTTATGCATAATTTACACAATTTAGCAACTCAACACCTCAAATTGCAAAATAAGCATAATACTCATAAAACAGTGGTCATTTAAGCTTGCATGCATGATATAAAACTTGCTCATCACAGTCATAGAGCATGGATTGGTCTCCAAACCAAAGATCCTATTCAAACTAAGCCCTTAGAGCCTCTTGGTGGCTCTCTAACACAAACAATGGAATTTAATCTCTATCTAGTGAATATAATTACTTCCCCTTACCTCTCAGACATGAATCAAACAAGAAATTGCAAGAAAAATCCCCACAGCACCAAGAACCACTTCAAGCACCAACATGCAGAGCAGTTTTGAATACATCCCCAAGATTGAATTGGTTTACATGGAAGACAGAGATAACAATTGGGGAAATTAGTATTTCTAGACTCTATGCAACATCATCTAACTAAAGGAACTGAATTTGAGACTCAGAGAATCGTGAGCTTACCACAATCAATGATCAAAGTGAGCTCCCAGAACTGATGACAGCACCCAAACCTCAACTTCTCAGCTTTGATTCTAACAGCACACTCACTCTCAGCTCACAAACTTTATGTCTATACAAAGCTCGTGATGTGAGCTTTGTATTGGTGTATGATTTGTTACTTGAATCTAAGCACACAAGGAGAAAACTGAGAAAGCGCAAAGTCAATTATGGAAATTCTGAGGACTTAAACTTCATTAATCGAAAAGCAAAACCAAGCTATCGCGACTTTACAGCAGCAAAGCATGGCTAGGCTTGCCGAACAAGGCACTCGCATGGCTCTTGGCAACCCAAGTAACCTTCCCTTGCCTCCACCCCTTACTTCGAATGAGGTTGCCGAACCTGCTGCTGCTGAACCGCATCCGGGACACCCGTTCACAGCCGCAATCATGGCATTTCGGACTCCACAAGCTTTCATGGGCCATCAGAACGTCTCTCGCTATAATGGGACGACTGATCCGATGGATCACATTGCATCTTATGAGTCTTCCATGATGTTTTATGGAGGAGAAGATGAAATGAAATGCCGAGCTTTCTCAATGACGCTAGGCCCGGCGCCGCTGAGATGGTTCAACTCCCTACCGGCAAATTCCATCAGTTCCTGGGCCGAGCTTCGGAGGGTTTTCCTCAATCGATATACAGCAAGCATGTCACAGCCCAAATCGGATCATTCTTTAGCTGGAGTCGCACAAAGACCTGGCGAGTCTTTACGCGACTACCTGGCTCGGTATCAACAAGAGGCCAGTGGCATATCTGGTTTACAGTCGGGGGTATCCGTTCTCCTACTCACTCAGGGATTGTTGGACGGAGATTTCAAAGATTGTTTGATCGGGGAACCACCTCATAACATGGCAGAACTTAGAGAAAGGTCCAGGAAATATGTCAATCTAGAGGAGTTCCGAAGGATAAGCACTGCGGCAAGGGGTATTGAAGGACGACAGGAGCAACGGCCTCGCCAAAACGAGGCTCGTCAGAATGATCGTTTTCGGGAAAGAGGAAGGAAAGACAAGAGGGAACAAGAAAGAGGTGATAAACTGCCTCCCAAAGGCAGGTACGAGGAATACACTCAATTAACGGTCCCGAGGAGTCAAATCCTTCGTGAGACCATGCATACTGAAATGTGCAACATCACTCGGCCACCAGCCTTAAGAAAGGCGGCCCAAAAGGATAAATCGAAGTATTGCGATCACCATGGTGGATGGGGGCATACCACCGACCAATGTATCCAACTGAAAGATCTAATTGAAGAGATGGTAAGGGATGGCAAGCTTCAGCATTACATTGGGGAAGCCTTGCGCAAGCGTTCTAGAAGGAAGAGCCCCTCGCCTCCCAAAACCGAGCAGAAGAGGAATAAAAGTCCTTCACCACCTACAAGCGGAGCCCCAATACAACAATCCGAGAAAGCAAATGACTTTCTTATCGGTACTATTGCTGGAGGATTTGCTGGTGGTGGGGAAAAGAAGTGTGACCGCAAGAAATACGTGGGGCAAGTTCTTTCGGTGGCAAGCCGACCGATTCAGAAACCGAGAAAGAAGAACGTTGTAATCAGTGTTAGTGATGAAGACTTTGAAGACATCCTGCAAGACCATAATGATCCAATGGTCGTCACAGTTCGGATGGGCAACTATGAAGTAAGAAGAATTCTCGTCGATCAAAGGAGTTCGGCGGACATCATGTTCCTTGATCTATTTGAGAAATTGAAGTTGAAAAGGTCGGATCTTACTCCATTCGAGGGAAGCTTGATTGGCTTCACGGGACACTCAATCGTTCCATTAGGCCATATCCACCTCCCAGTGACAATGGGTGAACCACCTTCTGCCCGAACTGAAATGGTAAAGTGGCTCGTTGTCCAGGCTCCCTCGGCCTATAACGCTATCTTCGGAAGAACAGCACTCCAATCTTTCGGTGCCGTCGTTTCGACAGTGCATTTGGCCATGAAGTTTCCGGGGTCGGATGACAAGGTAGTAACAGTACGGTCTGATCAGGAGTTGGCCCGAAAATGCTATAACATCAGTTTGGCAAAGCTGAAACTAGATGATGAGAAAATTATGAAGGAACCATTGAACAAAGGAAGCGTCAACTTGGCCGATCTTGACGTCAAAGAAGAGGATGAAACTTGACCAACTCCGCAAGGGGACTTTAAAAAAGTAATCCTCGGTCCCGAGCCATCTCACTACGTCAAGATCGGGGTTGGCCTGTCGGAGAAGCTAGAAAAAGAGCTTACTGAACTTCTAATTGAAAACAAGGATTTGTTTGCATGGACCTCAGCAGACATGCCGGGAATCGATCCTAACTTCATCTGCCACAAGTTGAGTGTATATCTTGGCGCCAAGCCAGTATGTCAGAAGAAGAGAAGGGTCGGAACTGAGAAAGCGCAAGCGACTGATGAGAAGGTAGCTGAGCTTTTAGAAGCTGGATTTATTAGAGAGGTGGTATACACTGATTGGTTGGCCAATCCTGTGCTAGTCAAGAAGTCTAACGGGAAATGGAGGATGTGCGTGGACTACACAAATCTGAACAAGGTATGCCCGAAGGATCAGTACCCACTACCATGCATCGATAAATTGGTGGATAGTTCGGCTGGCTATCAAAGGTTGTCCTTTATGGATGCTTACTCGGGATACAATCAGATCCCAATGTATCCCCCGGACCAGGTAAAAACCTTGTTTATCACAGAAAACGCTACTTATTGCTATAATGTTATGCCGTTCGGATTGAAAAACGCTGGGGCAACTTACCAGCGCATAATGAACAAGGTTTTTGGTCCTCTGATTGGGCCGAGGATGAAGGTTTATATAGACGATATGATTGCGAAAAGTTTAAAAGAGGAAGATCATGCAAAGGACTTGAAAGAAATCTTAGGAAGGGTGAGACAGTTTGATATGAGGCTGAACCCGGAAAAATGCACATTCGGAGTTCCGGCAGGATCATTCCTTGGGTTTATGCTTACAGAGCGTGGAATAGAGGCAAATCCGAACAAGTGTAGAGCCATTTTGGAGATGAAAAGTCCCTCGAACATCAAAGGGGTTCAACAGCTAACAGGTCGGGTCGCAGCTCTTTCAAGGTTTCTATCTCAGTCAGCAAGAAAGGCCCTTCCATGGTACAAGTTGCTGAGGAAAGAGAAGGAGAAGATGTTAGAATGGGATGAAGAATGTGAAAAGGCCTTTACTGACCTTAAACATTATTTGGCATCGCCTCCCATTTTGTCTAGTCCGAGCCATGGTGAAACTCTTTTCCTTTATTTGTCGGTTGGAGATTTTGTGGTTAGTTCGGTTTTGGTCCGGGAGGAATCAGGTAAAGAGTCTCCGATTTATTTTGTGAGTCGAGCTCTCCAGGGACCAGAAATCAGATATCAAAAAGTGGAGAAATTAGCCTTCTGCTTATTAATAACTGCCAGGCGATTGCGCCAATATTTCCACAGCCACCGCATCACGATCAGAACGGCTCAACCGATTCGACAAATATTGCAGAAACCTGATTTGGCTGGGAGGATGGTGACTTGGGCTATCGAGCTTTCTGAGTTTGAAATAACTTTCGAACCGAGAAAGGCGATGAAGTCTCAGGCCTTGGCTGATTTCCTTACCGAGTTCACTGAGCCATTGACGAGCTCAAACTCGGATTGGAACATCTATGTGGATGGATCGAGCAATAAGATGGGAGCAGGAGCAGGAATAATTCTGGAGAACTCCGAGGGAGTCACCCTTGAATACTCCTTGAAGTTCGGATTTTCAACATCCAACAATCAGGCGGAGTATGAAGCTGTTTTGGCAGGATTGAGGATGGCAAAAGAAGTGGGAGCCCAAGAGGTGAAAATTCTCAGCGACTCTCAATTGGTGGTATCACAAGTCAAGGGTGAATATCAGGCGAAGGAGCCAATCCTTCAAAAATACTTGGAAAAAGTAAGATTCTTGTCATCCGAATTTATGAAAGTCGAAATCTGTCATATACCGAGGGAAAGCAATAGCCGAGCGAATATTCTTTCCAAACTCGCCTCAACAAAAAACTCTGAAAACAACCAGAGTTTAATTCAGGAAATGGTGCATGGACCTAGCGTTGTCCTCTCCATATCACTAGATTGAAGCTGGATTAGCCCAATTGCAAGCTATTTGGAACAAGGGACCTTGCCGACCGACTTGGTGGAAGCTAGGAAACTTGTCAGGAAGGCATCTCAATTTGCACTGGCTGAGGGAGTACTTTTTCGCCGAGGGGTCAACGGTCCAATGCTCAGGTGTCTCGACCCCGCCGAAGCAAAGCTGGCACTAGAAGAAGTTCATGGAGGAATAGGCAGCCACCACATTGGAGGGAAGTCACTGGCTAGAAAAGTCCTAAGAGCTGGGTACTACTGGCCTACCCTTCAACAAGATGCGATAAACCACGTGAAAAGGTGTGATAAATGCCAATTTCACAGTGACGTTTATCAAAAACCAGCCGAGGAACTTCATTCTCTTTCATCTCCCTATCCCTTTTACCAATGGGGAATGGATTTGATTGGGCAGTTCCCAACCGCACCAGGACAGTTGAAGTGGCTGATCGTGGCCATAGACTATTTTACAAAGTGGGTTGAGGCCGAGCCTTTGGCAACCATATGCTCGGCAAAGGTGCAAAATTTTTTTGAGAGGCAAGTTGTGGCTCGATTTGGGGTGCCACAGATATTGGTAACCGACAATGGAACCCAGTTTG
This sequence comes from Crotalaria pallida, assembly GCA_037953625.1. Classification (NCBI taxonomy): domain Eukaryota; kingdom Viridiplantae; phylum Streptophyta; class Magnoliopsida; order Fabales; family Fabaceae; genus Crotalaria; species Crotalaria pallida. The sequence continues at coordinate 36,121,551 of CM075652.1, read as the reverse complement.
CAGCAAGGGCGTTCCAAGATTTGGTCAGTGCGTTGGGGGTTAAGCACTACTCCTCCTCGGTGGAACACCCTCAAACCAACGGTCAGGTGGAATCAGTGAACAGGTCCATCATTCAGGGAATCAAGAGGAGACTCGAAGGAGCAAAAGGAAATTGGGTGGAAAACTTGCACGAGGTACTTTGGTTGTATCGCACCACCATCCAAACTTCAACAGGAGAAACGCCCTTTCGGCTCACTTATGGCTGCGACGCAGTCATCCCCATTGAGAAAATTATCGCTTCTTTCCGAGGTATGCAGCAGCCAAACCCCATCAACAACACTTTGCTATGCGAGGATCTTGTTTTGTCGGAGGAGGTAAGAGATTTGGCCGCCGAACGAGAAAAGCACGCTAAAAGGATGCAGGCGAAGGAATATAATCGCTCGGTTAACCCCAGAGAGTTCGAGGTGGGTGACCTTGTCCTAAGAAGGGCCGATATTGGTCTTAAGAATGCTAAGGATGGAAAACTGGCCCAAAGCTGGGAAGGACCATACCGAGTCACCTTCAAAAGTGGGACGGGAGCCTATAAACTTGAAACTCTCTCGGGAGCTCCTATCAACAATTCATGGAATGCGGCAAAGCTCAAAGGATATTACAGTTAGAATCTTTCTTCCATAGTTTCATAATTTCATGCTTTATTTATTCTTTTTAGAATTGTAGATTTGTTTATTACTGTTTAATGATGGTGTACGCTCGGTGGAACTCCGAGCCCATTGTACTTTCTGCTTCTGATTAATAAAAAGACTGTTATTGGATTCATTGTATTACGTACTTTTCCTCATATTCGATTAGCCACCGTGTATGACGCGAACGATTATAAACAGCTCAAACAAGAGCTTATAACTCGTCAAGTATTCTACTGAGACTCCCGATTCAAACATGGTTTATTAAAATCATTTTACACCGCGGATAGAGGAACCCACCTTGGCTAAAGCGCTGGAGTTCCGAGGTCTTGACACTTGAATTCTTAACACAAAGTATAAAAAGAAGCAAACAGTTGACTGCGAATACTCTTTGAGTGCTGCTAGCTGTGACACTCTAGCTGCCCGAGCTTCACTCTTCTTGGCTTTGGTTGCTTTCTTCCCCATTGCTTCTGCAAGAAAAATGGATTAACACGCCAGTAAAAAAAAATTAATTTTTGTAGTACCCAGCTCCGCCTTCACTTCGTCTCGCGTATCTTTCAGCAGAATTCGTTTGGAATCAATTTGACCATTTGCTTGAAGATATTCCCAAACGTGGTCGCATAATCGCCTTTCGGTTTTTGTTAAATCCGCCTTATAGTCGAATTGATACAAGGAGGATCCTCGGTTATAAATGTTAGTCGTCCAACCCAATGGAAACCGAGGCACGACCTTCATCACTCCATCTTCTTCAACCTGTTCCATGAACCAACATACTTCGGCCCCAGTATACTCGTATTGGAAGAAGAGAGGTTTGAAAGATTTCCAAGAGTCTGTCACCTTGGCGAAAAGGGCATGTCCCCTCCGAGCCTTTAGGGACACCCAAAGACCCTTGGAATCACCAAACTTATTTACTTGGGGAGCATATAACCAAAAGAAGGACCGTACCGTCGCGACCAAGTTTTCAACATCGCAGAATTGTTGAAAGGCTCGGACGAAAGCCCACCCACTTGGATGCAATTGGCTTGGGGCTATTCCTAAATGAGTGAGGACTTCGACCTCGAAGGTGGAGAAGGGCAAGCGGATACCGACTTTAGTTACTACTTCTTCATAGAAGTAAAAATATTGACGATTTTTCGGCACTTCGAAGCAAATCCGATCGTCGATTCCCAAAGGTCTTAATACGAAATCTGAGGTATTTCCATCGGCTCTCGGAGGTGTCAATATCGGCCGGAGATGATTAAGACTATTTGTTGTTAACAATGAAGGTCTCGTCCCCAGTACTTCCCGATCAAAAACAGCATCGTACTGCGCATGATTAGGCGGCAGAGGATATTCTTCAGGATTGGTCACACACCTGCGTTCCACCATTTCTGGGGAAAAAGAAAAAGGCTCGGCGTTAGGATTTTTTACAGCACGAGTTTTTACTTTAAATCTAATGCCGAGCCCCGAACTTTTTCCCCCCACCTGAGATGGATTTCCTACAGGTTCTTCATACTCCTATCATGATCGGGGCTAAATCTAACTTGGGCTCTACGCTCAGCGAATCTATAGGCTAATAACCACTTAGTCTCGTCGGCAGGATTCAACAGATGTTCTACTGTTAATGGTTTTAACTCGGAAGAACCCGAGCCGATGGGGGGAATAGTAGGGATAGGCGTAGAACTTTCCGAGCATGGATTCCTTTCCTTCCCAGAATCTTCAAAAACCCCAGAAAAGGATGAAGAACTTGATTCGCTGTCACTAGATGGATTTTCTCCTAATCTCCTACAGAGCTCACGATAAACTTCCCTAAAACCTCTCCATCCCCTCATGATTCAAACAAATTGAGGTATAAACTTCACTCACTTAAAAACAAAAGAAACCCAGAAACTCTACCCAGAAATCCCTGCAAAATCCCAAAACCAGAAAACCCGTTTACAAAGAAAAAGTCACTCCAAAAGAAAGAAAAAAAAAGCAAACAACCCCAAATGAATAAGGAAAACTGCAGGAATGGAAATAAGAGGGGTAAAAGGGATTACCTGCGTGAAGTTGCTAAAACTTGTGAAGGATTGGAGGATCTCAATTTGGGAACGAAGGCAGCAAAAGGGAAATCGAAGAGAGAATGAGAGGATTCTGAGAAATTTCGGGAGTAGAGTGAGTGTTTGGAGGCAGAGAAAGGGTAAGTTTCAATTAGAGAGGAAACTTTTCAGTTTCCCTCCGTCTTAGCCATTTGGGCCAAAAGCCCATGGACGCATGCAACCAATCGTAGGGAGAGACGTGGCAGTTCCAAAAGGTACTTTTTCAAATTTCAAAAACACAATGATTTGGCACAACTTACAAGGAAACGCGCCGTATCTCGAGAACCCAAAACGTCACCTCGAAGTAGTCGGCACGATTACAGTTGTCACGAGGCATGCGGAAAGGTCTATCCTAAGCGCTCATTACCTCGTCACAGACTTTTCAAAGTCTTACGAGCTGGGGGGCTTGTAGGGTCTGCCGACCGTATAAAAACTACAGTCCTATATAAAGGATTTTCTAAGGACCTTTCCCTCGGTTTACTTAACACAAACGTCCCACGCTCGGACACGTTCATTCCGAGCATACGAAAAGACCAGGCTCGGACTTGATGGGACTGAGCCTCAATAACGGTCTTCATTCCATCGGCTCGGGATTCTAGAACCGAGACATAACGTCGGCTGATAGGTTGACTCAGTCTCACCAAGGCTTCCTATCTCTTCCGCATGTTTCTCCTAGAATCTCGCAACAGCCTCTACAGGGGATCGTGAGCTGATCCTATCCGGATTCTAAGGGAATGAATCTCCTATATTTCCTCACAGAATCTCGGTTCAGCTCACCTTGATACGAGGCCCATACGGCCCACATCAACTTCCTCCAGACCCTATAAATAGCTCACAACAGCTAGGGTTTCAGGTACGTACTCTCATCCCTAAGTTGACACTCTACACACACTTGTTGATTGAGGAAACCCTACTTTTCCCAACTGGAACTGCAGAAAAACCATAAGGTCATACATAGATACTTGACCTTCTCTTGAACTCCTGATTACCATAATCTTGAGGGCTCAGAGGGTTAAGGACATATAGTGTTCAAGGACACTACATGACAAACCAAATCTACCTTAGAAAGACGACCCAGAATTTCTACATTACACCCTAAACAGACTTTAGCGGTGAAGATCGGTATTCCCGTAGGAGTATCTATACTAAGATAGCAGGGTGAATCAGAAACAACAAGATTTAGCCTATTCACACATTCAAGAGAAACAAAAGAATGTGTAGCTCCAGAATCAAACATGATTTTGCGAGGTTGGTTATTAAGCAGAAAGTTACCTTGCACGAGATTCGGGGTTTGGGTTGCTTCATTACCACTCAGGGTAAATACTCTTCCTTGCACCACAGGCTTGCCAGCAGATCCCTTTGCATCTACCTTTTCAGATTCTTTGCATTCACGAGCAAAGTGACCTTGCTTTCCACACTTGAAACATCCTCCTGTGGACCAGCAAAACTGACCATGATGATAACGTCTGCACTTCTCGCAATAAGGAGCATTATCGTGAGACTTGTTCTTGTTATCCATCACCGCCTTGCCCATACCCTTGTTCTTAGAATAGGGACCATTATTCCGATGATCAAACTTCTTCTTCCTCTGTGGTCCATAGTTCTGTCCAACCCCCTTCACCTGACTTCCAATCAACTCAGCCTTCTTATCATCTTCATACATTCTGCACATATCCACAAGTGCAGGGAAACTATGAATCCTTTGATAACTAAAGATAGACTTCAGCTCCGGCCTTAGTCCACCTTCAAACTTAACATACTTACTCCTTTCATCAGGGTTATTTAAGTAGTAGGGAGAGTACTTCATCAGCTCCTCGAACTTGGCAGCATACTCTCCTACACTCATATCCCCCTGTTTCAATTGCATGAATTCCACTTCCTTATTTCTCCACAAATCTTCTGGAAAATATTTATTAAGAAACTTCTCCATAAATACTCCCCAGTTGATTGCCCTCCTTTCAAAATTCAGCAATTGGACAGTGTGATCCCACCAGTTTTCAGCTTCTCCGTGAAGCATGTACACTGCATAGGTCACCTTCTGTTCATCAGAACACTCCAGAGTTCGGAAAATCTTGTTAATCTCATACAACCACTTGTTCGCCTCGTCAGGTTTATATCCCCCCTCGAATCTTGGTGGGTTGCACTTTCTGAACTCCGACAGAGTCTTAGCGTCCTGATTCGCCATATTGCCAGCAGATGGGTTACCAGCTCTCCCTTGAGATGGTTGTTGTCTCTGCTGCTGCTGCATGCCTTCCAGCACGGTCGTGATTCGTTCTAACATTTCATTAGTAATATTTCTATTCCGGGTTGCCATAGAAAGACTTGCACTATGGGCTTTGGGTTACTAAAAAGGTCTTTAAAACATAAATGCTACTAACTTACTCAAAACATATTCAATCAACATTGAATACCATACTTAGCTGCATCTTCGGGCCATGAGGGACAGGACCTATGCTCTGATACCACCAAAGGGTGTGACGTTCTCTTTTTAACTTGAAAATAATTAATATTTCCAAATAATTGAATACTTGCTATCAAAATTTGGGCTAGAAAATTTTTCCTTTTTAGAACCAGTACTTGCTCGTTCATAAACCCTTTTTGAACATAAACCATTTTTTTTTGAATGTTCGGCTTAACAATATCTTAGTTTCGAAAAGGCTCTCGAGATAACATTTCCTTAACTATAGAAAATACTCTTCATAGTTAATATTAAAACATACCATTTGCCTCTCGAGGTGAATTTGAATATATAAAGCATAAACTTATCGGCGAATCCTTTCTTAATAGAAATCAGAGTTCGCGGAAGTAAAAATAATACTTATGGGGCACTGCTGAGGTAAAGAAAAACATCATATATATATAATAGTCATAACATAACCCCATCAGTACAGTCAGTAGCAAGAGATAAAAAGTCGATATAGCAAGTTTTGATGAAACATATACAGACCAGCTGCATAAAATAAAAGCTCACTCCAAGACCTCTCAGATATATACTATATATATAACAAAATCCAAAATAGAAGTCCCAGAGCAAGTCATCCGTGTCCTTAGCAGCTCCTCAGATCCTCCACAGCTCTATCCCTAGGATCTAGGATCCAAAACATCTACGCTATGCAAGCTTCTATGAACCAGAGGGTCCACCTCTAGTAGAAACAGTCGGCTCAACATGCACCTCCTCCTCGCTCTCATCCTCCACAGGGTCCTCCTCGACCTCGCCTGACTGTGTAGAGACCCCACCACTGGGTCTAAGGTCTGCAGAAGCAGTCCTATCCATGTTAGTCGGACCAGGAGAAGGTGTCTCCTCAGTGACAACTCTATGGGAGGAAGGATGGGAACGAGTGGCAGTTATAAAACAAAAACTATGGAAACGACCCATAGGTCGAGCCGGGGGTGGTCCTCTATATGTATAAAAAGGTGGAACATGCATAGTGTAGACTAAGGGAATCCTAAATCGACGAGGTCGCACTCGCACCAGAGGGTTAGGGTGATAGAGAGTGATCTCAACCTCCCCCTCAAAAGTGGCACGGTGCTCCTCATACGTCCATATGCCATTAGGGATAGGGCGTATCTCGATGCAAGCTAGGTATCTGGCCATCACCTAAACAGGGCACAGGGAGTAAGTATACACATATACATAATTGATAAAGACAAAAAATACAATCACAAGTATATCATGGACAGATCATAATGCAAATACATATGAGCACACCAGTTTTCAACATTATAACTCTGATAATGCAAGTGGCATGATGTATGATTTTCTATCCACAACTGAGGCCTCTAAAAGTCCATCTTGGATGTCCATCCAATACACCCTTGTGTTCCCGGAACACCGACATTTGTTCCCAGAACATAATGCCGAACCATACTTGGATAATAAGCATCACTACCGGAGTGTGCACCACGTTCCCAGAACGCATACGTTCCCAGAACGCATAAAAACCAGGTCCCGGACACTGGCCACATATCTATAATGTGTCATCAAGTAGTTATAATTTGGTACTCCCGGAGTACCCTCCTCATATTCCCAGAATATGATAAACGTTCCTACCAACCAGACTTCCAGTCTATATGGATGCACAAATATCAGGGTTGGTTTTATCTTTACATTAATTAATGTGATTTAGAAATATTCCAATTTCACTTTTGAATGATTTATTTGAGGCATACTCTTTGGCATAAAATTCACCTTTGAATTTTCTCAAAACATGCCTTTTAAACTTAGATTGGGTAAAACAAAATCAATGGTTTTCAAAAAAACTTAACTTTTTATTTTTCAGATTCAGGTACTAACCGGTTACAGTTTCAGGCTAACCGGTTAGAATTACAGACTTGAACTGTTTACCATTGCAATTCAGAAAAACCCTTTTTCTTGAATTTACTATCCAATCCATAAACAAGTTAAACATTGTTTTATGCCTCAAAAATCACAGTTTCCATCATTCAAAAGTCCAAATCACATTTTTTTTTCATAAAGCATAATTTCCTCTTGAAATTATTTCATTGAATTAAGGTATACACCCCTTACCCTTAAATCTGAACCAAGAGAGTATTGTCACCTCACTTTCAGGTTCTTTCTAGTGAATTTAAGGTATAGATTTGTGTTAGAATTATTGATAGGATTGGCAGCCGACACCCAAGAGGGGGGGTGAATTGGGTGTTTATGAAAACATTGGAAAATATTCGAATTAAATCGTTTTCAATGAAATAGATAAACTTTGCAACGGAAAACTCTTAAAAACGATGAAAACGATTATGCAAGCGGAAGCAAACAATAATAACAACGATTAATATTACGCGCGAAGATAAGAAACACTATAACAACGAAAGGTCTAACGCGCGTTGATTAATTTAAAATAATTAAATTAATAAATATTATATTTACGTTGCGAAGGAGATAATTAACAAAATAAAAATATGCAGAACAATAAATAAAAGAGATAAGGGATAGAAGAGATTGCACCAGAGATTTTATCCTGGTTCGGCAAACCCGGCCTACTCCAGTCCCCAAGCGACCCACTTGAGCTTTCACTATACCAAAGACGCCTCGCGTCCCCAAGTAGAACCAGAGCGCCCCGCAAGCTACTAGGAACCTCCTTTCGCCAGGGACCTCAAAAACAACCAGATAGCCTAACTACTAGGTGCCCCACCGTTCGTCTAGCACTACCCAATACAGAAGGGTTCCTCAGCCTACAACCACGAACGCAGCACGTCCGCACTAGGAGATTCACTCCCTAGTCACTAAGGGTTACACACCCCTTACACAAATGGTTTTCGGATAAGAGATTGAGTACAACCACTATAATGCACTCTTCTTAGTGTTGATACAACAATATAGGCTTCTGACAAGGTTGTGTTCTAAATAACACTGATACAACAATAAAGCTCTAGTGGTGCTGAATTTAAATTACAAGAACTATGGCCAATATAAGGTTTTCTTCTCAAATGGATATCAACAATAAAACCAGAGAATTGGAGAAGGAGAAGAAGAAGAAGCGCTCAGAAGAAAAATGATTGGAGAGAGCAAAAATGAAATTGATTCAAAACCATTTTAAAGACACAAATAACACATGTTTAAAATCAAAAACAAATCTTAAAGATTTAAGAAATAAAAAATAAAGATTTGAAAATATTTGAAATTCAAATTTTGAATTTGAAAAATAGAATCAGAATCAAATCAAAACTGATTTTGGAAATAAATCAAATTTAAAATAAGAATGAAATCAAATCTGGAAATATTCAAAATTGATTTTCTGAAATCAAATAAGTAAAATAATTTTTCTGATATCAAATCAAGGAGATTTAAGAAATAAAAAATAAAATAGAATAAAATCAATTTTGAAATCAGAAACAAATAAAATAGATTTAAAGAATAAAATAAAAGATTTGAATCTTAAAGCAAAAAGGAATATTTTCAAAACTAAAATAACATTCGAATTTTGAAAATAAATCAGAATCAATTATGTAAAAACAAATCAGGAAATAAATCAAAATGATTCTGACACGTTTTTCAATAAAAATTGAGGTAATCGATTACTTCAGGAGAATAATCGATTATCCCCTTAAAAATAGAAACTTTTAAATTCTTTTGAAAAACCAGTAATCGATTACAACATAGAATTTAATCGATTACTTCACTTCTGTTTAATATGTGATGCAACTGATATAATCGATTATCACTGGTCAAATAATCGATTACACAGCCTCTGAAAAATATATGATGCAACTCCAGTAATCGATTATCTGTGCCAAGTAATCGATTACTTTCATACAAAAAGTAATGGATTAGCCAGGTTCAAATACTCGATTACACACTCTCTGGATTTTCTATGATGCAACATAAATAATCGATTATCTTGAAAGAGTAATCGATTATCTCTGTCAAAACTTGTCTTAACAGATTTTCACAATTTAGAGAAATCCAGCTAGAGGTTGTCAAGATATATTTTCACAGTGAATCAATTAAGACATTAAAAATACGTTTTTAGAAAAACTCTTTTTGCAATTAAAAACATTTTTCATAAACTAAGTTAAAAACAGATTTTCATGAAAACACATTTTGCAATTAAAACATTTTTCATAAAAAGTTCTTTTCTTCTCCTTAACATGAAAAACTAATTTTGGCCATTATACACTTGTAATAAAAATTCATTACCTTACAAATTTCCTATGGGCCAGGCTATACTAAACTTGAACATGAAGCTTGAGCCTTGACTTTAGCCTTGAAACTTGATGCTTGAACTTGATGCAGCTTGATGCTTGAAACTTTGAATCTTGTTTGTAATCATCAAAACATTATCTTCTAGAATCCTTCTAGCATTACTCTTTACGTCCTTTGGGGTAAGCTTGACATCCAACACTCCCCCTTTTTGATGATGACAAACCCTTTTCTGAGTTTCTGCATCACAAGCGTTAAGCAGCAAGTATAGCACAATATAGTCCAATAATATCATAGGAAATTTAAATACAAATAGAGAATATAGAGAATAATTGATTAAGCCATGAAATAGTTTCTCTTCATTCTCATAACCTCCCCCTGCAATGGTTAGTGTGCACATGAAGCTCAGAATCCTTCTCCCCCTTTTGTCAACATCAAAAAGGTGGTGAGAAGACTTTAGCAGGATTAGGGTTCTTCTCCCCCTTTGTACTATACTCCCCCTGAAACACTGAATAGATACATTAATAATAACAAGGGAGGTGTCTATGCATATTTACTCCCCCTATTTGACATCAGCAAAAATAAGTATGGGATAAAAAAAAATTTCTTCCCAATACACAATAAAAATCAGCATGATGTCAAAATGGGATGAAGTAGCAAAAACATGTTTTCAATGCAAATTTTCAAATAATATTTTTCTCCCCCTTTCTAAAAGGTTCTTCCAAAATAAGCATAACATGAAGGAAGATGAAAAATGCATCATAAAAACATGTGAATGCTCACTATCATCAAAACTTTAAACTCCTATATGCCATGACAAAAAAATATTGAATTCAACACATATTGTCATATAGCATATATCACATGCACAAGTATCACAAGATAATTAAGATAATAGGAATAGTGATACTTATCGTAGGTGACCCTTTCTCAAGTAGCAGGAATTGATTGATTTGGAGTTCCTTCTATTTGAATGTCCATCATTAAGCATTTTGAAGGGGCTCTCCTCTTGTTCAATATATTACACATCTCCTTTAAGCTACTTGAATGGAGTCATGTCAACCTTTGACATCTTTTCCTTTGTGACAATAGTGCATGAATCCTATCCTTAGGAAGAGGTAGCATAACTAGCACTTTTTATCTCACCCATTGCTTCTTGCTTGAGGTCCTAGACCATTTGATTTCACTTTTATGCATGTGAGAAGCTTTGGCTGTAGGTACTTTTCTCCTTTGACCAATCCATCTATTTCTTGTCCTCTTAGACATCACCCTTGATAGTTTATCCTTTTCTCCACCACTTGATTCATCCTTAGGCTTGTTTCGTTTCTCAACCCATACACTTATTGTCCTCTTAGGTACGCCCCATAAGACTTTCTTTTGACCACTTAGATCTTCTTTTTGTTTGGATTCCTGCACATTTAGAACACTAGAAGAACTTTTTGGTACCCATTTCATCTTGGGTCCTTTGGGGTTAGTCTTAGGTTCCTTAGAAGCCTTTGGAACCCATTGCAAATTATTTCTCAAATTAAAATTTTTACGATAAAAGCACAAATGAGAAATATGTCCTAAACAACCACAATAATTGCAAATAACGGGTTTGGATGATGGTTTGACTTTTTCAAAATTATTTTCATGAAACTTGGAATTTTTTATTTCACATTGAAAAATATTATTGTCATCCACTTTACTTGATTTTTGGATATCCACATTATTTTCAATTTCATCAAGTAAAGTATTTGAACAATTTGATTTTTCAATGTTACTTTCAAAAAGTGCTTCCTCAACTTGTTTTTCAATATGTAAGCAATTTTCAAAAATGGTTGAGGAGCTGTTTTCTAAAAATATCTCTTTATCAAAAATATTTTCATTTTTCAAAATATCAATTTCATTTTCAATTAGAGATAATTTTTGTAAAGAGTCCAAGTTTCTATTTTCCAAATGTGTCAAATCATCATGTAACTCATTAAATGAATATTGTAGAAATTTAGAATAAGGATTAATTGAAGTTACCTCATGGTCCTCATGAGCCAAGTGATCGGATGTTTCATGTTCATCTACCATTGATTCCTCATCCGAAATCCTTGAATCCTCCACTGAGTCCATGAAGCTTTCAAATAGCCTTTCTAATTCATCCTCATCGCATGTTGAGCTACTTCCCACGCTTTCTGTTTCATCATCATAATCTTCGTCCAGGGAGTTTGATATCTCATGCTCAATATCATTTTCTTCTTGTTCCTTCTCCTCCTTTTTCCTGTGGACACTAACACTTCCATGAAGATCATTAGTAGCATAGTGTATATGTAAAGTGTCCCAAATATCCTTAGCACATTCACAATTTTCAACTATAGCATATGCATCATAGATCAAAGCATTTTTCAAAATATGCATAGCTTGAAAATTCAAGGAAAAATATTTTTCATCAAATTCGTTTAAAACATGTTTTGGCTGAAAATCAAAACCATTGAGAACGACATGCCATAAACGAAAACTAATAGATTGAAGAAAAATTTTCATTCTAGCACTCCAATAATGAAAATTATTTCCATCAAAAATTGGTGCATCATCGAATGTAAAACCCTCCATATTAAAACAAATAAAATATCCCAACACTGCCAATCTACAAGGATCTTTAACTCAGGCTGTTAAGCCTTTACCAGAGCACGAAGCTCTGATACCAATTGTTAGAATTATTGATAGGATTGGCAGCCGACACCCAAAGGGGGGGTGAATTGGGTGTTTATGAAAACATTGGAAAATATTCGAATTAAATCGTTTTCAATGAAATAGATAAACTTTGCAACGGAAAACTCTTAAAAACAATGAAAATGATTATGCAAGCGGAAGCAAACAATAATAAAAACGATTAATATTACGCGCGAAGATAAGAAACACTATAACAACGAAAGGTCTAACGCGCGTTGATTAATTTAAAATAATTAAATTAATAAATATTATATTTACGTTGCGAAGGAGATAATTAACACAATAAAAATATGCACAACAATAAATAAAAGAGATAAGGGATAGAAGAGATTGCACCGGAGATTTTATCCTGGTTCGGCAAACCCGGCCTACTCCAGTCCCCAAGCGACCCACTTGAGCTTTAACTATACCAAAGACGCCTCGCGTCCCCAAGTACAACCAGAGCGCCCCGCAAGCTACTAGGAACCTCCTTTCGCCAGGGACCTCAAAAACAACCAGATAGCCTAACTACTAGGTGCCCCACCGTTCGTCTAGCACTACCCAATACAGAAGGGTTCCTCACCCTACAACCACGAACGCAACACGTCCGCACTAGGAGATTCACTCCCTAGTCACTAAGGGTTACACACCCCTTACACAAATGGTTTTCGGATAAGAGATTGAGGACAACCACTATAGTGCACTCTTATTAGTGCTGATACAACAATATAGGCTTCTAACAAGGTTGTGTTCTAAATAACACTAATACAACAATAAAGCTCTAGTGGTGCTGAATTTAAATTACAAGAACTATGGCCAATATAAGGTTTTCTTCTCAAATGGATATCAACAATAAAACCAGAGAATTGGAGAAGGAGAAGAAGAAGAAGCGCTCAGAAGAAAAACGATTGGAGAGAGCAAAAATGAAATTGATTCAAAACAATTTTAAAGACACAAATAACACATGTTTAAAATCAAAAACAAATCTTAAAGATTTAAGAAATAAAAAATAAAGATTTGAAAATATTTGAAAATCAAATTTTGAATTTGAAAAATAGAATCAGAATCAAATGAAAACTGATTTTGGAAATAAATCAAATTTAAAATAAGAATGAAATCAAATCCGGAAATATTCAAAATTGATTTTCTGAAATCAAATAAGTAAAATAATTTTTCTGATATCAAATCAAGGAGATTTAAGAAATAAAAAATAAAATAGAATAAAATCAATTTTGAAATCAGAAACAAATAAAATAGATTTAAAGAAAAAATAAAAGATTTGAATCTTAAACCAAAAAGGAATATTTTCAAAACTAAAATTAAATTCGAATTTTGAAAATAAATCAGAATGAATTATGTAAAAACAAATCAGGAAATAAATCAAAATGATTCTGACACGTTTTTCAATAAAAATTGAGGTAATCGATTACTTCAGGAGAATAATCGATTATCCCCTTAAAAATAGAAACTTTTAAATTCTTTTGAAAAACCAGTAATCGATTACAACATAGAATTTAATCGATTACTTCACTTCTGTTTAATATGTGATGCAACTGATATAATCGATTATCACTGGTCAAATAATCGATTACACAGCCTCTGAAAAATATATGATGCAACTCCAGTAATCGATTATCTGTGCCAAGTAATCGATTACTTTCATACAAAAAGTAATGGATTAGCCAGGTTCAAATACTCGATTACACACTCTCTGGATTTTCTATGATGCAACATAAATAATCGATTATCTTGAAAGAGTAATCGATTATCTCTATCAAAACTTGTCTTAACAGATTTTCACAATTTAGAGAAATCCAGCTAGAGGTTGTCAAGATATATTTTCACAGTGAATCAATTAAGACATTAAAAATACGTTTTTAGAAAAACTCTTTTTGCAATTAAAAACATTTTTCATAAACTAAGTTAAAAACAGATTTTCATGAAAACACATTTTGCAATTAAAACATTTTTCATAAAAAGTTCTTTTCTTCTCCTTAACATGAAAAACTAATTTTGGCCATTATACACTTGTAATAAAAATTCATTACCTTACAAATTTCCTATGGGCCAGGCTATACTAAACTTGAACATGAAGCTTGAGCCTTGACTTTAGCCTTGAAACTTGATGCTTGAACTTGATGCAGCTTGATGCTTGAAACTTTGAATCTTGTTTGTAATCATCAAAACATTATCTTCTAGAATCCTTCTAGCATTACTCTTTACGTCCTTTGGGGTAAGCTTGACTTCCAACAATTTGAGTAAAATTAGTGAAACTTCAGCACTGTTTTATAAAATGATTTTCTTTTGAAATTCTGCAGTGTCTAACCGGTTACGAATATCGAGTAACCGGTTAGATTATGCAGTCAGTCCTTCAAAATAAGGCTTTTAACAAATCATTTTCTTTAATTCTCAAATCTTACCATTATTCATCATTCAACAGGGTTCATATACCTTAAACAAACATGTTTCATCACATAAACCAAATTCAAAGTGCATGCATCAGCTTTTTGCATCAAATTGCATAAAAATTCACATAAACACAATTTAATACAACAAAACTTATCATAAGCATTTAAATCCAGAATTCAGTATCAATATACTTTGCATGCATCAACATAAAGTTTCTCAAAATACCATTGAGCAGAACTTTGGCCTCCAAGCCTTTGTGCCATATTGCACATAATGCCCTTTTTGAGTTTGGTTAACTCAAATCCTAAATCACTTGAATTTTGGTCTAAATCTAGTATAAGGTAGACTTCTCCCATACCTTAAGACTGAGTTTGATGAAGATTGACACAGAACTTGAAGAAAACTCCACAAATTTCTCACAAACTCACATCTCTGCTCCCAGCCACGAATTTCACCAACAGGGTCCAAAGACCAGAAGTTTTGACATAGCAAATGGCCAAAGAAATTGGGGAAAACAGTTAGGACTCAAAATAGGTAACATGCACTAGAGAATCAAAGAGATTTGAGACTTAAAGGTTGACTATACTTACCAAAATCCAATCCCAAACTAAGCTTCCTGAACCAAAAAACTCAGACTCCAGCTATTCCAGTTCCAACTTCCCAAGTCGATTTCTCCTTCCACACAAACCCTCAACTCAAAAATTTGGTATCTTTACAAAGCTCAAGATGTAAGCTTTGTAATGGTGTATGGCTCTCAATCTCACTCTCAGAAACAAGGACGAATTCCTCAGGACGAAAATGGAACCCTAGAACAAAGCCTCCCTTCTCAATTTCAGAAATTCAACCCTAATTTCATCAACAATTCACCTATATATAGACCAACCCAGGTTACATGCACATTGACGCGTGGTTTTCCACTTGATTCAAGCTGTAATCGTGGTGAATTCGGGATTAATCAAGTGATTACTCATCAAAATCCACTAACCCAGTTTCTGGGTTCATCGTCTAACCGGTTACAGGGCATTACTAACCGGTTAGATTAGTACAAAATTTAAAAATTAATATTTTTAAATCTTTCCCTCCAAGAACCTTTTTAATATTACCTTTAAGTCCTCATTCAGGGACCAAAATGCAATATCCTTATATTTGCATTTATTTGCCCTATAAAAATATTTCAACTTATTTTTATTTTTAAGGCTAATTAAATACAAAATATAAACTTGCAAAAATTTCTATAAATTAATAATAAAACTTTTTATTATTAATTTCCTATTATTCGGGAGACGAAAATTAGGGTTGTTACAAACCAACGCTGAACAGCACCGCCACCGCGGCGAACGTGCCCACTCTGTCAGCACAACACACCGTTCCGACTCACGACAGTCTACGCTCTCTTGAGATGCCGAACTCTTATCCTTGATGAGACAGAAGATGAGAATTGTAGAACAGCAAGGTAAAGCTATTGCAGATCTCCAACAAGTTGCTATGCAGCGTTTGGCTGAACGAGCTGTTGTTCAAGCTCCGGCCCCAAATGAGTTCCCCCCGCCACCACCTCTTCCACCACAACCTCCGTTAACTCCACAAACCTTTGCAACACCACACACAACCATCACACAACTTACACCACCCCCTAACCAGCAACAACCTGATTCGGATGATTCCCACCCTAGGCATCCTTTTACACCAGCAGTCATGGCTTATGAACCACCACCTGGGTACCTCGGACACAGCAATATTCCCAGATACAATGGCCTCACAGACCCTCAGGAGTTAGAGCTGTCAAAACGGGCCTGTGGGCCGGGTTCGGGCCGGGTTCGGGCCGGCCCACTTTAGGTTCGGGCCAAACCGGGCTCGGGCCAAAAAGCCCGGTTATAAATTAAGTACCCTAGCATCAAACCCAAACCCGCCCTAAGCGGGCTTCGGGCCGGGTGCGGGCTGGCCCGCATCACTTTTTTTTTTTTTACAATTCAACCACTTCAAAAAAATTTATATTTATTTTTCAAAAAAATAATGAATAAACTTCCTTTATTTTTTACACATATTTTTTTAAACAATAATAAGTGTTTTATTCTTTTACACATTTTTTAGAGGATATATTTGATTTTTCTATTCTTACATAAATTAAAAACAAATTAAACTCAAATTAATTAAAAACAAAATAACTTTGTTTTTCATAACATACTTATATATATTTTTTTTAATACAAGAAAAATTTATTAAAGAATAAAAAAATGTAAGACATACTTCAAAGTTTGCTAATATCTCTATCACTTAACGTCTTAACCTACCAAATCCCTTTTAAAAGATAGTATATGTTTATCCACCCTGTTAAGCTTTGAACAAAATATATCAGTATGTAGCAAGATAGTAATTAAAGAAATACAATCCTGATACGGTACGGTACCCCTGGAATTAGAACAGGAACCTAACAAAAATGTAGCAGTAGCTTTTAATTTGCACGACTTCTTAATCAACCACCAGTGATTCTTCAAAAGATCCATATTTAAATGCAGTATGACCGAAGGCCTCGTCATTTGGTTGGAAGTACTGGTGCATTTTTAATGTTGTGCTTTGATTTGTTCAGGTGCATTTTTGATATGTTAATATTGATAAAAATTAAGGGAATTTTATTATAAGTGTTTTTTTACACATATAAAATTAAAAAAAAATGTAATTTTTTTCTTTTTTTCTGGGCGACCGGGCCGGCCCGAACCCGGGCCGGGTTTACCCGGCCCGAGCCCGAGCCCGAACCGGGCCGGGCTAAATAGCCCGGGTTGAATAAATAGGCCATATTAAGGAGCCCGAGCCATATGATTTTTCGGGCTCTTGGCCCGGCCCGGCTGGCCCGGCCCATTTTGACAGCTCTATCAGGAGCATGTCCTTTCTTATGAGGGAGCTGTGAACTTTCACGGTGGAGGAGATCGGCTCAAGTGCCGAGCTTTCTCTATGACCCTCCAGGCCCCAGTCCTCCGATGGTACTCAACACTACCCAAGAATTCTATCAACAACTGGGAAGAAATGAAGCGAGTCTTTCTTAACAGGTACACTGCTAGCTGTGTGCAACCCAGGTCAGACCACACGCTAGCAACAGTGACGCAAAAACCAGAAGAATCCTTACGTGCATACCTGCACAGGTTTCACAGCGAATCCAGCTCAGTCCCCAATCTATCTCCCGAGGTGGCCGTCCTCCTCCTTACTCAAGGCCTGGCCGAGGGAGGATTTAAGGACTCTTTGGTCGGGAAGCCGCCAAGAGACATGGCCGAGCTGAGGCAGAGATCTAATAAATACATCAACCTCGAAGAATTCAACAAAGGACAGTCAAGTAGGATGGAAAATGCTCAAGCCGCTTCGCAAAGTACCCTCCCCCGAGGTCGTCCTCGCGGTAACAGGGATGATAGAGGAGGAAAAGCAGACTAGGGTGACCGAGGTCGCTCTCACGTCGGCCAACAAGAGGACCGCCAACGTCCGTACATCACTAAGTATGACTCTTACACCCCCCTGACGGTCCCGAGGTCTCAAGTCTGGAGAGAGACCATGCAGACCGAACTCAGGAGTGTACCTCGGCCCCCTTTTCTCAAAAATCAGAACAATATCAGGGACAAATCTAAATATTGCAACTTCCACGACGGGTACGGCCACCATACCGATCAGTGCACCTGGCTCCGGGATGTTATTGAGGATATGGTGAGAAGGGGCAAATTGCAGCAGTATGTGCGTGAAGCGGTGGAAAGACGAGGCCGAAGAAGGTCGCGCAGCCCAGACAACGATAAAGGAAAAGCCAAAGCCGACCCGTCCCCTGAAAAGAAGGAAGAAGAACCGCAGCGAGTAAACATGGTCGTGGTACAAGATCTGGACAAGTCACCTGAAAACTTCCGAGTTGAAACTATCTCGGGAGGTTTTGCTGGTGGCGGAGAAAAGAGGGTAGAGAGAAAAATGTACGTCAACCAAGTTCTCGCTGTCCACCACAAACCCATTGGCAAAAAACCATCTAGGAACATCCCTATCATTTCTTCTGACCAAGACATGGAAGACGTCATCCCGGATCACAATGATCCAATGGTGATAACGGCATTGATTGGCAAGTTCGAAGTCGCCCGAGTTTTCATCAACCAAGGAAGCTCGGCCGACATTCTTTTTCTTCATACATTTCAAGCGCTGAAGCTGAGGTCAGCCGACCTCGTGCTGTTCGAAGGCAATCTCATCAGCTTCATGGGTGAGGCAATCCGCCCCCTGGGAGCCATTCACCTCCCGGTGACCTTAGGCAACCAGCTTTCGGCCCGAACGGAGATTATCAAATTTTTAGTGGTTGACTCTGAATCCCCATACAACGTGATACTGGGACGAACCTGCCTACAAGCTTTTGGGGCAGTGGTTTCAACAGTACACTTAGCAATGAAATTTGTCGGATCCGACGACAAGGTCGTCACGGTCAAAGCTGACCAGGTGAGAGCCCGGCTCTGCTACAATGCGAGCCTACGCGAGGTAAAAAAGAAGCAAAAAGAGTTCATTGATCCGACATTGACCAAGGGGAGAGTTCTATTGGCCGAGGTTCAGTTCGAACGAGATGTCCTTAGGACCTTTCCTCAAGAAGAATGGTTGGCAATCCTCCCCTTCCCCTCTGCCCCAAGCAAAGATGTTAACATGGATGCCAACCTTCCCCAAGAAATCCATGCATTTAAACGAAATCTCCTTTCTTTTCCAGTCCTCTTCAACCCCCCACAGGGGGAGAATTTTCTCATTTCTCTAACTATTAATAATCCTGCCCTCCGTTCGGTATCGCTCCGAATTGAGAGCCGAAGTAAACTCCCTGCCCATCTCTTAAGCCGAGCTTTTCAAATTCCCGAGCTCTGGTGTCTCAAGATGAAAAATCTCCCACTTTGCAACATTGCCAACAATATCCCCGGCCTCTCCTATCGGTTCACCTCGGGTGACCATCACAAGGCCGGAGAAAATCCAATACCGGCAGAAGAAATCCGAGAAGCTGCTCCTGTTCAGAAGAAGATAGCAAAGGAAGAGCTAGCCAACCAAGACAACAAAATAGCGCAACCCGGGTTGTCCGAGCCTGATCACCTCGCGCCCCGAGGAGCAGACATTGGTCTTAACTACCGGAAAAGCGGGAAATGAGCTCGAAATCGGGAAGTCCCAACAGAGGCGTTCCAGAAACATACTCTGGGAAATTCCCGAAAGAATCGAGCTCAAGGATTCCCGAGACTTTACAACACTGAGAACCTGTTTCAAATAGGTTTACCTCAGATATCATCGGCAGTCATCAGCATCATCATCTAAAAGTTCAAATTCAAGCTCATTTTAAATTTTGCTTCCTTTAAATTCTGTTCATGTTTTTACATTCCCATTGTGATATATTCAAAAGGCAATGTACTCATCTCTACCATTAAATGAAAAGTAAAAACTTGCTCATACTCAAGTGCCACAGTTTTATATACGTACGTACTAGCTTCTCATTTAGCACTAGCCACCTAAATGTTGCATGGGGCTATGCAAAGCCAACGTCTTCTAGATAAGATCGGCTCATATGCACAGTGTACAAGGGACACCCGGTAAAGTACAGCTTGTTGTGAAATGTTCTCACATAACTTCACTCAGAAACCTCTTTCACATCGGGGACGAGGACACCCACCTCGGCTAAGGTGGGTGAATCCGAGATCCCAACCATATGCACTTTATACAATACCTTTATTCAGAGGAAAACTTATAAGGTTACTGCACTCACTAAGTCGTCCAAATTTATCCGAGTTATTTGTACTAGATTTTAAACACCAATGTCTTGGGTACAAGTTTTTTAGGTCCGATCAGGTCTGAATACAACAAGTTGGTAAAGGACTTGTATTCTCAAAAGTAGTTTTACTTGGTTATCTAAAAAACAACAAGTATTCAGACCCCAGGTCTAAAAATGAATGAAGCATGCAACGAGTGAATAAAAACTCGCATTTATGCAAAGCTTGCTTAGAGACGACCTCGGACACAGTGTATATGCAACAAGTTAAAACAAAAACTTGCATAAAAGTTGCAAAATGCAACAAGTCTCAAACACTTGCATTCTTTTTTAAAAGCCTTCTTGGTGACCACCTACCTGATCGCAGTTCGGATCCGAGGTCGAACGAATAAACATGCAACGAGTTGGTAAAGTAAAACTCACGTTCGTGCAACAAGTTAAAGTAGGCTTGCATAACTCCGACCTCGAACATAGTACGTATGCAACAAGTTAGAATAAAAACTTGCATAAATATAACAACATGCAACAAGTTAAAATTAAGGAGAACTTGCATAAAAAATGTTATACAAAGGTAGCAAAGTACAAGGACATGATTATACAAAGTGCAAGCGGCCCAGCATAAGGGACTTACGCTGCTTCATCCTCAACGTCAGAAAGGATAACTGAGCTCGGGTCGAACTCTTCATCAGGCTTCTCCACCAAGGGGTTGGGAAGGTTTTCCTCGGGCAGGTCCAGGTCAACCTCGACCCCATCCTTGTCATAATCGACCATCTTCCCATCCTCCACCCTGAACCCGGCGGAGGCGCCGACATACCGAATTCGGAGCCCTTGGTTCAGGTGAAGAATTTGCTCTACTGCATTGGTAAAAATTTTGCTCAACGCCCTCTCAAGATTTAAGTCCGACTCAGATGTGGCTACCTTATATTTAAGAGCTTGAGTAGCTCTTCTCTTCAGCAAAGTCCTAACCTTCTCCACCTCAGCAAGGCCTTCCTGCCGACCAGCCTCCCTAGCATCCGCTCTCGCTCGGGCCAAAGCTTCCTCATGATTTCTTAGAAGCTCCTCCGTCTATTGGCGGTGCTTCCCTTCCAACTCGGCCAGTTTTTGCTCAGTAGCGTTTTTTCCACTCTTCAGCTCCTCCACCTCGGCAGCCATAGCAGACCGAGCTTTTTTCTTGGCCGGTGACACTCCATCAGCCACATCGTCAGCGACTTCGGCCAGCACAGTAAACATGGTTGTGGCCCTTTTCAGTTTACAGGCCATATCCTCAGCCTTCTTTTTCCACTCAGCTCCCGACATCTTGATGAGAGCATCTTTGACCGAAGTTTTAGCGAGGGTGGTCGGCGGCCTCGGAAGAGCATCAGCCTCCGAGGGCGGAGTACCTGCAGCAAGGATTACCTCAGTGCTCGGACTAGGAGATTGAGGAGGAAGTGGGGCTATGATCATTGCAGGCGGAGTTGGGTGAAGAGGAGCGGATTCGGTTGAGGTCGTCTCAGTGGAGACTTCGGCAGCCACCGCTTCATTGGAAGGGTTTTCGGACCTCTTCCTCTTCCGTGCATCTAGCACAGCCTTCACCGCCTTGGACGACATGTTCGACCAATGTTCTTCTGCAAACACAAAAGGATAAAGAGAAATTAATAAGAAAGCTGAAAGAAAATGTACAAGTATAAGAGCAAAAGTAACTACCAATTTTTTTTCAAGACTTCGTTGTCAGGACACTGCATGAAAACTCCAATGTCAAGATGGAATTTCCGAGCACGATACTCGGTCTGGAAATGGTGGGCTGTTACGGCCTCGTCGGCATCCAGGGTAACGCCCGACCACCTTTGCGGTGTGTTAGTATGGCGATTAAAGAACTCGGGGGTCCACTCCAAAGGGAACTTCGGTCCCGTCTCGGACCGAAACCAACGTAGCCCCGTTCCAACGTACTTGTTTTTAAAAAATCATGGTTTAAAATGTTTCCAAGATTCGGAGAACATGCCGAACAAACCATAGTGAGCCCGGGCCTTAGCCGACACCCAAAGACGACCAGTCACCCCGTCTATATTGCTGACGAACGGGTTATACATCCATAGGAAAAGACGAACTGTACATACCAACCCCTTGGCCCAGCAATATTTTTGAAATGCCCGCAAAAATGACCAAATGTTGGGGTGAAGCTGCGAAGGCGCTAATCCGAGCTCGTTTAACACCCTCATTTCTAGATCGGTAAATGGCAGGGTACACCAAGATTGTGTATCAAATCAGCATAAAAGAAGAAGGAGTTGGCATCTGTCCGAGAACAAATTCGGTCGTTTTCCGAACAGGGGAGAATTTGGTACGAGGTCCCAGCAGCATCCCCCGAGCAAGGTAGCACAGCTCCCCTCACTCTAGCTAGTTTATCCTCAGAGTTTAAGCTGGATTGGACTCCCTTGGGCTCCACATCGACCCATTGGTATTGATCGGCATCAGTAGGTGCAGGGTAAAGCTCGGGACGGCTGATGCACTTTCTGGGCGGCATGATACCTGTGGAAGAACAGGGGAGCTCGGTGTTAGTCTTACGGGTCACAAAGAATAACCCCCCAGAAAATCCCCTCGAAGTTGTTCCGAGAGGCAAGCATCTCCCCTCTACCACAGGTACCCCCCGATCGTACATCCTCTCCCTCTCCATCCTCTGAAAGTCGGCACGTTCTCTACCATCAGCAAACTCCGCCCAAGCATATTGTCATATCCACTCTCTTTTCTCTTCCCAATCCCGAGGATAGACGACCTCAACGGGATCGACCTCCAGAACTCGTCTCTCATATTTCCGCCTATACTCCCTCTGGCGACGGAACGCCTCGTCTACCTCTATAGAGGAGCAGGACGAGGAGGAGGAGCCGTCCTCCTCCTCACTACTGCTCGATGACAGGGAGACTACCCCAGCCCATTTTCTAAACCAATCCCTACTCATACTGAACCCAACCTACTCCTTTGGTTTTCTGAAAAATAAACAAAAAACATGAATCAAAAGCCCTCCAAAATCCTAAAAATGCCCAAACAGAAACACTCTAAACCACAACATTACTCCCCTAAATCAAAGCCTCAAACTACAAAGTTGTAAAGGAAAACCGCACCATACCCATGAAAACGGAGAACAAGAAACGGGAAAAATATTAAACCCCTCCCATATAAACCACAAAACAGTAAGAGAAGAAGAGAAGCAAAGAAGAAGAAGTGTGAAAACAACCAGTACCTTAGGTGTAACACCCTCACAAATATTTAATAAAAATGAGTTTTATAAAAATATGTACTTGAAAATTTCGTTTTAAATCTTAACGAAAATCCGACAGAGTCTCCTCTGTTTATCGGACTTTCCCAAAAATAACTTTTATAAACCTGTCATCCAGTACAGTTCAGAAAATATTTATAAACATACTAATTTAATTTTTCATGCCCTGCTATTCCAGTAAAACATGTTCAGGGCTTGCACGAATGAAATATAACAAATCAAAAGAAAACTAAATTTTAACATAATAAACAACTCTCTCTTCTAATTAATTTTACAACACTCCACGGGGTGGAGTGTAGTCCTGCTCGGCCAATAGAATTGCAAGCTCAAACCTCAGTACCTGTGGAGATAGTAAGGAGTGAGCATTACACATAAAATGGGGAAACAATTTCCAAATATGACATAATGCTATACTAAGCCAAACACATTTAACAATTCGATAACAATATAATAAAACTCTGCATAACACAATTCATGGTCAACATATCCATTGGTTTTACAATTCAATTATCAAAGTATTCCATTGGTTTCTCAAATCAATCTTGCCTATTCATTCTTATACATCATTTTCATAAAGTCATTTATTCCTTCCACTTTAATCATATTCATAATTCTTTTCAATCTGTCCCTGGTCACGACCTACTGCGTCTGCACCCCTGTGCACTCACGTCTTACTGCGTCCGGGTATGTTTTCATTTCTCCCCTGGTCACGACCTACTGCGTCTGCACTCCTGTGCACTCATGTCTTACTGCGTCCGGGTATATATTTTCATTCTCCCCTGGTCACGACCTACTGCGTCTGCACTCCTGTGCACTCACATATACTAGTTATACATGAATAAATATAATATATTAATTAAAAAACATATAATTCTATTCAAAATGAAGATAGGTTTATGGATAAAAATAATAGAAATAATATTATTTGGAAAAAATATGATAATGAATATTTTTATTGGCTAGGGATTGTGATAGCCTTAAATTCCTCAAATATAAAATTAAAATTATGATAAGGGGGGTTACTTGTAAAATAATAAACCTATGATAAATGTTTTTAGGAATGTAATAAAAATAAAATATTACTGATTCGAGTACGAATATTAACAAGAAAATTCTTAAGGAATTTGATTAGAAAAAAAAATATTACAATTTAACTAAACAATACCTACCTGTCCTAATATAAAAAAATTGATTCATATTTTTTATTAGGCCGTTATTATAATTTATAATATTTTTCTTTATAATTCTAAATTTTGACTAAGTCAAGGTTATTATAATATTCACCAAACGCACTTTCATTAAACAAGTTTTCTTCATCACATTAGTTAATCAACGCAAATAAATATGGTGAATCAAATATTTTTTTTTTATGTTGGTATGTAGTGAGTTGATTGATGAATTTTGTGATATAATTTTATATTTTCGTGTCACTACCAAACGATTATTTGAAATTTTTCAAAGGATCATATTCTTTTACTTTATTTTAAAAAATTAAAATTTATAATAAAATGTTAGCATTTAAAGTCAAAATATTCACTAAGAAAATATGTAAAAATGATTAAAGCATTATTGATATAAATAAACTTAACAAAGAGAAGGTTAAAAATTATTTGAATATAACTCTAACACATTTTTATTGAAAATCTAGTAGATCGAGTACCCTAATTGTACAAGTAATTACGTCAATCTTTTTCAGAACTTGGCCTTTAATTTATTTGTTGTCTATTTTGATTTATCGGTGATACTTGTTGTCTGCAAAATTCAAGAACTCGATTAAGAATTTCTTCTACCCTCATGGAAGACTGAACTTCGACTCTGAGTCTGTTTTCATTACCAAGACATCCATGAGAATAATCACTGGTTATATTATCCTCTTCAATAATTGAATCTGCTGTAACTTGCCTTTGATGAGCTTCTAAAGAATCCATCATTCTCAATATATTATGCAAGCCAAACAATTTCCATGCATTATCAAATTCTTCTGATTTGTTAACAAAGTAGCGTCCATACTCGCAATTCCCATTACAACGTCGATTATTTTGATGACGACAAATAGGACATGGACGACGATTCATTAGTTCTAAAAAGCTAAGAATAGTTTAAATAAGATGATATGGTAAAGGAAATTGAGTAGTGATGTGAGTAAGGGTTTGGGCATCATATAAATAGAATGGTGGATGAGTAGTGGTAGGCGTACGTAACTTTTTGGTCATAGTCAAAGTAGGATAAATAGGAAATAATATAAATTCAAGATTTTGGTATTACATTTTTATATATTTATATGTAAATTATTTTAAATTCAACTTCTTAAGATCTCCATATTTATTATTCTTTTCAGAGTATGAGATTTTAACATTGTTTTTATTTATTTCTCTAACAGGGTTGTTCTTCATTATATAACTGGTTATCTAGTTGGTTAACCGGTTGTTATGCCTAAAATCTTTAATGGTAAGCACATTTTAGACAGGATAACCGGTTACTGGATAGTGGTAACGAGTTATCTATGTATATTCTTCGTAATAATCACATAGTTCTGTCATGATATCTTGTTATATCCTCAGGGTAACCGGTGAGCTTGGCAGAATATTCCGCACTTATTAGTATATTCCTTAGGATTTCAATTATCGTTCTTTTCTCAAGGTTCTTTTGCAAGTTAGTATCAACAAGTTAGTTATACCATAGTCTTAACACCTCGGTTACTCTTATGCAGTTACCATAAAAATTATAAATTTTCATACACACATATTAATATTTTAAATAAATAATCACATTTATTTAAATATTAAAAGAAATACTCGAATATTAAATCCTAAAATTTTGAATTATTCAAGTAGAGAAAATTGTGGATCTTACAAGAAATAAATATATAAATTTTTTCAATGTTACACAACGAACAACAATGTGTGCTTTATCCATGTATACTAGTTATACATGAATAAATATAATATATTAATTAAAAAAAATATAATTCTATTCAAAATGAAGATAGGTTTATGCATAAAAATAATAGAAATAATATTATTTGGCAAAAATATGATAATGAATATTTTTATTGCCTAGGGATTGTGATAGCTTAAATTCCTCAAATATAAAATTAAAATTATGATAAGGGGGGTTACTTGTAAAATAATAAACCTATGAAAAATGTTTTTAGGAATGTAATAAAAATAAAATATTACTGATTCAAGTACGAATATTAACAAGAAAATTCTTAAGGAATTTGATTAGAAAAAAAATATGTCAATTTAACTAAACAATACCTACCTATCCTAATATAAAAAAATTGATTCATATTTTTTATTAGGCCGTTATTATAATTTATAATATTTTTCTTTATAATTCTTAATTTTGACTAAGTCAAGGTTATTATAATATTCACCAAACGCACTTTCATTAAACAAGTTTTCTTCATCACATTAGTTAATCAATGCAAATAAATATGATGAATCGAATATTTTTTTTTATGTTGGTATGTAGTGAGTTCATTGATGAATTTTGTGATATAATTTTATATTTTCGTGTCACTACCAAACGATTATTTGAAATTTTTCAAAGGATCATATTCTTTTACTTTATTTTAAAAAATTAAAATTTATAACAAAATGTTAGAATTTTAAGTCAAAATATTCAATAAGAAAATATGTAAAAATGATTAAAGCATTATTGATATAAATAAACTTAACAAAGAGAAGGTTACAAATTATTTGAATATAACACTAACACATTTTTATTGAAAATCTAGTAGATCGAGTACCCTAATTGTACAAGTAATTACGTCAATCTTTTTCAGAACTTGGCCTTTTATTTATTTGTTGTGTATTTTGATTTATCGGTGATACTTGTTGTCTGCAAAATTCAAGAACTCGATTAAGAATTTCTTCTACCCTCATGGATGACTGAACTTCGACTCTGAGTCTGTTTTCATTACCAAGACATCCATGAGAATAATCACTGGTTATATTACCCTCTTCAATAATTGAATCTGATGTAACTTGCCTTTGATGAGCTTCTACAGAATCCATCATTCTCAATATATTATGCAAGCCGAACAATTTCCATGCATTATCAAATTCTTCTGATTTGTTAACAAAGTAGCGTCCATACTCGCAATTCCCATTACAACGTCGATTATTTTGATGACGACAAATAGGACATGGACGACGATTCATTAGTTCTAAAAAGCTAAGAATAGTTGAAATAAGATGATATGGTAAAGGAAATTGAGTAGTGATGTGAGTAAGGGTTTGGGCATCATATAAATAGAATGGTGGATGAGTAGTGGTAGGCGTACGTAACTTTTTGGTCATAGTCAAAGTAGGATAAATAGGAAATAATATACATTCAAGATTTTGGTATTACATTTTTATATATTTATATGTAAATTATTTTAAATTCAACTTCTTAAGATCTCCATATTTATTATTCTTTTCAGAGTATGAGATTTTAACATTGTTTTTAATTATTGCTCTAACAGGGTTGTTCTTCATTATATAATTGGTTATCTAGTTGGTTAACCGGTTGTTATGCCTAAAATCTTTAACGGTAAGCACATTTTAGACAGGATAACCGGTTACTGGATAGTGGTAACGAGTTATCTATGTATATTCTTCGTAATAATCACATAGTTCTGTCATGATATCTTGTTATATCCTCAGGGTAACCGGTGAGCTTGGCAGAATTCTGCACTTATTAGTATATTCTTTAGGATTTCAATAATCGTTCTTTTCTCAAGGTTCTTTTTCAAGTTAGTATCAACAAGTTAGTTATACCATAGTCTTAACACCTCGGTTACTCTTATGCAGTTACCATAAAAATTATAAATTTTCATACACACATATTAATATTTTAAATAAATAAACACATTTATTTAAATATTAAAAGAAATACTCGAATATTAAATCCTAAAATTTTGAATTATTCAAGTAGAGAAAATTGTGGATCTTACAAGAAATAAATACATAAATTTTTTCAATGTTACACAACGAACAACAATGTGTGCTTTATCCATGTATACTAGTTATACATGAATAAATATAATATATTAATTAAAAAAATATAATTCTATTCAAAATGAAGATAGGTTTATGCATAAAAATAATAGAAATAATATTATTTGGCAAAAATATGATAATGAAGATTTTTATTGGCTAGGGATTGTGATAGCCTTAAATTCCTCAAATATAAAATTAAAATTATGATAAGGGGGGTTACTTGTAAAATAATAAAGCTATTAAAAATGTTTTTATGAATGTAATAAAAATAAAATATTACTGATTCGAGTACGAATATTAACAAGAAAATTCTTAAGGAATTTGATTAGAAAAAAATATGACAATTTAACTATATGTGGTGGACTCTGTAACACCCCTAATTTCGTCTTCCAAATAAATATGTTAGTAAAATGGCTTTATAAATAAATAATAATTTCGTGTTTGATTTTTGGTTTGCATTATATGTATATCTGTATATATTATGTGAAAATATTTTATGATGAGGTTTTTCCATATAAAATATTATATTTTGCAATTAAGTCCTTGGGAAGGACCTAAAAGCAATAATGGAAGGTCTTTTGGGGTTAAAATTAATTATACAAAGTTTTTAGTGAAAACTGGGCAAAATACTCGAGTATTTTTGAGAATACTCGAGTATTCTGGTCAGTGTTGCACGAGTTAGTGCGTTTGGTGAGTCACCACCACCGAGTCACCGCCGTTTGACACGAAATCAGTCCTTCAACACGTCTAAGGCCTTCGTGTCGAGTTGCATGAGCTTGGTGGAGGCCTATTTAAGCCATGGTTGATGGATCAACCAACCCATTTGCCAATTTCGTGAAGGATTTTACATGTTAGGGTTCTTGAATTCAATTGTTCAATTCTCCTTCCTTGAGAATAATTGAGTTGCAAACAATACACCGTTTCGAAGCTCACATCCAGAGCTTCGAAAGGAGTCATAAATCGTGAGCCAAGAGTGAGTGTGTTGAGAATGATGAGCTCTGCAAGTTGGAGCTTCAAATCTGCCAAAAACCAGAATGTTGTTCAGACCCGTCACCTTCCTGTCTTCGATTCTCTCTCCTAATTGAGAGTTAGATCGTGAGTTATATACCATTGGAAAGCTCTTTCGATGAGCTTCGATTTGATACCAAGTTTGTTAGATTTGAGTTCCTGGATGAAAAGTTATGGGCCCGCAAAGTTAGGGATTGAAATCTGCCAAACCGGATTTCAGATTCGGAGAGCTGACTTTGAGCTTCAATTTTGGTAAGCTCAAGCTTTCTCTTGGTCTGAAACTTGTTGGATTTAAAAGTTAGTATGGCATAGATGTGTCATTAACCATTTTCCCCAATTTGTATGTCCATTTCATGTTTCAATTTCTCTGGTTTATGCACTCTGTCAAAATGGTTCTATCTTGAGGAGGAAGCTATGGTGCATGGTGCTCTTGTGCAAATCTCTGCTCAAGTATTGATCAATCATGACCCTAAGGTATGGGGGAAGCTTACCATTTTCTAGAATAAGAGTAAATTGCATTAGAAAGTAGGAGGAGTCACCATGAGACTCTAAGGGCATAGATTGAAATAGGAATATGGCTTGGAGGCCAATCTGAGGCATGCTACATGTTAAGGCAAGTTTATTTGGTTGTATGTGAGCTTAATCAATGCTGAAATTATGCCAAAAATGAGTAGAATTGAAATTGGTACTTTAAGTTGCATAATATGTGATTTTCATGCATAATTGATGAATGATTATGATTTGTTGTGAATTGATGCGATCTCTATGTTGAGACAAGTTTTAAATGTATAAACAAAGTTATGTTGATCATTGGTTTAAGTTAGAATTGGTTAGATTCGAAAATGGTATGTTAAAACCAAGTTGTAGTATTCTGCTGTCAAAAATACTCGAGTATTTTGTGAAATACTCGAGTATTCTGGGCTGAAATACTCTAGTACTTTTGTGAAATACTCAAGTATTCTGAAACTGTAAACTACTCGAGTATTTTATGAAATACTCGAGTATTCTGGGCAGTCTGGTACACAATTTCATGAAATTAAAGAACTACTCGAGTATTGAAGCTACTACTCGAGTCATTTTGCTAAAATGTGGAGAAAACACCATTTTGAATCTAACCACTTCCATTTAAACCTAATGACACTTAAAGGGAATACTGTGATACTTCCTTTAGTAAATCTCATCATCCCAAGCATGGAAATTGATATATCTCATTGATGAATTCATGACATATTGTATATGATGAGATTAATGAATTATCTTAAGGGAATACTTGCATGCATTCATGCACAGTGAACGGTGATGAGTTATCGTTGTGTCATGTTCATGGAACATGAGGAGGGCCTCTGGGAGTGCCAAATGTTACTGCTTGTTCGATGACACATTAAGATGGACAATGTGGGCAGTATGTGGTATACTGTTGGTTTGATGGTTCAACGGTGTGTTACACACAAGTGGTCCTCTCTTGTGTTATTCCTATTCGATTCATGCAAAAGTATTGAAATATATTTTCATGTATCGAGACAAGGATTTGGAAGAAGTTAATCTTAGGAAAGGAAAGTGGATGTGTATACATCGAAGTGATTGAATACACACAAGGTAAATTTTTATTGCATGATTTGGAGCTTGCAATAAGTATGTTCACTCCAAAGATCTGGAGGCACCATCTTTATGAGACTATATTTCGGGAATTTAGTGACTATAAGGATTTGAAGTAATTGTCGATAAGAAGGAGTTGAGTTAGAAGCAATTGCAATAAATGAAGTTTGAAGGATGTTACTTGTGGGCCTCATCACCAATCTAGTAAGGTGAAAGGGGATGGCAAGCATTGAGTCGAGGAACGATTCATGCGAACTCTAAGGTAACTAAAGAAGTTGTTCTAAGAAAGGAATTTAGAAACTTGGGTTGGATGATGGAAAAAAGGCTATTCATGTGAACTCTATGGGGTTAAAGAAGCTGTTTTAATTAAGTAATAAGTCTAGTGGATTTGAGCTGGATGATGCAAATAAACCGATGAGAAGTAAGAAGGGGAAGGTTGCAAATCACAAGAGAATTCCTGATTCGAACCCGTGGATTGCCACAAAGAGCTGAAGAGTGAAGGAAAATAAGAGCTTGACTTTTGGAAAAAGGAAAACCCAATTTCCATGAGGGAACAAATGGAAATTCTTCGCCTCAAGACATGAGTCTATGTTCCGAATAATCCAAAATTTGGAGGGTAACTTTGAAATTAAGTGCATGAGGAGGGATGGACAAAAAGGTTTTACATGCTATCGGTGAAACGAAGACATAGTGGAACCATGTAAGGCAGATGTTTGAAAGCAGAGGATTGACACATCACCTGGGAGTTGCTCAGTGAAAGAGGTTGGATTGTTGGAAGTTAAACAAGGAAGTGTGAACCTCGGAGAAGGCATTGTTATGTTTGGAAGATTAAGGAAGTATGTTTCATAACAACCCTAAAGGAAGGTTCGAATACGAGAAGCCCAGAGTGGATTATGACCAAACCTCAAGTCATCAATCAACTATTAAGGAATAAGGAATTTCCTGATATTGGTAAGCATGTGTAGAACTCATAAGAAAAATAGAAAGGCACATGAAGTTTATAAGAAAAGTGCTTGAACCGGATACAAGAAGGATAGGAAAAAGGAAGTACTCAACTAGAAGAAGAGGAAAAGTGGATAGGTGATCTAATTATGGGAGAATGACCAGAATTTCATGCATAAGGAGTTAAGGAAACCTCAATTGCATGAAAACAACTGAAAAATCGATGGAAAGGAATCACTTATCCACCTTAATGTGGAAAATGTGAGGTACCTAACTCTGGATCAAGACACGATGTATCCAAGGGGATAGTGAGTTCCATCTGCAAGAAATAGGAGTTGTATTCGCCGGAACTATTATTCCGAGGATAAAGGCAGGTGGAAGTGATCGGCAAGCGAATCAAGTTCGGAAGGGGGTTCAGTCTATTGGGCGTGAGTTAGACCGAGTTAAGGGTAATCAGAGTGATCTTTTCCCAATCTGAATTAACGTAGTCAAATTTATCGATTGCGTTGATTAAATCGTGTGACTATCTGAAAACCTAAGCAAGCCTTAGCTTAAATCTTCGTGATCAAAACCCTTATCACAGTTGGATGTGATAAATCCTTTGGATACTACAGAATAGAAAGTTCAGTTAAGACTAGAGAAATTAACAACCACCGGGATAGGACAAGTATTTGTCTCCCCAACGGAAATATCTCTAGAACTTGACTATCTGGCTAAGTCTGATAGTTCCAATAATGTTCCTTATCTTTGAGTTCATCTAACTTAAAGGTAAATCGTATAATCTTTCTTGAGAAAGATTATATCTAAGAGGGATGATTTCATTACTGATAGTTTAAATATTAGGACTGATCACCCTAATGTTTATAACTGTTATGAAATGGGGTCATACGAATATTTCCTTACTCGTGCTTGAGTGATCAGAGTGCGCAAAGGGAAAAGTTTTCATCGAAAAATTTATTGCAGAATGTTTTACTTTAGGAGTATGAAGTTGAAACGTGTTTTTTTTTCAGAAAAAGTTTTTTCTCGAAAAATTTTATTAAGAAAAGTTTTAATTTGAGACATGTACTGGAAACATCTTATCCGGGAAAGTTTAGTCAAAAGATTTCATTTGAAGGAAGTGCATGAAATTTTTTGAGGAAGTTTAAGAAAAACCCTTCTATAAGGATTTGTATATGTTTTGGAACTCAAAAGTTTTATTTGAGAAAAGTTTCATTTGAAAAATTTTGTGACATTTTGGGGGCATAGAGTTTAAAAGGAAAATATGTATATAAGAAAATTCCTTTTAAGTGGGGGAGAGTTCTCCCTAATTATGTTTTGAAAAATAATAACATCAAAACCATTTGTTATGAAAATGTGGAATTTTAAAAGAATGAATTTCGGGGACGAAATTCCTTCTAAGTGGGGGAGTAGTGTAACACCCCTAATTTCGTCTTCCGAATAAATGTTAGTAAAATGGCTTTATAAATAAATAATAATTTCGTGTTTGATTTTTGGTTTGCATTATATGTATATCTGTATATATTATGTGAAAATATTTTATGATGAGGTTTTTCCATATAAAATATTATATTTTGCAATTAAGTCCTTGGGAAGGACCTAAAAGCAATAATGGAAGGTCTTTTGGGGTTAAAATTAATTATACAAAGTTTTTAGTGAAAACTGGGCAAAATACTCGAGTATGTTTGAGAATACTCGAGTATTCTGGTCAGTGTTGCACGAGTTAGTGCGTTTGGTGAGTCACCACCACCGAGTCACCGCCGTTTGACACGAAATCAGTCCTTCAACACGTCTCAGGCCTTCGTGTCGAGTTGCATGAGCTTGGTGGAGGCCTATTTAAGCCATGGTTGATGGATCAACCAACCCATTTGCCAATTTCGTGAAGGATTTTACATGTTAGGGTTCTTGAATTCAATTGTACAATTCTCCTTCCTTGAGAATAATTGAGTTGCAAACCATACACCGTTTCAAGCTCACATCCAGAGCTTCGAAAGGAGTCATAAATCGTGAGCCAAGAGTGAGTGTGGTGAGAATGATGAGCTCTGCAAGTTGGAGCTTCAAATCTGCCAAAAACCAGAATGTTGTTCAGACCCGTCACCTTCCTGTCTTCGATTCTCTCTCCTAATTGAGAGTTAGATCGTGAGTTATATACCATTGGAAAGCTCTTTCGATGAGCTTCGATTTGATACCAAGTTTGTTAGATTTGAGTTCCTGGATGAAAAGTTATGGGCCCGCAAAGTTAGGGATTGAAATCTGCCAAACCGGATTTCAGATTCGGAGAGCTGACTTTGAGCTTCAATTTTGGTAAGCTCAAGCTTTCTCTTGGTCTGAAACTTGTTGGATTTCAAAGTTAGTATGGCATAGATGTGTCATTAACCATTTTCCCTAATTTGTATGTCCATTTCATGTTTCAATTTCTCTGGTTTATGCACTCTGTCAAAATGGTTCTATCTTGAGGAGGAAGCTATGGTGCATGGTGCTCTTGTGCAAATCTCTGCTCAAGTATTGTTCAATCATGACCCTAAGGTATGGGGGAAGCTTACCATTTGCTAGAATAAGAGTAAATTGCATTAGAAAGTAGGAGGAGTCACCATGAGACTCTAAGGGCATAGATTGAAATAGGAATATGGCTTGGAGGCCAATCTGAGGCATGCTACATGTTAAGGCAAGTTTATTTGGTTGTATGTGAGCTTAATCAATGCTGAAATTATGTTAAAAACGAGTAGAATTGAAATTGGTACTTTAAGTTGCATAATATGTGATTTTCATGCATAATTGATGAATGATTATGATTTGTTGTGAATTGATGCGATCTCTATGTTGAGACAAGTTTTAAATGTATAAACAAAGTTATGTTGATCATTGGTTTAAGTTAGAATTGGTTAGATTCGAAAATGGTATGTTAAAACCAAGTTGTAGTATTCTGCTGTCACAAATACTCGAGTATTTTGTGAAATACTCGAGTATTCTGGGCTGAAATACTCTAGTACTTTTGTGAAATACTCAAGTATTCTGAAACTGTAAACTACTCGAGTATTCTATGAAATACTCGAGTATTCTGGGCAGTCTGGTACACAATTTCATGAAATTAAAGAACTACTCGAGTATTGAAGCTACTACTCGAGTCATTTTGCTAAAATGTGGAGAAAACACCATTTTGAATCTAACCACTTCCATTTAAACCTAATGACACTTAAAGGGAATACTGTGATACTTCCTTTAGTAAATCTCATCATCCCAAGCATGGAAATTGATATATCTCATTGATGAATTCATGACATATTGTATATGATGAGATTAATGAATTATCTTAAGGGAATACTTGCATGCATTCATGCACAGTGAACGGTGATGAGTTATCGTTGTGTCATGTTCATGGAACATGAGGAGGGCCTCTGGGAGTGCCAAATGTTACTGCTTGCTCGATGACACATTAAGATGGACAATGTGGGCAGTATGTGGTATACTGTTGGTTTGATAGTTCAACGGTGTGTTACACACAAGTGGTAAGGTTTACGTTTTGGCGACGTGACGTTCATCAGACATGGTGACGTTGTTTATCACCTCTGTTGTGTATCACAAGTGATAAGGTTTACGTCCTTAGGCGACGTGACGTTCATCAGATGTGGTGACGTTTTTTATCACACCCGTTGCATGTTGATAAGTGACAGGTTTACGTCCTTGGGCGACGTGACGTTCACAAGAGAGGGTGACGTTTTTATCACTTCCGAGCAAGTACGCCATACGTTTGATAACGTATTATTTGTATTCTGTGAATACAATGGTGTTATGGAAGGACGTTCATCTGAGTGATTAGTTAAAGAATCTCAGGAATTGAGAGATAGGGAGCATGCATCATAGCACCTATTTGGAAAGAGAAATAAATGGAATGGCGGGTGCTCATGTTTATGCATTTCTATCATCATGGGTGCTTACTTGTGGATGTTAGGACTTTATTCTTATTTGATAATGCGAATGTATAAGCTTACCCTCTGCCCTTAATAGGTTTTGACCAGGTACCTAGACTACCTAGAGATTAAAGGAAATGGGATAGAGACTATTTTGTACAACTCTGAGGACTCAACCAGATGAACGAATGGATGAAGAACCAGTGACCAGCTTTGGAACGTCTCTATTTTTGATAATGGAAACAATGTGTATATTTTGAGAGATGTATCCAAGAGAAAACCTAGTTTTCATACTTTAATATAACCGTGGTACACATCAAATTTATATACCTAATTTCATGAGTCAATGAACTATTTTAATATATTCCGCTCACTCTGATTTTATCGTTCGGCATGAAGGAAGTATTGTTAAAGTTGATTTCCTGGGATGACCTAATGACTAAGTTATTTTCGAAAGCTACTTTATACTACAAAGGTTATCTCAAAATGATTCTAAAATGTTCAGCAAATAATTACTCCTTCTACCGAATTTAGTTCCAATACATGGTTTAAATTTGAGTACCACATTCATTTGAAAAATTTTCCTACTCAAACTTTTCCAACATTATTTTATATAATGAACTATAATTCTTTTTAAGAAACGAGGGATGTTACAGACTCGGCCTAGCCGAGGTCCTCAGAACCACTGCCCAAGACCTAAGGACCCTTCAGGAAGCCTTCTGAACGCTTGGCCGAGCTCAAAGCCCAATGGCCGAACAGACGCCAGATATAGGCCGACCTCATGCTCCAACTCAAGTCCGACGTCCAAGTCCGACACCTTCCCAAGTCCGACACCAAGGACATGATGACGTCTTCCCATCTTATCCATAAGGACAACTCATCACCTTATCCACAAGGACAGCTCATCCACTCATAGCTTAGTACAGGCTGGCCCTACTTGGGCCTAAAGCAAGCCCATTAGGGCAACCAGCTCCCCCCTATAAGTAGCTCCGTACTACATGGGGCTCAGGTATGTCCTCTAACCGTAATTGTCACTCTCACACACCAGTGATTAGGGTTACTTCCTGGCTCTCTTCCTTAGCCACTTGAGGACTCCCACCAAACATCACATATCAACCCTAGACAGAGGCTCCTTTGAAGGTCTTCTCCTACCCTTGAAGGACCTCACCGTCTAGGACATCACATTGGCGCCGTCTGTGGGGAGAGATAAACTTCATCCCCACCTAGAAGATTCTACCATGTCTGAAGAACAGCCAGTCCAGAGGAGAAGGAGGGGGCGTCCAAGGAGAGTGCCGTCAACTGAGGACCTGCGCCTGCATCTCGAAGCCAACAGGGCAGCGAGGTCCTCACCACCACCACCTCCACCTCCTCCCCCGCCACCTCCACTGCCAGAATTCACCCATACCCACAATGGACCTTACATCATCCACACCGGAGACACTACAAATCCAACCAAGCTTCTTGGCGGAGCTCGGCGTGTACAGCTACGCTCTGAGCTCGGACAAACCAACACTGATCAGCACCGCCACGGCGGCGAACGTGCCCATTCTGTCAGCACGACACACCATTCCCACTCTCGACAGTCTATGCTCTCTCGAGATGCTGAACTCTTATCCTTGATGAGACAGCAGATGAGAATAGTAGAACAGCAAGGTAAAGCTATTGCAGATCTCCAACAAGTTGCTATGCAACGTTTGGCTGAACGAGCTATTGTTCAAGCTCCGGCCCCAAATGAGTTCCCCTTACCACCCCCTCCACCACCTCTTCCACCACAACCTCCGTTAACTCCACAAACCTTTGCAACACCACACACAACCGTCACACAACTTACACCACCCCCTGACCAGCAACAACCTGATTTGGATGATTCCCACCCTGGGCATCCGTTTACACCAGCCGTCATGGCTTATGAACCACCACCTGGGTACCTCGGGCCCGGCAATATTCCCAGATACAATGGCCTCACAGACCCTCAGGAGCATGTCCTTTCTTATGAGGGAGCTGTGAACTTTCATGGGGGAGGAGATCGGCTCAAGTGCCGAGCTTTCTCTATGACCCTCCAGGCCCCAGTCCTCCGATGGTACTCAACACTTCCCAAGAATTTTGTCAACAACTGGGCAGAAATGAAGCGGGTCTTCCTTAACAGATACACTGCTAGCTGCGTACAACCCAGGTCGGACCACACGCTAGCGACAGTGACGCAGAAACCGGATGAATCCTTACATGCGTACTTGCACAGGTTTCACAGCGAATCCAGCTCAGTCCCCAATCTATCTCCCGAGGTGGCTGTCCTCCTTTTGACCCAAGGATAGGCCGAAGGAGGGTTCAAAGATTCACTTATTGGAAAGCCACCAAGGGACATGGCCGAGCTGAGACAGAGATCCAACAAATACATCAATCTTGAAGAATTCAACAAAGGACAGTCAAGTAGGATGGAAAACGCTCAAACCGCCTCGCAGAATGCCCTGCCCCGAGGTCGACCTCACAGCAACAGGGATGAAAGAGGAGGAAGAGTAGACCAGGGTGACCGAGGTCGCTCTCAAGTCGGCCAGCAAGAAGACCGCCGACGTTCGTACATCACTAAGTATGATTCTTACACCCCCCTGACGGTCCCGAGGTCTCAAGTCTGGAGAGAGACCATGCAGACCGAACTCAGGAGTGTACCTCGGCCCCCTTTTCTCAGAAATCAAAACTATGTCAGGGATAAATCCAAATATTGCAACTTCCATGACGGGTACGGCCACCATACTGATCAGTGCACTTGGCTACGGGATGTCATTGAGGATATGGTGAGAAGGGGCAAACTGCAGCAGTATGTGCGCGAAGCGGTGGAAAGACGGGGTCGAAGAAGGTCTCGCAGCCCAGACAACGATAAGGGAAAAGCCAAAGCCGACCCGTCCCCTGAGAAGAAGGAAGAAGAACCACAGCGAGTAAACATGGTTGCGGTACAAGACCTAGACAAGTCACCGGAAAACTTCCGAGTTGAAACTATCTCGGGAGGTTTCGCCGGTGACGGAGAAAGGAGGGTAGAGAGGAAAAGGTACGTCAACCAAGTTCTCGCTGTCCATCATAAACCCGTTGGTAAAAAACCATCTAGGAACATCCCTATCATTTTATCTGACCAAGACATGGAAGACGTCATCCCGGATCACAATGATCCAATGGTGATAACGACATTAATCGGCAATTTTGAAGTCGCCCGAGTTTTCATCGACCATGGAAGCTCGGCCGACATTATTTTTCTTCATACTTTTCAAGCGCTGAAGCTCAGGTCCGCCGACCTCGTTCAGTTCGAAGGCAATCTCATCAGCTTCACAGGTGAGGCAATCCGCCCCCTGGGAGCCATTCATCTCCCGGTGACCCTAGGCAACCAACCTTCGGCCCGAACGGAGATCATCAAATTTTTAGTGGTTGACTCTGACTCCCCGTATAATGTAATACTGGGACGAACCTGCCTACAAGATTTTGGGGCAGTGGTCTCAACAGTACACTTGGCAATGAAGTTCGTCGGATCAGATGATAAGGTTGTTACGGTCAAAGCTGACCAAGTGAAAGCCCGGCTCTGCTACAATGCGAGCCTACGGGAGGTAGAAAAGAAGTAGAAAGAGTTCACTGATCCGAAATTATCCAAGGGAAGAGTCTTATTGGCCGAGGTTCAGTTCGAACGAGATATCCATATGTCCTTTCCTCATGAAGAATGGGTGGTAACCCCCCCCCCCCCCCGTCACCTCGGCCCCAAGCAAACATGTTATCATGAATGCCAAACTTCTCCAAAAAATCCAAGATGCAGTTAAAGGAAATCTCCTTTGTTTTTCAATCCTCTCTAACCCCCCACAGGGGGAGAATTTTCTCATTTCTCTAACTGTTAATAACCCTGCCCTCCGTTCGGTACAGCTCCGAATTGAGGGCCAAAGTAAACTTCTTGCCCATTTCTCTAGCTGAGCTTTTCAAATCCCCAAGCTCTGGTGCCTCAAGCTGAAAAAGCTCCCACTTTGCAACATTACTAACAATCTCGGCAGCCTCTTCTATCAGTTCACCTCGGATGACCACCACAAGGCAGAAGATATCCGAGAAGCTGCTCCTGGTCAGAGGAAGATAGCAATGGAAGAGCCAGCCGACCAAGACAAGAAAGCAGCGCAACCCGGGTTGTCCGAGTCTGATCACCTCGCGCCCCGAGGAGCAGACATCGGTCTTACCTGCCGGAAAAGCGGGAAATGAGCCCAAAATCGGTAAGCCCCAACAGAGGCGTTCTGGAAACATACTCTGGGAAATTACCGAGCTCAAGGATTCCCAAGACTTCACAACACTCAGAACCTGTTTCAAATAGGTTTACCTCAGACATCATTGGCAGTCATCAGCATCCTCATCTAAAAAATTCAAATTCAAGCTCATTTTAAATTTTGCTTCCTTTAAATTATGTTCATGTTTTTACATTCCCATTGTGAGATATTCACTCTTCCAAAAAGCAATGTACTCATTACTACAATTAATGAAAAGTACAAACTTGCTCAAACTCATGTGCCACAGTTTTATATACGTACGTACTAGCTTCTCATTTAGCACTAGCCACCTAAATGTTGCATGGCGCTATGCACAGCCAACGTCTTCTAGATAAGCTCGGCTCATATGCACAGTGTACAAGGGACACCCGATAAAGAATAGACTGCTGTGAAATGTTTCCACATAGCTTCACTCAGCACTCTCTTTCACATCGGGACCGAGGACACCCACCTCGGCTAAGGTGGGTAGATCCGAGTTCCCTACCGTATGTGTAACACCCCAAAATTTTAATCCCCGATTAATGAAATGTTAATTATAATTTAATTATAATTAATAGTTTTCAAATTAATCCTTGATTAAAATATGTGTGTATGTAATTAGCTTGCATGTGAGAAATTATTTAGTAAATAATTTAAATGCCTAAAATGTATATTTTGCATATCAGTCCCTGGGTTGGGACCTAGAAGCAATTATAGGAAAGATTTTGGAGGGAAAGTAAATAAAATAATTATTTTTCAAAATTTGGGAAAAATACTCGAGTATTTTCTGAAAAACTCGAGTATTCTGGGTCAAACTGCACGAGTGAGTGCGTTAGGTGAGTCATCACCAACGATTCCGTGTCGTTGACACGAAATCATCATCTTGCCACCACCCTAGTTGTCGTGTCGCATTGCATGAACCTTCTCCATGTCTATATAAGCTTATCAACCACGAATTCGTGGGAATTTTGCTCAATCTTGCTTGTGTTGACATAGTTAGGGTTTCGAATTCGTCTCGTTCGATTCTCTTTTGATTCTAAGTGTTAGGCTTTGAGTGATACACCAATACAAAGCTCACATCACGAGCTTTGTATAGACACCAAAGTTGTGAGGTTTGAGTGTGTGGATTGAGAGAATCGAAGGCTTGAAGTGAAGCTGTCCTTGCTTGAGTTGGTGTCTGGAGCTTACTTCGATCATCGATTTCGGTAAGCTCGTAAATCCCTGAGTCTCAAACTTAATTCCTTTAGTTAGTTGATGTTGTATAGAGTCTAGAAATCTAATTTTCCCCAATTCTTATCTCTGTTTTGTGGGTAAACCAATTCGGTTTTGGTGATGCACTCAAAACTGCTCTGCATGTGAAGTTCAAGTTGATTTCTGGGTTTGGAGAGCTTTCTTTGGATTTCTTTCTGTTGATTCACATCTGAGAGGTAAGGGGAAGTAATTATATTCACTAGATAGAGATTAAATTCCATTATTTGTGTTAGAGAGCCACCAAGAGGCTCTAAGGGCTTAGATTGAATAGGAACTTTGGTTTGGAGACCAAGCTTTGCTCTAAAACTGTGTTGAGCAAGTTTTATACCATGCATGCAAGCTTAAATGACCATTGTTTTATGAGTGTTATGCTTATTTTGCAATTTGAGGTGTTGAGTTGCTAAATTGTGTAAATTATGCATAAATGGTTGATTCTCTGTCAAATTGGTTATTTGATATGAAATGAGTATTGCAACATGTTCAATATATGGTATGTGAACTACTGTGATCACTGGTTTGGATTAAAAGTGTTTATAAATTGAAATGGTATGTAAAAACCAAGTTTCACTCTGTTCTGTCTGCATATACTCGAGTATTTGGCT
Source organism: Crotalaria pallida (assembly GCA_037953625.1). Lineage (NCBI taxonomy): Eukaryota > Viridiplantae > Streptophyta > Magnoliopsida > Fabales > Fabaceae > Crotalaria > Crotalaria pallida. The sequence goes on along the minus strand of CM075652.1, from coordinate 36,079,551 downwards.
TAACACTCGAGTATTTCGTGGTGCACCAGAGTGAAAATTGGCGCACCAACTTGGGAATCAGATTGAACACTCGAGTAATGTATGAACTACTCGAGTATTCTGGGTAATGGAATACTCGAGTATCTCATGAAATACTCGAGTACATTTATAAAAACCTGAAACCCTAAATCTCTGAAAAGACATGAACGACTCGAGTATAATTATGAACCACTCGAGTAGAATCTGGAAAATGATAAACTACTCGAGTATTTTGGAGAAAACTCGAGTATTTTTAGTCAGATACTTAAAAATACCATTTTCAATTCTAAGTCATTTTGTAACTCTTAGAGGTCAATAAACCAAGTGATCCTGGACTTAGAGGAAATTGATTGACGTTATGATGTTTTCATTTGAATAATGATACGTTGCTCGGGAGGCACGTAATGTATTAATAAAAGGATAAAACGTCAATCAATCTCTTTTAAGTAAGGTAATGCATTCATTCTGGAGTTTGGTTGGTAGGACGTATATCATGTTTTTGATAAACATGTGGAGGGCCTCTGGGAGTGCCAATACGCTTGCTTGATGACACGTCGTTGACGTGGTCGGCTGAGGGAATGCCGATATGGTTATACCGTTTGGATGACGGTCCGTTTGGATGACGGGATATGCTCGGGTGGCATGGATACCAAGCTTGTCGTGTACATTCTAGGTGAATGTACGAATTGTTGTATACCTAGGAATACAACGCACTGTTGAGTGCTGGGTTGTCAGGGATGGACGTCAGAGAGTGACATAGTGTGATGGAGATAGGCTTGAGAGCTAAAGTCATGCATCATGCCACTCATTTAAATTAATTGTGATAAATGAAATAAGTGTGAGCATCCTATGTGCATTCATTAACTGCTAAGTGTTATATGTGATTGCTATTAATTGATGCATTATTATCATTCATATGTTGCATGATTTATTCTCTATTGGTTATGTGTATAGAATTGCTTACCCCTATGCCCTTGTAGGTGATGTCTCGTTACATTGCTTGCATCGAGATCCGGCCACTTCCTAGTGGCGTATGGATCTGTGAGGACCATCGCGCGGTGTATGAGGGGGAGGTAGAGTTCACATTCTACCACCCTAACCTGCTGATGCGATTCCGTCCTCGTAGGTTTAGGATTCCCATCATATACACTATGCATGTACGCCCGTTTTATACTTATCATGGACCACCTCCCATGCGACCAGCTCGCTCTTACCATAGTTTTCATTTTCGACCTACCCGCTCTCACCCTTTTACTTCGAGAGTTGTCCGCGAGGAGACTCCCCCTTCTTATCCGAGGAGCCCCGTCAGGGTTTCACCATCACCTGACCCGGTACCCAGTGGTAGGGTACACTCTCCTTCGGATGAGATCGAGGAGGATCCGGTGGAGGACGAGAGTGGGAGCGAGCCTGTCGTGCATTCTACTGGGAGTTACTGGAGGGACGATGATCCCTAGGTACATGTATATGGTGTATGATGTGGATCCGAGGATCCAGTGTGTGGAGGAGATGTGCTGCTACTGCTGTGATGATGATGCTACTACCTTATTACCTATGCTTTTGGGAGACTACTGCTGCTACTACTACTGCATCTGATGCTGATGGATCTACGTGACTATCCCTGGGGTTGTATTTTGATGATGTATATATTGTACATATGTTTTACTCTAGGGTTATAGTATCATAGTGATGTAGATCTGTTTATATGGACTTGCTATATTTTGGAACTTAGTGACTTATCTCATGGACTATGTATGTATGACTCTTTCGTATATATGAAAATCTATGTTTATATTATATCAGTTGCATAGTCCAATAATTTCCGCTTACTCTGATTTAACTTATAAATGAGCTCGGCTATAAGTATTAATTGACGGTATCAGTTTTATTGAAAAAAGTATGGGTAGCTTCAATTGATTGTAAAATGTAAAGAAATTTCTAAAGAACGAATGTTATCCTGCTTAAGAAAAGGTTTTAGAAATCGCCGAACTCGATACAAGTGTTTTAAAGGATTTTAGAATTTATTCTCCAAGAGTTCCATTAGATGAATTGTGCACCCGCTTTAAAGAAAATTTTATTACCATATTTTCTTAGCTCACAAGTCCATATATTATCCAATATAAAGCATAAATACTATATTATATTTGGGTAATCCGGAAGGGTGTCACACTTAGTGGTATCAGAGCAAAAGTCAGATCCTGTAGTAGTAGAAGTGGTTCCAGAAAGGTAGCCATCAACATCAAGCAGGTATCTCCAAAGTATTTAGTACTTTGAATGTTATTAATTACTCATTGAGTTTTGTATTACCCCTGATTTGTTTGCATCTTGTCTCTTTTGAGTACAAGACGCAATTGATTGTAGATCTAATAAGCTTAGGATAGAGCCTTAGTATAGGTGGTGTAATGGAAGTTTCTTTATGTTAAACACATGTGACCGTAAGCCCATAGCGCAGGTCTAATATGGCAACTAGAAACCAAAATCACACCAACGCGATGTTGGAGCGAATCACCACGGTATTGGAAGCCATGCAAAGGCAGCCTCAGCAACCATCTCAACCGGCTAATCCGACCCATCACTGTAATATGGGAAACACTGAGGCGAAGACTCTGGCTGATTTTAGGAGCTGCAATCCGCCAAAGTTTGAAGGAGGATTTAAACCGGAGGAAGCCAACAGATGGATTCATACTATGGACAAGATTTTGAGGACGTTGGAATGTTCGGATGCTCAGAAGGTGGCATATGCAACCTATATGCTGGAGGATGAGGCTGAGAATTGGTGGAATCACACCATGCAGCTTTTACAATATGAAGGAAGGGAGATAAGTTGGGGAGTATTTATGGAGAAGTTTCTCCAGAAGTATTTTCCTGAGGATCTGAGAAGGAAGAAGGAGGTGGAGTTTCTGCAGTTGAAGCAAGGGAACTTGAGTGTGGACGAGTACGCGGCAAGGTTTGAAGAACTGATGAAGTACTCTCCATACTACCAGAACAATCCAGACGAGAGGAGCAAGTGCATCAAGTTTTAAGGTGGATTGAGGCCAAAGTTGAAGTCAATTTTCAGCTATCAGCGGATTCAAAGTTTTCCTGCACTCGTGGACATGTGTAGGATGTATGAAGACGACACCAAAGCTGAGGAGGTGCAAGTCTCGGAAAAGAAGGACAATCAGAGCTATGGACCTCAGAGGCGTAAAGGTTCCAACAACCGAGGCAAAGGTCCATATGATCGCCGAGGGAAAGGTAAGGGAAAAGCTGGTGGTTCTGATAGAAGGGACTATCGGAGCGAGGCTCTATTCTGCGACAAGTGCAAGCGCAATCACTATGGCCGTGTGTGTTGGGGGACAAGTGGTTGCTTTAATTGTGGAAAGTCGGGGCATTTTGCAAGAGATTGCAAAGAACCGGCCAAAGTCAACTCTAGAGAAACTGCAGATAGACCGGTGACTCAAGGAAGGGTCTTCACCCTTAGTGGTGTGGAAGCGAATCGATCTTCTGATCTGGTGCAAGGTAAATACTTGCTTATTGGTCATTTTTGCCATGTTTTGTTTGACTCTGGTGCAACGCATTCATTTGTTTCATATGAATGTGTAAACTGTTTAGGCTTGCTCATGTCTGAAATGCCTTATGTTCTTAAAGTAGAAACTCCTACCAATGCTCATGTAATTGTTTCTAGAGCATGTCTTAACTGTTGTATAGAAGTGTTAGGACGGACCTCTGAAGTAGATTTGATCTGCTTACCCTTAGCACAATTAGATGTGATCTTGGGGATGGACTGGTTAAGTCAGAACCAAGTGATCATTGACTGTGATAGAAAACTGGTAACCTATAGAAACCCAAAACCATATGGTTACGTGTGTCTGTTCAATGCTGAGATGGAGGAAGTTGATCCGAAGATGGAAGAGATTCCTGTTGTTCGAGAGTTTCCGGAAGTGTTTGCTGACGAGATTCCTGGTCTGCCACCAAGAAGAGAGATTGAATTCGGTATCGACCTAATTCCGGGAGCTGGTCCCATTTCTATCGCTCCCTATAGAATGGCACCACCGGAAATGGCGGAAATGAAGAAGCAGATTGAGGAGCTGCTGCAGAAACAGATGATTCGACCAAGCGTGTCACCTTGGGGTGCTCCTGTCTTATTCGTCAAAAAGAAAGATGGTAGCATGAGGATGTGCATAGACTATCGGCAGCTGAATAAGGTCACCATCAAGAACAAGTATCCGTTGCCGCGAATAGATGACCTTATGGATCAAGTTCGTGGGGCTTCAGTATTTTCCAAGATTGATTTGAGGTCAGGGTACCATCAGATCAGAATTAGAGAAGAGGATATCTCTAAAACTGCATTTCGATCTCGATACGGACATTATGAGTACGTCGTGATGCCGTTCGGATTGACTAATGCACCAGCTATCTTCATGGACTACATGAATCGAATCTTTAGACCTTATCTAGATTCGTTCGTGGTTGTGTTCATTGATGATATTCTCATTTACTCTAAGAGTCCGGAGGAGCATGCCGAACACTTGAGGATAGTGTTGAGCATCCTAAAGGAGAAGCAATTGTATGCCAAACTTACAAAGTGTGAGTTCTGGCTGAAGGAGGTTAAGTTCTTGGGGCATGTGATTTCAGACAAAGGAATAGCCGTTGATCCGACGAAGGTAAGTTCGGTTTTGCAATGGGAGCAACCAAAGTCGGTCACGGAAGTCAAAAGCTTCCTTGGTTTGGCTGGTTATTATAGAAGGTTTATCGAAGGTTTCTCGAAGATCGCACTGCCTCTGACGAAGTTGACTCGGAAAGATCAACCATTTCTATGGGATGAGAAATGTGAAAGGAGTTTTCAAGAGTTGAAGGAAAGGTTGACATCGTCTCCTGTATTGGTTCTGCCCGATACAGAAAAGAGTTTTGATGTGTATTGTGACGCGTCGAAACAAGGTCTTGGGTGTGTTTTGATGCAAGAAGGGCAAGTCGTCGCTTATGTCTCGAGACAGCTAAAGTTCATGAAATGAACTATCCAACCCACGATCTGGAGTAGGCAGCTGTGGTGTTTGCCTTAAAGATTTGGAGGCACTATCTCTATGGCACTACGTTCCGGGTGTTCAGTGACCATAAGAGTTTAAAGTACCTCTTTGATCAAAAGGAGTTGAATATGAGGCAACGCCGATGGATGGAGTTTTTGAAGGATTATGAGTTTGAACTCCATTATCATCTTGGAAAGGCCAATGTTGTGGCAGATGCATTGAGTAGGAAGACAATGCACATCAGTGCAATGATGGTCAGAGAAGCTGCACTAATAGAGGAATTCCGGGATTTGAGTCTGACGATGCAAGTGGAGCCGACAAGTATCAAGATGGGGATGCTGCAGATTGCTAATGAGTTTCTACAGAAGATTCGGGAATTGCAAGGCAAGGATGAGAAGCTCATAGAAAAGAGGAAGTTGATGGAAGAAGGCAAGGAATTGGAGTTTCAAGAAGGGAAGGATGGAATCCTTCGCTTTAAAACAAGGATTTGTGTGCCTGATGATTTAGAAGTAAGAAGGGTGATTCTGGACAAAGCACATAAGAGTAAGATGAGTATGCATCCGGGAGCTACCAAAATGTACCAGGACTTAAAGAAGCTATTTTGGTGGCCTGGTTTGAAGAAAGACATAGCTGAGTATGTGGCCTGTTGATTGGTGTGTCAAAAGGCCAAGGTGGAACATCAAAGGCCAGGAGGAGAGTTACTTCCTTTGGAGATTCCATTGTGGAAATGGGATAGCATCTCGATGGATTTCGTGTCGGGATTGCCAAGGACATCTACTGGTCATGATGCAATCTGGGTGATAGTGGATCGTTTGACCAAGTCGGCGCATTTCATTCCCGTGAATATGCGCTATTCGTTGGAAAAGCTCACCCAGTTGTACATCAAAGAAATTGTTCGTCTGCACGGTGTACCATCAAGCATTGTATCTGATCGTGATCCGAGGTTTACATCAAAGTTTTGGGAAGATCTGCATAGAGCCTTGGGTTCAAGATTGAAGCTGAGTTCTGCATACCATCCTCAGACTGATGGCCAAACGGAGAGGACTATTCAGTCACTGGAGGACATTTTGCGAGCCTGTGCGTTGGAAGGTCAAGGGAGCTGGGAACAGATGTTGCCACTCGTGGAATTCACTTACAACAACAGTTACCACACGAGTATTGGAATGGCACCATTTGAAGCTTTGTATGGGAGAAAGTGCCAGACGCCGTTATGCTGGTTTCAAGTGGGGGAGAATTCTCTGGTTGGACCAGATTTTGTGCAAGAGACCACGGAACAGATCAAGATGATTCAAAAGAAGATGAGGGCAGCTCAAAGTAGGCAAAAAAGCTATGCTGATAGAAGAAGGAAACCATTAGAGTTCGCCGAAGGAGACCATGTGTTTATTAGAATAGTACCAACCAAAGGTGTTAGTAGAGCCTTGAAAACTCAGAAACTATCACCTAAATTCATTGGTCCCTACCAAATTCTCAAAAGAATCGGCCCAGTAGCTTATCAGTTAGCCCTGCCTCCATCATTAGCTAACCTCCACAATGTGTTCCATGTGTCTCAGTTGAAGAAATATGTCCATGACCCCACCATTGTCCTTAGAATCCAACAGGATAACTTAGAAGTTCATGAGAACTTAACCTTCAAAGCTGTGCCAGTTCGCATCGAAGATCGAAGAATCAAGCAGCTTAGAGGGAAGGACATCCATCTGATCAAAGTTGTCTGGGTCTGCAGAGATGTAATAGAAGTATCTTGGGAACTAGAGGATAAGATGCGTCAGGATTATCCTGACTTGTTTGTATGAGTTGAATTTCGGGGACGAAATTCCTTGTAAGTGGGGGAGTAGTGTAACACCCCAAAATTTTAATCCCCGATTAATGAAATGTTAATTATAATTTAATTATAATTAATAGTTTTCAAATTAATCCTTGATTAAAATATGTGTGTATGTAATTAGCTTGCATGTGAGAAATTATTTAGTAAATAATTTAAATGCCTAAAATGTATATTTTGCATATTAGTCCCTGGGTTGGGACCTAGAAGCAATTATAGGAAAGATTTTGGAGGGAAAGTAAATAAAATAATTATTTTTCAAAATTTGGGAAAAATACTCGACTATTTTCTGAAAAACTCGAGTATTCTGGGTCAAACTGCACGAGTGAGTGCGTTAGGTGAGTCATCGCCAACGATTCCGTGTCGTTGACACGAAATCATCATCTTGCCACCACCCTAGTTGTCGTGTCGCACTGCATGAACCTTCTCCATGTCTATATAAGCTTATCAACCACGAATTCGTGGGAATTTTGCTCAATCTTGCTTGTGTTGACATAGTTAGGGTTTCGAATTCGTCTCGTTCGATTCTCTTTTGATTCTAAGTGTTAGGCTTTGAGTGATACACCAATACAAAGCTCACATCACGAGTTTGTATAGACACCAAAGTTGTGAGGTTTGAGTGTGTGGATTGAGAGAATCGAAGGCTTGAAGTGAAGCTGTCCTTGCTTGAGTTGGTGTCTGGAGCTTACTTTGATCATCGATTTCGGTAAGCTCGTGAATCCCTGAGTCTCAAACTTAATTCCTTTAGTTAGTTGATGTTGTATAGAGTCTAGAAATCTAATTTTCCCCAATTCTTATCTCTGTTTTGTGGGTAAACCAATTCGGTTTTGGTGATGCACTCAAAACTGCTCTGCATGTGAAGTTCAAGTTGATTTCTGGGTTTGGAGAGCTTTCTTTGGATTTCTTTCTGTTGATTCACATCTGAGAGGTAAGGGGAAGTAATTATATTCACTAGATAGAGATTAAATTCCATTATTTGTGTTAGAGAGCCACCAAGAGGCTCTAAGGGCTTAGATTGAATAGGAACTTTGGTTTGGAGACCAAGCTTTGCTCTAAAACTGTGTTGAGCAAGTTTTATACCATGCATGCAAGCTTAAATGACCATTGTTTTATGAGTGTTATGCTTATTTTGCAATTTGAGGTGTTGAGTTGCTAAATTGTGTAAATTATGCATAAATGGTTGATTCTCTGTCAAATTGGTTATTTGATATGAAATGAGTATTGCAACATGTTCAATATATGGTATGTGAACTACTGTGATCACTGGTTTGGATTAAAAGTGTTTATAAATTGAAATGGTATGTAAAAACCAAGTTTCACTCTGTTCTGTCTGCATATACTCGAGTATTTGGCTTAACACTCGAGTATTTCGTGGTGCACCAGAGTGAAAATTGGCGCACCAACTTGGGAATCAGATTGAACACTCGAGTAATGTATGAACTACTCGAGTATTCTGGGTAATGGAATACTCGAGTATCTCATGAAATACTCGAGTACATTTATAAAAACCTGAAACCCTAAATCTCTGAAAAGACATGAACGACTCGAGTATAATTATGAACCACTCGAGTAGAATCTGGAAAATGATAAACTACTCGAGTATTTTGGAGAAAACTCGAGTATTTTTAGTCAGATACTTAAAAATACCATTTTCAATTCTAAGTCATTTTGTAACTCTTAGAGGTCAATAAACCAAGTGATCCTGGACTTAGAGGAAATTGATTGACGTTATGATGTTTTCATTTGAATAATGATACGTTGCTCGGGAGGCACGTAATGTATTAATAAAAGGATAAAACGTCAATCAATCTCTTTTAAGTAAGGTAATGCATTCATTCTGGAGTTTGGTTGGTAGGACGTATATCATGTTTTTGATAAACATGTGGAGGGCCTCTGGGAGTGCCAATACGCTTGCTTGATGACACGTCGTTGACGTGGTCGGCTGAGGGAATGCCGATATGGTTATACCGTTTGGATGACGGTCCGTTTGGATGACGGGATATGCTCGGGTGGCATGGATACCAAGCTTGTCGTGTACATTCTAGGTGAATGTACGAATTGTTGTATACCTAGGAATACAACGCACTGTTGAGTGCTGGGTTGTCAGGGATGGACGTCAGAGAGTGACATAGTGTGATGGAGATAGGCTTGAGAGCTAAAGTCATGCATCATGCCACTCATTTAAATTAATGGTGATAAATGAAATAAGTGTGAGCATCCTATGTGCATTCATTAAATGCTAAGTGTTATATGTGATTGCTATTAATTGATGCATTATTATCTTTCATATGTTGCATGATTTATTCTCTATTGGTTATGTGTATAGAATTGCTTACCCCTATGCCCTTGTAGGTGATGTCTCGTTACATTGCTTGCATCGAGATCCGGCCACTTCCTAGTGGCGTATGGATCTATGAGGACCATCGCGCGGTGTATGAGGGGGAGGTAGAGTTCACATTCTACCACCCTAACCCGCTGATGCGATTCCGTCCTCGTAGGTTTAGGATTCCCATCATATACACTATGCATGTACCCCCGTTTTATACTTATCATGGACCACCTCCCATGCGACCAACTCGCTCTTACCATAGTTTTCATTTTCGACCTACCCGCTCTCACCCTTTTACTTCGAGAGTTGTCCGCGAGGAGACTCCCCCTTCTTATCCGAGGAGCCCCGTCAGGGTTTCACCATCACCTGACCCGGTACCCAGTGGTAGGGTACACTCTCCTTCGGATGAGATCGAGGAGGATCCGGTGGAGGACGAGAGTGGGAGCGAGCCTGTCGTGCATTCTACTGGGAGTTACTGGAGGGACGATGATCCCTAGGTACATGTATATGGTGTATGATGTGGATCCGAGGATCCAGTGTGTGGAGGAGATGTGCTGCTGCTGCTGTGATGATGATGCTACTACCTTATTACCTATGCTTTTGGGAGACTACTGCTGCTACTACTACTGCATCTGATGCTGATGGATCTACGTGACTATCCCTGGGGTTGTATTTTGATGATGTATATATTGTACATATGTTTTACTCTAGGGTTATAGTATCATAGTGATGTAGATATGTTTATATGGACTTGCTATATTTTGGAACTTAGTGACTTATCTCATGGACTATGTATGTATGACTCTTTCGTATATATGAAAATCTATGTTTATATTATATCAGTTGCATAGTCCAGTAATTTCCGCTTACTCTGATTTAACTTATAAATGAGCTCGGCTATAAGTATTAATTGACGGTATCAGTTTTATTGAAAAAAGTATGGGTAGCTTCAATTGATTGTAAAATGTAAAGAAATTTCTAAAGAATGAATGTTATCCTGCTTGAGAAAAGGTTTTAGAAATCGCCGAACTCGATACAAGTGTTTTAAAGGATTTTAGAATTTATTCTCCAAGAGTTCCATTAGATGAATTGTGCACCCGCTTTAAAGAAAATTTTATTACCATATTTTCTTAGCTCACAAGTCCATATGTTATCCAATATAAAGCATAAATACTATATTATATTTGGGTAATCCGGAAGGGTGTCACACTTAGTGGTATCAGAGCAAAAGTCAGATCCTGTAGTAGTAGAAGTGGTTCCAGAAAGGTAGCCATCAACATCAAGCAGGTATCTCCAAAGTATTTAGTACTTTGAATGTTATTAAATTACTCATTGAGTTTTGTATTACCCCTGATTTGTTTGCATCTTGTCTCTTTTGAGTACAAGACGCAATTGATTGTAGATCTAATAAGCTTAGGATAGAGCCTTAGTATAGGTGGTGTAATGGAAGTTTCTTTAAGTTCAACACATGTGACCGTAAGCCCATAGCGCAGGTCTAATATAGCAACTAGAAACCAAAATCACACCAACGCGATGTTGGAGCGAATCACCACGGTATTGGAAGCCATGCAAAGGCAGTCTCAGCAACCATCTCAACCGGCTAATCCGCCCCATCAGTGTAATATGGGAAACACTGAGGCGAAGACTCTGGCTGATTTTAGGAGCTGCAATCCCCCAAAGTTTGAAGGAGGATTTAAACCGGAGGAAGCCAACAGATGGATTCATACTATGGACAAGATTTTGAGGACGTTGGAATGTTCGGATGCTCAGAAGGTGGCATATGCAACCTATATGCTGGAGGATGAGGCTGAGAATTGGTGGAATCACACCATGCAGCTTTTACAATATGAAGGAAGGGAGATAAGTTGGGGAGTATTTATGGAGAAGTTTCTCCAGAAGTATTTTCCTGAGGATCTGAGAAGGAAGAAGGAGGTGGAGTTTCTGCAGTTGAAGCAAGGGAACTTGAGTGTGGGCGAGTACGCGGCAAGGTTTGAAGAACTGATGAAGTACTCTCCATACTACCAGAACAATCCAGACGAGAGGAGCAAGTGCATCAAGTTTGAAGGTGGATTGAGGCCAAAGTTGAAGTCAATTTTCAGCTATCAGCGGATTCAAAGTTTTCCTGCACTCGTGGACATGTGTAGGATGTATGAAGACGACACCAAAGCTGAGGAGGTGCAAGTCTTGGAAAAGAAGGACAATCAGAGCTATGGACCTCAGAGGCGTAAAGGTTCCAACAACCGAGGCAAAGGTCCATATGATCGCCGAGGGACAGGTAAGGGAAAAGCTGGTGGTTCTGATAGAAGGGACTATCGGAGCGAGGCTCCATTCTACGACAAGTGCAAGCGCAATCACTATGGCCGTGTGTGTTGGGGGACAAGTGGTTGCTTTAATTGTGGAAAGTCGGGGCATTTTTCAAGAGATTGCAAAGAACCGGCCAAAGTCAACTCCAGAGAAACTGCAGATAGACCGGTGACTCAAGGAAGGGTCTTCACCCTTAGTGGTGTGGAAGCGAATCGATCTTCTGATCTGGTGCAAGGTAAATACTTGCTTAATGGTCAGTTTTGCCATGTTTTGTTTGACTCTGGTGCAACGCATTCATTTGTTTCATATGAATGTGTAAACCGTTTAGGCTTGCTCATGTCTGAAATGCCTTATGTTCTTAAAGTAGAAACTCCTACCAATGTTCCTGTAATTGTTTCTAGAGCATGTCTTAACTGTTGTATAGAAGTGTTAGGACGGACCTATGAAGTAGATTTGATCTGCTTACCCTTAGCACAATTAGATGTGATCTTGGGGATGGACTGGTTAAGTCAGAACCAAGTGATCATTGACTGTGATAGAAAACTGGTAACCTATAGAAACCCAAAACCATCTGGTTACGTGTGTCTGTTCAATGCTGACATGGAGGAAGTTGATCCGAAGATGGAAGAGATTCCTGTTGTCTGAGAGTTTCCGGAAGTGTTTGCTGACGAGATTCCTGGTCTGCCACCAAGAAGAGAGATTGAATTCGGTATCGACCTAATTCCAGGAGCTGGTCCCATTTCTATCGCTCCCTATAGAATGGCACCACCGGAAATGGCGGAAATGAAGAAGCAGATTGAGGAGCTGCTGCAGAAACAGATGATTTGACCAAGCGTGTCACCTTGGGGTGCTCCTGTCTTATTCGTCAAAAAGAAAGATGGTAGCATGAGGATGTGCATAGACTATCGGCAGCTGAATAAGGTCACCATCAAGAACAAGTATCCGTTGCTGCGGATAGATGACCTTATGGATCAAGTTCGTGGGGCTTCAGTATTTTCCAAGATTGATTTGAGGTCAGGGTACCATCAGATCAGAATTAGAGAAGAGGATATCTCTAAAACTGCATTTCGATCTCGATACGGACATTATGAGTACGTCGTGATGCCGTTCGGATTGACTAATGCACCAGCTATCTTCATGGACTACATGAATCGAATCTTTAGACCTTATCTAGATTCGTTCGTGGTTGTGTTCATTGATGATATTCTCATTTACTCTAAGAGCCCGGAGGAGCATGCCGAACACTTGAGGATAGTGTTGAGCATCCTAAAGGAGAAGCAATTGTATGCCAAACTTACAAAGTGTGAGTTCTGGCTGAAGGAGGTTAAGTTCTTGGGGCATGTGATTTCAGACAAAGGAATAGCCGTTGATCCGACGAAGGTAAGTTCGGTTTTGCAATGGGAGCAACCAAAGTCGGTCACGGAAGTCAGAAGCTTCCTTGGTTTGGTTGGTTATTATAGAAGGTTTATCGAAGGTTTCTCGAAGATCGCACTGCCTCTGACGAAGTTGACTCAGAAAGATCAACCATTTCTATGGGATGAGAAATGTGAAAGGAGTTTTCAAGAGTTGAAGGAAAGGTTGACATCGTCTCCTGTATTGGTTCTGCCCGATACACAAAAGAGTTTTGATGTGTATTGTGACGTGTCGAAACAAGGTCTTGGGTGTGTTTTGATGCAAGAAGGGCAAGTCGTCGCTTATGTCTCGAGACAGCTAAAAGTTCATGAAATGAACTATCCAACCCACGATCTGGAGTTGGCAGCTGTGGTGTTTGCCTTAAAGATTTGGAGGCACTATCTCTATGGCACTACGTTCCGGGTGTTCAGTGACCATAAGAGGTTAAAGTACCTCTTTGATCAAAAGGAGTTGAATATGAGGCAACACCGATGGATGGAGTTTTTGAAGGATTATGAGTTTGAACTCCATTATCATCCTGGAAAAGCCAATGTTGTGGCAGATGCATTGAGTAGGAAGACAATGCACATCAGTGCAATGATGGTCAGAGAAGCTGCACTGATAGAGGAATTCTGGGATTTGAGTCTGACGATGCAAGTGGAGCCGACAAGTATCAAGATGGGGATGCTGCAGATTGCTAATGAGTTTCTACAGAAGATTCGGGAATTGCAAGGCAAGGATGAGAAGCTCATAGAAAAGAGGAAGTTGATGGAAGAAGGCAAGGAATTGGAGTTTCAAGAAGGGAAGGATGAAATCCTTCGCTTTAAAACAAGGATTTGTGTGCCTGATGATTTAGAAGTAAGAAGGGTGATTCTGGACGAAGCACATAAGAGTAAGATGAGTATGCATCCGGGAGCTACCAAAATGTACCAGGACTTAAAGAAGCTATTTTGGTGGCCTGGTCTGAAGAAAGACATAGCTGAGTATGTGGCCTGTTGATTGGTGTGTCAAAAGGCCAAGGTGGAACATCAAAGGCCAGGAGAAGAGTTACTTCATTTGGAGATTCCATTGTGGAAATGGGATAGCATCTCGATGGATTTCGTGTCGGGATTGCCAAGGACATCTACTGGTCATGATGCAATCTGGGTGATAGTGGATCGTTTGACCAAGTCGGCGCATTTCATTCCCGTGAATATGCGCTATTCGTTGGAAAAGCTCACACAGTTGTACATCAAAGAAATTGTTCGTCTGCACGGTGTACCATCAAGCATTGTATCTGATCGTGATCCGAGGTTTACATAAAAGTTTTGGGATGATCTGCATAGAGCCTTGGGTTCAAGATTGAAGCTGAGTTCTGCATACCATCCTCAGACTGATGGCCAAACGGAGAGGACTATTCAGTCACTGGAGGACATTTTGCGAGCCTGTGCGTTGGAAGGTCAAGGGAGCTGGGAACAGATGTTGCCACTCGTGGAATTCACTTACAACAACAGTTACCACACGAGTATTGGAATGGCACCATTTGAAGCTTTGTATGGGAGAAAGTGCCAGACGCCGTTATGCTGGTTTCAAGTGGGGGAGAATTCTCTGGTTGGACTAGATTTTGTGCAAGAGACCACGGAACAGATCAAGATGATTCAAAAGAAGATGAGGGCAGCTCAAAGTAGGCAGAAAAGCTATGCTGATAGAAGAAGGAAACCATTAGAGTTCGCCGAAGGAGACCATGTGTTTATTAGAATAGTACCAACCAAAGGTGTTAGTAGAGCCTTGAAAACTCAGAAACTATCACCTAAATTCATTGGTCCCTACCAAATTCTCAAAAGAATCGGCCCAGTAGCTTATCAGTTAGCCCTGCCTCCATCATTAGCTAACCTCCACAATGTGTTCCATGTGTCTCAGTTGAAGAAATATGTCCATGACCCCACCATTGTCCTTAGAATCCAATCGGATAACTTAGAAGTTCATGAGAACTTAACCTTCAAAGCTGTGCCAGTTCGCATCGAAGATCGAAGAATCAAGCAGCTTAGAGGGAAGGACATCCATCTGATTAAAGTTGTCTGGGTCTGCGGAGATGTAATAGAAGCATCTTGGGAACTAGAGGATAAGATGCGTCAGAATTATCCTGACTTGTTTGTATGAGTTGAATTTCGGGGACGAAATTCCTTGTAAGTGGGGGAGTAGTGTAACACCCCAAAATTTTAATCCCCGATTAATGAAATGTTAATTATAATTTAATTATAATTAATAGTTTTCAAATTAATCCTTGATTAAAATATGTGTGTATGTAATTAGCTTGCATGTGAGAAATTATTTAGTAAATAATTTAAATGCCTAAAATGTATATTTTGCATATTAGTCCCTGGGTTGGGACCTAGAAGCAATTATAGGAAAGATTTTGGAGGGAAAGTAAATAAAATAATTATTTTTCAAAATTTGGGAAAAATACTCGAGTATTTTCTGAAAAACTCGAGTATTTTGGGTCAAACTGCACGAGTGAGTGCGTTTGGTGAGTCACCGCCAACGATTCCGTGTCGTTGACACGAAATCATCATCTTGCCACCACCCTAGTTGTCGTGTCGCACTGCATGAACCTTCTCCATGTCTATATAAGCTTATCAACCACGAATTCGTGGGAATTTTGCTCAATCTTGCTTGTGTTGACATAGTTAGGGTTTCGAATTCGTCTCGTTCGATTCTCTTTTGATTCTAAGTGTTAGGCTTTGAGTGATACACCAATACAAAGCTCACATCACGAGCTTTGTATAGACACCAAAGTTGTGAGGTTTGAGTGTGTGGATTGAGAGAATCGAAGGCTTGAAGTGAAGCTGTCCTTGCTTGAGTTGGTGTCTGGAGCTTACTTTGATCATCGATTTCGGTAAGCTCGTGAATCCCTGATTCTCAAACTTAATTCCTTTAGTTAGTTGATGTTGTATAGAGTCTAGAAATCTAATTTTCCCCAATTCTTATCTCTGTTTTGTGGGTAAACCAATTCGGTTTTGGTGATGCACTCAAAACTGCTCTGCATGTGAAGTTCAAGTTGATTTCTGGGTTTGGAGAGCTTTCTTTGGATTTCTTTCTGTTGATTCACATCTGAGAGGTAAGGGGAAGTAATTATATTCACTAGATAGAGATTAAATTCCATTATTTGTGTTAGAGAGCCACCAAGAGGCTCTAAGGGCTTAGATTGAATAGGAACTTTGGTTTGGAGACCAAGCTTTGCTCTAAAACTGTGTTGAGCAAGTTTTATACCATGCATGCAAGCTTAAATGACCATTGTTTTATGAGTGTTATGCTTATTTTGCAATTTGAGGTGTTGAGTTGCTAAATTGTGTAAATTATGCATAAATGGTTGATTCTCTGTCAAATTGGTTATTTGATATGAAATGAGTATTGCAACATGTTCAATATATGGTATGTGAACTACTGTGATCACTGGTTTGGATTAAAAGTGTTTAGAAATTGAAATGGTTTGTAAAAACCAAGTTTCACTCTGTTCTGTCTGCATATACTCGAGTATTTGGCTTAACACTCGAGTATTTCGTGGTGCACCAGAGTGAAAATTGGCGCACCAACTTGGGAATCAGATTGAACACTCGAGTAATGTATGAACAACTCGAGTATTCTGGGTAATGGAATACTCGAGTATCTCATGAAATACTCGAGTACATTTATAAAAACCTGAAACCCTAAATCTCTGAAAAGACATGAACGACTCGAGTATAATTATGAACCAATCGAGTAGGATCTGGAAAATGATAAACTACTCGAGTATTTTGGAGAAAACTCGAGTATTTTTAGTCAGATACTTAAAAATACTATTTTCAATTCTAAGTCATTTTGTAACTCTTAGAGGTCAATAAACCAAGTGATCCTGGACTTAGAGGAAATTGATTGACGTTATGATGTTTTCATTTGAATAATGATACGTTGCTCGGGAGGCACGTAATGTATTAATAAAAGGATAAAACGTCAATCAATCTCTTTTAAGTAAGGTAATGCATTCATTCTGGAGTTTGGTTGGTAGGACGTATATCATGTTTTTGATAAACATGTGGAGGGCCTCTGGGAGTGCCAATACGCTTGCTTGATGACACGTCGTTGACGTGGTCGGCTGAGGGAATGCCGATATGGTTATACCGTTTGGATGACGGTCCGTTTGGATGACGGGATATGCTCGGGTGGCATGGATACCAAGCTTGTCGTGTACATTCTAGGTGAATGTACGAATTGTTGTATACCTAGGAATACAACGCACTGTTGAGTGCTGGGTTGTCAGGGATGGACGTCAGAGAGTGACATAGTGTGATGGAGATAGGCTTGAGAGCTAAAGTCATGCATCATGCCACTCATTTAAATTAATTGTGATAAATGAAATAAGTGTGAGCATCCTATGTGCATTCATTAACTGCTAAGTGTTATATGTGATTGCTATTAATTGATGCATTATTATCTTTCATATGTTGCATGATTTATTCTCTATTGGTTATGTGTATAGAATTGCTTACCCCTATGCCCTTGTAGGTGATGTCTCGTTACATTGCTTGCATCGAGATCCGGCCACTTCCTAGTGGCGTATGGATCTATGAGGACCATCGCGCGGTGTATGAGGGGGAGGTAGAGTTCACATTCTACCACCCTAACCCGCTGATGCGATTCCGTCCTCGTAGGTTTAGGATTCCCATCATATACACTATGCATGTAGCCCCGTTTTATACTTATCATGAACGACCTCCCATGCGACCAGCTCGCTCTTACCATAGTTTTCATTTTCGACCTACCCGCTCTCACCCTTTTACTTCGAGAGTTGTCCGCGAGGAGACTCCCCCTTCTTATCCGAGGAGACCCGTCAGGGTTTCACCATCACCTGACCCGGTACCCAGTGATAGGGTACACTCTCCTTCGGATGAGATCGAGGAGGATCCGGTGGAGGACGAGAGTGGGAGCCAGCCTGTCGTGCATTCTACTGGGAGTGATTGGAGGGACGATGATCCCTAGGTACATGTATATGGTGTATGATGTGGATCCGAGGATCCAGTGTGTGGAGGAGATGTGTTGCTGCTGCTGTGATGATGATGCTACTACCTTATTACCTATGCTTTTGGGAGACTACTGCTGCTACTACTACTGCATCTGATGCTGATGGATCTACGTCACTATCCCTGGGGTTGTATTTTGATGATGTATATATTGTAAATATGTTTTACTCTAGGGTTATAGTATCATAGTGATGTAGATCTGTTTATATGGACTTGCTATATTTTGGAACTTAGTGACTTATCTCATGGACTATGTATGTATGACTCTTTCGTATATATGAAAATCTATGTTTATATTATATCAGTTACATAGTCCAGTAATTTCCGCTTACTCTGATTTAACTTATAAATGAGCTCGGTTATAAGTATTAATTGACGGTATCAGTTTTATTGAAAAAGTATGGGTAGCTTCAATTGATTGTAAAATGTAAAGAAATTTCTAAAGAACGAATGTTATCCTGCTTGAGAAAAGGTTTTAGAAATCGCCGAACTCGATACAAGTGTTTTAAAGGATTTTAGAATTTATTCTCCAAGAGTTCCATTAGATGAATTGTGCACCCGCTTTAAAGAAAATTTTATTACCATATTTTCATAGCTCACAAGTCCATATATTATCCAATATAAAGCATAAATACTATATTATATTTGGGTAATCCGGAAGGGTGTCACAGTATGCACTTATATACAGTACCTTTATTCAGAGGAAAACTTATAAGATTACTGCACTCACTGAGTCATCCGAGTTCGTCCGAGTTATTAATACGAGGTTTTAAACACCAATGTTTTGGGTACAAGTTTTTTAGGTCCGATCAGGCCGAAATACAACAAGTTGGTAAAGGACTTGTATTGTCAAAAGTAGTTTTACTTAGAAACGACCTCGGACGCAGCATGTATGCGACAAGTTAAAACAAGAACTTGCATAAAAGTCTCAATATGCCACAAGTCTCAAACACTTGCATTATTTCTTAAAAGCCTTTCTGGTGACCACCTAACCAATCGCAATTCGGATCCGAGGTCGAACGAATAAACATGCAACGAGTTGGTAAAGAAAAACTCGCGTTCGTGCAACAAGTTAAAGAAAAGGCTTGCATAACTCCGACCTCGGACATAGTACATATGCAACGAGTTAGAATAAAAACTTGCATAAATATAACATGCAACAGGTTGAAATTAGAAAGGACTTGCATAGAAATAAAATGTTATACACAATAAAGCAAAGTATAACCCAACGTTGTCAAACATGTTATAAAAAAGAACATAGACAAATCATAAGCTGCCCAGCATAAGGGACTTACGCTGCCTCATCCTCGACATCAGAAAGGACAACCGAGCGCGGGTCGAACTCCTCATCCATTTTCTCAACCAAAGGGTTGGGCAGATTCTCTTCAGGCTTGTCCAGGTCAACCTCGGCCCCTCCCCTTCCATAATCAACCATCTTTCCATCTTCCACTCCGAACCCGGTAGATGCGCCGACATACCGAATTCGGAGCCCCTGGTTCATATGAAGAATCTGCTTAACCGCACTGGTGAAAACCTTGCTTGCCACCCTTTCAAGGTCGAAGTCCGACTCGGATGCTGCCACCTTATGCTTAAGAGCTTGAGCAGCCCTCTTCTTCAGCAAATTCCTAACTTTTTCCACCTCGGCAAGGCTCTCCTGCCGACCAGCCTCCTTAGCATTTGCTTTGGCTTGGGCCAATCTTCTTCATGTCTTTTTTGAAGCTCCTCCATTTGAGCTTGAGCAGCCCTCTTCTTCAGCAAATTGTGTATTTTATGCATAAATGATTGATTCTCTGTCAAATTTGTTATTTGATATGAAATGAGTATTGTAACATGTTCAATACATGGTATATGAACTATTGTGATCATTGGTTTGGGTTAAAAATGTTTAGAAATTGGAATGGTATGTAAAAACCAAGTTATCAGTCTGTTCTGTCTGCAAATACTCGAGTATATGGCTTAACACTCGAGTATTTCGTGGTGCACCAGTGTGAAAATTGGTGCGCCAACTCGAGAATCAGGCTTGGCACTCGAGTATTTCAGATGCAGCAAGAGTAAAAATTGATGAAAAACTCGAGTAATACATGAACTACTCGAGTATTCTGGGTAATGAACTACTCGAGTATCTCATGAATTACTCAAGTATATTTATGAAGATCTAAAAACTTAAATCTCTAAAAAGACATGAACGACTCGAGTATAATTATGAACCACTTGAGTAAAATCTGGAAACTGATGAATTACTCGAGTATTATGGAAAACACTCGAGTATTTTTAGTCAGAAACTTAAAAGAATACCATTTCCAATTCTAAACCATTTTGTAACACGTAAAGGACAATAAACCAAGTGATCCCAGACTTAAAGGAAAATTGATTGACGTTATGATGTTTTCATTTGAATAATGATACGTTGCTCGGGAGGCACGTAAGGTATTAATAAAAGGATAAAACATCAATCAATTCCTTTTAAGTAAAGTATGCATTCATTCTGGAGTTTGGATGGTAGGACGTATATCATGTTTTTGGTAAACATGTGGAGGGCCTCTGGGAGTGCCAATATGCTTGCTTGATGACACGTCGTTGACGTGGTCGGCTGAGTGGATGCCGATATGGTTATACCGTTTGGATGACGGTCCGTTTGGATGACGGGATATGCTCGGGTGGCATGGATTCCAAGCTTGTCGTGTACATTCTAGGTGAATGTACGAATTGTTGTATACCTAGGAATACAACGCACTGTTGAGTGCTGGGTTGTTAGGGATGGACGTCAGAGAGTGACATAGAATGATGGAGATAGGCTTGAGAGCTAAATTCATGCATCATGCCAGTCATTTGCATTAATTGTGATAAATGAAATAAGTGTGAGCGTCCTACTTGCATTCAATACTTGCTAAGTGCTAAATGTGATTGCTATTTATGATTGCATATTTACATATTCACATTGTACAATTTATTCTCTATTGATTATGTGTATAGACATGCTTACCCTTATGCCTTTGTAGGTGATGTCTCGTTACATTGCTTGCATCGAGATCCGACCATTTCCTAGTGGCACATGGATCTATGAGGACCATCGCGCGGTGTAACATCCCCAAGTTTCGATTCCCATTTAGACTAGTTATTAGAGGTAAGTTAGTGTTAAGTGTTTATAATGTGTTTAGGATGTAGAATTTGGCTAAGAGAAGGATTATGTAGAGAGGTAATAGGTTTAGAGAGTGTAGAGAAAGGAATATGTTAGGTTAAATTAAGAGTTTAAATTAATCATTTAAGAATTAGGAGCATAGGATCCTTAGAAATTAGGAATAAATTATCCATAGCTCTAAATCCAATTTCCAGCGTTGGATGTTAAGATTAGTGTCTTAGGAAGCTTGTCTCAAAATTTGAGCAAGATCCAACGGTTAACGATGAAGTTATGGCTATTTGAATACGAGTGATGCTGTCAGTTTTGAACATTGGACATCTATGTGAGACTTGGCACATCGATGTTGGACATCGATATCCATGAGGTGGACATCGATGTCCACGACTCTGCAAAACCAAATTTAAGTCAGTAAACATGAATTTCATTCATTCTTCACCATTTCCTCTTCCCTCTTCCGCGAGCTCTCTCTCCCTCCCTCAACCCTAATGCTTCCAATCGACCAAATCACACCAAATAACATGAAATCAACCCCACAAATCATCTCCCCATCACTTGCATATGTGTTTTCCTTCTCCAAATTACATATTTCCATCACTTCCTCTAAAATCCCCAAATTGGGAACCAAAACCCTAACTCCTTCAATCCACCACATGGAGTCTTAAGATCAATAAAGGGAGCTTAGAATATGTTGGAAACAAGGGTTGGAGTGCTAAGGAGCTAGGAATCGGAGTTGGTAAGTGGGTTCCAAGAGAACCCCAATTTCTCTTCTTCTCTTCAAAAGGTAAGGGGTGTGTTACCTTGCTTTAGAGAGTATTTTCTGGTTAGTTATAATACCTGCTAAGAATATATGGGTATGTTTGTGATTGAATTTTAGGGTAATTAATCGAAACTAAAAGTAAAGGAGGAAAATAAACTAAAGAAAATCTAATTGAATATTGTGATTTGAAATAGGTGTTTTAAGTATAAAATGTAAATATGAATATGCTGGGACTGTACTTAAGTTGATTGTAGGTGATGATACGTTGAATGATAAAATGATATGCTAATTAAAGATAAAAATGGGAAATTGAATTGCAAGAGGATATGTATAATCAATTATGTGTTATGGTGTGATGTGGATAACTATGAACATTTTAAATGTTTGACTGACTAATTGCAATACATGTGTAAATGTGGATATTTGTTATTTGATGTGATGGTTTGTTGTTGTATAATAATGATAAGTAGAAACATTATAAATGCTTGAATGTAACTAAATTGAATTATAAAAATAATTAAGGTTGCAGCTATGATTGATCATTGGGACACACCGACCCATTAGGTGCCCTGTTAGGTGACAAGTTACCCATTAGGTACAAGTTACCCATCCAGGTGAAAATGACCTATTAGGCCCCGTAAATGACTCGTTAGGCGGGTGTACCCAATGGATAAATCATGCTGCACAAATAATAAACGAATGTAAAAGAGAAAGAGTACAAGTGGAAGTAAAAGAGCTAAAATTATGTTTTTCGTCCTAACGGGTGTCAACCGTGGCCTAATAGGTGGAAATGACCTGGATTGGGTGAAAATCCTAGTGGGTGAGAAATGACCTAACAGGTGCTCTAATTCCTAATGGTGATAAAGAGATGAAAATGTTGAAAAGATGAGAGGAGGTCAAGAATGAAAGAAAATGAAAAGGGAAACCAAATGATAAGTAATGAGAAGTATAAACGAAATATGAAATGAATTTCTAAAGTGTGAATGCATGATGTGTGTATGGGGATAAATTGTGCTATATGATCTAATTGATAATGGTTGAATTGTGAATGTACATGTGATAATATTTTGTTATGCTTTAATCTTATTCGTTATATGTATAACCTATGTGGTGGTATGAGGTACCTTCCGATGTGGAGGTGAAGTACCCACCGGCCAAATTGTATGAGGTACCTTCCGGTGTGGAGGTGAAGTACCCATAGGCCAAACCATATGAGGTACCTTCCTGTGTGGAGGTGAAGTACAACGGTATGAGGTACCTTCCGGTGTGGAGGTGAAGTACAATGGTATGAGGTACCTTCCGGTGTGGAGGTGAAGTACCCATAGGCCCAATCGTATGAGGTACCTTCCGGTGTGGAGGTGAAGTACCCATAGGCCAAACCGTATGAGGTACCTTCCTGTGTGGAGGTGAAGTACGGTATGAGGTACCTTCCGGTGTGGAGGTGAAGTACCCAATGGCCAATTTGTATGAGGTACCTTCCGGTGTGGAGGTGAAGTACCCATAGGCCCAATCGTATGAGGTACCTTCCGGTGTGGAGGTGAAGTACAATGCTAAGAGATATATCTTAAAAATGAAATGGAAAATGAATTATAATAATGATACAGAACTTGAAATGATGTTTTAGGATTATCTGCAAAAGACTAAATAATTATGAGATACAATGGTATGAGATACATCTTTATGAAATGGAAATATAAATGGAATTGTATGTTGGGAAATTAGAACGTGAAAGGTAAATGAAGAAGAGAATGTGAAATATAAAAGTAAATAAGTGATGTGTTTGGAATAGGTGAAATTAGTAATTGATCATGGGTGTGAGAGGGTTATACACTAGATAGTTGATAGGAGGATGAGATTAATGAGACAAATATGGCAAAGCTAATATGGACATAATTAACAAGAGATGAAGAAATGAAATTATTGTGTGTGTTTGAGCATGCTGGTTTGACTAAATGGAAATATTTGTGCTATGTGCTAATTGTGTTTGACTTGGTAGGTTATTATGTCTAGTTAGAAACTACTTTCTATTTCATGTGTAAAGCTCACCCTTAAAACCATTTTTCAGGTACTGAGCTTGGAGCTTGCATAGTTTCTAGCCGAGCAGGTTGAACCTCCACTACGTGGAGTGTTCGTTTATTATTTTATGAGCGGACTGTAGTTTTAGCTATGTTAAAAACAATTATTTTGTAATTTAAAGATATGTATTAGTTGTACGCCCCTATTTGGGATATTCGGGGCATTAGGATCTATTTCTGGATAATAATTAAATGTTTATGTTTTAAAGTTGTTCTGGTCTGAACAGGTGCAAACAGGAAATTTTAGGGAAAGTTCGAAAAACAGAGGAAACTCTGTCGGATTTTCATCGAAATTTTCAAGTCCATATTTTTATAAATCTTAAATTAACTAAATATATGTGAGGGTGTTACATTATGGTATCAGAGCAGTTTCTTCTCGGCTGTGGAGTATGGATTTCCTACTCCCAAAGGGTTACTCCACATGAGAGTAACTAACCAATAGTTAGCTTAGTAGCCTATTGCAATAGTGAATGCATGCATATCTAGTTAAAGTTAACATAGTTTAGTAGTATTAATAGAATAATGTTAGTGATAGTTTAGCAATCTTCAGTTCAAAGTGGGCTAAGTAAAATTTTCAATTGTAGCTTTGTTGTACTTTGAAGGAGACCGAAAGTAGAGACTAAGGGAAGTGATAACTCCCAACGGGTCAGAGCATGAAATCGCTACCCCAACGGGATGAACCAAACCTTAGTTTTGAGTTAAGTAAGTCAACATCTAATATGACGAATAAATTGAAACTTTTATTTAAAATGTTTTCAAAGCCTTCTTTCGGATGGAGGATGAGTCATTTCTTTTAATTATTATTTGATTGGAACTCAGGTTGTACAAAAATGGTATTATCTCTAAGGTAATGTAGAATCCAGATGGGCCCCTCGAGGTTTACATTTCATTGGAAGATGACATCATGGAGTCCTTGAAGTCCAATGAAATAATTGTCAAATTTCTTTTCTATGAATAAGAATAGGATAGGTATTAGAGGTCATTTCATCATAGACACCCGAGCATTCTCTATCAGAGTGCGCAACGGAAGTGAATAGGTGTCAACCCAGTGTATTTGCCTTTAACTTTGAGGACCGAATGTCATCTTCTGTGAAACCTAAGTGCCTTCTACAATTCCACATTGTGTTGGTGATGAATACACTACAATTGAAAAGTATAAATGTGTTTTTTTTTGCATCAAACTATTTTAAGACTTTATTTTGAAAAGTATTAGTAATATGAATTCTAATAAATGTCAAGCATACTATTATTCTAATATTTTCCAATATGTGGAAGTGATTCAAACTTTGATAATTGGTCGAATGTCGTAGCATCACTTTTTAAACATGTATTGTTAACAAAGTGAATTCCTAAGTAATGGAATAATGGTGTAGTTTATTCTTGGATTACACAAGTGTCAATTAAATAGGAATTCACCGAACACGACATACATCAATTTGAAACGAAATTTGAACTTCAAAGTTGAAATAAAAGGAAAAGCATTTATTAAAAATTTGAAAATACGGATGAAATTCAATTTCACCCGATACATGCATTCCTTTTATTTGAGTTTGATGATCATTGAGGTCCCTCATTTTTCTTTGACAAAGGATTAATTCCAAAAACCAAGGTGAAATGATTTTGGGAAATCTCCATGAGTACTTTGAACTTTTGGATGCTTGACATATTCTTTATCCTCCAATAATTTTGCTAAAGTTTTAAAACGAAAACTAATTTATAAATTACAAAAAAGTTTTTTTTTCCTATTGTTGGTAAAATGTAATTTCTGAAAGTTCTTTACCACCAAAGACCAAATCTTTTCCTTACAAGTTAGAACTCCTTTGTTTTATAGTATGATGTGGAATTGAGAAATGCAAAGGACAGTAACAAGGTGGGTTAAAGGCAACGTATCTAGCATAGAGTGAGATTCAAGTCTAGAATCTCAATTTAAGGTTAGGGATGCTATGTCTCTTCCGTTGAGTTCACACAGAACTCAAGGGAAAGGTGTGGATATTATTGAACAAGATATATTCTGTAATCACAAACAAATTTCAAACCAATGTTAATTATTTCATGGAATGTAGTTTGTTGGATATTAAAGTCCCAATCCTAATATCCATTATAAAAATCTTAGCACCAGAGTCTAGATAGTAATTAGAGGGTTTCAATTAAGGCCCTAAGATAGCAAGCAATTGTGCTAAACCCTAACCCACGAAACCAACTAGAAAACCTTGCACCCTATGTGAGAAATCGACAAGCATAGGTCTAGTGAGAGTCCTAAGCTTGAGGAGTTTTCGTTTAGCATGGGCTGTAGAACTTAAATAGGGTGAGGAGTAAACTAAGCGATAGAAGTTAAGTTCGTCTTCGTTGAGTGTTAGAGTTTAAACCTTAGGAATATGGATATAGATAGATGTACATAGGAAGTGAGTTTTGTTTGTTTTAGAGTTATTGATTTGTGTGTGCTTGTGAATTGTATATAAATATATTTATATTCAAATTTTCTAAGAATATATATACTGAATTAAATTATTGTTGGAGCTATTTGGTTTTGCATTCTTTCATCCTAGTTCCAACTCTCGATATTTTTATAAACCATTCCTTATCAACCAAGCATCAAAGTAAATCTTCAAAATTAATGGCCTATATTTTTGGGCATTGCCATCTCTCACTTTAACTCATTTTTTATACATACATGTACATAAATAAAGCATATATTTCCATTTGTGCTTATCATTATGTTTTATGTTCTTTTTGTTCTTCTTTGAGTATGTTAACTATGCTTGTCTGTTTAAAATGTTCTTCTGATCTCGATGTCTATATCTTGTTAAATGATGTTATGTTATAGGGGAGATTAAGATTTTTGTTTCTCTGAATGTGGGAATAGATTAGTTTCCCTAAGAGTGAGCCTCCATAAGGTCATAGGACTTCTTGTAAGTAGAAGTCTCATCAGCAGAAGAGTAGTTATGTTAATGAAACCCCAACCGAAGTTATGTTCTAAGTGGGGGAGCAATCCCCAAAAGTTATAATCAATTCATTGCCTAAGATAGGATTTATCCTTTGAGTAGAGCATATAGCTCTACATCTCTTCTAGGTTCTTAGAACTTAGTCGAATTTCGGGGACGAAATTCCTATAAGTGGGGGAGTATTGTAACATCCCCAAGTTTCGATTCCCATTTAGACTAGTTATTAGAGGTAAGTTAGTATGTGTTAAGTGTTTAGAATGTGTTTAGGATGTATAATTTGGCTAAGAGAAGGATTATGTAGAGAGGTAATAGGTTTAGAGAGTGTAGAGAAAGGAATATGTTAGGTTAAATTAAGAGTTTAAATTAATCATTTAAGAATTAGGAGCATAAGATCCTTAGAAATTAGGAATAAATTATCCATAGCTCTAAATCCAAATTCCAGCGTTGGATGTTAAGATTAGTGTCTTAGGAAGCTTGTCTCAAAATATGAACAAAATCCAACGGTTAACGATGAAGTTATGGCTATTTGAATACGAGTGATGCTGTCAGTTTTGAGCATTGGACATCTATGTGAGACTTGGCACATCGATGTTGGACATCGATATCCATGAGGTGGACATCGATGTCCACGACTCTGCAAAACCAAATTTAAGTCAGTAAACACGAATTTCATTCATTCTTCACCATTTCCTCTTCCCTCTTCCGCGAGCTCTCTCTCCCTCCCTCAACCCTAATGCTTCCAATCGACCAAATCACACCAAATAACATGAAATCAACCCCACAAATCATCTCCCCATCACTTGCATATGTGTTTTCCTCCTCCAAATTACATATTTCCATCACTTCCTCTAAAATCCCCAAATTGGGAACCAAAACCCTAACTCCTTCAATCCACCACATGGAGTCTTAAGATCAATAAAGGGAGCTTAGAATATGTTGGAAACAAGGGTTGGAGTGCTAAGGAGCTAGGAATCGGAGTTGGTAAGTGGGTTCCAAGAGAACCCCAATTTCTCCTCTTCTCTTCAAAAGGTAAGGGGTGTGTTACCTTGCTTTAGAGAGTATTTTCTGGTTAGTTATAATACCTGCTAAGAATATATGGGTATGTTTGTGATTGAATTTTAGGGTAATTAATCGAAACTAAAAGTAAAGGAGGAAAATAAACTAAAGAAAATATAATTGAATATTGTGATTTGAAATAGGTGTTTTAAGTATAAAATGTAAATATGAATATGCTGGGACTGTACTTAAGTTGATTGTAGATGATGATACGTTGAATGATAAAATGATATGCTAATTAAAGATAAAAATGGGAAATTGAATTGCAAGAGGATATGTATAATCAATTTTGTGTTATGGTGTGATGTGGATAACTATGAACATTTTAAATGTTTGACTGACTAATTGCAATACATGAGTAAATGTTGATATTGTTGAAACCTACAATCGGTGGGTGAAACAACTATGAGACACTAGGAGAACACCTAGAAGGGGGGGTTGAATAGGTGTTAGAGAAACCTTGAAAGATTTTCGAAAGAAACAAATCAAAACGATTAAAACAAATGATTTTCACAAAAATTCTTTAAGCCTTAATCGATTAATGACATGAACTAATCGATTAATGCCTCTGTATATTGAAAAAATCACTTTTCAATCAAATACGAAAATCAATCAATTAACAAGTATAACCAGAGATTCAGCGGAAACAATTAACACCTATATTCTTATTGATTAACCTAGGTGATAAAAATGATTTTCCCCAAACTTAATTTTGCACAATTAAGATTCAATTCAATCAATTATGAAAAATCACTTTTTCTAGGTTTTCAACCAAGAACACAATTAAAGGCTTGAATTGTAAAGAGTAGAGAGTTTAGAGATACGACACAGTGATTTATCCTGGTTCACTTTCATCCACTTGAAAGCTACTCCAGTCCCCTCTTCAACCAAGAGAGATTCTTCACTATGAGGAATTAGAGTTTCTCAAATTACAAGTAAATGCCTCACAAGACTCCCTTCTTGCTAGCCTACAAGAGATACCACACCCTTGCCTTGTAACCCTATTGATATCTAATCTAACCTCTTCTCTTGCTTGCCGATACCCCACAACAAGACTTCCAATGCTTGCTTCACTACAAGACTTCCAATTGCTTGTTAACACAACAAGGCTTCCAAGTGCTTGATGAAATGCCTCACCAAGGCTTCCAAATAACTTTGCTTGATTCACAACCAAGACTTCCAATTGTTGTAAATAGCTTGCCTCTTGCAAAGATTACAACTCAAATGAAAACAAATAACAATCCTATGAATCTCTTTCAAAAGTTATGAAATATCAACATGAGAGATTCAAGGTTCTTGATCAAAGAATGTAAAAGTGAGAACTTTGATCTTGAGAAAGTGAGAGAGAATATAGTGGCTTTGATTCTTTGTAAAATTGATTATGAAAGTGTAATAATAATTCACAAAGGTTAGTAAAAGGTTTATATAGAATACCCAAAAGTTAGGAATGGTTAAAAGTGCTTTTGAGAAGTGAAAAACGCATTTTAAAAACCATATCTGATCGTGTTACTCGAGTAGAAAAAGTGTTAATCGAGTAAAACATGATTTTAAAATATGGACATGTAAAACATGATTTAGATCCATATTAAATCTAATATCACCACTTGTGAAACTTGCAAGCTTATTTTTCAAAATAGCATTTTCATCCTTAAGCAACTTGCAATTCTTACAATCAACCACAATATTCAATCTACTAGCACAATGACAAGAAAAACTAGCATATATAAGATCAAGGGTTTCATTTTAAAGATTAAGCTCATCAACTTGTTTTTGAAGTTCTAAAATCTCTTGTTGATGTTTCAAAATGAGCTTCTTTCTTTCAATGTTTTTCAAAGCTAGTTTCTTAAATTGTTCATGCATTTCTTCATAAGCATTATATAAAATTTCATATTTGGAAGAAATTTCGGATTTAGTTTCACTTACATAGCTTTCGTAGCTTTGCTCACTTGATTCATCATTTGAACTATCCTCTTCATTTACTAGAGATATCAAGTTGAGACAAGCGGCATCTTCATCATCCGAAGAACTATT
This sequence comes from Crotalaria pallida, assembly GCA_037953625.1. Classification (NCBI taxonomy): domain Eukaryota; kingdom Viridiplantae; phylum Streptophyta; class Magnoliopsida; order Fabales; family Fabaceae; genus Crotalaria; species Crotalaria pallida. The sequence continues at coordinate 36,049,653 of CM075652.1, read as the reverse complement.
TGATGTACTTTTCTTGTCTTTTTCATCATCACTATTCCAAACTATGTATGCCCTTTTAGTTTTCTTTTCTTTCTCCTTCTTCTTGAGATACTTAGAGCATGAGTACTTGAGATGACCGGGCTTTCCACATTCATGGAAAACTATTCCTTCTTTTGAAGTCTTTGTCTTGTAGTGTGGGGAATTCTTCTCTTTACTTTTGTCCTTGTTCAACCTTCCTTTTCTCCTTAGAATCTTATTGAACTTTCTTAGTAGAAGCTTCATCTCCTCTTCATCAATGTCTGAATTGGAATCTTCATTATCAACATCATCATCAACGGAACTCTCTTCCTTTTTATATGACCTTTGAGCTTTAAGAGCAATTCCTTTTCTCTCTTTGTACTTATCCGACTCTTCATGTATATGCAAACGTTCAAGCTCCATTTCATGTTCTTGTAGCTTTCCGAAAAGTGTTGCTAAGTCAATGGTGTCCAAGTCCTTTGATTCAACAATTGCGGTAACCTTAGGTTGCCATTCCCTACTTAGACATCTTAAAACTTTGTTAACAAGTTCACAATTCAAGAAAGTTTTACCAAGAGCAATGAGATGATTAACAATATGAGTAAAACGTTTTTGCATAAAACATATAGATTCATTAGGCAACATACGAAACAATTCATATTCATGCATCAAAGAATTTAATCTAGCACACCTAACTTCACTAGTGCCTTCATGTGTAACTTGCAAGGTGTCCCACATTTCTTTGGCATCACGACATTGGGAGACTCTAAAGAACTCATCATAACATAGAGCGGAGGTGATGATATTCTTAGCTTTTAAATCATATTGAATTTTCCTTTTATCATCATCGGTCCACTTATCTTTGGGAGTTAGTGTAAGCACACCTTCTACATCTTTTGAGGGAATATAAGGACCATTTTCAATGGCTTCCCAAATGTTCACATCTATGGCTTCTATAAAGATTCTCATCCTAATTTTCCAATAACCATAACCCTCTCCACCAAACATGGGAGGGCGATTTATTGAAGCACCTTCACCACCAAAAGGATTCGTAGAACCCATTGTAGTTTCTCAAGGATCTTAACGAAAAAGCTCTATGCTCGTGTCTTTCGACCGAGCTCTGATACCAATTGTTGAAACCTACAATCGGTGGGTGAAACAACTAGGAGACACTAGGAGAACACCTAGAAGGGGGGGTTGAATAGGTGTTAGAGAAACCTTGAAAGATTTTCGAAAGAAACAAATCAAAACGATTAAAACAAATGATTTTCACAAAAATTCTTTAAGCCTTAATCGATTAATGACATGAACTAATCGATTAATGCCTTTGTATATTGAAAAAATCACTTTTCAATCAAATATGAAAATCAATCAATTAACAAGTATAACCAGAGATTCAGCGGAAACAATTAACACCTATATTCTTATTGATTAACCTAGGTTATAAAAATGATTTTCCCCAAACTTAATTTTGCACAATTAAGATTCAATTCAATCAATTATGAAAAATCACTTTTTCTAGGTTTTCAACCAAGAACACAATTAAAGACTTGAATTGTAAAGAGTAGAGAGTTTAGAGATACGACACAGTGATTTATCCTGGTTCACTTTCATCCACTTGAAAGCTACTCCAGTCCCCTCTTCAACCAAGAGAGATTCTTCACTATGAGGAATTAGAGTTTCTCAAATTACAAGTAAATGCCTCACAAGACTCCCTTCTTGCTAGCCTACAAGAGATACCACACCCTTGCCTTGTAACCCTATTGATATCTAATCTAACCTCTTCTCTTGCTTGCCGATACCCCACAACAAGACTTCCAATGCTTGCTTCACTACAAGACTTCCAATTGCTTGTTAACACAACAAGGCTTCCAAGTGCTTGATGAAATGCCTCACCAAGGCTTCCAAATAACTTTGCTTGATTCACAACCAAGACTTCCAATTGTTGTAAATAGCTTGCCTCTTGCAAAGATTACAACTCAAATGAAAACAAATAACAATCCTATGAATCTCTTTCAAAAGTTATGAAATATCAACATGAGAGATTCAAGGTTCTTGATCAAAGAATGTAAAAGTGAGAACTTTGATCTTGAGAAAGTGAGAGAGAATAGAGTGGCTTTGATTCTTTGTAAAATTGATTATGAAAGTGTAATAATAATTCACAAAGGTTAGGAAAAGGTTTATATAGAATACCCAAAAGTTAGGAATGGTTAAAAGTGCTTTTGAGAAGTGAAAAACGCATTTTAAAAACCATATCTGATCGTGTTACTCGAATAGAAAAAGTGTTAATCGAGTAAAACATGATTTAATCGAGTAAGCCGAAAGATGAAAATATTTTACTCGAGTAAAAGTGCAGATAATCGATTATCAAAAGTTTATTAATCGATTATCAGTTCAAAATACACTGTAAATCAATTATCAAAATCTGTTAATCGATTATTAACATTAAAAATCACTTAAAACTTGTTTTCTCAAAAACTAAACCTTTTCTTTCAAACCTTTAAGCCACCTATTGATTTTAGGCAAAGTGAATACTCAAAATATGATATAATCATGCAATCAAAAGAGATTCACTACCCTCTAATAAACTCTACCCAAACTCATAAACTAAAAGACTTGTGAGGAAAAAGATAAAACAATAAAACATAAACTACCAAACTAAGTCTACATGAGTTGCCTTTCTCTTCTTAACTTGATGTTTGTTGTTGCTTGTTGAGCTTGATCTTGATCAACACATTTGAAGCTTGTTCAAAACCTTTTGGCATTTATCAAAACATTCTTCATGGATCTTACAATCTCCCCCTTTTTGAAAATGACAAACATGTTTTGAATTTATGAAGTTCATTGAAATTGTTGATGCTTGAACCATTTGATCACTTGGTGAGACTCTTGCTCCCCCTCAATTAATGCTTTTGACATTTGAAATCTAATTGAGATAAAAGCTTGATTTTCCCCCTATCTCCAACAACTTTGCTCAACCTACATAAAAACAACAAAACAAACCTTTCTCCAAACATACCATTTCATTTCATTTCTCCCCAAAATGGTCAAAAAAACATAATATTTCTCCCCTTATTCAAAACATAATATTTCTCCCCCTTTGGCATTATCAAAAAGAAATATATATACCAATTGAAATAAAAGATCTAAGCCAAAATAGAGAGATTAATGAGATATAACAACCAAAGCATGATAATCATCTAATGATTACTCAATGATATCAATTATAACAAATTGTATACCAATAACATGATACTGATTGAAAAACAATTGTAAGAATTTGATACCAATAGTATTTTCTCAATAGTATAAACAATATCACATTATAAGAAATAATACCAATTGAGAGAACTATGAGCAATATCCTACAATATCAAATTTAAAATACCAATTGTATAATATCAAATGTTACCAATTTGTAGAATTTTCTCCTTAATACCAATTGAAGAAGCAAATGAATGAATATCACATGAAAGTCCTTTTGCTCTTCAATCATACCTACAAAAACAATCATGCTTTTCTTTTTGGTATCCAAATGGTTTTGGATCCATTTTTGTTAGTGTAGGGACTCTCACCCTTTTTCATCCAAACAAAATCTCCTTTAGGTATACCATGCACTTTAATATAACACACATTTGAAGTATGTCCATGAGTACCACAATAGAAACATGTTGGTGCATTTGAAAAATCAACTTTAGAAAAATCAACAACATTTCTATGAGATTTACTCTTAGCATTAGTATAACCCAAACCAAACTTGTTTGAATTTTCTCTTTGAAAAATTAACAATGTGCGCAATCTAATATCACCACTTGTGAAACTTGCAAGCTTATTTTTCAAAATATCATTTTCATCCTTAAGCAACTTGCAATTCTCACAATCAACCACAATATTCAATCTACTAGCACAATCACAAGAAGAACTAGCATATATAAGATCAAGGGTTCCCGCGCGACTAGCTTGCTCTTATCACAGTTTCCGTTTTCGACCTACCCGCTCTCACCCTTTTACCTCGAGAGTCGTCTGTGAGGAGACTCCTCCTTCTGATACGAGGAGCCCAGTCAGGGTTTCACCATCACCTGACCCGGTACCCAGTGGTAGGGTACACTCTCCCTCGGATGAGATCGAGGAGGATCCGGTGGAGGACAAGAGTGGGAGCGAGCCTGTCGTGCATTCTACTGGGAGTGATTGGAGGGACGATGATCCCTAGGTATGTGCATAGGGTATGTGATGAGGATTAGAGGGTCCGATGTGTGGATGCTATGAAGGAGATCTTGCTGCTGCTGTGTTGATGATGATGCTACTACCTTACTACTTTTGCTTCTTGGAGACTACTACTATCACTACTACTACATCTGATGCTGCCAGATCTACGTGACCACCCTTAGAGTTATATTTTGGTTATGTATATATGTTGTAGATATACTTTCGGAGTACTCTAGGGTTTTGGTTGCACTGCTATGTAGATCTGTTTGTGGACTTGTATTTTGGATCTTGGAGACTTGATGTTGGGACTATGTACTTATAACTCTTTTCATATATATGTATATACCTATGGTTATTTTACTATTATTTGCATAGTCCTATAATTTCCGCTTACTCTGATTTAATCTATTTGAGATTTCGGCTGAGAAAACTATTCGATGGTATCAGTTTTATCAAATAAAGCAAGGGTAGCTTTAGTTATTTTCTATGATATAAACACGATTTCAAAAGACAAATGTTACCCAACTTTTGAAAAGGTTTTAGAAATCGCCGAATTCGATACAACTATTTCGAAATGCTTTAGAGTTTATTCTCCAAGAATTCCAAGTGTTGATTTGTGCACCCGCTTTAAAAAGAAAAATTTCACTTACATATTTTCTTAATACTCACAAGTCCATATATTATCCAATATAATAGCTTAAGTACTATATTAAACTTGGGAAATTCGGAAGGGTGTCACACTGAGTGGTATCAGAGCAAAAGCCAGATCCTGTAGTAGTGGAAGTAGTTTCAGAAAGGTAGCCATCAACATCAAGCAGGTATCTCCAAGGCATGTATACTCTCCTGAATGTTATTATTTTGCTTGTTGAGCTTTAGATACCCTTGATTTGTTTGTATCTTGTCTCTTTTGTGTACAAGACACAATTGATTGTAGATTTAAAAGTTTAAACTATAGTCTTAGTATAGGAGGTGTAATGGAAGTTTCTTTAGTTCAGCATATGTGACCATAAGCCCATAGCGCAGGTCTAATATGGCAACTAGAAACCAAAATCACACGAATGCGATGTTAGAACGAATCACCACGGTGTTGGAGGCTATGCAACGACAATCTCAACAACCATCTCAACCGGTTAACCTGCCTCACCAGTGTAATGTGGGTAACGTTGAGGCGAAGACTCTGGCTGATTTCAGGAGTTGCAATCCGCCAAAATTTGAAGGAGGATTTAAACCGGAAGAGGCCAATAAATGGATTCACACCATGGATAAGATTCTGAGAACGTTGGAGTGTTCTGATGCTTAGAAGGTGGCGTATGCAACATACATGTTGGAGGATGAAGCTGAGAATTGGTGGAATCACACGATGCAACTTCTGCAATATGAAGGAAGGGAAGTGAGTTGGGGTATATTCATGGAGAAGTTTCTCCATAAGTATTTCCCTGAGGATCTAAGGAGAAAGAAGGAGGTAGAATTCTTGCAGCTGAAGCAAGGTAATATGAGTGTGGGTGACTACGCGGCCAAGTTTGAGGAGCTTATGAAGTACTCTCCATATTAATAGAACAATTCGGATGAAAGAAGCAAATGCATTAAGTTTGAGGGAGGCTTTAGGCCCAAGTTGAAGTCGATATTCAGTTATCAACGGATTCAAAGCTTTCCTGCACTTGTGGACATGTGTAGGATGTATGAAGATGACACAAAGGCTGAGGAGGTGCAAGTCTCAGAAAAGAAGGACAATCAGAACTATGGACCTCAAAGACGTAAAGGTTTCAATAATCGAGGCAAAGGTCCGTATGATCGCCGAGGGAAAGGCAAGGGAAAAGCTGGTGGTTCGGATGGAAAGAATTTTCGGGGCGATGCTCCATTCTGTGATAAGTGCAAGCGCAACCACTATGGCCGTGTCTGCTGGGGAACAAGTGGCTGCTTTAATTGTGGTAAGCCGGGACATTTTGCAAGAGACTGCAAGGAACCGGCCAAAGCCAACTCAAGAGGGGCTGCAGAGAGGCCTATGGCTCAAGGAAGGGTTTTCACCCTTAATGGTGTGGAAGCAAGTCGGTCTTCTGATCTGGTGCAAGGTAAATACTTGCTTAATGGTCAGCCTTGTTATGCTCTGTTTGATTCCGGTGATACGCATTCATTTGTTTCATATGAATGTGTAAATCGGCTAAGTTTATCTGTGTCTGAATTACCTTATGTTTTGCAAGTAGAAACCCTTGCTAATGCTCCTGTAGTTGTTTCTAGAGCATGTCTTAACTGTTGTATAGAAGTTTTAGGACGAACCTCTAAAGTAGATTTGATCTGCTTATCCTTGGCACAATTAGATGTGATCTTGGGAATGGACTGGTTAAGTCAAAACCAAGTGATCATCGATTGTGATAGAAAAATAGTGACCTATAGAAACCCAAAACCCTCCGGCTACGTGTGCCTGTTCAACTCTGAGGTGGAGGAGAATGGTCCAAGGATGGAAGAGATCCCTATTGTCGAAGACTTTCCGGAAGTTTTTGCTGATGAGATCCCTGGTTTGCCACCAAGAAGAGAGATTGAATTTGGTATTGATCTAGTTCCGAGAGCCAGTCCCATTTCTATCACTCCCTATAGAATGGCACCACCGGAAATGGCTGAAATGAAGAAGCAGATTGAGGAACTATTGCAGAAACAGATGATCCGATCAAGTGTGTCACCTTGGGGTGCTCCGGTTCTGTTCGTCAAGAAGAAAGATGGTAGCATGAGGATGTGCATCGATTATCGGCAGCTGAATAAGGCGACCATCAAGAACAAGTATCCGTTGCCGAGGATAGATGACCTTATGGATCAAGTTCGTGGGGCTTCAATATTTTCCAAGATTGATCTGAGGACAGGATACCATCAGATCAGGATTAGAGAAGAGGATATCTCTAGGACTGCATTTCGATCTCGATACGGACATTATGATTATGTCGTGATGTCGTTCGGATTGACTAATGCACCAGCTATCTTCATGGACTACATGAATCGAATCTTTAGACCTTATTTAGATTCATTCGTGGTTGTGTTCATTGATGATATCCTTATTTGCTCTAAGAGCCCAGAGGAGCATGCTGAATGATGAGCATTTTATTTTCCATTTTTCCTTGCATTATTTTACTCCTACTATTGATACTTGTTGCCTATTTGACATTGTTTAGCTTGATTTAGTGATTTAGAGTTTATTGGACTAATATTCTGAATATTGTTTAATTTGGGATTATTTAGCCTAATTAATTCTATTTCTATTTTCAGGTCATATTTGGCACAAGGGCTTTTTGGACATTTTGGGAATGAAGATTTAATTTTGGAAGAGAAGATATATGATGAAGTGAAGATTGTAATCTATCTTTAGGATTAGTTGAGATTTAGTTATATCTTTTAAGATTTAGATTTTATCTATAAGATACTTGTAGATTTAATTTAGAGATAAGCTTTCCTTAGGATTTGGGCCCATGATTTAGGCCCGTTTTGTGATTTAAAAAGCCAAATTCGTGTAAACCTGGAGAGACCTTCCATTCACGTTTTTTACATTCTCTCTCTTAGAGAAGGCTTAGTTTTTCTCTCCAAGCTTGTGGTGGCTGCTAGGGTTTCTCTCTCTTCCCTTTTCTACACGTTTTTGGTATTTTTCTTCATGGAAGGCTAAACTCTTAGGTTAAATCCCTTTGGTAATGTATCACATACTCTTGAGGTTTTGTTCTTAATGCTATTTCGTTTTTATTCACTGTTTTCATGCTTATTGATATGTTATGGTTCGCTTAGTTCCATTCTAAAGAGATAATCCATGTGTATGAATGCTTAATTTATGCAAACTCGTAAAAACTCCATGCTTTGGCTTTTAATGCTTAATTAGAGGTTTGGGTTTTGGGGTGAGAATTGAATTTTCGCTTAGTATTTAATTCTCACGAGTTGGACAGTGAAGAGGAAAGAAATTGATCTTTTGTGACCGATGATAGAGTTGTGAACGCGAGCCAAAGGGGTTTATCCGCTTTTCCTTATCTGTTTCTTCGTTTTGATTTAATTCTGTTTTGATTTCAATTATTCAATATTCAATACAATAAAAAAACCCCCCCTGTTTTCTATGCATACTATGTGTTCGACCTTTTGCTTGATAAGATATTCCTTGGGAGACGACCTAGGAGTCACTTCCTAGTACTATACTTAAACTGTTTTTATTTGTATCGGGTACGGCCTCGATCAAATTTGGCGCCGTTGCTGGGGAATATCGGTTCTTGCCAAAGGTCATTAGTAGTTAGTTAGTGTCGTAGTTAGTATAGTTTTTATAGTGTGTCGTGTCTGATTTAGGGTCTAGTAGTCAATTCTGATAACCGGTTGAAGTTGCACTGTTTGCTGTTTTGCTATTTTGTTGCAATTAGTGTATTTGATTGATTCTGTGGTTGCTAGTTCACATAGTTGTGGGTGGAATTTTTGCACGAAAATTTATATCCACACTAATTTTATCATATAAAAAGGTTTTGAGGCACCACGATCACTCAGATCATCACTGGTTGTGAGTTCCAGAAAAATTTTCCAAGTTTTAGCAGCACTTTCTTCAAATCGTCGCAACTTTTGACCCGTAACTCGGAATTTGACGAATTTTATATCAAATCGAAGGGAATTTTCTGAATAATCTGATTTTTCTCAATTCGTCAGAAAACTCCTTCGTCTGGATCCTGAAAAAGCCGTTTTACTATTTCTTTTTTATTTTACAAGTTTTATTTTCTTAGTGTTTGGTCTCTGATTTAATTGTTTGACTTGGTTCCCTTTTGAATTTTGTCCTCAAACTTTTTGTGGTATGTTTTCATGATTTTTGGGTGCTGAAAAAAATAAAGAAAAAAATTTTAAAAAATAAAAAATTTTGTTGCCTATTTTGGTCATGTATATTAGTGACAGTTTGCTATGCTTAATGGTGTTCTGTTCAGTACATGACTAGGGGCAACCCAAGCTACTTGCATCCATATAACCCTGAAATTGATAGAACTTATCACAGACTAGTTAGACAAAATAGGAACCAGTCCATAGGTAGTGAGTCTATTGAGTCTTTACATAGTGAGTCTGCTTCTTTTTCTTCTATTCCTATAAATTCTGATTCTTATTCTGATTATTCTGAAAATATGGCTCAACCTCCACCACGTGAGAGGACATTGAGGGAGCTGGCTGCACCTGATTTCACTATTGAAGATTTGTGCATCCAGTATCCCGATGACCCGTATGAGCTAAGGTCTGGACTAATTCATTTGTTGCCCAAGTTTAATGGTCTTGCAGGTGAGGATCCTCATAAACATCTCAAGCAGTTCCATATTGTCTGTGCTACTATGAAACCACATGATGTGCAAGAGGATCATGTTTGTCTTAAGGCATTCCCACACTCCCTAGAGGGGCTAGCCAAGGATTGGTTGTACGATCTGGCCCCTGGTTCTATCACAGTCTGGGATGACCTGAAGAGGGCATTTTTGGAGAAATTCTTCCCTGCATGCAGAACAACAGCAATCCGAAAGGATATATCAGGCATCAGGCAACAAAGTGGAGAAAGTCTCTATGAGTATTGGGAGAGATTCAAGAGACTGTGTGCGAGCTGCCCCCACCATCAGATCTCAGAGCAGCTGCTTATTCAATATTTCTATGAAGGTCTCAACCTCATGGAGAGAAACATGCTTGATGCTGCAAGTGGTGGTGCCCTAGGAGACATGACACCTTTAGAAGCCAGAGTCAAGATTGAGAAGATGGCTTCCAATTGTCAACAATTCCATGCAAGGGGCAACAGCGATGCAATCATAGTGAGAGGAGTGAATGATGTTGGCACAAGTTCTGGTAAGGTTGAGAAGCTTGAACAGAAGATAGATTCACTTACAACTTTGGTCACTCAATTGGCCATCAACCAGAAGAAGTTGTCCCTGCCTGCTAGATTATGTGGCATATGCACATCCGCTGAGCACCCCACAGATGCATGCCCTTCTGTGCAGCAGCAGCCCACGACTGGTGCTGACCAACCTGAGGCATATGCCGCCAACATCTTCAACAGTAGAAATCAGCAGCCACAGAACTTTGATCTCTCTACCAATAGATACAACCCTGGTTGGAGGAACCATCCCAACCTGAGATGGTCTGATCAGCAACCTTCACAGGTTCAATTTCAGAACAATTCCAGACCACCATATGTACCTCCTCCAGTCCAGCAACAGAGACAACAACAACAGGCTAATTCTGCACCACCAGCTCCTACTACTGAGCAGCAGCCTTCATTGGAAGAGCTGATGAAACAGATGACCATGCAAAATCTCCAATTCCAACAGGAAACTAGAGCATCCATTCAAAGACAAGAGGCCTCCATTCAATCTTTGACCAATCAGATGGGACAGATGGCAACAGCAATCAACACTATGCAATCTCAGAATTCTAACAAGTTGCCATCCCAAACAGTGATCAATCCAAACCAGAATGTGAATGCCATTAGTCTAAGGTCAGGGAAGCAGATTGTCACACCCACACCAGAATCTGACCTCAACAAAGATGATCTAGTTTCAACCAACAAGAAGAGCCAAATGGTCGAGGAGAGTGAGCACACAAGTACCAGAAAATCCCATCCAGCTCAGCCTTCCACAAGCACAACACCTGCTTCTGCCCAACAACCACCCCCCATTCCTCTTCCTTTCCCACCAAGGGGGGTGACTCAAAGCAAGAAAATGGAAGAGATTGACAAAGAGATACTTGACACATTCAGGAAGGTGGAAGTCAACATACCCCTTCTTGATGCAATCAAGCAGATTCCAAGGTATGCAAAGTTCTTGAAGGATCTATGCACACACAAACGGAAGCTCAAGGGCAATGAGAGGATCAACATGGGAAGAAATGTCTCTGCTCTTATAGGTAAACCCGTCCCTCATATTCCTGAAAAGTGTAAGGATCCTGGAACTTTCTCTGTGCCTTGTATCATAGGTAATACTAAATTTGAGAATGCTTTGCTAGATTTAGGAGCATCTATTAATGTTATGCCTATGTCTGTTTTCAAGTCTCTTTCACTTGGACCTCTTCAACCTACGGGTGTGGTTATTCACTTGGCAAATAAATCTACTGCCTACCCCGCAGGTTTGATAGAGGATGTCCTGGTTCGGGTTGAAGAGCTTATCTTTCCTGCTGATTTTTATATTCTTGATATGGAAGAGGACACCTCTCGTAGTGCTGTCCCTATCATATTAGGGAGACCATTTTTGAAAACAGCCCGAACCAAGATAGATGTGCATGCAGGTACACTTTCCATGGAATTTGATGACAGTGTGGTTCGATTCAATATTTTTGATGCTATGAAACATTTTTCTGATGACCACTCTGTTTTTCATGTTGACTTGATTGATGATCTGATTGATGAGCATGTTCTAGACTTTTTGCATGATTATGATTTGCCATCTTTCACTAGCTCATTTACTTGTTCTGCATGTTCTAATTCCGAAATGTGCACTGCATGCATTGAAATAGACCAGTTTTTAAATTCTGCTACTGCATCTGTTGATTCATATGATATAGATTTAGATCATGCTAACCCCATTTCTGTTTTGCATGAGTCTAATTCACTTGTTCAGGTGCAGGCGGCAGGATCCAATTCTGCTGCTCCTTTAGTTCCATCTGTGATGCAGGCACCTTTATTGGACCTGAAGCCCCTTCCTCCTCATCTCAAATATGCTTACTTGGAGGCTGAGCAGAAACTTCCAGTGATCATCTCTACCTCCCTTTCTGTTGATCAAGAGAAGCAACTGCTGGATGTGATTAGAGCAAACAAAAAGGCAATAGGATGGACTTTGGCAGACATACCTGGTATTAGCCCCTCCATGTGCATGCATCGGATTTTATTGGAGGATGGGGCTAAACCAGTGAGACAACCCCAGAGACGGTTGAACCCCCAGATTCTTGATGTGGTGAAGAAAGAGGTCACCAAGCTGCTGCAAGCTGGCATTATCTACCCCATTTCAGACAGCACTTGGGTAAGCCCGGTTCAAGTAGTTCCCAAGAAGTCTGGGGTGACAGTTGTCAAAAATGAGAAGGATGAGCTGATTCCCACTAGAGTGCAGAACAGTTGGAGAGTCTGCATTGATTATAGGAAGCTCAACCAGGCGACCCGCAAGGATCACTTTCCTCTTCCCTTCATTGATCAGATGTTGGATCGCCTGGCAGGTAAATCTCACTATTGCTTCTTAGATGGTTTCTCTGGTTATTTCCAAATCTGTATTGCACCAGAGGACCAACATAAGACTACATTTACCTGTCCTTTTGGTACATTTGCTTATAGGAAGATGCCTTTTGGCCTATGCAATGCTCCTGGCACTTTTCAAAGATGTATGATGAGTATTTTTAATGACTTACTTGAGCATTGCATAGAGGTCTTCATGGATGATTTTAGTGTATATGGTTCCTCTTTTGATGCATGTCTTGATAGTTTGTCTAAGGTACTTAATAGGTGCATTGAGACTAACCTTGTCTTGAATTTTGAAAAATGTCATTTTATGGTAGAACAAGGCATAGTCTTAGGGCACATTATTTCGCATAAGGGCATAGAGGTTGACCCTGCTAAGCTGCATGTAATATCACATTTGCCTTACCCCTCTTGCGTGCGAGAGGTGCGTTCTTTTCTTGGCCATGCAGGTTTCTATCGCAGGTTTATTCAGAACTTTAGCTCAATTTGCAGAAAGGAGTTCTTGGTTGGTCAAAAAGTGTTGCTCTACAACTCTAGGCTTGGACTCATGAGTGGAAAGCTCCGCTCTAAATGGATTGGACCGTTTGTAGTCACCCAGGTGTTTCCTTATGGCACTGTGGAGATCAAGAGTGAGTCAACAGACAAGAGCTTCAAAGTCAATGGCCACCGACTCAAGCCTTTCCTTACTACCCCTTCTTTGGATGATGCACCTGTGGAGGAAGCCTCATTGGTCGACCCCATTTTTGACCCACCATGATTTCGGGAGTCTTCTTTTCTCCTTCCTTACTCTTTTTATTGCACTTGTCTATATCAGTCTGATTCTGCTATTTGTGTTCCATTGAGGACAATGTGTGATTTAAGTGTGGGGGGGAGAGTAGTTTAGGTTGCATATTTTTGCTTTGATTTTTTAGGTTTTGCTAAGTTTTGGGCATTTTCTTGCATGTTTTTGCTTCATTTTAGTAGAGTCTTGGTATCTTGTGTCTGAATTCATGCATTTCTGTGTGTAAAGTTGCTTTTGATAATTAAGAGGTGGTAACACTGTGATAGAATTGTCCCTTTTGTGAGGATTTGAGCCTTAATTGTGGGTGGATTGCTATATATGCCACCTATTTTTTTTTTCATGTGTGATTGCACTCTGGCTTACTTGCACTCTAGAACTTGACTTGACTCTTGTTGATACTTGATATTCCCATGCACATTTTGAAATGATTTAGGCATTGTTTTTTTTTTCTTGAATAAGCCACTAGCCATATGAGCCTACCTTGAATGAATTTATCCTTTGATAGCCCCTTTGAGCCTTTATATCCCTTTTCTTTGTTCTTTAGCTCATTACAAGCCTATGACTGAAAAACCATGATTGTCCTAACCTTAGGTAATGTTGGAGCTTTGGAATTGTTTTGGGAATGGGTATTAAGTAAGCGAGGGTGCTTTGTTCTTCATCTCTTGTGAGTTCTAGGTTTTGCCTCTATGGTCGGTGATGTAATTATGGCTTTATCTCATTATGCCATTTTTGTTGTTTCTTCTTTTCTTTCGTTCATGAAGTTCTGCAATGTAATGCAATTCAAAAAAAAAAAAAAGAGAGAACGAAAAGAAAAGAAAAAAAAAATAAGAAATAAAAAAAAATAGAATAAAAGATTGATTGAGGCATAGAGGATTGGAATTAGAGGTTGTTGTTATGTTTACCATTTCATTCTGGGGTGGATTGTGCTTTTTTTTTTTTTTTTACTTGTTCCCCATTGCTCCTCTATTCCCTGGGTTTTAGCTACATTTCCCATATGTTTATCCTACCTTGTCCTTGGCCCCATTACAACCCTGAAAAGACCTTTTGATCTTAATGTGCATGTGTATTGATTGTTGATGTTAGAGGCTTGTCAAGCTTATGGTTGTGTTTGTTTTTCATGATGTGCCTTGAGTGTAAACACTGATTAACCTTAAACACTTGAGTGTAAACACTATTGAGTGATCCTTGTGAGTTTCTATCATCTTTGTGACTACCCTCTTGCTGTCATTGGTTTTCTTTGCATATTTGAAATAATTGGATGATGTTCATGGATGCTTTGATTCTTTGGTCCTTATTCTCTTCGTGTGCTCGATTTTGCCCATTTCTTTGCATTTCCTAGAATTCATTGTGAAGTATGTAATCTCTTAGGTTTGCATTCAATAGTTTTAGTAATCTTGTTACATGATTCACTTTGGTGCATATTGATTTTCTCAGTCCTAATTCTTAGTTTTGCCCAGGAGTGCAAAAGGATAAGTGTGGGGGTATTTGATGAGCATTTTATTTTCCATTTTTCCTTGCATTATTTTACTCCTATTATTGATACTTGTTGCCTATTTGACATTGTTTAGCTTGATTTAGTGATTTAGAGTTTATTGGACTAATATTCTGAATATTGTTTAATTTGGGATTATTTAGCCTAATTAATTCTATTTCTATTTTCAGGTCATATTTGGCACAAGGGCTTTTTGGACATTTTGGGAATGAAGATTTAATTTTGGAAGAGAAGATATATGATGAAGTGAAGATTGTAATCTATCTTTAGGATTAGTTGAGATTTAGTTATATCTTTTAAGATTTAGATTTTATCTATAAGATATTTTTAGATTTAATTTAGAGATAAGCTTTCCTTAGGATTTGGGCCCATGATTTAGGCCCGTTTTGTGATTTAAAAAGCCAAATTCGTGTAAACTTGGAGAGACCTTCCATTCACGTTTTTTACATTCTCTCTCTTAAGAAGGCTTAGTTTTTCTCTCCAAGCTTGTGGTGGCTGCTAGGGTTTCTCTCTCTTCCCTTTTCTACACGTTTTTGGTATTTTTCTTCATGGAAGGCTAAACTCTTAGGTTAAATCCCTTTGGTAATGTATCACATACTCTTGAGGTTTTGTTCTTAATGCTATTTCGTTTTTATTCACTGTTTTCATGCTTATTGATATGTTATGGTTCGCTTAGTTCCATTCTAAAGAGATAATCCATGTGTATGAATGCTTAATTTATGCAAACTCGTAAAAACTCTATGCTTTGGCTTTTAATGCTTAATTAGAGGTTTGGGTTTTGGGGTGAGAATTGAATTTTCGCTTAGTATTTAATTCTCACGAGTTGGACAGTGAAGAGGAAAGAAATTGATCTTTTGTGACCGATGATAGAGTTGTGAACGCGAGCCAAAGGGGTTTATCCGCTTTTCCTTATCTGTTTCTTGGTTTTGATTTAATTCTATTTTGATTTCAATTATTCAATATTCAATACAATAAAAAAAAACCCCCCTGTTTTCTATGCATACTATGTGTTCGACCTTTTGCTTGATAAGATATTCCTTGGGAGACGACCTAGGAGTCACTTCCTAGTACTATACTTAAACTGTTTTTATTTGTATCGGGTACGGCCTTGATCACTAAACACTGTAAGTTCCATGATGAATGTTTTGATAATGACAAAGTGTTTTGAACAAGCTATCATGTGATGATCAAGTTCAAGTTCAATAAGCAACAACAAACATCAAGTGAAGAAGAGAGAACAAGCTCATGAAGACTTAAGTTTGAGTGTAATTGTTTTTTGTTTTATCTTTTGCCTCTCAAGCTTCATAGGTTTTCATTTGGGTAGTTTGTTTAGAAGGTAGTGAATCTCATTCATAAGTCATGATTTAATCATAATTTGAGTTTTCACTTAACCTAGAATCAATAGGTGGCTTAAAGGTTTTAAAGGAAAGGTTGGGTTTTGAGAAAACAAGTTTTAAACAAGTGCAGTATAGTTTTACTCGAGTATGAGTTGGTTTAATCGAGTACTACTCGAGTATGCTGCAATCTACTCGAGTAAACACTGCAGAACTGTTTTTTAAAATACGATTTTCACTTATCAAAATCAGTTTTTCAAGTGCCATAACTTTTGGGTATTCTATAAAAACCTTTTCCTAAACTTTGTGATCATAACCCATCATTTTGATATTCATTTTTACAAAGAATCAAGCCACTCTATTCTCTCTCAATTTCAAAGATCAAAGTTTTTCTTTTTTCATATTCTTTGATCAAGAACCTTTGAATCTCTTGTGTGATTTGTCATAGCTATTGATTGAGATTCATTAGGATTGTTATGTGTATTCATTGAGTTGTAATCTTTGCAATAAGGCAAGCCACTACAACAAACAAGAAGCCTTGGTGTGTCGATTATCATCAAGCAACGTTTATTTGAGAAGAAGAAAGTCTTGGTTGTGAATCAAGCAAGGAGAAGCCTTGATGTGTGGATTATCATCAAGCAATTGAAGACTTGTTGTGTCGATTATCAACAAGGGGTAGAGGTTAGATTAGAGAGAAGATCAATAGGATTACAAGGCAAGGGTGTCGGTTATCTCTTGTAGGCTAGCAAGAAGGAAGTCTTGTGAGGCAATCACTTGTAATTTGAGAACTCTAATTCCTCATAGTGAAGAATCTCTCTTGGTTGAAGAGGGGACTGGATGTAGCTTTGAAGCGGATGAAAGTGAACCAGGATAAATCACTGTGTCGTATCTCTAAACCCTTACTCTTTATATTCAAGTCATTTGATTGCGTTCTTGGTTGAAAACCTAGAAATATTGATTTTCATAATTGATTGAATTGAATCTTTATTGTTCAAATTAACTTGGGGAAAATCATTTTCATAACTAGGTTAATCAATAAGAATATAGGTGTTAATCATCTCCGTTGAATCTCTGATCTTTCATGTGAATTGATTGATTTTCGTATGCGAATGAAAACTTGATTTTATGGTTTCTGTCAGATATACTCGAGTAAACGAGTCTTTAATCGAGTACTACTCGAGTACTCTGAAATCTACTCGAGTAAACCTGAAAAAAATTGCAAAAATCTTTTGTTTTGATTGTTTCGATTTGTTTCGTTCGAAAATCTTTCAAGGTAGCTTAGACACCTATTCAACACCCCCTTCTAGGTGTATTCCTAGGGTTCCTTAGTCTCTCCAACCACCAATTGAGGTTTCCTCAATTGGTATCAGAGCTCGGTCGAAAGACACGAGCATAAGAGCTTTTTCGTAAAGATCCTTTAAGAAAATCGCAATGGGTTCCATGAATCCCTTTGGTGGTGAAGGTGCTTCGATAAGTCGTCCTCCACTCTTTAACGGAGAAGGCTATGCTTATTGGAAAGTTAGAATGAAAATCTTTATCCAAGCCATAGATAGTGAAATTTGGAAAGTAGTTGAAAAAGGTCCTCATATCCCCTCTAGTTTAGTTGAAGGTGTAGAACAATTGATCCCCGAGGATAAGTGGAAGGATGATGATAGAAAGAAAGTTGAATATGATTATAAAGCAAAGAATATCATTACCTCCGCTTTATCCTATGACGAGTTCTTTAGAGTTTCTCAATGTTCTAGTGCAAAGGAAATGTGGGACACTTTACAAGTGACTCATGAAGGAACTAGTGAGGTTAGGAGAGCTAGATTGAATGCTTTAATGCGTGATTATGAATTGTTTCAAATGCTTCCAAATGAATCTATTAATGATATGCAAAAGCGTTTTACTCATATTATTAACCATTTACTTACTCTTGGTAAGACTTTCTTACAAGGTGAACTTTCTAACAAAGTGTTGAGATGTTTAGACAGGAATTGGCAACCAAAAGTAACGGCTATTGTTGAATATAAGAATTTGGATGCTATGGATCTAGCAACACTCTTTGGAAAGCTTCAAGAACATGAAATGGAGCTTGGACGATTAAGTATCAATGAAGAGTCGGATAAGAACAAAGAAAGAAAGGGACTTGCTCTTAAAGTCAAAAGTGGATACAAAAAGAAAGAAAGTTTCGATGATGATGATAGTGAAGATTCCGATTTCGATGTTGATGAAAAAGACATTAAACTTCTACTAAGGAAGTTTGACAAGTTTCTAAGGAGAAAAGGAAGGTTGAACAAGGACAAAAGTAAAGAGAAGGATTCCCCACACTACAAGACCAAAACTTCAAAAGAAGGTGTAGTTTGTCATGAATGTGGAAAGCCCGAACATCTCAAGTATTAATGCTCTAGGTATCTCAAGAAGAAGGAGAAAGACAAGAAAAATTCAAAATCTAAAAGGGCATACATAGTTTGGGATAGTGATGAAGATAACAAGAAAAGCACATCGAGTAGTTCATCGGATGATGAAGAAGCCGCTTGTCTCAACTTGATAACTCTAGTAGATGATGAAGAACAAAGTTCAAATGATGAATCAAGTTATCAAAGCGAGGAAAGCGATGTAAGTCATACTAAATCCGAAATTTCTTCTAAATATGAATTGTTATATAATGCTTATGAAGAAATGCATGAACAACTTGAAAAACTAGCTTTGAAAAACATTGAAAGAAAGAAGCTCATTTTGAAACATCAAAAAGAGATTTTAGATCTTCAAAAACAAGTTGATGAGCTTAATCTTGAAAATGAAACTCTTGATCTTATATATGCTAGTTCTTCTTGTGATTGTGCTAGTAGAGTGAATGTTGTGGTTGATTGTGAGAATTGCAAGTTGCTTAAAGATGAAAATGCTATTTTTAAAAATAAGCTTGCAAGTTTCACAAGTAGTGACATTAGATTGCGCACATTGTTAAATTTTCAAAGAGAAAATTCAAACAAGTTTGGTTTGGGTTATACTAATGCTAAGAGTAATTCTCATAGAAATGTTGTTGATTTTTCTAAAGTTGATTTTTCAAATGCACCAACATGTTTCTATTGTGGTACTCATGGACATACTTCAAATGTGTGTTATATTAAAGTGCATGGTATACCTAAAGGAGATTTTGTTTGGATGAAAAAGGGTGAAAGTCCCTACACTAACAAAAATGGATCCAAAACCATTTGGATACCAAAACGCAAAGCATGATTGTTTTGTTGGTATGATTGAAGAGCAAAGAGAGCTTACAAGTGTTATTCATATTTGCATCTTCAATTGGTATCAAAAGAAGTCCTACAATATGGTACAAATGTTATGGTTAGATTGTGAACTTCATATGGTATCTTCTCAATTGGTATTACTTTTCTAAATGTTTAATTAAATCATTTGGTATCATTGAGTAGATTCATAGATGGTTATCATGATATAGTGACATGCTTTGGTTGTTATTAAAGAAATATCACATTTGGTATCAAATTTTTGTGATTATTGATACTTCTTTACAATTGATATCTTCTTTGTTAAGTGATATTATGACATTTTAGTTCTCAATTGGTATCATATTTCGTTGTTATATTCTCTTGCCAATTGATATCACATTTCAAAGTATAGTTCTATTGTATTTGTTCAATTGGTATCAATGTTGTAAAGAAATGATCATTGATTTCTTACCTTGGCTTAGATGTTATATTTCAATTGGTATATATTACTTTTTGATAATGCCAAAGGGGGAGAAATATGATGTTTTGAAATTGAATGGAATGTTTCTCCAAAGGGAGAAATGATTGTTGGATAAATCATGATTGTTGGATAAATATTATGATTTTTTAGATGTTTGTTTGGAGAAAGGTTGTTTTTTGTTGTTTTTATGTAGGTTGAGCAAAGTTGTTGAAGATAGGGGGAGAATCAAGCTTATCTCAATTGGATTCAAATATCAAACGTATTTATTGAGGGGGAGCAAGAGTCTCACCAAGTGATCAAATTGTTAAAGCATCAACAACTTCAAAGAACTTTTGGAGAACTTCAAAACATGGTTTGTCATTTTCAAAAAGGGGGAGATTGTAAGTTCCATGATGAATGTTTTGATAATGACAAATGTTTTGAACAAGCTATCATGTGATGATCAAGTTCAAGTTCAATAAGCAACAACAAACATCAAGTGAAGAAGAGAGAACAAGCTCATGAAGACTTAAGTTTGAGTGTAATTGTTTTTTGTTTTATCTTTTGCCTCTCAAGCTTCATAGGTTTTCATTTGGGTAGTTTGTTTAGAAGGTAGTGAATCTCATTCATAAGTCATGATTTAATCATAATTTGAGTTTTCACTTAACCTAGAATCAATAGGTGGCTTAAAGGTTTTAAAGGAAAGGTTGGGTTTTGAGAAAACAAGTTTTAAACAAGTGCAGTATAGTTTTACTCGAGTATGAGTTGGTTTAATCGAGTACTACTCGAGTATGCTGCAATCTACTCGAGTAAACACTGCAGAACTGTTTTTTAAAATACGATTTTCACTTCTCAAAATCAGTTTTTCAAGTGCCATAACTTTTGGGTATTCTATAAAAACCTTTTCCTAACCTTTGTGATCATAACCCATCATTTTGATATTCATTTTTACAAAGAATCAAGCCACTCTATTCTCTCTCAATTTCAAAGATCAAAGTTTTTCTTTTTTCATATTCTTTGATCAAGAACCTTTGAATCTCTTGTGTGATTTGTCATAGCTATTGATTGAGATTCATTAGGATTGTTATGTGTATTCATTGAGTTGTAATCTTTGCAATAAGGCAAGCCACTACAACAAACAAGAAGCCTTGGTGTGTCGATTATCATCAAGCAACGTTTATTTGAGAAGAAGAAAGTCTTGGTTGTGAATCAAGCAAGGAGAAGCCTTGATGTGTGGATTATCATCAAGCAACTGAAGACTTGTTGTGTCGATTATCAACAAGGGGTAGAGGTTAGATTAGAGAGAAGATCAATAGGATTACAAGGCAAGGGTGTCGGTTATCTCTTGTAGGCTAGCAAGAAGGAAGTCTTGTGAGGCAATCACTTGTAATTTGAGAACTCTAATTCCTCATAGTGAAGAATCTCTCTTGGTTGAAGAGGGGACTGGATGTAGCTTTCAAGCGGATGAAAGTGAACCAGGATAAATCACTGTGTCGTATCTCTAAACCCTTACTCTTTATATTCAAGTCATTTGATTGCGTTCTTGGTTGAAAACCTAGAAAGATTGATTTTCATAATTGATTTAATTGAATCTTTATTGTTCAAATTAACTTGGGGAAGATCATTTTCATAACTAGGTTAATCAATAAGAATATAGGTGTTAATCATCTCCGTTGAATCTCTGATCTTTCATGTGAATTGATTGATTTTCGTATGCGAATGAAAACTTGATTTTTCTGGTTTCTGTCAGATATACTCGAGTAAACGAGTCTTTAATCGAGTACTACTCGAGTACTCTGAAATCTACTCGAGTAAACCTGAACAAAATTGCAAAAATCTTTTGTTTTGATTGTTTCGATTTGTTTCGTTCGAAAATCTTTCAAGGTAGCTTAGACACCTATTCAACCCCCCCTTCTAGGTGTATTCCTAGGGTTCCTTAGTCTCTCCAACCACCAATTGCGGTTTCCTCAAACACTTGAGGATAGTGTTGAGTATCCTGAAGGAGAAGCAGTTGTACGCCAAACTTACAAAATGTGAGTTCAGGCTGAAGGAGGTTAAGTTCTTGGGACATGTGATTTCGGACAAAGGAATAGTCGTTGATCCGACGAAGGTAAGTTCGGTTTTGCAATGGGAGCAACCAAAGTCGGTCACGGAGGTGAGAAGCTTTCTTGGTTTGGCTGGCTACTATAGAAGATTTATTGAAGGATTCTCCAAGATCGCACTGCCTCTGACGAAGTTGACTCGGAAAGATCAACCATTTCTATGGGATGAGAAATGTGAAAGGAGTTTTCAAGAGTTGAAGTAAAGGTTGACATCATCTCCTGTATTGGTGTTGCCTGATACACAGAAGAGTTTTGATGTGTATTGTGACGCATCGAAACAAAGTCTTGGGAGTGTTTTGATGCAAGAGGGGCAAGTCGTCGCCTACGCCTCGAGACAGCTAAAAGTTCATGAAATGAACTATCCAACTCATGATCTGGAGCTGGCAAGAGGCTCTAAGGGCTTAGTTTGAATAGGAACTTTGGTTTGGAGACCAATCCATGCTCTATGACTGTGTTGAGCAAGTTCTAAATCATGCATGCAAGCTTAAATGAATATTATTTCATGAGTATTGTGTTTATTTTGCAATTTGAGGTGTTGAATTGCTAAATTGTGTATTTTATGCATAAATGATTGATTCTTTGTCAAATTTTTTATTTGATATGAAATGAGTATTGTAACATGTTCAATATATGGTATATGAACTATTGTGATCATTGGTTTGGGTTAAAAATGTTTAGAAATTGAAATGGTATGTAAAAACCAAGTTTTCAGTCTGTTCTGTCTGCAAATACTCGAGTATATGGCTTAAAACTCGAGTATTTCGTGGTGCACCAGTGTGAAAATTGGCGCACCAACTTGAGAATCAGGCTTGGCACTCGAGTATTTCAGATGCAGCAAGAGTAAAAATTGATGAAAAACTCGAGTAATACATGAACTACTCGAGTATTCTGGGTAATGAACTACTCGAGTATCTCATGAATTACTCGAGTATATTTATGAAGATCTGAAAACTTAAATCTCTAAAAAGACATGAACGACTCGAGTATAATTATGAACCACTCGAGTAAAATCTGGAAACTGATGAATTACTCGAGTATTATGGAAAACACTCGAGTATTTTTAGTCAGAAACTTAAAAGAATACCATTTCCAATTCTAAACCATTTTGTAACACGTAAAGGACAATAAACCAAGTGATCCCAGACTTAAAGGAAAATTGATTGACGTTATGATGTTTTCATTTGAATAATGATACGTTGCTCAGGAGGCACGTAAGGTATTAATAAAAAGATAAAACATCAATCAATTCCTTTTAAGTAAAGTATGCATTCATTCTGGAGTTTGGATGGTATGACGTATATCATGTTTTTGGTAAACATGTGGAGGGCCTCTGGGAGTGCCAATACGCTTGCTTGATGACACGTCGTTGACGTGGTCGGCTGAGTGGATGCCGATATGGTTATACCGTTTGGATGACGGTCCGTTTGGATGACGGGATATGCTCGGGTGGCATGGATTCCAAGCTTGTCGTGTACATTCTAGGTGAATGTACGAATTGTTGTATACCTAGGAATACAATGCACTGTTGAGTGCTGGGTTGTTAGGGATGGACGTCAGAGAGTGACATAGAATGATGGAGATAGGCTTGAGAGCTAAATTCATGCATCATGCCAGTCATTTGCATTAATTGTGATAAATGAAACAAGTGTGAGCATCCTACTTGCATTCAATACTTGCTAAGTGCTAAATGTGATTGCTATTTATGATTGCATATTTACATATTCACATTGTACAATTTATTCTCTGTTGATTATGTGTATAGACATGCTTACCCCTATGCCCTTGTAGGTGATGTCTCGTTACATTGCTTGCATCGAGATCCGGCCACTTCCTAGTGGCACATGGATCTATGAGGACCATCGCGCGGTGTTCGAGGGAGAGGTAGAGATTACCTTCTACCACCCGAACCCGTTGATTCGATTCCGTCCTCATAGATTTAGGATTCCCATCATATACACTATGCATGTACCCCTGTTTTACACTTACCATGGACCACCTCCTGCGCGACCAGCTCGCTCTTATCACAGTTTCCGTTTTCTACCTACCCGCTCTCACCCTTTTACCTCGAGAGTCGTCCGCGAGGAGACTCCCCCTTCTGATCCGAGGAGCCTTGTAACACCCCAATTTGGACATAGAATTTTCACTAAAAATTTGCGCCATTTTTTTTTAACATTATCTAAGTCGATTCGGTTTAATTCTTTTACCATAAAGATTTTCATAAATACAATTTAATTCATTTGGTTTACAAAAATGTTTTGGTACTTAGACTTGCGTCATAAAATTCTATTCCCAAAAAGAGATGTTAACATCCAACACATTTCCAAAAACTCATTTTCTCAATGTCATATTTAGTCGATGGTTAACTTGCGTAAAAATAGTTTAATTACTTTATGAACATGATATATAACAAAGAAACTTCTTTTATTTCATTTAAAATAATCCATATTACAACTGGGGTTACATTCGGGATAGAGTAATCATGTCCTACCCATCCAAAGATGGAATACAAAACAAAAACTATCCTAGACTATTAGTCTTCATTATTTTCCTCCACCGCAATTGTCTGGAATATTCTTTGATTGCTGCTTCTGCTTCCTCCTCGTATGTACGTCGTCTCGTGATCCTCTTTCGACTTGAGCAACCGCTACTCGAGATAGTACACGATCTGTCATCTGTGAACATTGTTCCCCAATGTCCACAGGAAAGGGAAATAAAGAGAGTAAGCACTTCCGAACGATATGATCGTCGACGGCGCGGGCTTACAATAGGGGAATATTAAGACCAAAAGGGTAATTATCATGAAACCATATCCATTATATTTAATTATCTTTAGGCTCTAAGTTTCATTGTCATAACCACCGGAAATTCAAGAGGGGGTACCACCACCGAGGCTCAAGGGTTTGGTAGCACACACGTTACATCTCCTCCATCATTCCAACCACATCCTAGTTCAGAAAGCAGATGGGACGCACAGGAACCCTAACCATGCTGGCATCGAATGTCGAAGGGTACGCACCAAAAGTATCCAACAACCGAAGTAAAATCATTTCATACAGCTTCACCAAAATACAGCGACATCTATCCCCATTTGGGTTCCCTCTCACCATCTAAGATTTGCTCCAGGGGGCGACAGCGCTATCTCTAGTTGATCGTGCAGTTCCTCGCTACGACATTGCCTACAACCGAAAGACAAGTCCTTGTAGTCTTGTCCCGCCTAGAGAAGCACTCGAGGCTTCTTGACGTTCACCGTCCTTGCCCTCCCCTATCGCAATCACCACTTGAAAGTACACCGGCCTCCAAGTATTCGGCATCATTCCTCTCCACTACTTCACTCTCAATGCGTAGGTTTTGGAGAGGGGTTCCTAAGTCTTTTAAGTCTTTTAAATCTTTTAAGTCTTTTAAATCTTTTAAGTCTTTTAAGTCTCTTCTTAAACCTAAGTTTTGGTCGACCTATTCTAAGCCTTGCTTCTAACGGGTCACGACCTCTAAGGGAAACATCAAGCACCCTCTACAGTACAGTGGATTCCACAAGACTTAGACCGCGACACAGTCATCCACGTGGCCAGTCACTTAAAGGGGATATTTACCAAAGTTATTTTTTGCCGCTTGCACCATCACTGTACACTACTATCGCTTTCGCAATTCCACATTATTCTTTAATCACTCTTATATTTTCATAATAGTATTTCCAAGATATGCCAAATCCTTCTCATGGAACGACCGATCGAAAAACATAAAGAACTCTTTTCATAGGAACCACCGAACATTAATTTTATTTCCATAAGATGAACCATTATTTCCAAAATATAATATACAATACAAAAATATACAACATAGCCTAAGCAATTAGCAACCGACATACAATAAATATCGAGGAATCGTGTTTTTCGTATAAACGGCAGGGATACACACTCAATTGCCGTTTTACTACTCGACCGATAGATTCCTAGTTCCGACCTTTGAGATGATACGGAACGTCCTAATATTACCCTACATGCCACTATGTCTTAAGAAGGCTTCTCTCTCACCTTGAGTTGAAGCTACCAAAGTTAGTGTCCTCTTGCTTTGAAGTCACGTCACCCAAATCCGAACGAAAGCCTTTACCAAATAATATTTACAAAATAATTTCATAAATAACTACTCAATTACAAGTAAGCAAACCACAAGACCTATGTCCTTAACAACAATTTCCTTTATCACTTTTAGGAAATCCAAAAGACTTGAACCAAAACTTCCAATACTTAAAATAAATCATACTTTACAAAATCAAAACCTTTAAAATGTCAATGGAAATTTTTAGAACTAATTATTAAATCAAAAGAGATTATTAACTCAAAATCAACAACAACTACCACTCAAGGATTAACATAAGCCATTTAAAACAAATAACTTAAACTTGATACAACCTTTTTAATCATTTGGACAGCCAAGAAACACATTTTTAAAATCAATACAAACACTTAACACATCAACAATCATTCTAAATTATGAACTCATTCACTTATCAAGTCAAAACAAGTTCTATTTTAAATATCATGCAACTATATAAAAATCTTCTCTGGACAGCAGCACGAATAAAGTTGCATTACTTCACAATTACCCAAAAATTCATTCTTTTCAATTTCCTACTAAAAGATTCACATCCAAATTCTAAAAATGAAATTAAGCTTAAGAAAGTAATGTTTTTTCCACACTTATTCAATTATGGGCAGCACTTAAGTCATTTCAATTCACCTTAAATCTTATACTACTAAGGTAAATATAAAACAAATCTGGACAGTCACTCAAACAAATTTCACTTACTCACAATTTTCATCAAATTAAAGTTCTAACCTCTATTTTCAAAGAACTAAGAATTATAACTCAAAAATATTCATAACTTATAAAAATAGTTACATATGGATTATTTAGAGAAGTATCATATCACTTAGACAACAATATTTATAGCATACATTTACTTATCTAATAAAATACTATAACTTGCATAAAAATTCTTAACATTATATTTTTACATCAAAATACAACCCACTTCTTATTTACTAAATTCAAACAATATGATAACCATACCCAAACGTACACACATACATTAAAATCATTTTTATAATTACTTAAATCAATTTATCAAATTGGACAGTATACAATACAAACTCAAAATCACTTTTACAAGACATTCCACAATTATCATACAAGCACTAGTAAGACAGCAAGTTAGTAAACAGCTAGAACATTTAGGCATACATTTACAAAGTCATTTTTATATTTCCTTTTTAACTCTATATATAAAAAATTTTAGCATAAAATTCACATATTGATTTAATCCAAAACAATTTCTATCATTGGTGCCACACACTTTAGATTTTTAGACAGCATGCATACTTAAACTTAAAAATTCAATTTCTCTCAAACAGAAAATCGAAAACACATGTTGTTTCTTCCTAAATTCTTATTACAACTTCTACTATAATAAAAGGACAAAATTAAACAAAATAAAATAGTTGCATCTGCTGTACAGCCACAGAAAAGTTGCATTACTTCAATAAGTTCAAGTAAAACAATCCAAAACAATTATATACAATTCTAACTTATGCCAAAGACTTATAACTACAATTATTTCTAATAAAATATTACTTTTTCATTAATTCTAAATTCTGGACAGCAACTTAATATTTTTATTTAAATTACTTTAATCACTCAAAAATACTTATTTCTATTGGTTTCTATATTACATTTGCACATATAAACAAAGTATCATTAACACTCTTAAAAATAATCATTTGGGATCTTGAATAAATAAATTTTCCAAAATAAAACTTAAATTTCCAGAATAAAAATGAAACTTTCAAAATTAATCTTTTCCATATAAACATGTAATATATCCCCTAAACATACTAAAGAAATCATCAAATCAATTAGAAAAATTTAATTACTTTAATTCCTTTTTCTCTAAAATTCGACTAGCATATAGTAAAGTCAGAAAAATATTTTCAATTCCTAAAGCATCTATATAATATAATTACATCATTTGGTATACTAAAAATTTAGAGGTTTAATCATTAGCAAAATATAAAATAGATTTCTTTTAGAAAAATTTCACTTTTTCCAGCAACCAACATAGACAAATACATCAACCACATACTCATATAACTAATCACAAATACATGTTCTTATAAGTTTATAACAACTACCATTTGTTCCTATTTCTTTTAAACAATCAACTATAATTTAATTACAAACCATACAACAACAAATTACAAAAATAATTTTAAAAGAACACCATAGACCTCACGGTCTATCATTTTTATTATTTTTCCAGAAAATTTATTTTTAGTCCTTTACTCATTGTCCTTTATTTAATTTAAATCAGACGAGAAGAAATAACATAAAATCAAATAATAACAATTAAGCCAAATGCCTATAAACTATAATTTCATACACTTCAAGAACATTAAAAGTTTCCAGAATTTATTTTATTTCTAAAAATCATTTTTAGTTCCATTAAATCATTTTCATTTCATTTCTATTTTAAGGAAAATACTTATTTGTTTTCATTCTTTTCAGAGACTTAATTATAACTCAAATACACATGAAATAACAACAATTATCACACAATATACATCCACACGGTCCAGAAAAGAAAGAAAATAAAAACCAAAATAAAATCCATTTTAATCTTTTTATTCATTTCCATTCTCTTTTATTTTATTAAACAACAATACAATACACATACTAAAATACACAAATCAATCCTCAAATTTCTTAATATATACCACGATTTATATATATAAATATTAGAAATTATTATTTTTCCATTGTTATTTACTTGTTTCTTTTTCATTCCTTAAAACAAAGAACAAAACAATTTAAAAAGACAATGAATAAAAACTTATTTGTTCACACAAAAATTCTCTACAATTCTTATGTTCTAATAATTAAAATAAACCCAAAAATTAAATTACTCAAACTTATCAAAACATTTAGCCATCTTAAGAATTTAAAGAAAAGGGGAGATAAATCCCTTTAAACACCCTTTTTGTGTCCCTTTTCTCATTCTTAATTCATATGACTCAAGAACAATTTCATATATTCAAAAATAACCTTAAAATGAAATGGAAAATTTAGAACTTGACCATAGAAGAAATTTAGAAGTTTTAAACAAAAATATAAACAAAAACAACTTAAAAATAGATTAAATAAATAAGTCATTTTGGATTACCTCTACTCCTTAAGCTTTAAAGAAAACTTCAAGAGACAAAGCAAATCCTTCCTCCCTCCTAAGCCAATTCGTCCCTCTCTCCCTCTTCTTCTCTTAGAATTTTATTTTTTTTTCTCTTGTGAAACCATCAAGGTTTGTGTGTGAAAAATGTGGGAACTAAGGCTATCTATTTATAGGTGTTGAAGTGATCCATTTCCCTCAATTTTCAGAGGCAAATTCGTCCCCCCTTCATCAAGTCTTAGTCAAAAATTTTCAAACACTACTTGAAACATGAACTAGCATTAAATGGGATTTTGTTGATTCCTAAAGCCTTTTAATTCATGGTTTATTCTCATAAACTTCAGAACTATTCTTCCCCTCTTTACACCTTATTTTTGGACTGTACATGTATATTAAAATAGGAGAGAAAATTTTTCATTGGTTCATTGTGGAGGTGCCTACATAATTATCCAATCATATTAACTATCAAAATTTGATTTTCTACCTACTGTACAAAATTTTTCGTAAATATTAAAATAAAAATTTTATTTTTATATATTAAGATTCTGCATTTTCATACGATCATTTTCATATAAAGTTTATAATTTTTGGACTTACGGTTTGAAAGTTATGAATTTTTGAAGTCCTAAGGTCATTTCTTCAAAAATACACTTCCTAAGCTTTTCAAATATTTAAAATAAAAACAAATACGAAAATACACTTTATTTAAATGATATTACATTATACAACTTCAGAAATGCATTTTTATTTTCAAAGTAAAATATACTTTAGTCAAAAGGCTATTTAATGCATTAAAACCATACATTGGTTCTTAAAACTCAAAAATTCGTTCACTATTGCAGCAGTGATAAAATTTCTAAAACTCAAAAATAAAAATCACAGCTTTACATTTTCATAATCTAGATTTCGATACGATCGTTTTGACATATCATTTGTAATTTTTAGACGTACGGTTGAAAAGATATGAATTTCTAAAGATAGGATACTCTAATCCATCAAAAATCATTTCATCTTTTAAAATCATTTAAATCAAATACTTTACCTTAAAAATATTTCATTTAAATAGGCTAGGGAAAAAATTGGTATATAATATATATACCTATATATGTTACGTGTATACATATATATTTTCATATATATATATATATTTTTTATATAAACCCAGGTATCAAAATCAAGCATAATTTCCTAATTTTAATTATAAAATCACAAATAAATTGGGTAAAATTGTGGGTCTCACAAGCCCAGTCAGGGTTTCACCATCACCTGACCCGGTACCCAGTCGTAGGGTACACTCTCCCTCGGATGAGATCGAGGAGGATCCGGTGGAGGACGAGAGTGGGAGCGAGCCTGTCATGCATTCTACTGGGAGTGATTGGAGGGACGATGATCCCTAGGTATGTGCATAGGGTATGTGATGAGGATCAGAGGATCCGATGCGTGGATGCTATGGAGGAGATCTTGCTGCTGCTGTGTTGATGATGATGCTACTACCTTACTACTTTTGCTTCTTGGAGACTACTGCTATCACTACTACTACATCTGATGCTGCCAGATCTACGTGACCACCCTTAGAGTTATATTTTGCTTATGTATATATGTTGTAGATATACTTTCGGAGTACTCTAGGGTTTTGGTTGCACTGCTATGTAGATCTGTTTGTGGACTTGTATTTTGGATCTTGGAGACTTGATGTTGGGACTATGTACTTATAACTCTTTTCATATATATGTATATACCTATGGTTATTTTACTATTAGTTGCATAGTCCTATAATTTCCGCTTACTCTGATTTAATCTATTTGAGAGTTCGGCTGAGAAAACTATTCGATGGTATCAGTTTTATCAAATAAAGCAAGGGTAGCTTTAGTTATTTTCTATGATATAAACACGATTTCAAAAGACAAATGTTACCCAACTTTTGAAAAGGTTTTAGAAATCGCCGAATTCGATATAACTATTTCGAAATGCTTTAGAGTTTATTCTCCAAGAATTCCAAGTGTTGATTTGTGCACCCGCTTTAAAAAGAAAAATTTCACTTACATATTTTCTTAATACTCACAAGTCCATATATTATCCAATATAATAGCTTAAGTACTATATTAAACTTGGGTAATTCGGAAGGGTGTCACACTCAGTAGCTCCTCAGATCCTCCACCGCTCTACCCCTAGGATCTAGGATCCAAAACACCTATGCTATGCAGGCTCCTATGAACCAGCGGGTCCACCTCTAGCAGAAACAGTCGGCTCAACATGCACCTCCTCCTCGCTCTCATCCTCCACAGGGTCCTCCTCGACCTCGCCCGACTGTGTAGAGACCCCACCACTGGGTCTAGGATCCGCAGAAGCAGTCCTAGCATAATCAGTCGGACCAGAAGAAGGAGTCTCCTCGGTGACATCTCTATGGGAAGAAGGATGGGAACGAGTGGTGTAACACCCCAAATATTTAAATCCTGATTAATAAAAAATTAATTATAAAGGTTTATTTGTAATTAATTATTTTATTAATATCCTTGATTGTTAATGATTTATTATGCATGAAAAGGATTGGAAAAACATTAACATATGAAAATAATGTTTTTACATAGTAGTCCCTGTTTTAGGACTTAAAAATAATAATGGGAAGATTTTGGATGAAAAGGAAATAAAAATATTTATTTTTATTATTTTAACTAAAAGACTCGAGTATTTCTGAAAATACTCGAGTATTTTACACAGAGTTGCACTCGTGAGTGCGTTGGCTGAGTCACCAACTCAGAAACCTCACGAGTTGACACGTTATCAACTCAGGGACACAACCATAGCTTCGTGTCGATTTGCATGAGTTGTGAATTCGAGTATTTAAACTCTCTTGTTGATGAAGATCAACCATTTTGGCCATTTTTGTTCTGGAATCTGAAGTTAGGGTTTTTGATTTCTCTGGTTCGATTCTGCTTCCTTGAGTAGAGTTAGGTCACAAATCATACACCAATACGAAGCTCACATCTAGAGCTTTGTATAGACACCAAAATTGTGAGCTGAGAGCTTGAGTGTTTGAAGAATCAAAGCTCAAAAGTGGGGGTTTGGTTGCTGTCAACTGGTTTTTGTTGCTCACTTTGATCCTCAATTGTGGTAAGCTCATGAACCCTCTTGATTCCAATCTGGTTTTAATCTCTCATGCAGGTTGCAGAGAGTAGATTCTAACATTTTTCCCCAATTTTTGTGCACGATTACTCACTCAAACAATATGGTCTTTGGACTCTGCTCACAATGGTTCTGCTCTTTGGTGGCTGAAGTGGTGTGTGCTAGATTGGTGGCTGCTGTGTGGCTGCTGCTGTTCTTGAGTGTTTTTGAACTTGTCTAAGTGTTGTTCAAGGTATGGGAGAAGTCATTCATATTTCTAGGATTATAGATTGTGAATTTAGTTTTGTGTGTGCTATGTGAATTGGACCAAGACATGCTTGCTGGACTTGGAGGTTCAGACAATCACTTGGTCATTTGATTTATAATATGGATAATGTCTAAAATGAATTAATGAAATTAAACTATAGGGACTTATGAGTTTGGTTGAGTTATAATTGGCAAATATGATAAATCATGACCTTGATGTGGTATGCTTATGGTAAGCCATCAATGGACATTGAATAAGTTTGGAGTAGGTTTTAAATACTGCATTTGTGCTGTACAAACCCAGTTTCTATGTTAATTGTGAGTAAATGTGATATTGTTATGTTGAGTTGCATAATATGTAGTTTATGCATAAATAGGAACATGATAGGGTCCTCTGTGAATTGTTGGGATCTTTGTGTTGAGACAAGTTTTAATTATATAAATAGAGCTCATTTGACCATTGGATTGAGTTAGAATTACTCAGAACTGAATTTGGCATGTCAAGTTGTTGGAAATATGGTTTTATGCATAATTGGTGCTCGAATTCATTTCTGTGTAATTTGTGGAGTTCTAAGTGTTTGAACATACTTGTTATATGGTATATGAACTCTGTGGATCATTGGATTGAAGTAGAAATGATTAGAATTGAAAATGGTATGTAAAAATCAAGTTTCAGTCTGGTATGTCTGCAAATACTCGAGTAATTGGCTTGACACTCGTATTTCGTGGTGCACCAGAGTGAAAATCAGCGCACCAACTTGAGAATCAGATTGGACACTCGAGTAATACACGAACTACTCGAGTATTCTGGGTAATGGACTACTCGAGTATCTCATGAATTACTCGAGTATATTTATGAAGTTCTGAAACTTAGTTTTTCTGAAAAGACATGAACGACTCGAGTATATTTATGAACTACTCGAGTAAAAATTGGAAACTGATGAACTACTCGAGTATTATGGAAAATACTCGAGTATTTCTGTTTAGAAAATTAAGAATTGCCATTTTCAATTCTGAATCATTTTGTTTACACTTAAGTGATAATAGTCCAAATAATCTAGGACTTAAAAGAGATTGATTGATGATAATGTAAAGTTATTGACTTAATAATACGAGATATTATTAAGTGGGATATACCAATCAATTCTTTTAAGTTTAGGAATTGCATTCATTCTGGAGGATTGAGAGCTAGACTCATGCATCATGCTGATAACTTAAATTGTAAACTTGATGAGGCAATAAATATGAGCACCTTACTTGCATTAGATGTTTTCCTAGTGCTAACTATGAGGGTGAAGATTGCATATGGGGCATGAGCCATTATTTGAGTTCAATCACTAGTTAAGTTGGTTCACATGGAATGAATTGTGAAATAATCATCATGTTCTCTTTGGATTGAAAATGATCATGTTTGCATTGGAGGATATTGAATGTGACTAATAGTTCAAGATTTGGGTATGAAGTTGAGAAAGGACTTGATAAGCATGATCATGTCTACTTGATAATTAATGTCTTAGAATATAAAAAGTTAATAGCTTAAAGGACATAAGAAAGAAATTATTACCTTATGATGATGAATGGAGTAAGTCCAATACCTTGGGACATAAATAGACAATGACTTAAGGAGTATTAATGATAATGCAAGAGTGGTGATGTTTGTTGAGTATGAGGATTCAATCCAAATGCGTTAGGGCTTGCGCCCGATTCGGATATGTGAATGTTGGATAAGTGAGTTCACCCGGATTTCCATAAGTTATGGACTAACTCCTGCAAGAAGTCATCATGCTTAAAGGATTCCGTATAGTACGGTGTGGCCGCTATACGAAGACATGTGGAACGGTGTGGCCGCCATATGTGGGATATTAGTTTGATTCCGTATAGTACGGTGTGGCCGCTATACGAAGACATGTGGAACGGTGTGGCCGCCATATGTGGGATATGTGTTTGATTCCGTATAGAACGGTGTGGCCGCTATACGAAGACATGTGGAACGGTGTGGCCGCCATATGTGTGTGATTCCGTATAGTACGGTGTGGCCGGTATACGAAGACATGTGGAACGGTGTGGCCGCCATATGTAGGTGATTCCATATAGTACGGTGTGGCCGCTATATGAAGGCATGGAACGGTGTGGCCGCCATGTGTATGATGTGATGATTAATATATGTGTGACGCATCTCATGCATGGTGTACAGGGAATCGTTCAGTGAGGTGCATGCGGGATTGGAAACCATGTAGTACGGTATGGCCGCTACATGAGACGGTTGGAACGGTGTGGCCGCCACCGTAGAAATGACAAGGACCTAGAACTATTGGTGGACAATGGTTCAGGGATCATCCCCTTGTATCATTTTAAGATCGTGGTCGATGGGGTTCTAGTATAGAATGGTGTGGCCGCTATACAGGTTGCGGAAACATCGAGCGCATGATTGCCTATCCCAGAGTGTTGTTTTCTGGAAGAGTTGATTATGGAGAAATGATTTGAGAGACGTGCATGCATTGCAAAAGAAATTAATGGTTTTAGCCAATGTTGTTTAATAAGACTCTTGGGCATGCTTTTATTATGTTGAAATGATATCTGTAATGATTGTGTTTGACCAATCGTATAATCTGCTTAGGCGATATAACAAGTGACTGACTCCCATACTACCATGTCTGTGGTGGTAGGTTCTTTCAAAGGACAGGACTGAAGTCACTCCTGTAGGAGTGGAGGTGTCTAGAAGAAGCAGCCAAGATGACGTCTCGTCATCCGAATCCTTTTGCAGAAGGATCGAGTTGTGAAGACCAATGCTCTGGGTGTAAAAAGGGGTTTTTGGGAGTTTGTATTATATAAGTATTTTACACTCAGAATATTTTGCAAGAGCAATATTACTCTATGAAAAAGTATTTTTGGTTTTCACACTTCTTATAGAAAAAGTTTTTGTTAACTCGCATTTTGCAATGGACCGGATTTTGGGATGTTTCTAGTGGCAGCTCTAAATCTAAAACTATGAAAACGACGCATAGGTCGAGTCGGGGGTGGTCCTCTATAAGCATAAAAAGGTGGAACATGCATAGTATAGACTAATGGGATCCTAAATCGACGAGGTCGCACACGCACCAGAGGGTTAGGGTGGTAGAGAGTGATCTCAACCTCCCCCTCAAAAATGGCACGGTGCTCCTCATACGTCCATATACCGCTAGGGATAGGGCGTATCTCGATGCAGGCTAGGTATCTGGCCATCACCTAAACAGGGCACAGGGAGTAAGTATACACATATACATAATTGATAAAGACTAAAATTACAATCACAAATATATCATGGACAGATCATAATGCAAATACATATGAGCACACCAATTTTTCAACATTATAACTCTTATAATGCAGGTGGCATGATGTATGATTTTCTATCCACAACTGAGGCCTCTAAATGTCCATCTTGGACGTCCATCCAGTACACCCTTGTGTTCCCAGAACACCGACATTAGTTCCCAGAACATAATGTCGAACCATACTTGGATAAAAAGCATCACTCCCAGAGTGTGCACCACGTTCCCAGAACGCATAAAAACCAGGTCCCGGACACTGGCCACATATCTATAATGTGTCATCAAGTAGGTTATACTTTGGTACTCCCGGAGTACCCTCCTCATATTCCCAGAATATGATAAACGTTCCTACCAACCAGACTTCCAGTCTATATGTATGCAAAAACATCAGGGTTGGTTTTTATCTTTACATTAATTAATGTGATTTAGAAATATTCCAATTTCTACTTTTGAATTATTTATTTGAGGTATAACATTTGACATAAAAATTCCCCTTTGAATTTTTCTCAAAACATGCCTTTTTAACCTAGATTGGGTAAAACAAAGTCAATGGTATTCAAAAACTTAACTTTTTATTTTTCAGATTCAGGTACTAACCGGTTATAGTTTCAGACTAACCGGTTAGAATTACAGACCTGAACTGTTTACCATTGCAGTTCAGAAAAACCCTTTTTCTTGAATTCTATACCCAATCCAAAACACATTTAACAATCTTTTATACCTCAAAAACCATTGTTTCAACATTCAAAAGTCCAAATCACATTTCCTTTTCCAATGAAAATAATTTCCTCTTGAAATTATTTCATTAACTTAAGGCATTAAATTTGATCTTTCAAATCACAACTTTGACAACTCAAGTTCAGATCATGTATAATGAAATTAAAGCTTAAATTTGAGCAGAAACCATTAAGATTTCAGGACTGTTTAATAAACTCATTTTCTTTGAAAATCTGCAGTGTCTAACCGGTTACGAAAATCGTGTAACCGGTTAGATTATGCAGTCAGACCATTAAAACAAGAGTTTTAACAACTCAATTTCTTCCTTTCTCAAATCTAACCAAATTTCATTATGCACAAAGTTCATATGCCTTAAAATAAACATGTTTACACCCAGAAACACATTCATATTGCATGCATCAAGTTTATTGTATCAAATTGCATGAAAATTCACATAAACACAATTTAACACAACAAAACTTAGATTAAGCACTCAAACACAGAATTCAGCATTTATATAGCTTGCATGCATCAAATTAAAGTTGCTCAAAACCACAGTGAGCAAGTTTTTGGCCTCCAAGCCTTTGTGCTTAAAAACACATAATGCCCTTTTGAGTTTTGTGAACTCAAATCCTAAATCATTCGATTTTTAGTCTAAATCTAGTATAGTATAGACTTCTCCCATACCTCTAAGACGATCTTGATGAAGTTTATCACTGGATTTGAAGAAAAACCACAGATTCCCACAATTTCCCCAAGTCTGCTCTCAGATTCGGTTTCCAGCAACAGGGTCCAGAAACCACCAAATTTAACATAGAAATTGGCCAAAGAAATTGGGGAAAATGATCAGAATTCAAAGTAGGGTACATGCACTAGAGAATCAAAGAAGTTTGAGACTTAAAGGTCAACTAAGCTTACCAAAATCGAGTCTGGAAATCAGCTTCCAGAATCAGAACAGCACAGAGCTCAGACTCAATCTCCTGGCTTCCAAGCTTGATTCCTCTTTCCACACTCACTCTTAACTCACAAATTTGGTATCAACATGAAGCTCTGGATGTAAGCTTCGTGTTTGTGTATCTCTCGTCTCTCAACACTCAAGAACGAAGGAGAAATCGTCCTCACAAAATCAGAACCCTAAATCAGCCCCTTCAACCAGAAATCAAGTGAACAACCCTAAATTCATCAGAAACTCCTTTATTTATAGACAATTTGAGGTAGCATGCAGGGCGACGCGTGGTTCTCCACTCATCCAAGGCTGTAATTGTGGCGATTACGGAGTAATTCGAGTGATTACTCATCAAAATCCACTAAACCAGTTTCTGAGTTCATCGTCTAACCGGTTACAGGGCATTACTAACCGGTTAGATCAGTTCAAAATTTAAAAATTATTATTTTTAAATCTTTCCCTCCAAGAACCATTCTAATATTGCCTTTTAGTCCTCATCCAGGGACCAAAATGATATTTTCTTATATTTTGCATTTATTTGCCATATAAAAATATTTCCACTTATTTTTATATTTAAGGCTAATTAAATACAAAACATAAACTTGAAAAATACTATAAATTAATAATAAAACTTTTTATTATTAATTTCCTATTATTCGGGAGACGAAAATTAGGGGTGTTACACTACTCCCCCACTTAAAAGGAATTTCGTCCCCGAAATTCTAGATTACAAAAACAACTCTGGATACTCTTGACGCATCCTCTCCTCTAATTCCCATGTAGCTTCAGATACGTCAGTATTCTCCCAAATTACCTTGACCAAGGGTATTTCCTTCCCTCTGAGCCACTTGACTTCACGATCTTCTATCTGAACCGATCTAGTCTCAAAGGTCAGGTTTTCTTTCAGAGTTAGGTCATCAGGTTGGAGTTTTAGAATAACGGATGGGTCATGAACATATTTCTTTAACTGCGAAACGTGAAAGACGTTATGCAAGTTGGATAGAGAGGGTGGTAAAGCCAATTGATAAGCAACCAGACCAACTCTCTTAAGAATCTGATATGGACCTATACACTTAGGCGAAAGCTTTCGGGTTCTCAAAACTCTACTAATTCCTTTCGTCGGAACTACCCGAAGAAACACATGATCGCCCTCAAAAAACTCTAATGGTTTCCTCCTCTTATCCGCATAACTCTTCTATCGACTCTGAGCCGCTTTCATCTTAGTCTAAACCATCTTGATCTTTTCTGATGTCTGCTGTATCATTTCTGGTCCAACCATTAGGTTCTCCCCCACTTGGAACCAACATAGCGGGGTCTGACACCTCCTTCCATGCAACGCCTCGAACGGTGCCATTCCAATGCTCGCATGGTAGCTATTTTTTTACGTGAACTCTGCAAGAGGTAACACTTGATCCCAGCTTCCTTGTTCTTCAAGTGCACACGCTCGCAACACATCTTCCAAAGAATTAATTGTTCTCTCCGTCTGGCCATCCGTCTGTGGATGATACGCAGAACTCAATTTCAACCTTGTCCCCATCGCTTCATGCAAACTCTTCCAGAATTGCGACGAAAACCTCGGGTCTCGATCAGACACAATGCTCGAAGGTACTCCGTGAAGACGAACTATCTCCATGATATAGATCTGGGTAAGCTTGCTCAAAGAATAGCGCATATTTATCGGAATAAAATGCGCCGACTTGGTTAACCTATCCACAACCACCCAGATTGCATCATGATTTGTTGCGGTCCTCGGCAAACCAGACACAAAGTCCATCGAGATGCTATCCCACTTCCACTGGGGAATTCTCAGAGGTTGCAACTGTCCTCCCGGTTTCTGATGTTCTACCTTCGCTTTTTGGCAAATCAAGCACGCAGCCACATATTCTGCCACATCCCTTTTTAATCCTGACCACCAAAATATCTTCTTCAAGTCCTGATACATTTTGGTTGATCCAGGATGCATACTCATCTGAATCTTATGGGCTTCATCAAGAATTAGTCTCCTAACTTCTTGATCTCTTGGTACACAAATCCTTGTCCTGAAACGAAGGATTCCATCCTGCCCAAACTTGAAATCAGGTTCCTTTCCTTCCGAACCTAGTCTCATCTTTTCCATCAATTCCTCATCTGTTCGTTGCAACTCCCGAATTCTTTCCAAGAACTCGTTGGTGATCTGCAACGTCCCCAACTTGATACTTGATGGTTCCACTTGTGTCATCAAGCTCAAATCTCTGAATTCTTCAATCAACGCTGCTTCCTTAACCATCATCGCACTGATGTGGATTGCTTTTCGGCTCAACGCGTCTGCAACCACATTCGCTTTACCCGGGTGATAATGGAGTTTAAAGTCATAATCCTTCAAAAACTCCATCCATCTTCTTTGCCTCATGTTCAACTCTTTCTGGTCGAACAGATACTTCAAACTCTTATGGTCACTAAATACTTGGAATATAGTGCCACATATAATGTCTCCATATCTTTAAGGCAAACACGATCGCAGCCAACTCCAAATCGTGCGTTGGATAATTCACCTCATGATTCTTCAATTGCCTCGATGCATACGCCACCACTCTTCCTTCTTGCATCAATACACAACCCATTCCTTGCTTAGATGCATCACAGTAAACTTCTAAACTCTTGTGAGGATCAGGTAAGATTAACACAGGAGACGATGTTAACCTTTCCTTCAACTCACGGAAACTAACTTCGCACCGATCGTCTTATAAGAATAGTTGATCCTTCCGAGTCAACTTAGTCAAAGGTAATGCAATCTTAGAAAATCCTTCTATGAATCGACGATAGTATCCAGCCAGCCCTATGAAACTTCTCACTTCCGTCACTGTCTTAGGTTGTTCCCAACTTAGCACTGAACTTACTTTTGCTGGATCCACTGCAATTCCCTCTTTAGAGATCACATGCCCCAGAAACTTCACTTCATTCAACCAAAACTCACACTTCGTAAGTTTGGCATATAGTTGCTTCTCCTTCAGGACCTTTAACACAATCCTGAGATGCTCTTCATGCTCTTCCGGATTTTTAGAATAGACCAAAATATCGTCAATGAATACCACCACAAAAAAATCCAAATATGGTCTAAAGATCCGGTTCATATAATCCATGAAAATAGCAGGTGCATTTGTCAATCCGAACGGCATCACAACATACTCAT
This sequence comes from Crotalaria pallida, assembly GCA_037953625.1. Lineage (NCBI taxonomy): Eukaryota > Viridiplantae > Streptophyta > Magnoliopsida > Fabales > Fabaceae > Crotalaria > Crotalaria pallida. The sequence goes on along the minus strand of CM075652.1, from coordinate 36,009,162 downwards.
AATGACCGTATCGCGATCGAAATGCAGTCTTGGGTATATCCTCCTCCTTCATCCTGATCTGATGATATCCCGATCTCATATCAATCTTGGAGAATACTACAGCTCCCCTCACTTGGAGAGTCCTCCACTATTTAATGGTGAAGGATATGCTTATTGGAAAGCCAGAATGAAAATATTTATTGAAGCGATTGATATTGATGTTTGGAATGCAATAGAAAATGGTCCCTATATACCTAAAAGAAAAATAAATGATGAAGTTGTAGAAATTCCTAGGGCAAGTTGGAATGATGATGACAAAAAGAAAGTTTCCTATGATTTGAAAGCTAAAAACATCATCACGTCCGCCTTGTCTTATGATGAGTTCTTCAGAGTTTCACATTGTAAAAATGCGAAACAAATGTGGGACGTTCTACAACTTACTCATGAAGGGACAAGCGAGGTTAGAAGGGCTAGATTAAATACATTAATGCATGAATATGAGTTATTTCGCATGCTCCCTAATGAGTCAGTTAATGACATGCAAAAGCGATTTACTCATATCATAAATCATCTCATAGCTCTTGGTAAAACATTTCTTAATTCTGAAGTTATTAACAAAGTATTGAGATGTTTAGGCAGGGAATGGCAACCCAAGGTCACAGCTATCATGGAGTCAAAGGATTTAGACACCTTGGATCTTGCAACCCTCTTTGGAAAGCTTCAAGAGCATGAGATGGAGCTAGGACGTCTAACTTTGCATGAGGAGTTGGATAAGAAAAAGAAGGGAATCGCACTAAAGACCACCACAAAATCAACTAAGGTATGTGATGATTCCTCTAGCTCTAGTAATGACTCCGAATCTAGTTTAGATGATGAAAGTTTTCAAAAACTAGCAAAGAGGTTCCGTAAATGTTTTAAAAATAAAAATGATTTAAAAAGAATAAAGGAACCTAAGGACTCCTACCATAGAAATTGTTCTTCAAAAGATAAAATTAAATGTCATGAATGTGGTAAGAGAGGTCACATAAGACCTCATTGTTCTGAGTATCTTAAGAGACATAAAGATGAAAAGAAAAAGGGCAAAAGAGCCTACATTGTGTGGGATGCATCGGATGAAAACAAAGAGACAAGCTCAAGCACATCAAGTGATGAGGAAGAAGCCAATCTTTTCTTGGTGAGTAGATTTGATGAAGGCGCATCATCAATTTTCACTTCAAGTAAGCAAGGAACCGAGGTAAATTCCGATTCCGAATCTGAGTCTCATGATTATGAAGAATTATATAATGCTTATGTTGAAATGCATAAAGAATTCAAGAAACTTGCTAAATCAAATGACAAAGGAAAAAGAGCTATTTTGAAATATAAAGAGCAAGTCTTGAATTTAGAAAAATGCATTGATGAGCTAAATAGTAAAAATGAAGCACTTCAACAAAGTATTGATTCTTTGAAAATTCAAGAAATCCCTCCTTGTGAAAGTTGCAAAAGTCATGAACATGAAGTTACAAATTTGAAAAACACTATTGCAACTTTATCAAGAAGTGATCAAAGAGTAAATCAACTTCTTGAAAATCAAAGGAACAATACAAATAAAACCGGCTTAGGATACAATCTATTATAATTGAATAGCAACAATGAAAATTATTGGTAAGTGAATATAAAGTATCAGAACAAAAGCATCATGATTAAAAAAAAATCACACGTAACAAATATAATAATGACAATAATTAAATACCGTGCAACCAGACAGGATTGCCCACGAAAAGAAGCATAGTTTCAGGTATATCATGCGCAATAATTGTAATGAATGACATTTATAAATATGTCAGAGCATTTAATGACAACAAGCCAAATGAAAGCATTAATTTAGGAATAATGACAATGTGCGATTGTCGGAAACTAATGTACGTCATTCAACAGGCGATATATCTATATAAAGAATTATTATCCTATCACAACAGGAGAGACAAAGATTTAAGGGCATTCAGCAGCACGAAGATTTGCTCAACAAAACATTACGTAACAACATGGAGAATATCAAACAATAAGCGACTTGTAAAGGGATTAGAAGGAACTAAGTATTTAAAGCACATGTCCAAAATATTGCATCGGGTAAACTAATATAAGCATGTGTGCGAAGTAATCATGTAAAATGCCAAGTAAATAGGAAAGCAATATAGGAACGAGAATTCCTTCCCTGATTCGCTGAGGTGAGGAATGTTGGATCGAAGACTGTTGGATTGAAGTCTTTTGTCAATCCTCTCAAAATGGGCTTTGTTGAGCGTTAAGGGTCGACCTTTGTTTTCCTTAAATATGATTTTCTCTATGCTCGGAACACGAGCTTCACGAGGGGAACTTGGCGCGGGGGTCCTCGCTCTTCGCTCGGAGAACAAGTTTCAAGAGGGGACCTCGACGTGGGGGTCCTCGCTTTTCGCTCGGAGCATGAGCTTCAAGAGGAGAACTCGGCTCGGGGGTCCTCGCCATCACCACTAGATTCCAAATAAAGTAACATTATTGTATTCGTGATACTCGGAAAATTATTTGTCCATTAATGGGGATCTCGGAATGGGTTATTCAGTCGCTCGGGCCATCGTACGTGTACCTCGCATATGCGCACAAAAATAATAATTAATTAGTTATTGTCGTTCAAGATTGACAATTTATAACTATTAAATAAAATACATGTAATCAAAGTAAACGGCAAAAATATAAATTATTTTTGTCTCTAACTAATAGTCATGTGAGTCAATAAAATATTTGTGGCATTATTAAAAATTAGAAAGAGTAACTTCCCTGATTTAAAGGTAGGTTGCTGAATTGTTGGGCCATAGAGTTGTTGAGACCCGTTTTTTCTTTTTGGTGCAGCTTGGGCCAATAGTCCATTCCTCCCCCCCCCCCCCCGTTTTTTTTTTTTTTTTTTTTGGCTGCTGGCCTCTTTTTTTTTGTAAATTGGGCCTGATTAGGCACTTTTTTTATTTTTATTGTTTTTTTTTTGTTTTTGTTTTGTTTTCTTTTTTGTTTTCTTTTTTTTTATTTGGGCCTGGTGGCCCGTCAGGGTTTGGAACCCTAATGCAGCAGCAGTAGGTGTGAAGCGTTGATGCTGCTGCTTGCAAGTGGGTATGGCGGCGGCGGCAAGTACGAACCCGAGATACAGTAGTAGCGGCAAGCATAGACCCAAGCGATGGTGATGAGGGTGTCGCCGGGAACGGCGAGAACTGGGAGCAAGAAGGACCGCGGTGAGTTTGAGCGACGGTGGGAGTGGTCGATGCGGCGGCGGTGGTCCCTGCTGGAATCAGAGGCGTACGTCGGTGCGGTTCCTTCCTTGGTGGTTCATGGACCCCTTCTATGGTTCGGGAGTCGTGAAGAGAACTCGCGAAGGGAGGGAAAGAAAAGCGGATCGCGCATTGGTTTGAGGAAACCCCGAGGGGCTCATCCATGAAAACGCAACCTTGAAACCTCTGATTACCTTCATCCATGGAGACATGAGAGCGATGATGGCGGATTCGGGGTAGATCGAACATTGCCTCTGATTTTCGCACCGGAGAAGATCAGCCATGAAATCGCCATGGAGTCGCAAGTGGTGGCTTCGCTGTTGCTCCCATGGTGGATCAGAAACGGTGGTGAGACCGTGTGCCCTTGATAGACCAGCCACAAAGATCCGTTCCAATTCCGGCTCCAATGGTGGACCACCCAGAACCGGAATATCACCACTGTATCTAAATGCGCCCGAAACTTGGTGAACAACATATCCGAGGGAGTTGTCTCTGACTTGACTCCGTTCCGACTCCAATGATTGACCTCTGAACACTTGGTGCTAAGAGAGCGCGAGAGAGAACAACGGTGGCTTCCTCACCGGCGTTGCTTCCTCTTCTTCATCGGCGACGGTATCTGTAGGAACATCCGTGAATGGCCTCTCTTCTTCGCAGCAACAACACGTTGGGGTCTTTTATTTTTTATTTCTTTTTTTTTATTGTGGATGGGAATCGGAGTTTAACGATTCCCACAGACGGCGCCAATGTGATGTCCCGGTGTTAGGGAGACACCACGATGTGTGTTTTGGGTTGTTGCAGCTGACGGGGGTGACCCCGGTCCTACGTACCCCCAGTGATAAGGGGATCAAGCCACACGTAGTTCTTGAGAGTAGGGATGAGAGACATACCTTAGCCCCTATAGCATAGTGGTTCTTATAGGGGATTACCTGTTAGGTGTGTTATGATACCTTATGGGCCTGTTGGGCCCAATAGGGCTGACGTGGCTCTTAGAGGATAAGAAGGGTGAGTCCTTCATCCTTTTCATGTACTAGGGAGTTTTAAACTTATCCGTTGAGTCGTTGGTCGGCATTGAAGGCATGCGGTCGGCTTATGGGTCCGGTCCACTACAATACATGAATGCCAATAAAAAGAATTTTAGAAAAGTTGGTTCTTTTTCAAATGTTAATTATTCTAAAAAGCCAACTTGCTTTTATTGTGGCATTCATGGACACACCTCAAATATTTGTAGAATTAAATCTCATGGTGTGCCTAACGGTTATTATGTTTGGATTGTGAAAGATGAAAATCCCGATAAGCCCAAAACAATTTGGGTACCCTCAAGCAAAACTTAACTTTTTCAAGTACTTTTGAAGGGATATGTGATTAAATGTTTTTTTTAAAATTGCCTCTTCATAAGTATATTTGTTTTAGGGCGAGAAAAGTTTTCTTTTCGGGCTATAAATCAACAAGTGCTATCATTGCTCATAATCCAACAAGTGTTATTATGTTCTTCCTTTGGCATATTGCTCTTAATTTAGGCTCCTTTTTTATCATGCCAAAAGAGGGAGAAATGGTGTTGTTGTTTATGTTGTGCAGGTTTATGCTGTTGCATAAAGTCAGAGGGAGTTTATGCAAAACAACAAGGTTGATATTATCAAGGATTTGTCATCATCAAAAAGGGGGAGATTTTAGAATCAAAAAGGTTTTGATGAAGACCAATAAATCAACAAGTTGTCCTTGATGAAGACAAAGCAACAACAACCATTTAGAAGTTTTCCATTTCCCGCTCCCTTGTAATATTTTATATTTATGTTGAGTGTGGGTGGTAGACTTAGGTTTTTACTCAAGCGATTATGAGTTGGTTAGCATGAATACTAGTTAAGTTAAATAGTTGAAAAAGCTTAGAAAGGGACTAGGACTTCTGGAAAATCAATTTTGACATTATTTTTAAGAAAGTAGCAGTGACTACTCGAGTAGTTGGTGCACTACTCGAGTAGCCTGCAATGTAGAAAAATGGCCTGCTCACTGTTTCCCCTAACTACTCGAGTAGTCTGTTGACTAATCGATTAGTTCTCAACTAATCGATTAGTTGCTGCACTAATTGAGTAGTTTGAGAAACAGTAAGTCCACCAATTTTCTCACTACTCGAGTAGTGCTCCAACTACTCGAGTAGTACGAGTCTGTTCAGTCATTTTTTCAAATTCTAATATGGCTGTTGAAGAGGCAATCAAGGGAGAATCTTTCCTAATTAGTTTTCTAAGGCTCCTCCCTGATTCTGGCGATTTTAAAACACAATATAATCATTACCTCTTCAACAAGAGCCATACGGATCTTGAGCAAAAAATTTTTCAAACCTTGCACCCAAAAAGAACCTTCGATCCAATCCCTTTCTAAGAATCAATCTCATTCTAGTATTCTAGCTTTCTTACTCATTGTCAATTGAGATTGTTTGGAGCCGCTTCACTGTGATCTGATTACTCCATTGAAGAAAGGAAGGAGCACTTGAAGGTTTCAAGAGGCTCGATTGCTAAAGGGAGAAGGTGTTCTTGAAGGTTTCAAGAAGCTCTCTTTGTGGAAGGTTGAAGAGGTTCTTCAACAGAGAATCAATTGAAATTGGGGTAAAGTTCAAGAGTTTGGTACGCTCTTGAAGGGTTAGATTAGATTGAGTGAGGTTCACTAATTAATCCTGTTTGTATCCAGTTTAATTGATTATTAGTAGACACTCCCTAAGGTTTAGGGGGGACTGGACGTAGCTCTCAAGTGGGTAGAGAGTGAACCAGTATAATAATTCCCTGTGTCTATCTTTTATTGCTTTAGTTTTTTTTCTGTTATTTAATCTTTCTTCAGAACCTTATAGCAAATCATCCGCTTCTGTTCTTGGCTTTGTGTTAGCAAAACCCAGCTTTTGAAAACTCTGTTATCTGTCTGAATTGACACGCACTACTCGAGTAGTCCATCAACTAATCGAGTAGTTCATTCATTTTTGAACAGAAAATTATTTTTGTTTTAAAACAGTAAGCGCGTAATTTGTTATTATCAATTACATTCGAAAAATTAGTATCGTTACTTCAATTTACTATTCACCCCCCTTTTACTAAATTTTTAGGCCGCTTGTTGGTTTCCAACACCGGAAATTCAAGAGGGGGTACCACACTGATGCTCAGGGGTTTGGTAGCACACACGTTACATCTCCTCCAACATTCCAACCACATCCTAGTTCGGAAAGCAGATGGGACGCACAGGAACCCTAACCATGCTGGCATCGATGTCGAAGGGTACGCAGCAAAATCATTTCATCAATACAGTTTCAAAAATGCAGCGACATCTAGCCCCATTCGGGTTCCCTCTCACCATCTAAGATTTGCTCAAGGGGGCGACAGCGCTATCTCTAGTTGATCGTGCAGTTCCTTGCTTCGACATTGCCTACAACCGGAAGACAAGTCCTTGTAGTCTTGCCCCGCCTAGAGAAGCACTCGAGGCTTCTTGACGTTCACCGTTCTTGCCTTCCCCTATTGCAATCACCACTTGAAAGTACACCGGCCTCCAGGTATTCGGTATCTTTCCTCTCCACTACTTCACTCTCAACGCGTAGGTTTAGGAGAGGGGTTCCCAAGTCTTTTAAGTATGTCATTAATCCTAGTTTTGGTCGACCCATTCTAAGCCTCGCTTCTAACAGGTCACGACCTCTAAGGGAAACATCAAACACCCTTCTACAGTACAGTGGATTCCACAAGACATAGACCACGGCACAGTCATCCACGTGGCCAGTCACTTAAAGGGGATATTTACAAAGTTATCGTGCCGTTTGCACCACCACTGTACACTAGTATCGTTTTCAAATTTCCACAAGGTTCATTACTCATTCTCATATTTTCTTTTCACAATAATACTTCCAAATATACCAAGTCCTTTTCATAGGAACAACCGGGCACAAACATCAATTATCTCAAAAATATAATTCCAACATTTTATTTCATATCTCATCATATAACTCATCTCCATATAAAATAAACAATTCAAAAATATACAACATGATATAATCAATTATCAACCGACATACAATTAATATCGAGGAATCACATTTTTCGTAAAAACGGCGGAACACACACTCAATTGCCGTTTTACTACTCGACCGATAGATTCCTAGTTCCGACCTTTGAGATGATACGGAACGTCCTAATATTATCCTACATGCCACTATGTCTTAAGAAGGCTTCTCTCTCACCTGAGATCCACGCTTACTCTGTTTCAACCTTTGTGTCTGCAGCTCCAGCAGCTCGCTCACTTTTGATTCTTTTTATTCTTAAACGATAAACGGTATACAATCAATATCTAGCAAATACCTTATACTATCTATTTACTTAGGTAAGGAATCCTTTTCAAAAACAGAATGTCCTTTTTAAGGCGTCAAATAACTTAAAATAATCCCTTTTAAAATTCAAGAAATCCTTTTTGAAAAACATAATTTAAAACTCATCTAATACTTTGAAAACTATTTAGACTACCTTTTTATTTCTATAATACCATACTTTATTAATTATATAACAACTACCACATGCACACACTTATACCAGTAAAAACAACAATTTATTTAAACAAATAACATCAAATCATACTTTCACAAATTCACTTTTATAATTTATTTTTACTCTATACACTTATATTAAAGGTCCTATCATAAAAATCCTCATACTAATTCATTCCAAAACAATTTTTATAGTTGATGCAACCAATCTAGAATTTTGGACAGCATACCCTACAAGTCTTGCAAAATCACTTTTTCTTTTTAGCTTTTAAATTATGAAAATCATTTCCAATCATAATATAACTTTTAAAACACAATCATAACATCTTAAAAATAAACCTCAGTTTTTTCTTTACTACAGATCTCACTCTTAAGTACCTTATAACAACTACCATTTACAGGCTATTCATACAACATGAATTTGGAGTATTTTTCTTTGATGCACATTTCAATCAATCAAGCAGTAAACAAATCTTTGCATAATAACGTTATAAACACATACAACATATTAAGAAAATAAACTCAAGTATTCCAAGTTGAAAATACTTTTTCTCTATCGATAGTGAAAATAAATTACAAACTATAAACAATACACGGCAAATCACTTTTAAGCATCAGTACATTCACAAAATCACTTTTACACTTCCTTGCTAATTTTTAACTACTTATAATAAAGCTCTTAGCATAAAGTACACATTACCAATTCATTTCAAAATAATTTCTATCCTTGATGCAACTATTTTAGAATCTTGAACAGCATATACACTATTTCTTAAAACTCAGTTTTCTCCTAAACGGTTTATCAGAAACACATGCTGCTTTTTCCTAAATTCTTTTTACGAATTATTATATTAAAATAATTAAATCTAAGTCACATAAAATAATTTCACCTGCTGTACAGCCACTACAATTTTTTGCATTATCTTAAGAAAATAAGGCAAACAAACTTAAATAATTATATACAAATTAAGCACTACTAACACACATAAAAATAATCATTTGGAGTCTTATATTTTAATAAAATGATAATTTTCCAGAATTAAAATAATTTTCCAGAATTAATTATTTTTCAGAATTAAAATAACTAAACACTTATACTAATCCTAGTTTTCTCTCTTCTCTCTCCTCCCTCACGGTCTCCACCGTGTGCCGCCATGGCTAGGAAGAGGGGAAGACCCCCGAAAACTCCTTCATCTTATAACAAAAAATCTCCAGGTGCAGAGAAAGGTCTTGTGGCTTCGTCTTCGATCGAACTCAGTCTTTCTGATGAAGAGGCACTTGAAGATATTGAAAGCTTGACTCCCAAGAAAGCCGCTGAGTTGTTGCATAACATTGATCTTCTTAGGCAAAGAGTGCAAAGTAAGATTCCTGCAGTTCAACAAAACGACATTAATGATGGTGTAGAGGCTAAAAAACAACAAGAAGTACAAACTGAGGAAGACGATAAGTCTGCACATCAGGCGCAGCACTCTATTCATTCTGTGTGGGCGAATTTCGATATTTCGAAATTGAGAAATGCAGGGGAAAAACTTAATTTTGTTGAGCCAGTGCTTAAAGAAGGGCAGGCAATTACTAGAATAGCAGTGGAGGATGTGGAATCGAAAATGCTATACTGGCAAAATGCTATTGTGTGCTATGTGCTTGGTGCTAGACCTCCCTATTCGGTGTTTAGTGGATACATAAAGAAGGTATGGGGTCATCTGGGCATTGACAAAATCCTTATGACTAATGAAGGATCTATGGTTGTTCGGTTCAATACAATGGAGGCAAGGAATGAAGTCCTAGAAATTGGAATTTATCACATTGATAAAAAGCCAATTATCCTAGGACCATGGACTGGTAGGAATGAAGGATCATTTAGACAGAGTCCCGGTATGGATTCAGTTAACCAACCTAAGCCCTAAATTCTGGAGCCAAACTGCTTTAAGCAAGATTGCTAGCCTTGTTGGCTCCCCTATTATGGTTGACAAGGTTACTAAGGAGAGGAATAGACTTAATTATGCTAGGATCCTAATTGAAGTGAATCCTAACACTCTGCCTGAGGAGATCTTCTTTGAGGATGAAAAAGGGAATGTGGTGAATCAAAGGGTGACTTATGAGTGGAAGCCAGTACTTTGTGCAAAATGCTCAAAGTATGGACATGACTCTAAAATGTGTAGGAGTAATGTTACTCAAAAATGGGTGGAAAAGAAAAAGCCTTCTAAGGAGGACATTGAAAAGCTGGATGATTGCCTTAAAGCTAATGATGAGAAGGCTGTGGAGAAAGCTATTCAGCAAGTGAATGGTAATGGACAGGTTTCTTCCATTGTTGCTGAGTCTACCAATTTAGATGAAGGTGCATCAAAGGAGTGCGCAACCAGGAAGAAAGAAGACAAAGGAAAAGGTAAGCTTGTTGAGGTAGAGAATGTTGATTCTGATTCTGAAAGTACTGAGCCTTGGATCCCAGTGATAACAAGGAGTAAAGCACAGAAGAGGCAAGAAGAGAATAAGGGGGTGGTGATTAAAGACTTGGCCTCTAAGGCCAATGGATAATATCTTAACCTGGAATGTTAGAGGGTTCAATAACCCTCAGAAGTAGAGAGAGCTTAAATCTCTTTGTTGTTTGAATAATGTAGGTTTATTAGCTATTTTAGAAAATAAACTCAGAGCTAATTCTTTAAGCATTACTCTAGAGAAGTTTGCTCCTGGTTGGCACTATGTCTCAAACATTGATCATCATCCAGTAGGGAGAATTTGTGTTGTTTGGAAGCCTGATATGTTCAGGGTAACAATGTTGAAAAGCTCTAGCCAATTGATTCATTGCTTAATCTCCATGCCTGTCAATTCAATTCAGTGGCTGGCTACTTTTGTTTATGGTGCTAATGACCAAGTGTTCAGAAAGGAATTATGGGAGGACCTAAGAGAAATTCATGTTTCAGTGAATATACCATGGTTAATATCAGGGGATTTTAATTGTTGTTTGGACCCATCTGAGAAATTGGGAGGTAATCAGGTAGATTGGGAGGCTATGGAGGATTTTAGAGATTGCATTCAGGATTGTGGACTTCAGGACATGAAATATTGTGGGAATCTATTTACCTGGTGCAATAGGCAGCATGATGGAAATAGAATCTACAGTAAACTGGACAGGAACTTGGTGAATGAGGCTTGGTTGCACTTGTGGCCTTCTTTATTTACTCACTTCCTCAACAGCAGTATCTCAGATCACACTCCAGCTTTGATAAGGAATTCTAGTGTAAAGGAGAGACCTAAAGGGGGCTTTAAATTCTTTAATGTCTGTACTCAGGATCAAGATTTTTTGTCTATGGTAAAGGAGAATTGGGGGACTGATATTGAAGGGTATGCTCAATATAGAGTTATGAAGAAGCTAAAACTCCTGAAGCAACCTCTAAAGCAGCTTTACACAAGAGAGTATGTCAACTCAGGTTTGCAAGAGCAGGTGCTAAGGCAGGAATTGGATTCAGTTCAATCTGAACTAAGTGTGAAGCCCCAGGATCCAGAACTTCATCAGAAGGAGAAAATCCTATACGGCAGATACATGAAGGCTTTGAACGATTCTATTTCTATTTTACAACAAAAGGCTAAAGAAAGGAAGGTTAAGGAGGGGGATCAAAACACTGCTTACTTTCATAATTTAATTAGAGACAGACAATACAGGAATCGCATTCTAAGCATAACTTCAGCTGATGGACAGTGTATTCAAGACCAGCAGGGAATCATGAATGAGTTTGTGAGTCATTATATGAGTTTGTTTGGAAGAAAAGAAGTGTTGTGGTCTCTAGAGGACATAGTTTGCCAGAATGGTCCAGTTCTTAATGTTGAGGAGCAACTGGCTCTTCTCAAACCTTTCTTAAGGGAGGAGATTAGACAGTGCATGTGGTCAATTGATAAGGACAAATCACCTGGTCCTGATGGCTTTGGATCAGGGTTTTTCAAAGAAGCCTGGGAAGTGGTTGGGGAGGATTGTTGTTTATCTATTGAGGAATTCTTTGCTACAGGTAAGCTTCTAAGAGCTTGGAATTATACTGATTTAGTCATGATTCCTAAATGTGAGAATGCTACTACAACTAGGGATTACAGACCTATAGCCTGTTGCAATACTCTTTACAAGTGTATTTCTAAATTGATATGCATGAGGCTCAGAGAAGTTCTGCCTAACTTAATTAATAACAATCAAACAGCTTTTGTGAAAGGAAGAAGCATAGTACACAATGTACTTATTGTGCAGGATCTTATGAGACTGTATAGAAGGAAGAATGTTTCAGCTAGGTGCTTATTGAAAATTGATCTAATGAAGGCTTATGACTCACTAAGCTAGAGCTTTATTAGAGACATGATGGAGGCTTTAAGATTTCCTAGTAAATTTGTTATCTGGATTATGGTCTGCATTTCAACAGTGACCTTTAGTATTGTGATCAATGGGCAGCACTCTCAACAGTTTAGAAATCATAGTGGCATTAGACAAGGAGACCCTATGTCTCCTTTGTTGTTTGTCATTGCTATGGAAGGGCTTTCAAGAAGATTACTGGCTGCCACAAAGGAGCAAGGGTTCAGGTTTCACCCTCTTTGTAGAGAGTTGAATCTTGTTAACCTCATTTTTGCTGATGATCTAATGACCTTTTGTAAAGGTCACCCTAAGAGTGTGAGAATCATTATGAAGGCTATGCAGGAGTTTTCTAAGAATTCAGGGTTACAGGCTAATCATGATAAGTCTCATATCTATTTGGCTGGAGTGAAGGAGGCTTTTAGAAGTGAAATTTTGGAATGCACTGGCTTTAAGGAAGGTTCTTTTCCTTTTAGGTATCTGGATTTTCCAATATCAGCCAAGAAATGGTCAATAACTACTTGCAAGGTTCTCATTGACAAAGTATCTGCTAGATTGAATAGCTGGAAGACAAGACACTTATCCTACCAAGCTAGATGTGTGCTTATTAACTCTGTTCTTCTTACTTTGCACATCTATTGGGCATCAGTGTTCATAATACCTAAGGCTGTCCTTAAGGGGGTTGAGAAGATTTGTAGGAAGTTCTTATGGGGTGATAAACCTGCTGGAAATGTTAGTTGGTCTAATGTTTGCAAAGAGAAGAGATTTGGGGGTTTGGGATTCAAGAATTCTATTCTGTGGAATCAAGCAGGCCTTGGGAAGCAGATTTGGAGCATCTCAAATAAGGAAGACATTTTATGGGTCAAATGGATCAATCAGATCAACTTAAAGAATGAATCCATATGGGAAGCTCAGCCTCGTCAAGATCAAGGTTGACACTACAAACAGCTCCTAAAAGTCAGAAATCGCTTGGCTCCAGGTGTTGCTAATGGTGTGTGGAGTAATGAGGACTACTCAATTGAGTCAGGTTACAGGTTCCTCTGTGGGCATCTTGAGAAGTTCAAGTTCTACAAAGTGGCTTGGAATTCGGTTTCAATTCCTAAACACTGCTTTATTATGCGGCTAATGCTTCATAACAGACTTAGTACATATGATAGATTGCAGAGATTTCTAAATCTAAGTTCTACTATGTGCCCTATGTGTGAGCTACATCCTGAATCGAGTGAACACTTGTTCTTCAAGTGCAATTGGAGTAAGGAGCTGCTTACTCTTCTTGCAAATTGGTTGTGTATTCCATTTTTGAGCTGTGATAGCTCTAAATGGGTTAAATGGGTAAACTATGGAATAAAGGAGAAGACTTACCGGAAGATTTCGCGAGCTCTGCTTGCGGCGGCGGTGTACGAAATTTGGACGGAGCGGTGCCGGAGGGTGTTCCAAGGGAAGCAACAAGATCCAAAACGAAGATGTAGAGTTGTGCTTCATGAGATTGCATTGAGGATATCAACTAAGCTGAGTGAATTTACCGCATGTCAGAATGAAGTTGTGGTTCAAAGAATTTTGTGTTTTATTTAGTTCTTGTAGCTTTTCTTAGTTTCAGTAGATTTGCTTTTGGGATTTTACCAATGAACCCTTCCTAGAAGGTGGCATTGGCTTTTGTAAGTGGTAAAGTTTGCAAGTTGGTATTAATAAAAATTTTTATTTACCAAAAAAAAAACTAAACACTTATATATACTAATAATCATCTATTCACATCAAATCATTATTAAATCAATTAGGAAAATTATCAAACTCTATATTTTTTTTCTCCTAAATAATTCAACCACTGCTCAACAATTAGGAAAAATACTTTTAATTTTTAAAACACCTATACATCATAGTTACATAATATTATACCTTCAAAAGAATTGTTTTAATCATCAATAAAATATCAAATAGACACTATTCATAAAAATCATTTTTTTTGTAGCAACTAAACTCAATCCTATAGTCATGTCATCACATACACAAAAATACCATTCTTATTAACCTATTTTTCCTTATTAAAATTACCCAATTACTCCTAGAATTATCAAACAAAATACTATAATTTATTTGTAACTTTTACTTAAAAAATCAATTATATATTTCGGTCAACCATAAAAATTCAGGATTAAATTTTATTTTCATAAGACTATTATCATTTCATTTTTATATCAAAAAATCAAAGATCAATATCACCCATTAGTTTATACTTTTTAAGAAATAAGTCACAAAACAATTATACACATATTAACAACAACTATCACCTAATATATATATATATATATATCACGGTCCATAAAAGAAAAAAAAAATCAAAAATACATTAAAATTATTCAATTTTAATTTAGTTTCCATTCCTTATACATATATTCATTTTGAATCCAAGCAAAAAGAAACAAAATAATCCAAACAGATACAAAATATAAATTCCTACATTTTAAGAACACCAAAAATTTCCAGAATTTTATTTTCCTATTTATCATAAAATTTGGCCATCATGGGTTAAGGAAAAAGGGGAGATTATCTCTTTAAACAATTCATTTTGTCCCTTTTTCTTAAACCTCAATTCATATGACCCAAAAATAATATCAAAACACTATCAATAATCTTATTTCAAAATAGGAGTTAAAAATTTTAGTTCTTATTCTTTATCATAGAAGAAATTAGAGATTTTCATTTACTAAATAACAATAGAATAAGAGAGGAAAAATAGATCAAAACATAAGTTTAGTGTTACCTCTTTTCCTTAAGCTAAATGTGTAACATCAATAATTTTTGTCTCTCGAATAATAGGAAATTAATAATAAAAAGTTTTATTATTAATTTATAGAATTTCTCAAGTTTATATTTTGTATTTAATTAGCCTTAAATATAAAAATAAGTTAAAATATTTTTATATGGCAAATAAATACAGAATATAAGGAAATTGCAGTTTGGTCCCTGAATGAGGACTAAAAGGCAATATTAGAATGGTTCTTGGAGGGAAAGATTTAAAAATAATAATTTTTAAATTTTGAACTGATCTAACCGGTTAGTAATGCCCTGTAACCGGTTAGACGATGAACTCAGAAACTGGTTTAGTGGAATTTGATGAGTAATCACTTGAATTACTCGTTTAATCGCCACGAAATCAACCTGGTGTTAATGGGAAACACGCGTCGCCCTGCATGTTACCTTCAATTGTCTATAAATAGTGGAAATTCTGATGAATTAGGGGTTGATCAAGTGATTTCTGGTTGAAGGAGGGTGATTAGGGTTTCAGAATTGTGCTGAGCAATTCGTCTTCATTGTTGAGTGTTAGTAATCGAGTGATACACGATTGTGAAGCTTACATCAAGAGCTTTACAAAGATCTAAACACTGTGAGTTGAGAGTTAGTGTGGAGGGAGAAATCAAGCTTGGAAGTGGAAGGTAGAAAGCTGAGTTCTCTGTGGATCCTGATTCTGGAAGCTGATTTCCAAACTCGATTGTGGTAAGCTTAGTTGATCTTTGAGTCTCAAACTTCTTTGATTCTCTCGTGCATGTTACCTACTTTGAATTCTAACCATTTTCCCCAATTTCTTTGGCCAAATTCCATGTCAAATTTGGTGGTTTCTGGACCCTGTTGCTGGAAACCGAATCTGAGAGCAGACTTGGGGAAATTGTGAGAATCTGTGGTTTTTCTTCTAATCCAGTGAAAATCTTCATCAAAATAGTCTTAGAGGTATGAGAGAAGTCTACCTTATACTAGATTTAGACTAAAATCCATGTGATTTAGGATTTGAGTTCACAAAACTCAAAAGGGCATTATGTGTTTTTAAGCACAAAGGTTTGGAGGCCAAAAACTTGCTCACTGTGGTTTTGAGCAACTTTAATTTGATGCATGCAAGCTATATAAATGCTGAATTCTGTGTTTGAGTGCTTAATCTAAGTTTGGTTGTGTTAAATTGTGTTTATGTGGATTTTCATGCAATTTGATACAATAAACTTGATGCATGCAATATGAATGTGTTTCTGAGTGTAAACATGTTTATTTTAAGGCATATGAACTTTGTGTATACTGAAATTTGGTTAGATTTGAGAAAGGAAGAAAATGAGTTGTTAAAACTCTTGTTTTAATGGTCTGACTGCATAATCTAACCGGTTACACGATTTTCGTAACCGGTTAGACACTGCAGATTTTCAAAGAAAATTGGTTTATTAATCAGTTCTGAAATCTCAATGGCCTTTGCTCAAATTTAAGCTTAAATTTCATTATACATGGTCTGAACTTGAGTTGTCAAAGTTCTGAATTGAAGGATCAAAATTATGCCTTAAGTTAATGAAATAATTTCAAGAGGAAATTATGTTCATTGGAAAAGGAAATGTGATTTGGACTTTTGAATGTTGAAACAATGATTTTTGAGGTATTAAACAATGGTAAATGTGTTTTGGATTGGGTAGAGAATTCAAGAAAAAAGGGTTTTTTCTGAATTGCAATGGTAAACAGTTCAGGTCTGTAATTCTAACCGGTTAGCCTGAAACTGTAACCGGTTAGTACCTGAAGCTGAAAAATAAAAAGTTAAGTTTTTAAATACCATTGAAGTTGTAATGCTCAATCTGGGTTTTAAAAGGCATATTTTGAGAAAGATTCAAAGGGGAATTTTATGCCAAATGTTATACCTCAAATAAATCATTCAAAAGTAGAAATTGGAATATTTCTAAATCACATTAATTAATATAAAGATAAAACCAACCCTGATGTTTGTGCATACATATAGACTGGAAGTCTGGTTGGTAGGAACGTTTATCATATTCTGGGAATATGAGGAGGGTACTCCGGGAGTACCAAAAGATAACCTACTTGATGACACATTATAGATATGTGGCCAGTGTCCGGGACCTGGTTTTTATGCGTTCTGGGAACGTGGCGTTCTGGGAACGTGGTGCACACTCCGGGAGTGATGCTTTTTATCCAAGTATGGTTCGGCATTATGTTCTGAGAACTAATGTCGGTGTTCCGGGAACACAATGGTGTATTGGATGGACGTCCAAGATGGACATTTAGAGGCCTCAGTTGTGGATAGAAAATCATACATCATGCCACTTGCATTATAAGGGTTATAATGTTGAAATATTGGTGTGCTCATATGTATCTGCATTATGATCTGTCCATGATATATTTGTGATTGTAATTTTAGTCTTTATACATTATGTATATGTGTATACTTACTCCCTGTGCCCTGTTTAGGTGATGGCCAGATACCTAGCCTGCATCGAGATACGCCTTATCCCTAGCGGTATATGGACGTATGAGGAGCACCGTTCCACTTTTGAGGGGGAGGTTGAGATCACTCTCTACCACCCTAACCCTCTGGTGCGTGTGCGACCTCGTCGATTTAGGATCCCATTAGTCTATACTATGCATGTTCCACCTTTTTACACTTATAGAGGACCACCCCCGGCTCGACCTATGCGTCGTTTTCATAGTTTTAGATTTAGAGCTGCCACTCGTTCCCATCCTTCATCCCATAGAGTTGTCACTGAGGAGACTCCTTCTCCTGATCCGACTGAGTATGATAGGACTGCTTCTGCGGATCCTAGACCCAGTGGTGGGGTCTCTACACCGTCGGGCGAGGTCGAGGAGGACCCTGTGGAGGATGAGAGCGAGGAGGAGGTGCATGTTGAGCCGACTGTTTCTGCTAGAGGTGGACCCGCTGGTTCATAGGAGCCTGCATAGCATAGGTGCTTTGGATCCTAGATCCTAGGGATAGAGCGGTGGAGGATCTGAGGAGCTGCTGAGAACACTGAAGACCTGCTCTGAGACTTCTATTTTGAGATCATGTGATATAGTGTATATATTTTGAGAGGTCTTAGAGTGAGATTTTATTTTATACAGCTGGGTTGTATATGTCTTTATAAACTCTTGCTATCTCGATTGATGTTACTTGCTACTGTACTGATGGGGTTTTCAGTTTATGTTATGATCTATATATATATATATATATATATATATATATATATATATGTTGTCTATTTTCCTCAGCAGAGCCCCATAAGTATTATTTTTACTTCCGCGAACTCTGATTTCACTTTACAAAGGATTCGGCGATAAGTTTATATTTTATATACTCAAATCTGACTCTAGAGGCAAATCATATGTTTAAATAATAACTACTAAGGTTTCCTATAAATAAGGACGTGCTTTCTCGAGAGTCTTTTTCAAATCTAAGATAATACTAAGCCGAATTCAAGAAACGGTTTATGTCAAAAAGAGGTTTTGATTACGCAAGTAATAATATTAAAAAGGAAAAATTTTCTAGTCCTAATTTTGATAGCAAGTAGTAAACTATTTGGAAATATTAATTATTTTCAAGTCAAAAAGAGAGCGTCACAAAATGAACTTCAAAATGATGATGAAAATTTTTCCTCCTCTTCCTCTATCAACTCGCCACTCACTTTCTTCTTCTAAGCTTTTTCTCAATTTTTCTCTCAAAAATGGTAGAGTTTCTTGTGTGTAAAAAGAGAGGGGTTTGGGCCACAATTTTAGGCAAGAGGGAAAATTCAGATTCAACTAATCTACTAAGGGGTGAGTCACCATAGTCAAGGGGGGTTTTTCCTAGTCTTTTTCACCTAATGAACCCCTTTTAGAAAATGAAAATGCATTTATTTCTTTCACAAGTTCCATGTACATTTTGAATTTCAAACTAGATTCTTCCTCCCACATATAATTATGGACGGTGCAGTCCAGAAATAAAATAAAAATATTTTCCAAATTAATTTTGCCTATTTTTCCATAATTCAAAAATATTCTCTAATCAAATAATTGCAAAAATAATAAACTGTATTAAATAAACATAGGTACAGCCATGAAAATATTTTGTAACACCATATTTTTATTTATAAAGTGCAGTGTACAAAGGAAAAATTTATTGGAGGTCCAAAAATAATTTTCCCAATATTAAAACTCTAAATTCGTTTTTTAATTGGTACAGATATAGAATTTTCGAAGAACCCAAAATAAAATTACAAATTTTACATTTTTAAAATCTAAATTTCAACACGATCGTTTTCATATAAAATTCATAATTTTTGGACTTACGGTTTGAAAGTTATGAATTTTTGAAGCTCTAAGATCATTTCCTTCAAAAATACACTTCATAAGCTTTCAAATAATTTTATAATAAGAAAAATACGAAAATATATTTTATTTGGATGGTAGTCCAATAGAAAACCTCAGAAATGTATTTTTGTTTTCAAAATAACATACACTTGAGTCAAAAGGTCATTTAATGCATTAAAATCACACCGTTACACTTAAAACTCAAAAAATTCGTTCAATACTGTAGCAGTGATAAAATTACGAAAATTTTGAAATAAAAATCAAAACTTTACATTTTCATAATCTACACTTCGATACGATCGTTTTGATATATCATTTGTAATTTTTCGACTTACGGTTTAAAAGATATGAATTTTCGAAGCTATATTAACTAAATATACTTCTTCAAAAATCATTTCATGTCATTCAACAACCTTATAAAAATATTTTCATACCAAGAATATATTTCAAATGCATCACATACAATTATACTTATATATATATATATATATACACATACATAACCCAAACAACCAAATATACAATTCAAGAATATAATTAATGGTTCACTATAAATTTTTACTTTAATAAATATCTATAAAATATTATCATATAAATTATCATAAAATTATCTATGATTTAAATTAAATTGGGGGCAAAATTGTGGGTCTCACACAATAAACATAAACATGCTATCAATCATACAAACATCACACAACAACGATGTGGTCATTGTCACCTTCGTATAAGTGGCCACACAACACAAACAATTGCCACTATACTACTGACTCGGAACCACTTAGTTCCGATCTTTGAGATGATACGGAACGTCCTAATATATCACCTAACTACCACGGTGTCTTAGGAAAGCTTCTCTCTCACCTGAGGTCCAACTATTAAGTGCGTATCGTCGCCTCGGATCCTTTCTGCTGCCGGCTACCCCAATCCCTTGTCCTTAAGATTCCTCGTACTAAATAAGATACGCTTATGTTATTAATTGTATAAAGAAAATCTTTTCCGAAATTGATACTTGTCTTTCCTTGGTTGGGAAAACTTTGAAAATATAACCATTTTCGATCCGTCTTTTTTTTCTTAATTCAATTATCACTTGAAAATTTTGCTTTAGATCATATTAAAACATTTTTAATTATAAAAAGCAAGTCCAAGTAATTCTGGACAGTAACACAGTTTTACAAAATCACTTTAATAAAACTCCGAAAATATTGTAAAAACACTTTTTACTTTGAAATAAATTTTTAACTTAAAATTTAACACTTTAAAACCCATGTTTTATCATAAAACAACTTTGGACCGCCATGAACACAACATGACATTCAAACAAATCACACCACATACAATAGCCAATAACACTTAGACATGCAGGGATTCATAAATCAAATTTCAAGTTTCAAACCAACATATTTACATTTATTTTCTTTACCTTAAACACTTTATATCCTTATCTAGAATCTTCATGCACATTTTATTTAATGCAATTAAACTCTCTAAATCTATTTAAACTTCATAACCGAATGGAATAAATCAAACATCACAATTTAAATCACATGAATCAACTCATTTTATTTTAGGCATTTAAATTTCATTTTCTTTTAATCTCAACCGAATACACATAAACACACACACACATATATTTAAACACATCACGCAATTAATTTAATTTATTTATTTCATTCATTTCTACACAAAGAACCGATTAGAAAATACATGTCCACAACATAATCTTAAGCAATTCATTTTAGCATAATTCCTTAAAATATACTCATTTCTTTCAAGTTATTTCATTGGAAAAGAGATCCTAGGCTAGCTAACATGAGTAGGCCGAATATCATCATGATATAGCAAAGCTTTAATTTTAAATATGCCTGCACATAGATCATGGATCAAGGCAAGGATCATTTCCCAAAAACTTGTTTTCTTATTTTCTTTATGAAAACTGTGAGCTTCACAAGAATTCTAGCAAACAAAAATCTAATTTCTTAACACAATGAAATCAAGAATTATGCCAAAGTCTTTATGCTCTAAGAAACACATGCATGCACTTAAGAATCTCTAGGTGGAATAATTTTCAACATGCATGTAAGTAAAATGATGATCTAGCATGGTTTCCTATTCTCCCTAGACTTGACCGAATGATGACATGCAAGGAGGCAAAGTCTATCTTACAATTTTATTTTCACATGCAATTACCTAAATTCCTAGATCATGTCATACAAGACTTAAAAGCATCATTTTATTTTTCAAACTATCAACTGAATCATCATCATCACCCACACACAATCTTAATTCAAACTCCCTTTTGTACTAAAAATTATTTTTAAGGCTTGTTAGGTTTAATTTCTTTTGAAAACCGTGACATACATACAAGAAATCAAGGCCTTACACTCAAATTAGGCATACAAAATTCAAGCTTCATGTTTTCTCAAAGACCAACCAAAGATCAAGACATGCAAAAGAAGATCAAAGCAAAAACATAGACTTAAAACTTTGAAAATATAACCATTTTCGATCCGTCTTTTTTTTTTCTTAATTCAATTATCACTTGAAAATTTTGCTTTAGATCATATTAAAACATTTTTAATTATAAAAAGCAAGTCCAAGTAATTCTGGACAGTAACACAGTTTTACAAAATCACTTTAATAAAACTCCGAAAATATTGTAAAAACACTTTTTACTTTGAAATAACTTTTTAACTTAAAATTTAACACTTTAAAACCCATGTTTTATCATAAAACAACTTTGGACCGCCATGAACACAACATGACATTCAAACAAATCACACCACATACAATAGCCAATAACACTTAGGCATGCAGGGATTCATAAATCAAATTTCAAGTTTCAAACCAACATATTTACATTTATTTTCTTTACCTTAAACACTTTATATCCTTATGTAGAATCTTCATGCACATTTTATTTAATGCAATTAAACTCCCTAAATCTATTTAAACTTCATAACCGAATGGAATAAATCAAACATCACAATTTAAATCACATGAATCAACTCATTTTATTTTAGGCATTTAAATTTCATTTTCTTTTAATCTCAACCGAATACACATAAGCACACACACACATATATTTAAACACATCACGCAATTAATTTAATTTATTTATTTCATTCATTTCTACACAAAGAACCGATTAGAAAATACATGTCCACAACATAATCTTAAGCAATTCATTTTAGCATAATTCCTTAAAATATACTCATTTCTTTCAAGTTATTTCATTGGAAAAGAGATCCTAGGCTAGCTAACATGAGTAGGCCGAATATCATCATGATATAGCAAAGCTTTAATTTTAAATATGCCTGCACATAGATCATGGATCAAGGCAAGGATCATTTCCCAAAAACTTGTTTTCTTATTTTCTTTATGAAAACTGTGAGCTTCACAAGAATTCTAGCAAACAAAAATCTAATTTCTTAACACAATGAAATCAAGAATTATGCCAAAGTCTTTATGCTCTAAGAAACACATGCATGCACTTAAGAATCTCTAGGTGGAATAATTTTCAACATGCATGTAAGTAAAATGATGATCTAGCATGGTTTCCTATTCTCCCTAGACTTGACCGAATGATGACATGCAAGGAGGCAAAGTCTATCTTACAATTTTATTTTCACATGCAATTACCTAAATTCCTAGATCATGTCATACAAGACTTAAAAGCATCATTTTATTTTTCAAACTATCAACTGAATCATCATCATCACCCACACACAATCTTAATTCAAACTCCCTTTTGTACTAAAAATTATTTTTAAGGCTTGTTAGGTTTAATCTCTTTTGAAAACCGTGACATACATACAAGAAATCAAGGCCTTACACTCAAATTAGGCATACAAAATTCAAGCTTCATGTTTTCTCAAAGACCAACCAAAGATCAAGACATGCAAAAGAAGATCAAAGCAAAAACATAGACTTAAAACTTTGAAAATATAACCATTTTCGATCCGTCTTTTTTTTTCTTAATTCAATTATCACTTGAAAATTTTGCTTTAGATCATATTAAAACATTTTTAATTATAAAAAGCAAGTCCAAGTAATTCTGGACAGTAACACAGTTTTACAAAATCACTTTAATAAAACTCCGAAAATATTGTAAAAACACTTTTTACTTTGAAATAACTTTTTAACTTAAAATTTAACACTTTAAAACCCATGTTTTATCATAAAACAACTTTGGACCGCCATGAACACAACATGACATTCAAACAAATCACACCACATACAACAGCCAATAACACTTAGGCATGCAGGGATTCATAAATCAAATTTCAAGTTTCAAACCAACATATTTACATTTATTTTCTTTACCTTAAACACTTTATATCCTTATGTAGAATCTTCATGCACATTTTATTTAATGCAATTAAACTCCCTAAATCTATTTAAACTTCATAACCGAATGGAATAAATCAAACATCACAATTTAAATCACATGAATCAACTCATTTTATTTTAGGCATTTAAATTTCATTTTCTTTTAATCTCAACCGAATACACATAAGCACACACACACATATATTTAAACACATCACGCAATTAATTTAATTTATTTATTTCATTCATTTCTACACAAAGAACC
Source organism: Crotalaria pallida (assembly GCA_037953625.1). NCBI lineage: Eukaryota > Viridiplantae > Streptophyta > Magnoliopsida > Fabales > Fabaceae > Crotalaria > Crotalaria pallida. Next base: position 35,985,391 of record CM075652.1, on the reverse strand, counting down.
GATTAGAAAGTACATGTCCACAACATAATCTTAAGCAATTCATTTTAGCATAATTCCTTAAAATATACTCATTTCTTTCAAGTTATTTGCATTGATATATTTCCCTTAGTTGCCCACTTTGAGCCAAATGAATTATGATTTATATTTGGTACCCTGCATTGATTGCATAATTTTTGTGAGTACCTTAGGATTAATGAATGAGCAATTGAGAGGAATGAATAAGGAAAAAAGAATGATGTTAGGATTGGCAGCCGTCACCCAAGAGGGGGGTGAATTGGGTGTTTACGAAAACATTGGAAAATAATCGCTTTAAAACGTTTTTACTAAATAAAATATACTATGCAGCGGAAAACTATTAGAACGTTGAAAAACGATTGCACTGGAAGCGGATAATATTAATAATTATATAAAAACTAATATGCGCGGCACAATTAAAAACGATAACAATGAGAAATGTTACCACGCTAATTAATTTAAAACAATTAAATTAATTATATTGATAAAATAGATGTTATGTTGCAAGTACGATAAATAACAACAACAAGGTGCATGCAACAATAATAACAAAAATAAAGAGATGAGGGATAGAAGAGATTGCACCGGAGATTTTATCCTGGTTCGGCAAATCGGCCTACATGCAGTCCTCAAGCGACCCGCTTGAGCTTTTCTCTCAATAATCCAAAGACGCCCCCGCATCCCCTAATACAACCAGAGCGCCCCGCAAGCTACTAGGAACCTCCTTTCGCTAGGGACCTCAATAAACAACTAGGAAGACCCTTCATAGATTTTCCCAGATAGCCTAACTACTAGGTGACCCACCGTTCGTCTAGCACTACCCAATACACAAGGGTGTAGAATCAAGTCTCCAATGAGGTGGTTTTAGTTTTGATGATGACAATATAATTAGATCAATGATTTAAAGGAAGAATACAAGCTCATTAACTTAAGAAGATCAAGTGCACCATTAGCTAGTCTTTCTCTCTTTTATTTTTAATTGTAATTTTATTTATATAATTGAGAGTGGTTAGCTTAGGAAGTAATCTCATCCTAGGATAAATAATTTTAATGCATGAAAAAGGTTGGGCTTACATAAAATTATCCCTTGAGAAGAGAATTGAAATTAATTTTAGAAAAACTTAATTTTTATCATCTCTGTGCAAAAGACTCGAGTAATCTGAAAAAGACTCGAGTAACTATGTGTCAAAAGACTGGAGTAATTTCCAAAAGACTCGAGTATTTTTGCCTCAAATCAGAGATATGACCGTTAGTTCAGTACATGGGCATTTCTATTGAAAGATGGGCAAAAGACTCGAGTATTTTAGTCCTGTCAGCAAATTTTTTAACCGTTGGAAGAGGACAAGAATGGGATTTTAACTTTGTTTTCACTCTCTCATTCCCTCTTCCATATATTCCATTCTATTGGCCTTTGTACTAGACAACAAGAACATACAAGACACAAGCTTAATATTCTCTTTGCTCATTCTCTCTCTCAAGTGAAAATTCTCTCTAACTCAACTATTCATTCATTGTTATTATTTTGTCCAAAGAGTTAGAGATTGTGCTTAATTGTTGTAAAAATCATTTGTTGTATTTCTCCACATACACTTACATATCTTGTTCCAAAATCTTGGTTGATAACCAAGTGTACCTAAGTGGGTCTTAGGTTCATCCAAGTCTTGAGAGGTTCTCAAGCAAAGTCTAAGAGGTTCTTAGCTTGGTGGAGCTCTTGAAGGTTTCAAGGAGCTTAAGAAGAAGGAGTCTTCAACACCAACTTCAAATTGGGGTAGAAATTCAAGAGTTTGGTACTGTAACACCCCAAAATTTTAATCCCTGATTAATGAAATGTTAATTATAAAATTTATTATAATTAATTATTTCTATTTTAATCCTTGATTAAAAATCTGTGTTATGTATGTAGGGAATGTGTGTGAATTTATTTGGTAAGCATATTTGTGCATAAAATAAACATTTTGCATATTAGTCCCTGGGTTGGGACCTAGAAGTAATTATAGGAAAGGTTTTGGAGGGAAAATAAATAAAATTATTATTTTTCAAAAACTGGGCAAAATACTCGAGTATTTTCTTGATTACTCGAGTATTCTAGTCAGAGTTGCACGAGTTAGTGCGTTTGGTGGGTCACCACCAACGATTTCGTTTCATTGACACGAAATCACCACCCTCCCACGTCCATGGATGTCGTGTCGCTGTGCATGAGCTTTTAATCCTTCTATTCAATCCATTCATCAACCAATTTGAAGCTTTTGTTGATGAAAGTGGGAAGTTAGGGTTCTGAAATTGTTTCCTTCGATTCCTCTTCAATTTTGAGTGGTTGATTTCGAGTGATACACGATTACGAAGCTCACATCCCGGGCTTCGTAAAGATACTAAGTTTGTTAGCTGAGAGCAAGTATAGAGTGAGAATCGAATTTGAGAAGGGAAGGAGTAAAAGCTAGTTTCAGTTTCTGGAGCTTACTTGAGCAATTGATTTTGGTAAGCTCACGAGTTCTCTGAGTCTCAATTTAGTTTCTATAGTTAGTAGAGGTTGCATAGAGTTTAGAAATACTGATTTCCCTAATTTCTATCTCTGTTTCATATGTCAACCAATTCAATCTTGGTACTTCACTCAAAACTGTCTTGCATGTGGTGCTCAAAGTTGTTTTTTTTGTTGGAGGAGTTTCTCTTGCAAAGATTATGTTGATTCACGTTAGTGAGGTAAGGGGAAGTCTTTCTATTCACTAGATAGAGTTTAAATCGCATGAATTTAATTAGAGAGCCACCAAGAGGCTCTAAGGGCTTAGATTGAATAGGGAAATTGGTTTGGAGACCAACATGTGCTCTAAAACTGTGTTGAGCAAGTTCCATATGTTGCATGCAAGCTGAATTGAACTTAAAATCACAAGGTTATTGAGTATATTGCAATTTGGCATAATAAGTTGTGAAAATTCATGTTTTATGCATTATCATTTGATTCCCTGTCAAATCTGTTATTTGATGTGTTTTAAGTGTTTAGACATGTTCAATATGTGATATATGAACTCTGTTGATCATTGGATTAGACTAGAAATGGTTAGAATTGAAAATGGTATGTTAAAACCAAGTTTCCAGTCTGTTCTACAAGAAAAGACTCGAGTACTTGACTTGATACTCGAGTAAAATTTTGGTAAAACAGTGTATTTTGTGTTAGAACACTCGAGTACCAGGCCCAGAACTCGAGTATTAACTGATGCATGGGGACATTTTATGGCAAACCACTCGAGTAATGCAGGAGTCATTCGAGTGTTCTGGAATTGATGAAGAACACTCGAGTACTCATGAATCACTCGAGTATTTTTATGAATCTGAAACCCAAATCCTATGAAAGGCATGAACAACTCGAGTAACTAAGAACTACTCGAGTATTCTGGAAATAATTGAGGAACACTCGAGTATTCTGAAGAACACTCGAGTAGTTTACCCAGAATACTGAAAATACCATTTTTAATTCTGAATCATTTGGTTAATAACTAAATAACAATAATCCAAGGGATCTGGACATAAAATAAATTGATTAATATAATTATACCGTTTGGATGACGAGACGTTGCTCAGGTGGCACGTTACATATATTAACCAATTTCCTTTAAGCTTAAAGTAGTGCATTCACTATGAAGTTTGGATGATAGATCGTTTATCATGTTTTAGTAACACGAGGAGGGCCTCTGGGAGTGCCAATTGATGGCTAGCTTGATGACACGTTATGGTTGATGACGTGGTCGGCACAGTGAGATGCTAATATGGTTATACCGTTTGGGTGACGGAACGTTGCTCGGGTGGCACGTATTCCAAGCTTGTCGTGTACATTCTTGGTGAATGTACGAATGTTGTATACCTAGGAGTACAACGCACTGTTGAGTGCTGGACGGAGTAAAGGATGAACGTCAGAGAGTGTCATAGAATGATGGAGATAGGCTTGAGAGCTAGGTTCATACATCATGCCACTCATCTAAAATAATATTGATAAATGAAATGAGTATGAGAATCCTACTTGCAATCAATAATTTGCTAAATGCTATATGTGAGTGTTGTTAATTACTGCATGTCTATACATTCACATTGTACATATATTTATGCTCTATTGATTATGTGTGTAGAATTGCTTACCCCTATGCCCTTGTAGGTGATGTCACGTTACATCGCTTGCATCGAGATCCGGCCACTTCCTAGTGGCACATGGATCTACGAGGACCATCACGCGGTGTTCGAGGGGGAGGTAGAGGTCACCTTCTACCACCCGAACCCGCTGATTCGATTTCGTCCTCGTAGGTTTAGGATTCCCATCATATACACTATGCACGTACCCCTTTTTACACATATCATGGACCACCTCCCACACGACCAGCTCACTCATATCACAACTTTCGTTTTCAACCTACCCGCTCACACCCTTTTTCTTCGAGAGTCGTCCGCGAGGAGACTCCCCCTTCTGATCTGAGGAGCCCACTTAGGGTCACACCATCACCTGACCCTGTACCCAGTGGTAGGGTACCCTCTCCATTGGATGAGATCGAGGAGGATCCTGTGGAGGACGAGAGTGGAGGCGAGTCTGTCGTTCATTTTACCGGGAGCCAGTGGAGGGATGACGACCCCTAGGTATGTGCATATGGTACATGATGAGGATCAGGGGATCTTATGTGGGGAGGCTGTGGAGGAGATACTGCAGCTGCTGCTGTTGATGTTGTCGATGTTTATTTCCGCTACCTGGAGACTGCTACTACTATCACCACTACTACTGCTGCTGCCAGATCTATGTGACCTGTAACACCCCACATTTTTCTCGTACGTGCGTAAACGATTTTTGACGAAAGAAACCTTGAAATGGTGATTTTCTGGAAAAGTATTTTTCATAAGAAAGAAATAAAGTACTGATTTCTATGGATTTTTATAAACAAGATGTTTTATAGAAGAAAAGTGAATGATTTTTGTTAAGATGGAAAAGGATTTGCTAAATTGTGATTTTTATTAAAAGATGGTTTTGTTAAAAATGAAATTTTTGGGTCTGTTATCTTTGAAAATTTGTATCTTTTAAACCGTAACTCGGAATTTCATGATCCTTATATGAAAACGATCGTTTTGAAACCTAGGATTTGAAAATGTAATTTTTAGAATTTTCTGGATTGATTTATAAAAATTTATTTTCAGAATTTAAGAAATACGAATTTTAAGAAATTGTGTTTTGTGATATTGTTTTGGCATGAATTTTGTGTGATGTGTATTTGATGTGTGTGTATTATGTGATGTATGAAAATGGTTGAGAATATGATTTCTTAGAATAAATTGCATGGTTGAAGGAATTAATAATTTTATGTAAATATGAATTGAAATAAAAATGTTAAGAATGCATGTATGTGGATGTGTACATGTATGCTACGGTTAGTGTGTATGTATATGTATGTTCTATATGTATGTATGTGTGTATTATACGTGTGTGTGTATATGTGTGTATATCCGTGTATGTATGTGTATGTAAGCCTAAGATCTTAGAAACTTGGGGAAGAGGAAACAAAATAGAATTAAGTTGGAACCAAAGAGTAACTAGATGATAAAAACCCTAACTAGAAACTAACCCCCCATTAGACCTAAGTGACCCCTAAAGACCTAACCTACTCCACCTTGTCCCCCTTAACTTTGCTAAAATCCACCCATGCAAATAATTGTGAAGACCAAATCGCCCTCCCTAGTTGCACATGGACCGAATTTCTACAATGGCCAAATGGGAAACCATGAGCTTGCCTATATATGTGTGTAGCCTTGGTTCATTTCACCTTCACCAAGTCCATTTCTTCCAAACACCAAAACACACTCTAAGAGCTCCTTCACCTCTTAGAGAGAAAAAGAAAAGAAAGAGAGAAAGAGAAAGAGAGAGTGGCCGAGAGACTTAGGGAGAAGAAGAAGGAAATCCAAAACTTGATCAAGCCTTCCTTTGAAGACCTAAGTGTTAGGAGCTTAGAGAACCAACCTTCTTGGTAGAAGATTCGAAGGACAAGAGCAAGAAATGTAATAGCTTAGTTTCCCTTTTTAGTTGTAAATTCCTTTTTATTTTCTTCTTGCATGTTCATTGTTATGGTTTGTAAAGTGAATTTATGTGCTATTCTTTCTTGATCTTGGACTTTTAAGGACTAAACATGATTTGTAATATTTGTAACTCTATGTTTGTGGTTTGGTTTATATTTTCTTGATTAGATCTTAATGTTTTCCTAACTAAAAACTTAAAGATCTAAAGTGTTGTTTAAGATTTTGTGAAGCTTAACATAGATCTTTCTTGCATGTACATTTTCTTTTTCTAAATCATGATCTATATGTGTTTATGTGATTATTTGACAAGTCATTCTATGATGAATGGTAAAATAAAATTCTTTGGCCTTGCATGTCTATTTTTCTTGTTAAAGCCGTGAGCTATGGAGTTTTTAAGAAATTTGAAAAACAAATTTGTGCTTTGAACTTGATTTGAGATTTTTAGTTTTGCATGTTAGATTTTCTTGTTTACATGATGATCCATGATGCGTTTGTGTGAATTCTTCATGAATAAATATATGATTGAAATTTGTTTGAAGAATAAAGTTGAGATCTTTTACTTTACATGTGATTTGGTGATGATCTTGTTGATTTATGTGCGTATAATTATTGATCCATGTTTAATAAGCTAAAGGTTAAAATCTTAAAGCATGCATGTAAATTTTAAGTAGAAAAATCATGTTTAAATTTGATGCATGTCACGGTTTCAAAGAGAAAATTTAAAATACAAGTTTTAAAATGATTTTTGGAATGCAAACATGATTTAGCTTTAGCATTTAATTTTGTGTATGCTTTATTTTGTGAGAGGCCATTCGGCCATGTGTGATAAAAATGAATCTAGTGCTTTTTAGTTGATGCATGTGTATGATAGGACTAGATCTAGTAATTCTAAAGTGCATGCATGCTATTTTTAAAGGTTTAAAGTGTAATCTTGATTTTTATTTAAAATTAAGTGATGAACTTAAGTTTTATTGGAATTCTTTAATTTAAATTTTGCTTCAATAAAGTTGATGCATGTTGATGTGAAGGAGTGATGTAGTATGATGTTTGATGCCTTGATTTGACTTTGTGATTTTTGGTATGTTGAAAATTGAACCAAAACCTTGCATTCTTGCATGTGAGTATTCGGCCATGAGAGATAGGAATAGGAAATTGTATTTGATCTTTGTTTAGGTTGCATTTTGGATGAGATTAGCTTAATTCAAGAACTTACGAGTACATGCATGAAGTAATTGAATATGTGTATGAATCTTGAGGTGATTTGTGATTTTAACTTGTTGTTTGATTTAAGTTAAGAAAATAAATTTGTTGAAATTTCTTTTTTAATATTCTCGTTTTTAGTCCAAAAAGAAAGAAAAATGATTTCATTTGCTTTGTGCTTGTATGTGTGCATCAATCTTTGTGAAATTGCACCCATATGATTCGGCCTAGGTATGCTAGAGCGGTAGGAAAAATTTGTCTATATATGTGTGGTAGACTCGGCCTAGCCGAGATCCTCAGACCTCTTGCCTAAGGCCTCACGGCCCTATAAGAAGCCCTCTGTGTGCTTGGCCGAGCTCAAGGCTCAACGGCCGAACAGATACCAGACACGGGCCGACCTCATACTCCTACTCAGGTCCGACGTCTAAGTCTGACACCTTCCCAAGTCCGACACCTTCCCAAATCCGACACCAAGGACATGATGACGTCTTCCCTTCTCATCCACAAGGACAGCTCATCACCTTATCCGCAAGGACAGCTCATCCGCTCATAGCTCAGTACAGGCTGGCCCTACTTGGGCCTAAAGCAAGCCCATTAGGGCAACCAGCTCCCCCCTATAAGTAGCTCCGTACTACATGGGGCTCAGGTACGTCCTCTAACCCTAATTGTCACTCTCACACACCAGTGATTAGGGTTACTTCCTGGCTCTCTTCCTTAGCCACTTGAGGACTCCCACCAAACATCACAGATCAACCCTAGACAGAGGCTCCTTCGAAGGTCTTCTCCTACCCTTGGAGGACCTCACCGTCTAGGACATCACATTGAATAGGGCCGTGAGGCCTTAGGCAAGAGCTCAGCCAAGCACACAGAGGGCTTCTTATAGGGCCGTGAGGCCTTAGGCAAGAGGTCTGAGGATCTCGGCTAGGCCGAGTCCACCACATAAGCCCCCCAGCTCGGTCAAGGCTACTGAGCCTTGTTCCGAGGTCTTGGTTGAGGTCCTTTTCCCAAATCCACCCCATAAGAGCCGAGTTCACCACATAAGCCCCCCAGCTCGGTCAAGGCTATCTGAGCCTTGTTCCGAGGTTCTAGGGAGTTCGGACAATAAGTCTGCCAAGAGCTGGATCCAGCTGTCTCTGACATCTTCTCATTATGACGGAGCGGGTTTGACAGCTGTCTACTCACCACTACCGACGTGACGTTTGCTTTTACCGGTTCTGACACGTGTCAGAAATCGCGATTTACGAAGCGTCACCATCATTGTGACGTTGCTCGAGGTCCATTATTTCAGCTACTGTGCGCCACGTGTCCTAACACGCGGGGTTACGCGTTGGGCTGGGCCGTCTAGGCCAGGCCCATAATTCAAAATAGGAGGGAAAACGGTTCTCCTCCTACTTTGACTAAATAAACTATTCTTTTTTCTCATTCTCTACCAAACATTCCCCTTTCTTTTTTTTTTGAAAACGCTTCTTCCTGCCCCCCACGAAACCCTGCATCTCCCCCCAAGCCTTTTCTTCCTCGAAACCACTTTCTTTCTCTCACGATTTCAGTGCTTTCGATTTTCTTCGCTCTCTCTTCCAGCCAGGGACCTCTTGCCATCGCCGATCCCTCTCAGATTCATATTCATCAGGTATTGCTTCTTTTTCTGCCTCTCTTCTCTTTTTCTTTTCCTTCGTTCTTGCGGTTCTGCGGTTCATGTGATAAGGGTTTAGTGCTTCTTCGTTTCTGTTTTTTATATTCGCGGAACGGGGGGTTTTCTCTAGGTTGTAGAGTTTTGATTTTTGGGGAGTGGTATTATGATTTCTGGTCTTCTTTGGGTTGGGCGTGTTTTGGGATTTTTGGAGAGTTTTTGATTCATGTTTTTTGTTTATTTTTCAGAAAATCAAAGGAGTAGATTGGGTTCAGTATGAGTAGGGAATGGTTTAGGAAATGGGCTAGGGTAGTCTCCCTGTCATCTAGCAGTAGCGAGGAGGAGGACGGCTCTTCCTCCTCGTCCTGTTCCTCCACGGAGGTAGATGAGGCGCTCCGTCACCAAAGGGAGTATAGGCAGAAATACGAGAGGCGGGTTCTGGAGGTTGATCCCGTTGAGGTAATCTATCCTCGGGATTGGGAGGAGAAGAGGGAGTGGATACGGCAGTACGCATGGGCCGAGTTCGTTGATGGTAGGGAGCGTGCTGACTTCGAGAGGATGGAGAAGGAGGGGATGTTTGAACGGGGGGTACTTGTGGTAGAGGGGAGATGCTCGGCCCTCGGAACTACTTCGAGGGGGTTCTCTGGGGGGTTATTTTTTGTAACCCTTAAGACTAATACCGAGCTCCCCTGTTCTTCCACAGGTACCATGCCGCCCAGGAAGTGTGTCAGTCGACCTGAACTTTACCCCGCGCCTTTCGATGCCGACCAATATGAGTGGGTAGACGTGGAGCCCAAAGGAGTCCAGTCCAGCCTTTGTTCCGAGGACAAGCTTGTTGAGGTAAGGAGGGTCGTGCTGCCTTGCCCAGGGGACGCCACCAGGACTTCTTACGAAGTACTTCCCTGTTCGGCAAATGACAGGATATGCAGCCGGACTGACAATAATTCCTTCTTCTTTTACGCCGACCTGATTCATAATCTCGATGTGACCCTCCCGTTCACCGATCTGGAAATGAGGGTTTTAAACGAGCTCGGACTAGCTCCTTCCCAACTTCACCCCAATACTTGATCGTTTCTCCGAGCATTCCAAAAGTACTGCGGAGCCAGAAATTTGGTATGCACTGTTCGGCTGTTTTTGTGGATGTACAACCCGTTCGTCAGCAATAAGGACGGGGTCACTGGTCGTCTTTGGGTGTCGGCTAAGGCCCGAGCTCACTGTGGGCTGTTCGGCATGTTCTCCGAATCTTGGAAACATTTTAAACCAAGATTTTTTAAATACAAGTACGTTGGGGCGGCGCTACCTTGGTTTCGGTCCAAGACGGGACTGAAGTTCCCTTTGGAGTGGACCCCCGAGTTCTTTAATCGCCATACTAGCACGCCGCAAAGGTGGTCGGGTGTAACCTTGGATGCCGACGAGTCCGTAACGGCCCACCATTTTCAGACCGAATATCGTGCTCGGAAATTCCAACTCGATGTTGGAATTTTCATGAAGTGTCCTGACAACGAAGTCTTGACGAAAATTGGTAGTTACTTTTGCTCTTAGACTTGTACATTTTATTTCGATTCTCTTACTAAAAGTTTTTTTGTTTTTTTTTTCAGAAGAACATTGGTCAGAGATGTCCTCCAGAGCGCTGAAAGCTGCTTTAGAAGCTCGAAGGAAGAAGAAGTCTGAGGCTCCTTCTGCTGATGCCGTGTCGTCCGAGGTTTCCACTGACACGCTCTCGGCCGACTCCGGTCCACTCCATCCTACCCCACCTGTCGTCGTCATTGCCCCACCTCCTCCTGCCTCGCCTAGTCCAAGTGTCGAGGTAGCCATTGTTGCGGATACGCCACCTTCAGGCACTGGAACTCAACCGAGGTTGCCGACTACCCTTGCCAAACCTTCACTGAGAGATAATCTTGTCAAGATGTCGGGTGCTGAGTGGAAGAAAAAAGCTGAAGAGATGGCTTGCCAATTAAAAAGGGCCACAACCATGTTTAACGTGCTGGTCGAAGTGGCTGATGATGTGGCAGATGGTGTTTCGCCTGCTAAGAAAAAAGCTCGGTCGGCTATGGCGGCCGAGGTGGAGGAACTGAAGAGTGGCAAGAGATCAGCTGAACAAAAGTTATCCGAGGCTGAGGAGGAGCACCGCCGACAAATGGAGGAGCTTCAAAAAAGGCATGAAGAAGATTTGGCCCGAGCCAAAGCAGATTCTAAGGAGGCTGGTCGGCAGGAGGGCCTTGCCGAGGTGGAAAAAGTTAGGAATTTGCTAAAGAAGAGGGCTTCTCAAGCTCTTAAGCATAAGGTGGCAGCATCCGAGTCGGACTTCGACCTTGAAAGGGTGGTGAGCAAGGTTTTCACCAGTACGGTTGAGCAGATTCTTCATATGAACCAGGGGCTCCGAATTCGGTATGTCGGCGCATCTGCCGGGTTCGGAGTGGAAGATGGAAAGATGGTTGATTATTACAGGGGAGGGGCCGAGGTTGACCTGGACCAGCCTGAAGAGAATCTGCCCAACCCTTTGGTTGAGAAAATGGATGAGGAGTTCGACCCGCGCTCGGTTGTCCTTTCTGATGTCGAGGATGACGCAGCGTAAGTCCCTTATGCTGGGCAGCTTATGATTTGTCTATGTTCTTTTTTATAACATGTTTGACAATGTGGGATTGTATTTTGCTTTGGTTATTGTGTACAACATTTCATTTCAATGCAGGTTTATTTCCAGTTTTATCTTGTTGCATGCTGTTATATTTATGCAAGTTTTTACTCTAACTTGTTGCATATGTACTATATCCGAGGTCGGAGTTATGCAAGCCTTTTCTTTAACTTGTTGCACGAACGCGAGTTTTTTCTTTATCAACTCGTTGCTTGTTTATTCGTTCGACCTCGGACCCGTATTGCGGTTGGTTAGGTGGTCACCAGAAAGGATTTTAAGAAAGAATGCAAGTGCTTGAGACTTGTCGCATATTGAGACTTTTATGCAAGTTCTTGTTTTAACTTGTGGCATATATGCTGCCTCCGAGGTCGTTTCTAAGTAAAACTACTTTTGAGAATACAAGTCTTTTATCAACTTGTTGTATTTCGGCCTGATTGGACCTAAAAAAACTTGTACCCAAAATACTGGTGTTTAAAACCTCGTATTAATACCTCGGACACACTCGGATGACTCAGTAAGTGCAGTAATCTTATAAGTTTTCCTCTGAATAAAGGTACTGTATATAAGTGCATACGGTAGGGAGCTCGGATCTACCCACCTTAGCCGAGGTGGGTGTCCTCGGCCCCGATGTAAAAGAGAGTGCTGAGTGAAGCTATGTGGAAACATTTCACAGCAGTCTGTTCTTTATCGGGTGTCCCTTGTACACTGTGCATATGAGCCGATCTTATCTAGAAGACGTTGGCTGTGCATAGCGCCATGCAACATTTAGGTGGCTAGTTCTAAATGAGAAGCTAGTACGTACGTATATAAAACTGTGGCACTTGAGTATGAGCAAGTTTGTACTTTTCATTAATTGTAGTCAAGAGTACATTGCTTTTTTGGAAGGGTGAATATCTCACAATGGGAATGTAAAAACATGAACATAACTTAAGGGAAGCAAAATTTAAAATGAGCTTAAATTTGAATTTTCCAGATGAGGGTGCTGATGACTGCTAGTGATATCTGAGGTAAACCTATTTAAAACAGGTTCTCAGTGTTGTGAAGTCTTGGGTGTCCTTGAACTCAGTAATTTCCCAGAGTATGTTTCCAGAATGCCTTTGTTGGGGCTTACCGATTTTGGGCTCATTTCCCGCTTTTCCGGCCGTTAAGACCGATGTCTGCTCCTCGGGGTGCGAGGTGATCAGACTCGGACAACACGGGTTGCGCTGCTTTCTTGTCTTGGTCGGCTGACTCTTCCATTGCTATCCTCCTATGACCAGGAGCAGCTTCTCGGATTTCTTCTGCCTTGTGGTGGTCATCCGAGATGAACCGATAGAAGGGGCTGCCGAGATTGTTAGTAATGTTGCAAAGTGGGAGCTTTTTCAACTTGAGGCACCAAAGCTTGGGGATTTGAAAAGCTCGGCTAGAGAAACGGGCATGAAGTTTACTTCGGAGTGCATCTTGGATTTTTTGGAGAAGTTTGGCATCTATGGTGATATCTTTGCTTGGGGAAGAGGTGAAGGGGGGAATTACCACCCACTTTTCACGAGGAGGGGACCTATGAATCACTCGTTCGAACTGAACCTCGGCCAATAAGACTCTTCCCTTGATAATGTCGGATCGATGAACTCTTTCTGCTTCTTTTTTACCTCCCGTAGGATCGCATTGTAGCAGAGCCGAGCCTTCACCTGGTCAGCCTTGACCGTAACAACCTTGTCGTCTGATCCAACGAATTTCATGGCCAGGTGTATTGTTGAAACCACTGCCCCAAAAGCTTGTAAGCAGGTTCGTCCCAGTATTACATTATACGGGGAGTCAGAGTCAACCACTAAAAATTTGATGATCTCCGTTCGGGCCGAAGGCTGGTTGCCTAGGGTCACCGGGAGATGAATGGCTCCCGGGGGGGGATTGCCTCACCCGTGAAGCTGATGAGATTACCTTCGAATCCTACGAGGTCGGCAGACCTCAGCTTCAATGCGTGGAAAGTATGAAAAAAGAGAATGTCGGCCGAGCTTCCTTGGTCAACGAAGACTCGGGCGACCTCAAAATTGCCAATTAACGCCGTTATCACCATAGGATCGTTGTGATCTGGGATGACGTCTTCCATATCTTGGTCAGAAAAAACAATGTGAACATTCCGAGATGGCTTTTTGTAAACAGGTTCGTGATGGACATCGAGAACTTGGCTGACGTACCTTTTCCTCTCCGCCCTCCTTTCTCCGCCACCGGCGAAACCTCCCGAGATAGTTTCAACTCGGAAGTTTTCCGGTGATTTTTCTAGATCTTGTACCACAACCATGTTTACCGCTGTGGTTCCTCTTCCTTCTTCTCAAGGGATGGGTCGGCTTTGGCTTTTCCCTTATCATTGTCTGGGCTGCGAGATCTTCTTCGGCCTCATCTTTCCACCGCTTCGCGCACATACTGTTGCAGTTTGCCCCTTCTCACCATATCCTCAATGACATCCCGAAGCCAAGTTCATTGATCGGTATGGTGGCCGTACCCGTCATGGAAGTTGCAATATTTGGATTTATCCCTGACATAGTTTTGATTCCTGAGGAAAGGGGGCCGAGGTACACTCCTGAGTTCGGTCTGCTTGGTCTCTCTCTAGACTTGAGACCTCGGGACCGTCAGGGGAGTGTAAGAATCGTACTTAGTGATGTACGGACGTCAGCGGTCTTCTTGCTGGCCGACTTGAGAACGACCTCGGTCACCCTGGTCCGCTCTTCCTCCTCTTTCATCCCTGTTGTCGCGAGGTCGACCTCGGGGCAGGGCATTCTGTGAGGTGGCTTGAGCGTTTTCCATCCTACTTGACTATCCTTTGTTGAATTCTTCAAGATTGATGTATTTGTTTGATCTCTGTCTCAGCTCAGCCATGTCCCTTGGTGGCTTTCCAATAAGTGAATCTTTGAACCCTCCTTCGGCCAATCCTTGGGTTAAAAGGAGGACCGCCACCTCGGGAGATAGATTGGGGACTGAGCTGGATTCGCTGTGAAACCTGTGCAAGTACGCACGTAAGGATTCTTCTGGTTTCTGGGTCACTGTCGCTAGCGTGTGGTCCGACCTGGGTTGTACGCAGCTAGCAATGTATCTGTTAAGGAAGACTCGCTTCATTTCTGCCCAGTTGTTGACAGAATTCTTAGGGAGTGTTGAGTACCATCGGAGGACTGGGGCCTGGAGGGTCATAGAGAAAGCTCGGCACTTGAGCCGATCTCCTCCACCATGAAAGTTCACAGCTCTCTCATAAGAAAGAACATGCTCCTGAGGGTCTGTGAGGCCATTGTATCTGGGAATATTGCTGGGCCCGAGGTACCCAGGTGGTGGTTCATAAGCCATGACGGCTGGTGTAAACGGATGCCCAGGGTGGGAGTCATCCAAATCAGGCTGTTGCTGGTCAGGGGGTGGTGTAAGTTGTGTTACGGTTGTGTGTGGTGTTGCAAAGGTTTGTGGAGTTAACGGAGGTTGCGGTGGAAGAGGTGGTGGAATGGGTGGTGGGGGGAACTCATTTGGGGCCGGAGCTTGAACAACAGCTCGTTCAGCCAAACGTTGCATAACAACTTGTTGGAGATCTGCAATAGCTTTACCTTGTTGTTCTACGATTCTCATCTGCTGTCTCATTAAGGATAGGAGTTCAGCATCTCGAGAAAGCGTAGTCTGTCGAGAGTGGGAACGGTGTGTCGTGCTGACAGAATGAGCACGTTCGCCATGGTGGTGGTGGTGTTCAGTGTTGGTTTCTCCGAGCTCAAAACGTAACTGTACGCGCCGACCTCCGCCATGAAGCTGGGTTGGATTTGTAGTGTCTCCGGTGTGGATGGTGTAAGGTCCACTGTGGGTGTGGGTGAATTCTGGTGGTTGAGGTGGCGGGGGAGGAGGTGGAGGTGGTGGAGGGGGTGGCGGTGAGGACCTTGCTACCCTGTTGGCTTCGAGATGCCTGCGCAGGTCCTCGGTTGACGGCACCCTCCTTGGACGCCCCCTCCTTCTCCTCTGGACTGGTTGTTCTTCAGACATGGTAGAATCTTCTGGGTGGGGATGAAGTTTATCTTTTCCCACAGACGGCGCCAATGTGATGTCCTAGACGGTGAGGTCCTCCAAGGGTAGGAGAAGACCTTCGAAGGAGCCTCTGTCTAGGGTTGATCTGTGATGTTTGGTGGGAGTCCTCAAGTGGCTAAGGAAGAGAGCCAGGAAGTAACCCTAATCATTGGTGTGTGAGAGTGACAATTAGGGTTAGAGGACGGACCTGAGCCCGATGTAGTACGGAGCTACTTATAGGGGGAGCTGGTTGCCCTAATGGGCTTGCTTTAGGCCCAAGTAGGGCCAGCCTGTACTGAGCTATGAGCGGATGAGCTGTCCTTGCGATAAGGTGATGAGCTGTCCTTGCGGATAAGGTGATGAGCTGTCCTTGTGGATGAGAAGGGAAGACGTCATCATGTCCTTGGTGTCGGATTTGGGAAGGTGCCGGACTTGGGAAGGTGTCCAACTTAGACGTCGGACCTGAGTAGGAGTATGAGGTCGGCCCGTGTCTAGTATCTGCTCGCCCGTTGAGCCTTGAGCTCGGCCAAGCACACAGAGGGCTTCTTATAGGGCCGTGAGGCCTTAGGCAAGAGGTCTGAGGATCTCGGCTAGGCCGAGTCCACCACAATATGAAATGACCTTTGTGAATGACTATATTTTCATCTGCATGATGCTATGTGTGTGATTGGAATAATATGTTGTTTGTTTTTATCTTTTTCGGTTTTTAGAAATAAAATAAATAAGTTGATTTAATTTTGTGTTAATAACTCAATGATCTTTAATATAATTAGTATTGTGTGAAAGTTGTGAATGTTTTAAAAAGTGATGTGATTTTGGAATTTTATTAAGTTCTGAATTTTATTTAATAACTAATAATAATGATTTTTATAACATAAACCTTTTAAAGTAAGATTACCTTAAGAAGAATGAATTCTGTTTTGATAATAAAATCATTTTAAAGTTGTTTTGAAGACATTTTGTTTTTGATTGGGATTTGAAAACTTTTTTGAATATAGACAATGTGTTCTCAAAAAGGAATAATTTTAAAGTGTTTTCAAAATTAATTCGTTAAAAACGTTCCTAACGCACGGGGAAAAATGCTATGGTTCGAACGACAGACGCAAAGGAAACGAGGCGGAGTTAGCGGTCAGGAAATTTTGGAAAGCTTGTGCAGGCCTACGTCATTTGAGGTGAGAGAGGGGTTTCCCTTAGGACGCCGTGGTATTTAGGTAACTTATTAAGATGTCCAATCATCTCAAAGGTTGGACTCCAATCTCATTTAGCGTAGTGGTGTATGTGATAGCAATTGTTTGATTGTTTGTTTGGCTATCCACCCGAACGGTTGAGATTGGTTTTATTAAATATGATATTATGTTTCTGGTTGATTATGTTTGAGTTATTTAGTTACCTTATGATCTATTTATTGGTTAAGAATTTATGATACTGTTGAAAAACCTTGGTGTGCTGAATAATGTATTAATAAGAATTAAGTTGAAAAAGTAAGAAAATGAGATTGAAAGAAAGAAGAATGATAATAAAGGTTGTTTAAGTAATGGAATATCAAGAGAAAAAGTTGAGATTGGAAACGATTAACGTTGCTATGGAAGTGAGATGTGGCTTGGCTCCTCTATTTTTGTTTTAGACTGGGTCTAGTGTTGAGTTGAGCTTGCTCCTCCATTAGCGCTCAGCAAAAAAATGTGAATTTTGAAAAAGGTTCTTGAAATGAGACTTTTGAAAAGCTTTTTGTTAAAAGATATCTTTTTGAAAAAGTTTTGTGAACCAATCTTTTTGAAAAAGTTTTTGGAAACAATCCTTTTGATAAAGTTTTTGAAATGATATGTTGAGAAATTCCTTTTGAAACAATATTTTGAGAAAGTCTTTTTGTAATGATACTTTGAAGGTCTTTTTGAAATAATATTTTTGAGAAAGTTCTATGAAATGACCCTTTTGAGAAAAGTTTGTGAAAACAATATTTTGTGAACGTTTGTAAAAGTTTTTGGAAATATTATTTTTGAGAAAGTTTTGTGAAAGGATATTTTTGAGAAAACTTATGAAAGGATATTCTTGAAAAAGTTTTGTGAAGTGAAAGTTTTGTGAAATTATATTTTCGAAAAGTTTTGCGAAAAGGTATTTTTGGAAAAAGCCAAGGAAATTAGTTTTGAGAAAGTGAATATGATGAACCAAGGAAGATTGTGATATGAGATGTTATGTGATGAATTGGGGAACGGTTTGAAAGATTAGTGGTCGGGACTCGTTGAAGGGATGAACTAAGGATGAGCCGACCGTTAGGATTAAACCGTAAATAAAACTTTAAAGCCTCAAAACTTTAAAAGACTGTTAAAAGACATACATAACGCGGTGAGGAATGAGTGTGTTATCGAAGTAGTGGAGAGGAAGATACTATGGGTGTCTGCGGACACTCAGGTGGAGATTGCATGAGGGGAGGACGATGACGGTGAAACGTCAAGAAGTCTAGAGTATATTTCTAGGCAGAACAAACTCCACAGGAGGCGTACTAACGTGGTAGGGACTGGGTCCAATGCCGTGGTAAGTTCTGCACTCGAGACTAGAACTATACTGTCGCCCCCTTGATTGCAAATCTAGAACAGTGAGAGGGACTGGAGTGGGGCATTTGTGATTACCACTGTGAGTGAGACAGTGAGCCTTGATTATATATATGAATTGAATTGAATTGATTTGAGGCTGAGTCCTCCTGGTCTGGGACCATTTGATTGTTGAGACAGCTGTCGTGCCTGCACGGTAAAGGTCCTGTACTCCTGTTTGCTTCCGACTAGGTTGGGATGAATGACCGAGGAGATGTAGACGTGTGAGCCGTTTACCTCAATGATGTTTGTTCCCCTAATCATTGAGTGGACTGAGATGATAAGACTTAATAAACTTAAAGATTAAAAAGGATAGTACAGTAATGATATTAAGTATTGAACAAGACTTGAGAAGTGAAAATAAGATAGTGTTTATATGATGATGATAATGATGATAATTATGTTTGTTTATTTGGTTTGTATGTTGTTTATTGTTTTATCTTAATAATTGCCTATCGTAAATCCACATAGTCGACATTTCGTGTTTTGGGTAGCTCACTCTCTCGCACTTCTGCTTGGTATTGGGAAAAATTTATGTACGGTCTCTAGATGGAAAACATAGCGAAGTTTCAGCTCATTCGGGAGATAGGAGCATCTTCTTTAAAGGGAGACAATATAACTATGACCGGCCGTGTCATAGTTTATATTGAGATGAAACGGAATCGAAAGGAAATCATGGAGAGACTGCGAGCTCGTTATGAGGAGGAGAAGAAAGCACGAGAAGCGGCTAAGGAAAGTATTGCTAAGGAGGCTGATGCTGCTGGCAACCCGAGGATTTGACTTACCAAGAATCAGAGTAGCGCAGCGGAAGCGTTAGAGTAGATGACTAGAAGTTAGGTAATTCCCTTTCAGAGTTTTGTAATTCCATTGCAAGTTACTTAGAATCCTGGCTCTATCATACTGTAACCCCAACTAAGTTCATTTTCAGTATTTGTGTTTTGAAATTAAGAGGAATGGGCTGTTAATTTAAATCAATATTTTGAAAAACAAGTTTCAAGGTGCGGTGTCTTGTGACATCTCGGTTTGGAACTTGAAAGAGTTATGCAATATGAGAACACGAGTTTTAAATTGTAAACAAGTTTTGAAAACCTAAATGTTCTCACTTTGTGTAACACTTGTTTAAAAAAAAAATTGGCCCAAAATTTCACTATAAACAGTTGTGGTTTTCAAGTTGCCAAATCGGGGTGTTACAAAAGTGGTATCAGAGCAATGGTTGATCTAAGTAACCTTATGTATGGATTTACATACTCTGTGTGTGCGCTAGTATTAAGGTAGCGATAGACGAGAGTAGGAACACTAAGAGTACGCGGATGCATTCCTGGACAATGTCAGTTTTTCGTCTGCAATGGAATTAAGGAGTAGTGCATAGAGCCATCTGAAGCTGCTGGTGTGTGAGATTCGAATCTTCTTTGGTTGAATTCCTCTTTGATATGAACCCATTTTGTTTTTGATGACCCTTACACTCTTGCTGTGTGATCTTGTCTTGTGACTAGAACACTTCTTTTCTTGATTGAAACTTTCCTTGTATAAACCCTATGCGTTGCCCAATTGCTTTGGCGTAACATTTGAAAGAACCTTTTTCTAAAAATCTTAAACCATATGCTTGACGAAGCCTTGAATGTTGATGAACCCAAAGTTTTCCCTTTTGATCTTTCGACCAGACAATTATCCCTTCCTGAAATTTTCGTGAAAATTTAAACCCTGACACCTTACCCAGTCGAGTAGATTGTTCTAGAATAGAGAGTGAGTTGTGAGGTGATGTTAGGTA
Source organism: Crotalaria pallida (assembly GCA_037953625.1). Taxonomy (NCBI): domain Eukaryota; kingdom Viridiplantae; phylum Streptophyta; class Magnoliopsida; order Fabales; family Fabaceae; genus Crotalaria; species Crotalaria pallida. The sequence goes on along the minus strand of CM075652.1, from coordinate 35,965,523 downwards.
AAAGTTGGATAAGGATTAGATAGTATGGATGAAGGAAGAATGAGTCTTGGAGAAAATACGAGTATCCTTGGAATCTTAGATGAGTGGTGAGTTATGTAAAGTGATTAGGATTAAGAATTTTGATGTCGGATTGGTTAATGGTTTAGATGGTGATAAGATGAGGAATAAAATTAAGGTAATGATGAGAATTTAGAATTATGAGTGTCCTGATTTGAGTGGGCAAATGGTTAGGTAGAGGTGAATAGGTAATGATTTGGTAAAGTCGAGTTGATAAGATGGTGGAAATTGTGGATAAAAGCCTCAAGTATTGACCCAAGGTTAAATGAAAAATCTAAGATTTGATGTGGTAATGGGTAATAGGTCTTAGAGTTGGGCAATTCTAATGGTTTAGAATATGAGGAAAATTGTGGAAAGTGGAAAAAGGTTTAGAATTTTCTAAGTTATGTGATCCAGTGTTTAAGATAAGAGTGAGATAGTGTGTGTTTCATGAGGATTAGTGGTTGTTAGAGCAAAAGGAGGATAAAATAGTGATCACGAGAGTCTGAAGAAGATAGGTATTTAGTGAGATATAAGACAATAAGAGAGTAGATTGGAGCTAAGTGATGGGAAATTCTGTAGAAATTGATCAAAGGGTGGTGAAGGATAGGAGTAGTTGGAGGTTAAGCCTGTGATGCTAAATGTGGCATATAGAGATATGAGTCATTTAAGTTGGGGAGTAGTCGGAAACGTGAAGTTTTGAGGAGTAGCTTGTTTAGGCTTGAACTGATGCGAAGGATGCAACCCTAGGTGTGGTGGTGTCTTGACCTTAAATAAACATAACCCTGTTGTCTTTGGATATTGTCTTGATGCCTTTGAACCCCAGTTCCTTGTTTTCCATGAAATCGTGTTGTTTTTAACCCCCCATGTTTGTTATTGAAAATACCCCAAGAGGTTACTTTTGTAAGTAATCTGTTTGATCTGCTCTTGAGAACGATGAATAGACAGTGCGTATTCGAAGGTACGACGATTGTTACGGCTGAAGAAGAAAAGAATTTCTTCAAGAAGCTACGTGTTTACGGATTAGCCAGACTCTACGCGGCATTTCTCAAGGACGAGAAATCTTCAAGTTGGGGAGAATGTAACACCCCGCATTTTTCCCGTACGTGCGTAAACGATTTTTGACGAAAGAAACCTTGAAATGGTGATTTTCTGAAAAAGTATTTTTCATAAGAAAGAAATAAAGTACTGATTTCTATGGATTTTTATAAACAAGATGTTTTATAGAATAAAAGTGAATGATTTTTGTTAAGATGGAAAAGGATTTACTAAATTGTGATTTTTATTAAAAGATGGTTTTGTTAAAAATGAAATTTTTGGGTCTGTTATCTTTGAAAATTTGTATCTTTTAAACCGTAACTCGGAATTTCATGATCTTTATATGAAAACGATCATTTTGAAACCTAGGATTTGAAAATGTAATTTTTAGAATTTTCTGGATTGATTTATAAAAATTTATTTTCAGAATTTAAGAAATACGAATTTTAAGAAATTATGTTTTGTGATATTGTTTTGGCATGAATTTTGTGTGATGTGTATTTGATGTGTGTGTATTATGTGATGTATGAAAATGGTTGAGAATATGATTTCTTAGAATAAATTGCATGGTTGAAGGAATTAATAATTTTAAATAAATATGAATTGAAATAAAAATGTTACGAATGCATGTATGTGGATGTGTACATGTATGCTACGGTTAGTGTGTATGTATATGTATGTGCTATATGTATGTTTGTGTGTATTATACGTGTGTGTGTATATGTGTGTATATCCGTGTATGTATGTGTATGTAAGCCTAAGATCTTAGAAACTTGGGGAAGAGGAAACAAAATAGAATTAAGTTGGAACCAAAGAGTAACTAGATGATAAAAAACCCTAACTAGAAACTAACCCCCCATTAGACCTAAGTGACCCCTAAAGACCTAACCTATTCCACCTTGTCCCCCTTAACTTTGCTAAAATCCACCCATGCAAATAATTGTGAAGACCAAATCGCCCTCCCTAGTTGCACATGGACCGAATTTCTACAAGGGCCAAATGGGAAACCATGAGCTTGCCTATATATGTGCGTAGCCTTGGTTCATTTCACCTTCACCAAGTCCATTTCTTCCAAACACCAAAACACACTCTAAGAGCCCCTTCACCTCTTAGACAGAAAAAGAAAAGAAAGAGAGAAAGAGAAAGAGAGAGTGGCCGAGAGACTTAGGGAGAAGAAGAAGGAAATCCAAAACTTGATCAAGCCTTCCTTTGAAGACCTAAGTGTTAGGAGCTTAGAGAACCAACCTTCTTGGTAGAAGATTCGAAGGACAAGAGCAAGAAATGTAATAGCTTAGTTTCCCTTTTTAGTTGTAAATTCCTTTTTATTTTCTTCTTGCATGTTCATTCTTATGGTTTGTAAAGTGAATTTATGTGCTATTCTTTATTGATCTTGGACTTTTAAGGACTAAACATGATTTGTAATATTTGTAACTCTATGTTTGTGATTCGGTTTATATTTTCTTGATTAGATCTTAATGTTTTCCTAACTAAAAACTTAAAGATCTAAAGTTTTGTTTAAGATTTTGTGAAGCTTAACATAGATCTTTCTTGCATGTACATTTTCTTTTTCTAAATCATGATCTATATGTGTTTATGTGATTATTTGACAAGTCATTCTATGATGAATGGTAAAATAAAATTCTTTGGCCTTGCATGTCTATTTTTCTTGTTAAAGCCGTGAGCTATGGAGTTTTTAAGAAATAATTTGAAAAACAAATTTGTGCTTTGAACTTGATTTGAGATTTTTAGTTTTGCATGTTAGATTTTCTTGTTTACATGATGATCCATGATGCGTTTGTGTGAATTCTTCATGAATAAATATATGATTGAAATTTGTTTGAAGAATAAAGTTGAGATCTTTTACTTTACATGTGATTTGGTGATGATCTTGTTGATTTATGTGCATATAATTATTGATCCATGTTTAATAAGCTAAAGGTTAAAATCTTAAAGCATGCATGTTTATTTTAAGTAGAAAAATCATGTTTAAATTTGATGCATGTTACGGTTTCAAAGAGAAAATTTAAAATACAAGTTTTAAAATGATTTTTGGAATGCAAACATGATTTAGCTTTAGCAATTAATTTTGTGTATGCTTTATTTTGTGAGAGGCCATTCGGCCATGTGTGATAAAAATGAATCTCATGCTTTTTAGTTGATGCATGTGTATGATAGGACTAGATCTAGTAATTCTAAAGTGCATGCATGTGATTTTTAAAGGTTTAAAGTGTAATCTTTATTTTTATTTAAGATTAAGTGATGAACTTAAGTTTTATTGGAATTCTTTAATTTAAACTTTGCTTCAATAAAGTTGATGCATGTTGATGTGAAGGAGTGATGTAGTATGATGTTTGATGCCTTGATTTGACTTTGTGATTTTTGGTATGTTGAAAATTGAACCAAAACCTTGCATTCTTGCATGTGAGTATTCGGCCATGAGAGATAGGAATAGGAAATTGTATTTGATCTTTGTTTAGGTTGCATTTAGGATGAGATTAGCTTAATTCAAGAACTTAGGAGTACATGCATGAAGTAATTGAATATGTGTATGAATCTTGAGGTGATTTGTGATTTTAACTTGTTGTTTGATTTAAGTTAAGAAAATAAATTTGTTGAATTTTCTTTTTTAATATTCTCGGTTTTAGTCCAAAAAGAAAGAAAAATGATTTCATTTGCTTTGTGCTTGTATGTGTGCATCAATCTTTGTGAAATTGCACCCATATGATTCGGCCTAGGTATGCTAGAGCGGTAGGAAAAATTTGTCTATATATGAAATGACCTTTGTGAATGACTATATTTTCATGTGCATGATGCTATGTGTGTGATTGGAATGATATGTTGTTTATTTTTATCTTTTTCGGTTTTTAGAAATAAAATAAATAAGTTGATTTAATTTTGTGTTAATAATTCAATGATCTTTAATATAATTAGTATTGTGTGAAAGTTGTGAATGTTTAAAAAAGTGATGTGATTTTGGAATTTTATTAAGTTCTGAATTTTATTTAATAACTAATAATAATGATTTTTATAACATAAACCTTTTAAAGTAAGATTACCTTAAGAAGAATGAATTCTGTTTTGATAAGAAAATCATTTTAAAGTTGTTTTGAAAACATTTTGTTTTTGATTGGGATTTGAAAACTTTTTTTGAATATAGACAATGTGTTCTCAAAAAGTAATAATTTTAAAGTGTTTTCAAAATTAATTCGTTAAAAACGTTCCTAACGCACGGGGAAAAATTCTATGGTTCGAACGACAGACGCAAAGGAAACGAGGCGGAGTTAGCGGTCGGGAAATTTTGGAAAGCTTGTGGAGGCCTACGTCATTTGAGGTGAGAGAGGGGTTTCCCTTAGGACGTCATGGTATTTAGGTAACTTATTAAGATGTCCAATCATCTCAAAGGTTGGACTCCAATCTCATTTAGCGTAGTGGTGTATGTGATAGCAATTGTTTGATTGTTTGTTTGGCTATCCACCCGAACGGTTGAGATTGGTCTGTACCAGCAACTTTTTTTTTAATTTTTTTTTAAAATAAATAAAAAAATGCAGACATAAAAAAAAATAAAACTACCTCACTATCCTAAAAAAAATCATCTATCCTAAAGTGCCTATCCTAAGGGAGAATTACTTAAAATTGGGTTGCCTCCCAAAAAGCGCTTGTTTAATGTCACGAGCCTGACTCATCGCCCCTAGAAGGGGCTTAAGGGCAATTTATTTCAGAAGGGTGCAGAAACTCTAAATCATTACCATGTTCATTAGAGCTTGAAACACAATTGATTTGGGGGAAGTAATCCGCCGTGCATGGTGGTTTTTCAAAAATATTTATCACTGCTTGCTCACCATTAACACGGAGAATAACTTCTCCTCTAGGAACATCTATGATTACCCCGGCTGTGGCCAAGAAAGGCCTTCCAAAAATTAGAGGAATGTTATCATCCTCTTCTATGTCAAGCACCATGAAATCAAGGGGTAATATAAAATCCTTCACTTTCACCAAGATATCTTCCACCACTCCATAAGGGCGGAGGGCGGTGTTATCAGCTAGTTGTAATAGGATCGGGGTCGGCTTAATCTCTCCTATCCCTAACTTATTAAAAAGTGACAAAGGCATGATATTAACACTGGCACCAAGGTCACAGAGGGCCTTACCTGTATAATCCTTGCCGATGCTTATAGATAGATTGAAGCTTCCAGGATCCTTCAACTTCGGTGGCAGATTGGACTTTATGATTCTTCTACACTTCTCAGCAATTGGAAATGTCTCTCCACTGAGCATCCCCTTCTTCTTGGTCAGAAGATCCTTCATAAATCTCGCATACAGAGGCATTTGTTCAAGAGCCTCCGCAAACGGGATATTAATCTGGATCTTTCTGATCATGTCCAGAAACTTTTGAAAGTGCCTCTTGTCTTCATCTTTCTTCAACCTTTGAGGAAAAGGCACCCTCAAAGGCAAAGGAGTTGGCTTGGGCTGAACCGGTATGTGATCCGCAGGTGGACCCTGCGTACTCGATGCTCCAACTTCACCTTCCTTCTTCTTTGATGCTGCATCACCCTTAGGCTCCTTCTATTTGCTTGAATGTTCATTGGTGGCACTCCTCTTGGCAGTTGGTTCATCATATGTTGTGCCACTTCGGAGTGTCACCTTCATGCACCTCTCCTTGGGATTAGCTATGGTGTCACTAGGAAAAGTTCCCACTGACCTCTCAAAAATCTGCTTGGCAATTTGACCCACTTGCACCTCCAAATTATGAATGCTAGCACCCTGATTTGCAAACTGGGCTCTAGTCTCCTCAATGAAAGATTGGGTGGAGTTGGTCAACTTGTCAAGTGCTATCTCCCATGAAGGTTTATGCTGTTGTCGTGGCTGATTCAATGCTGGACTGTGCCATGAGAAGTTTGGGTGGTTGCGATATGCTGGATTGTAGGTGTTGGAGTACATGTTGTTTCTATTTACTCCACCACCCACATATTGTGCTTGTTCCTCAATAGTCGCTGCTTTCCCCATTTCATTGGTACATTCCCCATTTCGGTGGTTCCCATTGCAAAAGTCACACACCAGTGTGCTACCCACTGCTCCCAACTGATGCTGACCCATCTACTTCACTAATGTTGTGATCTGATCATGCATCTCCTTATTCTGCTGAATGAGAGTCTGCATCTGGGTAGTGCTCAGCTCTGGATTTTTCAAGATAGTCTTGTCAACAAGGGCTTGACTGCTGTTGTAGGCCATAGTCTCAATGATTTATTTTGCCTCTTCCATAGTCTTCTTAATTAGGGACCCTCCAGCTGCTGCATCAATCATGAATTTGTTTGTGCTCCTCAACCCATCATAGAATAATCGGATCTGCATCCAATCTGGTATAGCATGTGTCGGGCACTTCTTCAACAGCTGGTTGTATCTCTCCTATGCATCATGTAACAGCTCCCCCTCTGCTTGAACAAAAGAGTTAACATCTTGGCGGAGCTTGGCTTGCTTTCCAGCTGGAAGGAACTGAGCCATGAATTTCTTGACCAGAACATCCCAACTGGAAAGGCTTCCAGGAGGCTGATTCCTCATCCAAGTAAAGGACTTGTCCCTCAAAGAGAGAGGAAACATACGCATGCGAATCGCCTCATCTGATGCACCTTCTATCTTGAAAAAGTCCAACATCTGAAGAGAATTGGCTACATGCTCAGTAGGATCCTGAGTAGGTGCACCTGAGAATTGATCCTGTTTGATGAGATGAATATATTGAGGATCAATCTCAAATGCAGCTGCTGTAATTGCTGGCCGGACTACACTAGATGTGCAGACATCTGGATCTACTGTGGTATAATCAGCCAAAGTCTTCCTTGTGGGTTGGGGTGTTGCACCGGAACCACCAGAACCATGTGATTCAGCCATCTTTCTTGCTTGCTTTGCTTGCTTTTTCAACCGTTTCACACTAAGCTCCAATTCGGGGTCAAGTTGCACAAGGCCTTGATTACCTACAGAGCGCAAACGCATAAAAACGGTTAAGCAGCACATGTTAAATTAAATAAATTAAAAAAACAGAAAAATAAAAAGAAAAATAGAATTTACTAATAACTACACTAAGTACCAAAAATAAACTAAAGAATACAACTCCCCAACAACGGCGCCAAAAACTTGTTGATTTTCCAGCAAGTGGACTGGGTCAACGAGTAATATAGTCTATGGAAGACCGAATATCGTCCCACAGGGAGTTGTGTTTTTAGTATATTTTCACCTTAATGTAATTAAAACTAATTCCTATAACTAAAAAGTTGGTTTAAATTAAAATTCAGATTTGAAATCAATGATTAACTAAACTAATAAGTTGCTGAAATTAAATTAAAACTTGAGAACTATGGGAGAAAAAGTGGTTAGGAACGTTGGTTTCATTGTAGGTTTCACTTATTCAACTATAATTTAGATTTTCCTTTAATTCATGGACAATTCCTCTCAAATAGCAATAATTAGATCTCTCTAACATTACCCTTATTCTCTAAATACTTAATCCTTGATCTCTCAACAAATTACAATATAAGAAAATATCAAATTCAGCACAAGGGAATTACCAAGTCAATAATCATTTAATCATATCTCTATAACTAAACTGACTATACCGTTAATTGCAAGGCCTATTCAAAATCCCAACTCTCGTTGTGAATTAAGAAATCCAAAATATAAATTGTGCAGGTTTATGTATGCAATAAAAATACAATTAACGTATGAATTAAAAACAAGAAAACTCTAAATCATAAATTGAAATAAGCTACGCCATACAAATTCACCTTGTTCCTAACACGAGGGTTTTAGTTACACATAGAAATAAGAAGAATGAAAGACATAATAGGGAAATTCATAGACAAATTACCCCAAATTCTTCAATCTTTAATTGCTCCAAATCAATGCAATCTCCCTCTTCAAATCTAATTTCTGTTTTTCTCCTCTAGTTTGCTGCCTAACCTAATTCTAAATCACTAATTTATAATTACATAATATCCCTAAGTAGAATCCCAATCAATTTCTGAAGTTTTGGCCCAATTGGGCTTTTTCTGGTGCACGCGCGCCCCAGGCGCGCGCCTCTGCTGCTGCTCTGTTTCTTCAGTTGGCGCGCCCCAGGCGCCCCCGTCCACGCGCCCCAGGCGCGTGGGACATGTTTTGGCTCCATTTTACTCCGTTCTTTTTCCTACTTCAAGGTCTTAAGTGCTCTTTCCAATTCCATAATTATTTTTCACATTTGAGCTCCAAAATCACCTAAAACACTGAACAAACGATCAAAAAGTTCGTGGGAAACTACAACTACTAAAATTCCTAAAAACTAATAAAAAGATCCTAAGTTTCCTATGAAAACAAGCCAAATCAAAGTAAAAGAGGAAAAAATGAAGTCCAAAAACTATATATATCAGACCGAAATCAGTATTCATTGCTCATTCATGATTTTTTAGGAAAATTTGTTTTTGCATTTTAGCCCTTAGTGTAACACCCTGCATTTTTCCCACGCGTGAGTAAACGATTTTCGACAGAATAAACTTTAAGATTCTAATTTATAAGAGATTTTCAGAAAAGAATTTTACGTGAGAAAGAAATCAAGCCTTGATTTTTAAGGATTTTTATAAACAAAATATTTTTATAAATGTGAGGTGAAGAATTTTGTTGAGTTTTGAAATGATTTGTATTATAAAGAATTAGTTGTGATTTTATTAAAAAGTGATTTTTATTTAAAGTGAAATTTTTGGGGTCTGTTAACTTGAAAAATTTGTAACTTTTAAACCGTAACTCGGATTTTTACAAACTTTATATCAAAACGATCGTCTTGAAACGTAGATTTTAAAAATGTAATTTTCAGATTTTTATGGGTTGTTTTATAAAAATTTATTTTCAGAGTAGTGAAATACGAGTTTAAAAATTGTGCTTTAAAGAAAATGAATTTATTGATGTGGCATGAATTTTTATGTGCTATGTGTTTGATTCAATATATGTGTGTTGTATGATGCATCAAACTAGTTATGTGGATGTAATTTGTTAGAATTGATTGCCTTGTGTGTAATTGTATTTGAACAAGATTAAGAAAATAAAAATGTGAAGTATGTATGTGTGATGTGTGTGCTACGGTATGTATTTGTGTATATGTATGTGTATACTGTACGTGTATATGTGTATGTATGTTAGGAGTAGAATTTCAAGAAGCTTATGAGTTAAGAAATTGGAAACTATAGGAACCAAACCAAGCCAACTAAGTTAGAATCAAACCAAACTAATGTCAAAACCCTAACTAGTTTTAAACCTAGAATGACCCCTAGTAAGCTAGCCCACTCCACCTTGTCCCCTTGACTTTGAAGACCCTTATCCATGCAACTTTTTAAAAGCCCAAAACCGTCCCTCCCATGTGTGTGTGACCAAACCAAGACCCAAGGGAAAAGAGGGGATTTCGTGAATTGCTTATAAACACAAGAGGGTGTAGTTCATTTTCACTTCACCATTTCATTTCCTCTTCCACCGTACCAACACTAAACACACACACTCTAAGAGACCCTAAAACTCTTAGAAAAGAAAAGAAAAGAAATAGAAAGTGAGAAAGGGAGAGGGAGCCGTGGGATATAGTGAAGAAGGAAGAAGAAGATCCAAGTTTGCCCAAGCCTTTCTTTGATATATCAAGAGCATTAGGGACTAGAAGAACCAACCTCTTTTCATGGTAGGAACCGAAGAACAAGAAGGAGATTTTGTAATAATTTAGTTTTCCTTTTTAGTTTATAGATCTTTATTTCTTTTTTCTTGCATGTTCAATTTCTGGAGTTTATGAGTTGTTATTCTTTTGACCTTGGACTTTTGAGGACTTTAAATAATTTGTAATATGCTAAACCTGTGCTTGATTGTTTTCGGTTCATAGTGTTCTTGTTAGATCTAATAATTTTCTTAACTAAATCTTTAAAGATCTAAAGAAAGGATAAAATTCTTGTGAAACCTAAAATAAATCCTTCCTTTCATGTTTGATTTTCTTTCTTTAAACTATGATTTATATGTGTTTATGTGATTATTTGATAAGAAAAATTCATGATCTAAGTTTATTTGTTAATAAAGTGAAACTTTCGGTTTTGCATGCTAAATCTTTTCCTAGGCCTTGATCTATGCACATTTCTAGAATTATTTATTGAATAAATTTATGATCAAAGCATGATTTGTGAAAAAGTTAAGGTTTTTATTCTTGCATGTTGATTTTGTGATTATCTTGGTTGATCTAAAGTGTGTACATGTAATTATTTTGGTTCGGTGAATGAAAAATGTTTAGATCCTTGGTTGCATGTTATTTCTCAAGAGTAAAGGTTGTGTTTTTCTTTTATGTATTATTCGGTTTTGAGGAAAAATTGAAGAAATAAAATAATTTTTCAAAGTATAATCTTAATTTGATCAAGTATATGTTATATTTTTATAGGGGCCATTCGGCCATACTTAATTAAAAATGAAACTCATGTTTCTATTTTGGAAAAAGTTGATGCATGTTTGTTCTAAGACTAGATCTAACAATTTCTAACACATGCAAGTTGTTTTCATGAAAGATTAAATAAGATCTTTATTTTTAAAGAAGAGTTATAATCATGAGTTCATTTGTGTGTGTGATATGAATGAATGATGTGATGTGTTACTTTACTTAACTTGATGTGGTATTGTTGCTTTTAAAGTTGTTTTGAAAGTTTGCATGTCTTAGTTTCAATCACATGATTTTAAGTTGAAAAATGAGTGAAAACCATGCCTTTTTGTGTGTTGACATTCGGCCACCTAGGGAGAAATAGGAAGCTAGGCTTGTTCCTCAATTAGGTTGCATACATGATGATTCTATTTGAATTTAAAAGACCTAAAAAGATACATGCATGAAAGAAATAAATTAAAAAGAAAATAAGTGTGACGGTTTGTAATTTAATTTGTTGTGTTGATTTTATTATGAAAATGAAATTAAAAGTTGTTTATTTTCCATTGGTATGCTCACGGTTTGAATTTAAAAGAAAGAAAATAATTTCATGACTCTAAGCCTTATTTGTGTATGTAATTCCTGCAAAAATTCTATATGCATAATTCGGTCTATGTATGTGTGATTACCTTTAATAAAAAATAAATAAGTTTATTTGATTATGTGAAAAGATTTTTAATTCATTGATTTTTAGTTTTAAAATTTATTTGCTAATCATGTGTATGATTCGGTTTTGTGAGCTAATTAAAAGGATTAAGTTAAACTATTTTCCTATGGGTAATTGAATTAATATAGTTAAGATTATAATTTAACTGATAATTTTAAATAATTAAAAATGTTACTTCCTGTGCATGTATTGTAAGTGCTGTGAAACTATTGTAGGTGTGTGTTATTCGGTTTTTGCTAAGTTAATCAAAAGACTAAGTTTAAATTATTTTCTTGAGTGTAATTAAGTTAGTTTATTAAAATTATAATTTAATTAATAATTTTTAAATGATTAAAAATGTGATTTGTGCTATGTGAGTTTGTAAGTGCTATGTATGCTTTGAAATCTGTATGTACTGTTGGTGTGCTGATTAAATGTGTGGAATTGAGTTGTTTTGGGGCACTGTTTGTAAGTCTCATTTGTGAAGGATATATGTTTGGAATTTTAAAGTAATTGAAAAATGTTTTATTTAAAAAGGGTGATTTAAATAACTTAAATTGATTCGGAAAATTTTAAAGAACCTTCTTTGATTTGTGTTTGATGATGTTATGAAGTTTGGAAATTAAATAAATTAGTCTGATTGGTTTTAATGTTTTACCTTCTTGGACTCTGTATTTGATTTAATAAAGGTTTTCAAATATTTGTCTTTCATTCAATACTTAAAGAAAATGATTTTAACCCAAAGTGTTTTAAACTAAGAGAAATAGGTTCTGTTTTGGTAAAGAAATTTTTTTAAGAAGTTTTTCTTGGAAACATTGTATAAAATAAATAATTTGGATTTAAAGTCTTTTGGATATTGGCAATGTGCTTTTAAAAGGGAATTATTTCAAAGTGTTTTAAAACGAAATTTAAAAATTCACGTAAATCATTTCTAACGCATGGGGAAAAATGTTTAGTTCGGGTGTCAGACGCGAAGGAAACGTGGCGAGGTTAGCAATCGAAAATCTTGGGAAGCGTTTGGATGTGTCGTCATCCAGGTGAGTGAGAGTGTTGTGGTCCCGCAACGCGGTTGCTCGCAATCCGAATGGACGGATTGTGAGAGTACTGCGAATTAAGCAACATGGATGTTGTGATTAGATGCCTACCTGTCTTCTTTGCATACTAAATGTTTAATTGTTTGCATACTAGATGTTTATTCGTTGAGCATTCTTTTTTTCTGCTTAGAAAATGTTTGATCATGTTTGGATAGTGAAATGATGATGAGGGAACTGTGGAAGTAATAAGATAATTGAAAAGAGAAAAGAGAAACGAATGAGAAACATGATAAATAATTGAGAAAGAAATAAGTGACGAGGTGAGGTTGAAGAGAAAGTATGAGAATGAGAGAGAAAGAGATAAGGTATGATGAGAATGGAATGTAAAAGAGAATTGATATTTAAGTGGAAAGAGGATGCGATTATGAGAGTGAGAAAGTGGTTGAGTAGAGATGTGATTCCTCGTTCACGTTTTTGGGAAGAAGCTTAGTGTTGAGTCGAGCTTGCTCCTCCATTAACACTCACCCAAAAATTGTGATTTTTGAAAAATATTTTGAAAAGAAATTGTGAAAAGCTTTTGTAAAAATCATATTTTTGTGAAAGTTTTTGGAAAGATTATTTTTGAAAAAGTTTTGTGAAACCGTGTTTTCGAAAAGTTTTGCGAAAGATGTTTTGGAAAGACGAGGAAAATTTGTTGAGGATGTGAATGAGAATGAGTTTTGAGAATGTTGATGATGAGATGAGAAAGTAATTTGTGGCCTGGGGCCAATGAGATTTAGGGGGAATAGTTGCGATTAGTGGTCGGGCTTCGTTGAAGGGATGCACCAAGGACGAGCCGACTGGTAGGAATAAGCCGCTAATTAAAACTCTGAAACTTTAAAAGACTTAAAAGACATGTACAAACGCGGTGAGGTATGAGTGTCGTATCGAAGTAGTGGAGAGGAAGGAACGATAAGTATCTGCGGATACTTAGGACGAGATTGCATGAGGGGAGGACGATGACGGTGAAACGTCAAGAAGTCTAGAGTACTTTCTAGGCAGAACAACTCCACAAGTGGCACACTAACGTGGTGGGGACTGGGTCTAATGCCGTGGCACGTTCTGCACCGGAACTAGAATTGTATTGTCGCCCCCTTGATTGCAAATCGAGAACAGTGAGAGGGACTGGAATGGGGCATTTGTGATTGCCGCTGAGAGCGTGCATTATGTTATGAGAATTTTGATTATGATTTGAGGCAAGGCCTCCTGGTCTGGGATCATTTGTTGTGTGACAGCTGTCGTGCCCGCGTGGTAAAGGTCCTGTACTCCTATTTGCTTCCGATTAGGTTGGGTGGTTGACCGAGGAGATGTAGACGTGTGTGAGCTCAATGATGTATCCCCCTCATCATTGATTCTAACCGAAATAATAAAACTTAAAAGATAAACATGTTTCAAAGAAAAGTATATCAAAAGATATCAAGTGTTGAATAAGAGCTATAAGTCGAGCACGAAAATTGATTCGTGATGTAAGAAATCATGAGGCAACGATTTGAATGGAAAAGGAATTGTGAGGCATGTGGGATGAAGGTTTTGGCTTTAAGTGATGGTATTGGTGTGTTAAGAATATTTCTATATGCATTGTTTTATATGATTCATATATGCTAAGTGCATGACATGTTGCATATGTTGATGATGATGTGATGGCATTATTATAAGTGTTTATGTTCCGCTGTTCTAGTTTTATTATCTATTTATTTTTATATTAAGTCTACCCGAGACTGCAAGGTCAACCCGTTAGTGTTCGGAACATTGACTCTCTCCTACCATGTTGTCGTATTGGCACTTGCTGATATTGCAACTGGTAGATGGCGCAGCGGAAGCGTGGTGGGCTTCATCGACCAAGGCCCGGAGTTAGACGACAAGTAATAGGAAGCAAGAATAGAGGATAGGAAATTCCCCTGGCGGAATGTATTCCAATGTAAGTTCTTAGTTAACCTAGCTCTATCATACTGTACCCCGGTAACAGTTTTATTTGACACTGATGATTTGAGACGATTAAATGGGCCAAGTTTAAATGAAGTTTTGAAAACGGGTTTCAAAGTGCGGTGTCTTGTGACATCTCGGTTTGGAACTTGAAAGAGTTTATGTAATGTGAGAACACGAGTTTTATTTGTAACTATGTTTTAAAGGTTTAAGTGTTCTCACGTTCACATAACACTTGTCTTAAAAAAAATGGCCCTAATTTTCACTACTTTGGATTTAAGTTTTCAAGTTGCCGAATCGGGGTGTTACACTTAGTCTATTCCTTCTTTCTTTTATCCCACCTGATACTTTTAACCATGGCCTCATTACAACAAAATATAAGACCTTCTGATTTTTGTGTGCATTCAATAATTTTAGTGGAGATTTGGGTCTATGGTCAAGCTTATGGTAACACATTGTCATTGTATGAACTTGAGTGAATTAGATATATATAACCCTTGATACACATGAGAGATATACACTGTGCGGTTCAGAGTTTCACAAATCATTGGTTCTTGTAGAGATTGTTTCTCTAACCAGGTTTCAATTGTATGAATTGCTTGTAAAAAGAAGTGTCTGTTTCTGTGAGTCGACGTCCTAGATTAGGTGTGTACATTTTGATTTAGAGGGTAGTCTTGTGTTTTAGAATTTTTATTTTACTTTTGCCTGGGACATGCAATATAGTAAGTTTGGGAGAGTTATTTGGGTCCAATATATAATGATTTGAGCATGAATTAGACTCCCTTTTACTAAGGATTTGGTTTGATTCTCTTGCAAATTTAGGACTTTTTGTATAGTTTTTAGGAAGTTTAGGTAATTTAGATTCCTTTGAACGTTTTGATCCGTTTTGGGTTTGTTTCAGGTACTTTCGGAGCTTAATTGAAGAAAATAAATATGGAGTTGGAAAGAGGTCGAAAGGACCTTGAAAATGGTGCAAGAACGGAGCAAAACGGAGTCGGAGCAGGGCTGCACACCCAGGCGCCTTGGCTGGGGCGGCCAGGCGCGTAGCCCCCGGTGATCAGCACCACATCAGATTGGTGCGCCCAGGCGTGATGCCCTGGGCGCCCAGGCGCACGAGACACGTAGAAGCCCAATTGGGCCACTTTCTGATCAGATTTTCTCTGATTCATTGTGAACAACTGGGACACTTTGTTGCAAATTGTCCCCATATCACTCCATGGAAGGGAGTTAGTGTACTATAGAAGCAGCAGGCGAAGGGAAGTCCATCCGGACAAATAGGAAAAGCGTACAGCATGGACAAAGCAGCAGGACTGGACATGGACGATCCAAGCGAAGGTGCGTGTTATTTTGAAGTAACACTTTGCTAAAGAATCAACTCATGGAGAGCCTAGGATTACTTTCAATTAGGACTATTTCCTAAATTCTAAACTTCTCTTTTTCTTTCAGTAGTAAGATCTCCTAGAGTATTTTTTTTAGTAATTATATTCCGACCATTTCACAACGGGGTACTGAGAGACATACCTAGAACCTCCTTCTCATTCCTTCGCCTAAGTAACCGTGAAAGACTATAGAAAATTATCCATGAAGTTAAAGCTTTAATAAACACCCAATCCAGTGTTGGTGTTGTCATTTGATAGAGTGTAAGGTCGGGATTAGCTACCCTTCTCTTACATCCGTTGAAAGACAATACTATCATACAAGGGAACGCGATGATGTGCTGTTGATAGAGGTGAGATTGGGATTAGCTACCCCAGCCTTCGTGTTTATTGACAGACGACAGCATTGCAAATCCTGAAGAACGTGATGATGTGCTGTTGCTAGATGAGGGATTGGGACTAGCTACCCCAGTCCTTGCATTTACTGGCAGATATATCATTGCAATCTCTCAAATCTGATTAGAACCATTGACATAGAAATTCCGACCTGAAGAAGGTCAAATTAAGTTCAAGCTCACTAGAAATCTTGTGGAAATTCGTGACAATCGATCGTGCGACAAATCTACCCATGACAATCCTATCTAGTATAGGAACATAGAGAGATGTAAGTACGTGAAACTGCCATATCTTAGAAAACCCAACAAGTAGTTCATCCAACCTTGTTTTCCAAACCCGTCACCTAATCGAAAAGTACAAACACTAATTCTTAACATCTGCTCAGCTACCTGTCCTTAAGTTTCGGCGAGTATTTTGGGAATTTAGTGAGATCCCAAATTCATCAAGATTAGAGGTCCTTGTCATAGGTTTTCGTATGCGTAAGCATTTTAGAATCAGAGTTGCGCAACGGAAGTATAGGAAGTATTGCCTTGTCTTAAGATAAGAGGAGTAGCTCGTTAGGAATCCTAGTTAGCTATGATAGATTGCTAGTATTCATACATCTAGAATTGAATATAAGAAACCCCAAGATAGTACATAGTAATAGTCCTAAGATTAGGCATTAGGTGCTTAAAATCCAAAGTGATTGAATAGAGCTAGGTTATGTGTTTAGAAATGAATGAATGTGATGCTATGTATTGTCTTGTGTTTTCCTACATGATGAAATTTTGCATTTTAATGATAATTGTTATTGTCTGAAACATGTGCATGATGAAAATTGTTTGGAGCATAAAACCTTTCGCAAAACATCCTCAAGGAATGGTATTGCTATCAACAAGTCGCTTGGTTTTAGAGTGTGAAATAAATTTTTCCTGATTCAATCTTTTCCTAAGGATTTTACGTAAAACAAATCAAAATGGTTGTCCATCAAGAAAGGAACTTGATTTTTCAAGAATAATGAACCTATCGACACACCACCATATCAATATTTGTTGATGTGCTATTTTTTTGACTTATGCATATGTAAGTGCCTTTCTTGTAAGATAAGCAAAATTTCTAAACATAGATGAACGCATGCATGCTTTCGGCATGTCCCTGTAATTTTATAAATGCATAAATGCACAAATGAATTTCCGAACACTATTCTGATGTCCATAAAAGCGCACATACTTTGAATTTATGAGGTTTTAATCATTAAACTTTGAAACCATGCAAGTGGGTGATTTTATCAAAGTTTTATCTTGGCATGCATAACTTGAATGTGTAAAACAAATCATGGGAAACCATGAAAAGTTTCAAACTCTTCTTGGATTGCATTTGAAATGTGTGCAGCTTATCTAAGATGTGTGCATGGATTTAGACCTAAGTTCTAGGGCTGATTCAGGTAGATCGGAATTAGATTAGAATCAAGTAGAGGTTGCTAGGTTAGTGCTTGCACTTATGCGCTGATATGAAATGTTGGTGCGTATATTTGAATTTTGATTGCCAGGCAATTGCTAACTGTTTACTTGTCAATGAGTGTGGTTGCTTAGGACTTAAGAATAAAGCCTAAGTGTAGATCACCAGGTAGATTGTGATTAGAACTCTTGCAATGTTTGACCGATATCGGAGTAAACCTCAAAAACCTTAGAGAACTTTGCTTCTAGTTTAACCAAACTAAACCACGAGTTGTATTCTTCATTGGACACATGAGTCTGGTGGCGTACTTAAGCAAGGTAGTATGCCGATTCAAAGTGGGGGAGTAGGACCTAGTGCAGTGTGCATCGTAGTTTAGAAAACCCATGTTGGGATGGTTCTCCATTTGGAGGAATTGAACGGAATTTCGGGGACGAAATTCTAATAAGTGGGGGAGAAATGTAACATCCCGAATTTTAATTCTAACAATAATTAGAATTATAGTAAGATTTGGAAGAAAGGATTTTCATAGAAGGGATCTAAAATGATGGATTAGGAGTGCTTTGAGTGCCATATAGGAGTCAAGGAGCATTGGCATCGAAAAGCAAATTTAAAGAAGACCAAACGAGTGTTAAAAATCGAGTTTTCGGTGTTATAAACACCCGATATTAGGAAATTCAAAATAAAAGATCTACAACTCTAAACACAAATTCCACCGTTAGATGTGAAGTAGGATATGTGAGGAAGCTTGTGTCAAAATTTGAGGAAGATCCAACGGTTAACGAAGAAGTTACGGCCGTTCAAAGTCGGGGTGCTGAAAACCCTGCAACTTAATCGATTAAGTTGAAGCTTAATCGATTAAGCCTGAAGGGGGGGGAGGTTTTAATCGAGTAATACTCGATTAAGGGCTGCTAAAACTGGAAAAAATAAAAGCGTTTCACGTGTGCTTTTGGCCATAATGCACGAAATTTCTCTCTCTAGGGCACACAATCTCTCATCCCAAATCCATCAAGCTTCAAGGGAATCACTCCAAGGTCCCCCATCAAGTATCCCTTGGTCTCTCCAAGTAAGTATCCATGATTATTGAAGTTCCTCTCTCTCTCTAATGTGGATTTTCTCTCTCTCTCTCTTTCCCCTCTTTGGGAAATCCGAATTCTCTATGGAAAAGGGGCAATAATCTCTTTATCATTCCATTCCTTTGGCTTAGGGAAGATTATTATCACTATCTCCATTTTCGTGCGTGCGGAGCCCTTGGTTTTGGGAGCGCTTGGAGCTAGGGCTTGGACTCTTCCACTTTCTCTCTCTTTGGTTAAGGTAAGGGAGTGGATATAGTGAGCTTGCCTTGTTCTAGAGAGTCGGGTCTAGTTAGTATATAATGCTTGTTAGGGTTATGTGTTAGGGGAGAAAATTAGATTATAAATCCCTAGGTTATTGAATATGAAATTCTAATTAATTAAGTATGCATAATGATTGTGTGTTATGACTAGGAAAAGGAAACCCCACAGTATGAGAATGAATTATCTGATAAATGAAATTTGGTTATTAATTAAGTTGAATTAAATGAGGAATTGGGTAATTGATAATGAAGTTGACACAAAAATGGTCTCTGTGATTATTGGTTTTATTTGCAAGGTTGTGAATTAAATGATAATTAATTGTTGTAGCTAATATATGTATGTGTTGGGGAATAAATTGATATATGAAGAAAGGGAATGGAAACAATTAAATGTGATGAATGTGTGTATTTGTGTTTAATTGCTAAATGAGTTTAAATGTTAAGTATTATTAATTGTGAACAAAAGTCAAGGCTTATTAATGGAACTTGTGAATATGGGAAATGGAAGTAAGAGGATTATGTTTAAGAAAAAGTAAGAGATGATTTTAATATGTGGTGTTAAAGCGAAAATGTGAGACGGTGAAATATGTAAATTGAAATGAAGTGTAATATAAATGTTGGACTATGAATGAGAATGCTATTGGATATGATTGTGATAACTGAGAAAGGAAGTGAATGAGGAATTTGCATGAATGATTAGTTGTTGAATGTGTGTGGTTGTGTTTAAATGTGATGTAATTGTTGATGTGAGAATATGAAAGTATGTTTTGGCCTCTGATGTGAGGTAATGAATATGGTGGTGTGATTAAATGCGTTGGCCTCTGATTTGAGGTGGCGAATACTGGAAAGTGATGAATATGCTGACCTCTGATATGAGGGGCACAATATGAATGGTAAAATGTGTTGACCTCTGACCTGAGGGACACGATATGAATTGGAATGAATGGGTGTTGACCTCTGACCAGAGGGACACCGGGTTAAATAATGGGTTGGGTGTTGACCTCTGACCTGAGGGACACCGGATTAAATAATGGGTTGGGTGTTGACCTCTGACCTGAGGGACACCGAATAAAATATGTATTGGAGTGTTGACCTCTGACCTGAGGGACACAAAATGGATTATAATGAATGGGTGTTGACCTCTGACTTGAGGGACACATAATTTAAAAAGGGAATAAAATTGGATAAGGTAAAGGTAATGGAAACGCGATGTATGTAGGCCTTCGATTTGGTGGAGACATACATCGTGGTTGGTGTATGTATGTAGGCTTTCGATTTGGTGGAGACATACATACACCGTAAATAAAAGGAAATGAATAAAGGAAACAGGGAATAAAATTGGACAAGGTATGGTAATGGGAACGCGATGTATGTAGGCCTTCGATTTGGTGGAGACATACATACACCGTAAAAATAAGGGAAACCATGAAAAGTTTCAAACTCTTCTTGGATTGCATTTGAAATGTGTGCAGCTTATCTAAGATGTGTGCATGGATTTAGACCTAAGTTCTAGGGCTGATTCAGGTAGATCAGAATTAGATTAGAATCAAGTAGAGGTTGCTAGGTTAGTGCTTGCACTTATGCGCTGATATGAAATGTTGGTGCGTATATTTGAATTTTGATTGCCGGGCAATTGCTAACTGTTTACTTGTCAATGAGTGTGGTTGCTTAGGACTTAAGAATAAAGCCTAAGTGTAGATCACCAGGTAGATTGTGATTAGAACTCTTGCAATGTTTGACCGATATCGGAGTAAACCTCAAAAACCTTAGAGAACTTTGCTTCTAGTTTAACCAAACTAAACCACGAGTTGTATTCTTCATTGGACACATGAGTCTGGTGGCGTACTTAAGCAAGGTAGTATGCCGATTCAAAGTGGGGGAGTAGGACCTAGTGCAGTGTGC
Source organism: Crotalaria pallida (assembly GCA_037953625.1). Classification (NCBI taxonomy): domain Eukaryota; kingdom Viridiplantae; phylum Streptophyta; class Magnoliopsida; order Fabales; family Fabaceae; genus Crotalaria; species Crotalaria pallida. The sequence continues at coordinate 35,944,915 of CM075652.1, read as the reverse complement.
ATCGTAGTTTAGAAAACCCATGTTGGGATGGTTCTCCATTTGGAGGAATTGAACGGAATTTCGGGGACGAAATTCTAATAAGTGGGGGAGAAATGTAACATCCCGAATTTTAATTCTAACAATAATTAGAATTATAGTAAGATTTGGAAGAAAGGATTTTCATAGAAGGGATTTAAAATGATGGATTAGGAGTGCTTTGAGTGCCATATAGGAGTCAAGGAGCATTGGCATCGAAAAGCAAATTTAAAGAAGACCAAACGAGTGTTAAAAATCGAGTTTTCGGTGTTATAAACACCCAATATTAGGAAATTCAAAATAAAAGATCTACAACTCTAAACACAAATTCCACCGTTAGATGTGAAGTAGGATATGTGAGGAAGCTTGTGTCAAAATTTGAGGAAGATCCAACGGTTAACGAAGAAGTTACGGCCGTTCAAAGTCGGGGTGCTGAAAACCCTGCAACTTAATCGATTAAGTTGAAGCTTAATCGATTAAGCCTGAAGGGGGGGGAGGTTTTAATCGAGTAATACTCGATTAAGGGCTGCTAAAACTGAAAAAAATAAAAGCGTTTCACGTGTGCTTTTGGCCATAATGCACGAAATTTCTCTCTCTAGGGCACATAATCTCTCATCCCAAATCCATCAAGCTTCAAGGGAATCACTCCAAGGTCCCCCATCAAGTCTCCCTTGGTCTCTCCAAGTAAGTATCCATGATTATTGAAGTTCCTCTCTCTCTCTAATGTGGATTTTCTCTCTCTCTCTCTTTCCCCTCTTTGGGAAATCCGAATTCTCTATGGAAAAGGGGCAATAATCTCTTTATCATTCCATTCCTTTGGCTTAGGGAAGATTATTATCACTATCTCCATTTTCGTGCGTGCGGAGCCCTTGGTTTTGGGAGCGCTTGGAGCTAGGGCTTGGACTCTTCCACTTTCTCTCTCTTTGGTTAAGGTAAGGGAGTGGATATAGTGAGCTTGCCTTGTTCTAGAGAGTCGGGTCTAGTTAGTATATAATGCTTGTTAGGGTTATGTGTTAGGGGAGAAAATTAGATTATAAATCCCTAGGTTATTGAATATGAAATTCTAATTAATTAAGTATGCATAATGATTGTGTGTTATGACTAGGAAAAGGAAACCCCACAGTATGAGAATGAATTATCTGATAAATGAAATTTGGTTATTAATTAAGTTGAATTAAATGAGGAATTGGGTAATTGATAATGAAGTTGACACAAAAATGGTCTCTGTGATTATTGGTTTTATTTGCAAGGTTGTGAATTAAATGATAATTAATTGTTGTAGCTAATATATGTATGTGTTGGGGAATAAATTGATATATGAAGAAAGGGAATGGAAACAATTAAATGTGATGAATGTGTGTATTTGTATTTAATTGCTAAATGAGTTTAAATGTTAAGTATTATTAATTGTGAACAAAAGTCAAGGCTTATTAATGGAACTTGTGAATATGGGAAATGGAAGTAAGAGGATTATGTTTAAGAAAAAGTAAGAGATGATTTTAATATGTGGTGTTAAAGCGAAAATGTGAGACGGTGAAATATGTAAATTGAAATGAAGTGTAATATAAATGTTGGACTATGAATGAGAATGCTATTGGATATGATTGTGATAACTGAGAAAGGAAGTGAATGAGGAATTTGCATGAATGATTAGTTGTTGAATGTGTGTGGTTGTGTTTAAATGTGATGTAATTGTTGATGTGAGAATATGAAAGTATGTTTTGGCCTCTGATGTGAGGTAATGAATATGGTGGTGTGATTAAATGCGTTGGCCTCTGATTTGAGGTGGCGAATAATGGAAAGTGATGAATATGCTGACCTCTGATATGAGGGGCACAATATGAATGGTAAAATGTGTTGACCTCTGACCTGAGGGACACGATATGAATTGGAATGAATGGGTGTTGACCTCTGACCAGAGGGACACCGGGTTAAATAATGGGTTGGGTGTTGACCTCTGACCTGAGGGACACCGGATTAAATAATGGGTTGGGTGTTGACCTCTGACCTGAGGGACACCGAATAAAATATGTATTGGAGTGTTGACCTCTGACCTGAGGGACACAAAATGGATTATAATGAATGGGTGTTGACCTCTGACTTGAGGGACACATAATTTAAAAAGGGAATAAAATTGGATAAGGTAAAGGTAATGGAAACGCGATGTATGTAGGCCTTCGATTTGGTGGAGACGTACATTGTGGTTGGTGTATGTATGTAGGCCTTCGATTTGGTGGAGACATACATACACCGTAAATAAAAGGAAATGAATAAAGGAAACAGGGAATAAAATTGGACAAGGTATGGTAATGGGAACGCGATGTATGTAGGCCTTCGATTTGGTGGAGACATACATCGTGATTGGTGTATGTATGTAGGCCTTCTATTTGGTGGAGACATACATACACCGTAAAAATAAGGGAAAGGTAAGGGTTTAAAAAGGGAATTAATTGGAAACGGGGAAAATAAATACAGGGGAACAGATGGTGAAATGAATAATGAGAATGGAAATATGGAATAAATATTGTAATGGGTATGGTGTGCAATATGTGAATATATGTTTAATTTCTAAATGTGTTTGACCTAGTGAGTTGTTATGTCTAGTTAGAAACTGCTTTCTATTTCTTGTGCAATGCTCACTCCCTTACATTTACAGGTACGGAGATTGAGTTGGCACAACCCCCGGCCGAGCAGGAGTACTTTCCCTTACAGGGAGAGTAGGGTGTTATGGGTTTAGTGTATAGTATGGACCTAAGCCTCTGATATTATTTTGATGTAAATTTTATATGCGTAATTCGAATGAGGCTTAGGATGTCTTGTTTTGCTAAAGCTATAACTTTTGGTTTTAATGCTTAAAATTTGTATTTCCGCTAATACTCTGATTTATTTTTGCATACTGATATCATTGGAGCCCGTGGGGCCTTGATTTGATTTAGAAATATAATCTGAAGCCCTGCTGGCTATCAGTTGTTTATTTGAAATTGTTTATCACATGTCAAATTTTGGATTAGTCCGAAAAACAAACAAAACTCCGTCCGTTTGACGGTTGATTTTAATGTAATAAAAATGAATTTTTGAGTCCGTATTTTAATATAAGGGGAATTAAGGGTAATTAATCATAGGGTGTTACAAAGACCATCAAGCATTCCTTCTTCTCATCCAATAAGCTACATAATCATCATCAACTCTCACTTCTCTATTTCCTCTCCTTCAAGTCTTTGGGGTAAGTTGATCAAGCCTCTCTCTTTCCTTTCAATCCTTCCATTTCCTCTTTTGATTTGGGTATTGGTATTACCATCACTTATTATTATTATTGTTATTGTTTCTTGCCCCAATTTTACAAGAGTAAGTTGAGGTCTCCCACACCCTAAGGGGATTCGACCCACACAAGAGGAAAAAGGGAACTCATCAAGCTTGCTCTGCTTTATGGATTAGTGGACACCGACACCTCTCCTACATTAGCGTCCTAAGCTCTCCTAAGGTTTAGTCTCTTTTATTTATTTTAAGATAAGGGGTTTATTGCCGCACGGTGGTTGTGTAACTGGTACTGTGTAGTCATGCCTGAGATTATATGAGTTAATTGCTAACTGAAAAATGTTAAGTGCTAATTGTTGATTAAATGTTTAAATGTTAATAATTATGTTTTAAATGTTGATATGTGAATGTTGATACATGAATTGATGGGGATGTGAGTTTGGTTTAGAGTTGGTATTAATATTAGCAAAGGAGTGAGAATTGAGGAAATTTAGTGAGAGTTCTATTTTTAGAAATAAAGTGATTTAGAAGGAAAGGAAATAAAAGAAATAAATTAAAGAGAGTAAGGTGAGAGAATTAGAATAAAATGAACCATTAAAATGTAATTGAATTAAAAAGGGTAAAGAAGGAAAGACAGGAAATGTCACAGGTTGGTTGGGGTGACCCTGTGGCTGGTGCAGGTGGGTTGTGGTGACCCTGCGGCCAATTAAAAGACACTGTCACAGGTCGGTTATGGGGACCCTGTGGCTGGCGCAGGTGGGTTGTGGTGACCCTGCGGCCAAGTAGAACACACCGGCACAGGTGGATTGTGGTGACCCTGTGGCTGACACAGGTGGGTTGCGGGGACCCTGTGTCTTGGAGAAGATGGGTTGTGGTGACTCTGCGACCAGTGGTGACGACTAGCACAGGTAGGTTGTGGTGACTCTGTGGCTTAGTCGAGGAATAGGACGGCACAGGTGGGTTGTGGTGACCCTGTAGCCTATGATAGAAAACGGTGTCAGTGGGTACTGGACCCTAGAAGACGTGCGGCCTGCGGGACCGTATGCATGGGTTGAGTAAGTCGTGCGGACTGCGGGACGTACGCATCGGTAAGACGTATCCTCGGCAAACGGGGAACGCAGTGGCGGGAGCCCCACGACACCATAAAAGATAAAGGAAAATGATAAAATATAAAGGAAAGCAATAAAGATAAAGGAAAGTAATAAAAGATCAAGTGAAATGTAAAGAAATAAGAGGTAGAGTAGGAAGGGAGAGAAAAGGAAAGAGGACAGGAAGGTAGATAAAGGAAAGGATTAGAATTGGATGGAGCATGGGCGTAGGACGACAATGTGAATAGGATAGTGATTAAATAGAGTGAGTGTGAATATGGGTTGGAAGGTACAAAGAATTGGAGATGGTTGTGTTTGTAGTGAATAGGTGATCGGGTGTGTTTATATTCGTAATATTTGATTATTTGCTAAATGTACTTGACTTGGATTATGTTCTATGTTTTACCAATTAGTGCAATTCTCACCCTTACAACCACAACAGGTACAAGTTGAGCTTGCAGACATAGAGGCTGAGCAGGAGCACACTTCCCACAGGACGTGCGAAATCGAGTCATTTTATTATTCTGAGTCAAACCGGGCCACATTTGCGTACTTGATGTATTTTGTATAATTATGAACTATGTATGTATTTCCAGTGAGTATTTGGAAAAATGGTGGCCCGGGGTATTTAGTTTTATTTGCAAAAGTTTAAAAGTTCCTACTTTAATATTTGATGTTAAAAGAGTCTAAATATGTTATATATTATGTCTGGATATCTGGTTGTTGTTGAAAACTGTTTTGAACAGGTTACAGGTCAAAGATAATTTTTGGGAATATCCATAAAACAGAGGAAACTCTGTCCAATTTTAAGGAAAAATTATAATAAGTATTTTAATTAAAAAGAAACTTTCAAATCCATATTTTCAAAATAGGTAAAATAAAATAGGTTGTTACATTTATGGTATCAGAGCGTTTTGTCCTCGGCCTCAGAGTGAGAATTACTCTACTGGTTCACTCACCAAGAGAGTGACCAAAGTCTTGTGTCAAGTATAGGTACACATATAGGTACATACACTAGAATAATTATATTTTCTAGAATAACATTTAATTGTGTATGCATATGTGTGCATTTATTTTTGATTTCTTCGGGTGTTAAGCACTATGGCGGGTAGTGGCAGTGACAATGATAGGATCGCTGCAAACATAGGACGCTTGGTTCAAATGAACCAGGATCAAGTGGGAGTGATGCCTGCAGTTGCTTCAATGGGAGAAGCAGGAAACCAGTCATCACGAGTTTTACCACACTGGGCCATGTCGGATACTCCGTGGCTAGCAGAGTTCCGGTGGAATAACCCTCCAAAGTTCAAGGGTAACGATGACGTGGCGGAAGCGCTAGGATGGCTTCAGGAAATCGAGAGGATTATCCGTACTCTGGCGCCCCCAACAGAGCAGATGGTCATTATGGTAGAGCATGTGCTTATCGGGGAAGCCGCATACTGGTGGAATCAAGAAAGAAGGATGTTGTGTAACATCCTGAAAATTAATATTAAATAATATAATTTTAAATATTTATTTAAGGATAGGATTAAGCCTTAGAAATTGTGCAAGGTTAGAAGGGTAGTATGAGCATAGGCCGACCTAGGATATAAGTATAGGACCTCAGTCCGATCCCGGCTGAGCTAGAGGAGATCGTATGCATATGAACCGAGCTGGATGGGAACCAAAAGCGGAACCTGTTGTCCAGTCCGGATTAGCCGACCTCAGCGCACCTCAAAGTATCATCCGAGAAGGAAGATCGAACTACTGCTGTTCCTACAAACCGAGCCGACGTATCCTAGCCGACGTACCCGAGCCGACACGTCCTAGCTCCTCCGTGCCAGCTCATGTGGAGCTGTCAACCCTTTGGTTTTTGTACCGTCCGTATGGTACTATCCTTCAATTTATGTCATTGTCATTCACTTTATGTCACCATCATTGCCTTATGTCCCTTTCAATGTACTATTCATGGCTTCCTTTGGAAGCCAATGAATCTTGTCCACACATTCTAGCTTCCCCAAGAAGCCTCCAATGAGAGCCACACAAATATTTCCCCTAAATGAATAAAAGAGAGTCAACATACACAACATAACACTTCTCACTTTCACTCTCTTTCTCCCAACGCCTCTCTCTCTTTCTCTTTGGAAAATCCAGCAACCAAAACCCCAACACTTTCTTCTTCCCTCTCTTCCCCAACCAGAGAACCCTCCTTCCGCCGTCTTCTCTTTCCGTCCCGGAGTCCCTGGACCGCTGTGGAGTTCGTGTGTGGCTGGTGGAGCTGGTGTGCAGCCTGGTGGAGCTCGTGGCAGCTTGGAGGAAAGGATTCAAGGGGTGCTAAGTTTACAAGGTCAAGGTCAAGGAAGCCATTCTCAAACTCTCAACTCTTATCTCTCACGGTTTGAGGTAAGCAGTGAGTGTTACCTCTACTTGAGTTTGGGTTTCTAGGGTGTTCATAAAGGGTACTAAGAGTGGGTGTAGATTAGGGAATGGATATAGGATAATATGAGAAAGGAAAGGTAAAAAGGGTAAAGGGAACTAATAAATGAACTAGAAACATGAGTTTGAAGTAGGGAGGAATATTGTTTTATGCTATATGTTGGTATTTACATGATGGATTGGTTGAATGATGTTATCCTTAATATTGTTGTTGTATAAGTGTTTATGAACTTTGTGGATAAATGTTTATGAGCTTTGATATTTTTTATTTATATCTGTGGCCGAGTTGGACCGAGCTGAGTGAGGTGGAGAATGGGTATGAGAAAATGGTAAAGATGGAATGTAGGAGAGATAGAGTAATAAGTCAGATAATGAGAAAAGATAATGGAATAAGGAAATGGTTAAAGGGGTGAACCGAGAGAGGTCGAGCTAAGAGAATAATGAGATTAATGTAAAGAGGAAGAATTGAAAAGGTTGAGCCGGGATGGGCCGAACTAAAATGGTTAAATGGATAAGAGGAATAAAAGAGAAATGGTTGTGTGATCGGGTCATAGCAGACGCGTACCGGGTGCATGCATTGATCACGTCAGACGCATACTGGGTATGTGCAACTGTAAGACGGGTACTGGGTACTCGCAGTTATGATTCACACAAGGTTCCGAGCACGGAATCGGTGGGATGTGTTCCCGGTCATAGCAAACGCGTACTGGGTGTGTGCATTGATCGCGTAAGTCGCCGAGATGCGCCGCTGTAAGACGAGTACTCGGTGCTCGCAGTTATGGACACTCCTTACTCCATAGAATGATCGGCGGAAGTGCTCCTGGTCATAGAAGACGCGTACTGGGTGCGTGCATTGATCACGTCAGACGCATACCGGGTATGTGCAGCTGTAAGACGGGTACTGGGTACTAGCAGTTATGGATGACACTCCGATATCCGACCTTAAATGGTGTAAGACATGCACTGGGTGTATGCATCCGAGAAGAGTAAAAGATTGTAAACTATGGGAAAATGTAATAATGAGTAATGAGTCCGAGGTAGAGAGATGTTTTACCGAGGTAGGAGGATAGTAGCCGAGATGCCGAGTGTATGATTTATGGGAAGAGGATAAGAGGAATCGGTAGGATGTGTCGAGGTATAGCCAATAGGTAATGGATAAACTAGGTAATGATGTGAGTCGAGCTAGATTAGATGGTAGGATGTGAGCCGAGCTAAATAATATTACGTGATGATGTATACATGTGGTTTGATTACTTGTTACTATTTGTTAATTGACTACTTGTGTTTGGCTTGGTAGTTCGGTATGGCATTTTAGAAACTGCTTATTTAAGTTCTGTGTAATGCTCACCTCCTTACCATTTTTCAGGTACTGAGCCCGAGCAGACGCAGTCCCTGGCCGAGCAGGATCACTCTCCCTCACAGGGAGAGTAAGTTATTTAGCGCCAGATAGGTGGATGGGTCTCGGCCATTTGGGCCGAGCTAAAATATTGTTTTGTATTGGGTCTCAGCCAGTTGGGCCGAGCTAAAACACTGATGTGTATTTTGAATGACCGAACTTGATGTACTTAATTTATGCTTTTGATTTTGATGTATTAAAGTCTTCCGCTTATAACTCTGATGTTTTTGAATCAATGAAAAATAAATTTTAAATCCTAATATTTGGGTAATTAAGGGTAATTATTATATAGGGTGTTACATTTTTGGTATCAGAGCAGTTTCTCCTCGGCCAATTGGAGTTGCAAAGGACTCCAGTGGTTACTCACCAAGAGAGTGACAAATAAGTAAAGTCTAGAAGCCTAAGTTAGACAATAGAGCTCATAGGTATATATGTTTATATATATATATATATATATATATATATATATATTTACTTTATTATTCGGAAGTTAATTGGCTTTCTCTCCATGACCAAGCAGCATGGCTGGGAGACGAGCTGATAACGACCGAATTCTGCTGTGTTGGAAACTCTGGTTCAACTACAGAAGAACCAAGCGCAAGCTCAGCAGAATCAGGCTGAGAACCTCGCTCAAAACATCGCCGCAGCCGCAGCAGCTGCAGCTGCAGCCCTTCAGCCTCAACCTCCGGCTCCGGTCGTGATTAACTGGATGAGCCGATTTAGGAAGAACGAACCACCTCGGTTCGAAGGGGGTTATAATCCAGATGGAGCTCAGAGATGGCTCCAGGACATTGAGAAGATTTTCTGATCTCTGCAACCGCCCTATGAGTACAGGGTGAGGTTAGCCGAGTTTGTGCTGGCTAGTGAAGCCGAGCACTGGTGGGATCAACAGAGCCGAGGACTGGAGGCGGCTAATGAATTCATCACTTAGGATCTGTTCCGAGATCGATTCCTCGGAAAGTACTTTCCCGAGGATGTAAGGAGAGAGAAGGAGCTCGCTTTTCTCAAGCTGGAGCAGAGGAACTTGAGTGTCGGAGAATACGCCGCTCAGTTCGAGGATTTGATCCGTTATTCAGGAAACTACCGAGATGCTGATGAGCGTACCAAGTGCATCAAGTTTGAATCTGGTCTCCGTGATGATATTCGGCTCGCATTCGAATATCAGAACGTGTCCAATCTCTTGCAATTGGTGAACATGGCTAGCACCTATGAGAAGGGGCTCAAGAGGAAAGCTGACGGAAAGCGGAGCAGGTCGGCACAAAAGACAGTGGGGCCGATCAGGGGAAAAGGAGTTGCTCCGAGATCTGCTCCTTATGTGAATCCGAGCTCAAGAGTGTCAACGACTCCGAGGAGCGGTGGTCAGATGGTGGTTGTCCCTGGTCCCTATCCGATACGCCAACACTGCGGGAGGCAGCACAGGGGAGAATGCTGGAGTCTGGATCCGACCAGAGCCAGGGGATCCTGTTTTCGATGTGGCAAGCCTGGTCATTTTGCAGCTCGGTGTACCGAGAACATTGTGAAAGAGGAGGTCAATGTGACCAAGGCTCAACAGATTGGTGTTAACCGACCAATGCAGAGGGGCAAGGTTTACACTATGGATGGTGAAGAGGTGACCGACGCTGACGAGCTAATCCTAGGTACTTGTCAAGTAAACAGCATCACATGTACTGTGTTATTTGATTGTGGAGCCACACATTCTTTTATTTCCCTTGACTATATGAACCGACAAAAACTGTCCCCTGTAGAAATGCCTTACAAACTATCCATTTCTACCCCAACCAATTCTTTTGTAATCACTTCTAAAATGTGTCTAGGGTGTCCTATCCAAGTGTTAGGCCGAGAGTTTAAGGTCAACCTAATTTGTTTACCCCTAACTAAGCTAGATATTATCCTTGGCATGGATTGGATGTCCCAACACCATGTTCTCCTCGATTGCCGAGATAAAACCGTGATCTTTAGTGACTCTTCTGTTGCAAAGTTAGAAGTGACAGAGGAGCCGACCTTAGATCGAATTCCTGTAGTCGGAGAATTCCCAGAGGTTTTCTCGGACGAAATGTCGGGCTTACCGCCGAGTAGAGAAGTAGAGTTCAGTATAGACCTTATTCCAGGAACTGGCCCGATCTCAATTGCTCCGTACCGAATGGCACCTCCCGAACTAGAAGAGCTTAAGAAGCAGCTGGAAGAACTTTTGGCCAAAAAGCTAATCCGACCAAGCATCTCACCTTGGAGAGCCCCGATTTTATTTGTTAAAAAGAAAAATGGTAGCCTCAGAATGTGCACTGATTATCGGAAGCTCAACGCGGTAACGGTGAAGAACAAATATCCCCTCCCTCGGATTGACGACTTATTGGACCAACTCAAGGGAGCGTCGGTGTTCTCAAAGATAGACCTCCGATCTGGATACCACCAGATCCGAGTCCGAGAAGAAGACATTCCGAAGACAGCCTTCAGGACGAGGTATGGGCATTTTGAGTATGTGGTTATGCCCTTCGGACTTACCAACGCTCCTGCCATCTTCATGGATTAGATGAATAGGATCTTCCGACCTTACCTGGATTCGTTTGTAATAGTTTTCATCGACGACATCCTCATCTACTCTCAGAGTCCAAGCGAACACGAGCAGCATCTGAGAACGGTGTTGCGGGTTTTGAAGGATAAGAATCTCTACGCTAAGCTCTCTAAGTGCAGCTTTTGGCTCAACGAGGTTCATTTCCTCGGACATGTGATATCCGAGCAATGTGTAGCAGTTGATCCCTCCAAGGTGGAAGCGGTACTTAAGTGGGAGAGGCCCAACTCGGTAACTGAGATCAGGAGTTTCCTCGGTCTTGCAGGGTACTACAGGAGATTCATTGAAGGATTTTCTAAGCTGGCTCTGCCGTTGACTTCGTTAACAAGGAAGGATGCACCTTACCAATGGTCTGAGGTGTGTGAACAGAGCTTCCAAGAGCTAAAGAAAAGGTTGATGAGTTCGCCCGTGTTGATTTTGCCCGATCCGACCAAGACCTTTGACGTATTTTGTGACGCCTCGAAGCAGGGTCTCGACTGTGTGTTGATGCAGCAGGGAAAGGTGGTAGCTTATGCCTCTCGGCAACTTCGGCAACACGAGCAGAACTACCCCATGCATGACCTCGAATTGGCAGCAGTGGTTTTCGCCCTTAAGATTTGGAGACACTACCTGTATGGCACGAAGTTTGAAGTGTTCAGCGACCACAAGAGTCTCGGCTACCTGTTCGACCATAAGGAACTGAACATGAGGCAGCGCAGATGGGTGGAATACTTGAAAGACTACGATTTCAACCTGCACTATCATCCTGGAAAAGCCAACGTGGTGGCCGACACCCTGAACAGAAAGAGTCTTCATTTGAGCAACATGATGGTCCGAGAGATGCAGTTGATGCAGGAGTTCAGTGATCTCAACCTCGGCATACAGAAGAAGGAAAACAGTGTTGTCCTGGAAATGCTGCAAGTAACCAATGATTTCGTGGGTTTCATCAAGGAAAGACAGGCTGCCGACCTAGAACTTCAGAAGCTATTAGAAAGAGCAGGAGATAAGGATGAACCCGACTTCACTAAAGGACCTGATGGTCTCGTACGATTTCGGGGCCGGGTTTGCATTCCGATGGACTTTGAAGTCCGAAGAGAGTTGATGGAAGAAGCCCACAAGATGAAGATGAGTCTTCATCCAGGTGCCACAAAGATGTACCAGGATCTGAAGAGGTTGTTTTGGTGGCCGAAGTTGAAGACCGATGTGGCAGATTATGTGTCTCGATGTTTGACATGTCAGAAAGCCAAGATCGAGCATCAGAAACCAGGAGGATTACTCAAATCCTTGGAGATCCCTCAATGGAAGTGGGACAGCATTTCGATGGATTTTGTATCAAGTCTACCAAGGACGAGATCAGGGCAGGAAGCCATTTGGGTTGTGGTGGACCGACTTACAAAGTGTGCTCATTTCCTGCCGATCAGCATGAAGTACAGCTTGGAGAAGCTGACGCAATTGTACATAAAGGATATTGTCAGAATCCATGGTGTTCCGAGCAGTATCGTGTCGGACCGTGATCCCCGCTTTTTATCTCGGTTCTGGCAGAGCTTATAGCAAGCCATGGGTACAAAGTTGAGATTTAGCACAGCTTATCATCCCCAAACCGATGGACAATCCGAGCGCACCATTCAGACTCTTGAGGACTTGCTGAGGACATGTGTGCTTGAACAGTCGGAAAGCTGGGAAACACTATTGCCATTGGTCGAATTCACCTACAACAATAGTTTCCATTCAAGTATTGGAATGGCTCCTTTCGAAGCATTGTATGGTCGGAAATGTCGGACGCCGTTATGCTGGTTCCAGATAGGAGAAAACTTGTTGATTGGTCCCGACATTGTTCATGAGACAACCGAGAAGATCCGAATGATACAAGGGAAGATGAAAGCAGCCCAAGACCGACAGAGGAGCTATGCCGACAAGAGAAGGAAACCCTTGAAATTCATTGAGGGTGATCATGTATTCCTTCGGGTATCCCCTGTAACGGGTATTGGTCGAGCTATCAAATCAAAGAAGTTGACCCCTAGGTTTGTCGGACCGTACCAGATATCGGAGAAGGTCGGACCAGTAGCTTACAGAATTGCTCTACCTCCGCACTTGTCTAAGCTCCATGATGTGTTTCATATCTCGCAACTTAGGAGGTACATTCACGATCCCTCGCATGTGATAGCAGTGGACGAGCTGCCGCTAAAAGACAACCTGACTTTCGAGGTTCTACCAGTCCGAGTTGAGGACAAACAGATCAAACGGCTCAGAGGAAAGGAAATCTCCTTGGTCAAGGTCGTCTGGAATCGGAATGATATGGAGGAAGCTACTTGGGAACTCGAGGAGAAGTTGAAGCAGTCATATCCGCAACTGTTCAATGCCGACTAAATTTCGAGGACGAAATTCCTGTAAGTGGGAGAGGAATGTAACATCCTGAAAATTAATATTAAATAATATAATTTTAAATATTTATTTAAGGATAGGATTAAGCCTTATAAATTGTGCAAGGTTAGAAGGGTAGTATGAGCATAGGCCGACCTAGGATATAAGTATAGGACCTCGGTCCGATCCCGGCCGAGCTAGAGGAGATTGTATGCATATGAACCGAGCTGGATGGGAACCAAACGCGGAACCTGTTGTCCAGTCCGGATTAGCCGACGTCAGCGCACCTCACAGTATCATCCGAGAAGGAAGCTCGGACTACTGCTGTTCCTACAAACCGAGCCAACGTATCCTAGCCGACGTACCCGAGCCGACACGTCCTAGCTCCTCCGTGCCAGCTCATGTGGAGCTGTCAACCCTTTGGTTTTCGTACCGTCCGTACGGTACTATCCTTCACTTTATGTCATTGTCATTCACTTTATGTCACCATCATTGCCTTATGTCCCTTTCAATGTACTATTCATGGCTTCCTTTGGAAGCCAATGAATCCTGTCCACACATTCTAGCTTCCCCAAGAAGCCTCCAATGAGAGCCACACAAATATTTCCCCTAAATGAATAAAAGAGAGTCAACATACACAACATAACACTTCTCAATTTCACTCTCTTTCTCCCAACGCCTCTCTCTCTTTCTCTTTGGAAAATCCAGCAACCAAAACCCCAACACTTTCTTCTTCCCTCTCTTCCCCAACCAGAGAACCCTCCTTCCGCCGTCTTCTCTTTCCGTCCCGGAGTCCCTGGACCTCTGTGGAGTTCGTGTGTGGCTGGTGGAGCTGGTGTGCAGCCTGGTGGAGCTCGTGGCAGCTTGGAGGAAAGGATTCAAGGGGTGCTAAGTTTACAAGGTCAAGGTCAAGGAAGCCATTCTCAAACTCTCAACTCTTATCTCTCACGGTTTGAGGTAAGCAGTGAGTGTTACCTCTACTTGAGTTTGGGTTTCTAGGGTGTTCATAAAGGGTACTAAGAGTGGGTGTAGATTAGGGAATGGATATAGGATAATATGAGAAATGAAAGGTAAAAAGGGTAAAGGGAACTAATAAATGAACTAGAAACATGAGTTTGAAGTAGGGAGGAATATTGTTTTATGCTATATGTTGGTATTTACAAGATGGATTGGTTGAACGATGTTATCCTTAATATTGTTGTTGTATAAGTGTTTATGAACTTTGTGGATAAATGTTTATGAGCTTTGATATTTGTTATTTATATCTGTGGCCGAGTTGGACCGAGCTGAGTGAGGTGGAGAATGGGTATGAGAAAATGGTAAAGATGGAATGTAGGAGAGATAGAGTAATAAGTCAGATAATGAGAAAAGATAATGGAATAAGGAAATGGTTAAAGGGGTGAGCCGAGAGAGGCCGAGCTAAGAGAATAATGAGATTAATGTAAAGAGGAAGAATTGAAAAGGTTGAGTCGGGATGGGCCGAACTAAAATGGTTAAATGGATAAGAGGAATAAAAGAGAAATGGTTGTGTGATCGGGTCATAGCAGACGCGTACCGGGTGCATGCATTGATCGCGTCAGACGCATACTGGGTATGTGCAACTGTAAGACGGGTACTGGGTACTCGCAGTTATGATTCACACAAGGTTCCGAGCACGGAATCGGTGGGATGTGTTCCTGGTCATAGCAGACACGTACTGGGTGCGTGCATTGATCGCGTAAGTCGCCGAGATGCATCGCTGTAAGATGAGTACTGGGTGCTCGCAGTTATGGACACTCCTTACTCCATAGAATGATCGGCGGAAGTGCTCCTGGTCATAGAAGACGCGTACTGGGTGCGTGCATTGATCGCGTCAGACGCATACCGGGTATGTGCAACTGTAAGACGGGTACTGGGTACTCGCAGTTATGGATGACACTCTGATATCCGACCTTAAATGGTGTAAGACATGCACTGGGTGTATGCATCCGAGAAGATTAAAAGATTGTAAACTATGGGAAAATGGAATAATGAGTAATGAGTTCGAGGTAGAGAGATGGTTTACCGAGGTAGGAGGATAGTAGCCGAGATGCCGAGTGATTGATTTATGGGAAGAGGATAAGGGGAATCAGTAGGATGTGCCGAGGTATAGCCAATACGTAACGGATAAACTAGGTAATGATGTGAGCCGAGCTAGATTAGATGGTAGGATGTGAGCCGAGCTAAATAATATTACGTGATGATGTATACATGTGGTTTGATTACTTGTTACTATTTGTTAATTGACTACTTGTGTTTGGCTTGGTAGTTCGGTATGGCATTTTAGAAACTGCTTATTTAAGTTCTGTGTAATGCTCACCTCCTTACCATTTTTCAGGTACTGAGCCCGAGCAAACGTAGTCCCCAGCCGAGCAGGATCACTCTCCCTCACAGGGAGAGTAAGTTATTTAGAGCCAGATAGGTGGATGGGTCTCGGCCATTTGGGCCGAGCTAAAATATTGTTTTGTATTGGGTCGAGCTAAAACACTGATGTGTATTTTGAATGACCGAACTGGATGTACTTAATTTATGCTTTTGATTTTGATGTATTGAAGTCTTCCGCTTATAACTCTGATGTTTTTGAATCAATGAAAAAGAAATTTTAAATCCTAATATTTGGGTAATTAAGGGTAATTATTATATAGGGTGTTACTTGTTGGAGGCATCTAAGCAAGAGGTGTCATGGAGAGTATTCAAAACTAAATTCCTGGCGCAGTACTTTCCAGAGGTGATTTGCAGAGAAAAGGAGGTCGCCTTTCTAAATTTGACTCAAGGGGACATGAGCGTAACGGAGTACACCAACCTATTTGAGGATCTTATCATGTATGCCTCAAGCTACACTGAGGCTGATGAGAGGACTAAGTGCATCAAATTTGAAGCGGGACTTCATGGAGATATAAGGACTCTCTTCGAGAATCGTAAAGTCAGGAATCTTGCTCAACAGGTGGACTTGGCCCGAACTTGTGAGAAAAACTTAGAAATATCTGCTGGTGGAAGCCACAAGGTTCTGAAAGTAATGGACCGTACCAAAGGAAAAGGACTAGCTCAGACAGCAGGTCCACAAGCCAACACTCGCACTAGAGCAGCAGCTCCCTGAGTTAAGAATCAGAGTGCGACAGTTTCCACTAATCAACCATCATGTCAGACTTGTGGAAGATCTCACCGAGGTGTGTGCTGGCTCAAGAATCGTAGTGTGAGAGATAGCCTATGCTTTCATTGTGAACAACCGGGACATTTTGTTGCAAATTGTCCCCATATCACTCCATGGAAGGGAGTGAGTGTACTGTAGAGGCAACAAGCGAAGGGAAGTCCATCCGGACAAATAGGAGAAGCGTACAGCATGGACAAAGCAGCAGGACTAGACATGGACGATCCAAGCGAAGGTGCGTGTTATTTTGAAGTAACACTTTGATAAAGAATCAACTCATGGAGAGCCTAGGATTACTTTCAATTAGGACTATTTCTTAAATTCTAAACTTCTCTTTTTCTTTCAGTAGTAAGATCTCCTAGAGTATTTTTTTTTAGTAATTATATTCCGACCATTTCACAACGGGGTACTGAGAGACATACCTGGAACCTCCTTCCCATTCCTTCGCCTAAGTAACCGTGAAAGACTATAGAAAATTATCCATGAAGTTAAAGTTTTAATAAACACCCAATCCAATGTTGGTGTTGTCATTTGATAGAGTGTAAGGTCGGGATTAGCTACCCTTCTCTTACATCTGTTGAAAGACAATACTATCATACAAGGGAACGCGATGATGTGCTGTTGAAAGAGGTGAGATTGGGATTAGCTACCCCAGCCTTCGCGTTTATTGACAGACGACAGCATTGCAAATCTTGAAGAACGTGATGATGTGTTGTTGCTAGATGAGGGATTGGGACTAGCTACCCCAGTCCTTGCATTTACTGGCAGATATATCATTGCAATCTCTCAAATCTGATTAGAACCATTGACATAGAAATTCTGACCTGAAGAAGGTAAAATTAAGTTCAAGCTCACTAGAAATCTTGTGGAAATTCGTGACAATCGATCGTGCGACAAATCTACCCATGACAATCCTATCTAGTATAGGAACATAGAGAGATGTAAGTACGTGAAACTGCCATATCTTAGAAAACCCAACAAGTAGTTCATCCAACCTTGTTTTCCAAACCCGTCACCTAATCGAAAAGTAGAACCACTAATTCTTAACATCTGCTCAGCTACCCCTTGGTATCGATCTACGTAAGTATGTTGATACTAAGTAGGGAGAACCTTATAGTCCTACTCGAAACCCATCCGAGTGATGGTAAAGAATGAGAACGACAGCCGAGCAGAACTAGAACGTAAAATAGCTTAGTGTACCCATAGAAATATCGAGACCGAAAACGGATGAGATGTCGAACATCCGTTGTTATCTCTTCCCACTCTTTGGAAAGGTATAACAAAACTTGCACAGGCCACCAATATCTCTCAAATTGATGATGACATTATGTCGGGCATCAACCCAACTTTTAACAATGTTATCCTCATCAATGGTTGCCCAAGACCGTTATTCTTAAAAACCTTATGTAAACCGCTAAGAAGGTCACTGGGAACTGGTGGAGAACCAACCTCGAACGAGTTAGGATAAATCCGGACAAACACGGAACTGAAAAGTAGAATGAGACCTTGACCTCTATTTCCAAGTAGAAACCAATCTTAGCCTCTTTCGAGACGAAGCGGAGCTAGGAAGCGAGTAAGCTGGAACGACAATGAAATAGGATTAGGATGAAGTCAAGTGGAATGTCGGAGTGACTGTTGCTAAATTCAAGCAAGGAAATGAAGTGCTAGGAATTCTTCAAGTGTTGTGATTAGGAGAACTACAACCTAACAACAATGCCATTCTTAGAGTCTCAGGACTCTATATTGTGGCCCGAATGACCAAAAACCTGGGGTTGCGCACACAGAAGAATAAACAGGAGTCTGATCAAAGGGAGTGAACATTCTAGGGAACGAACGGGAGTTGTGGCAATTAAGTCTCTTGGACAAAGTCCGAGTAGGGGAGTAAATGACGAAGAGATGCGAGGTTGTTGTACATTAATTCTCAAGGGTTTGTTATCTCCCTAGATTACTCGATGGAATTTCGGGGACGAAATTCAAATAAGTAGGGGAGAAATGTAACATCCCAAA
Organism: Crotalaria pallida; assembly: GCA_037953625.1. Lineage (NCBI taxonomy): Eukaryota > Viridiplantae > Streptophyta > Magnoliopsida > Fabales > Fabaceae > Crotalaria > Crotalaria pallida. The sequence goes on along the minus strand of CM075652.1, from coordinate 35,926,670 downwards.
TTTTAAACCCAGATACAAATAAATTAATAACAATCTGGGATAATGGGGATAATAATAATAAAACCATAAATAGGTATTAAAAGAAGTGTTCAAGCATTAGAAAAGATTAATAATAATAATAATGGTTTAGGAAAGGAAGAAGTAGTAAATTAAGTTAGGAACGGACGAGGCAAACGGGTGATTCAGTGTTAAACTAAATAAATAGGATAATAAATTAAAATAAAAGATTTAGGACTCAAAACACAATTCCCACCGTTGGATATGAATGTATGATTTTTAGGAAGTTGCTCGTCAAATTTGAGCAAGATCCGACGGTGAACGTGTGAGACCCACAATTTTACCCAAATTATTTGTGACTTTATAATTGAAATTAGGAAATTATGCTTGATTTTGATGCCTGGATTTAATATATATATGAATAAATATATATATATATATATACCTATATATATATATATATATATATATATACGTGACATATATAGGTATATATATTATATACCAATGTTTTCCCTAGCCTATTTAAATAAAATATTTTAAGGTAAGGTATTTGATTTAAATGATTTTAGAAGATGAATTGTCTTTTGATGGATTAAAGTATCCTATCTTTTGAAATTCATATCTTTTCAACCGTACGTCGAAAAATTACAAATGATATGTCAAAACGATCGTATCGAAATCTAGATTATGAAAATGTAAAGCTTTGATTTTTATTTTATAGTTTTCGAAATTTTATCCCTCCTACAGTAGTGAACGAATTTTTGAGTTTTAAGAATCAATATATGGTTTTAATGCATTAAATAGTCTTTTGACTCAAGCATATTTTATTTTGAAAATGAGAAGACATTTCTGAAGTTGTATATGGTACTATTATTTAAATAAAATGTATTTTTGTATTTATTCTTAGTTTAAATTATTTGAAAGCTTAGGAAGTGTATTTTTGGGAGGGAATGATCTTAGGACTTCAAAAATTCATAACTTTCAAACCGTAAGTCCAAAAATTACAAACTTTATATGAAAATGATCGTATTAAAATGTAGAATCTTAATATGTAAAAATAAATTTTTATTTTGATATTTACGAAAATTTTTGTACAGTAGGTAGAAAACCAAATTTTGATAGTTAAGATGATTGGATAATTATGTAGGCACCTCCACAATGAACCAATGAGAAATTTTCTCTTCTATTTTAATAATATGCACCGTCCAAAATAAGTGGGAAGAAGGGAAGAATAGTTCTGAAGTTTGTGAGAAGAAACCATGAATTAAAATGCTTTAGGAATCAACAAAATCCCATTTAATGCTAGTTCATGTTCCAAGTAGTGTTTGAAAATTTTTGACTAAGACTTGATGAAGGGGGGGGACGAATTTGCCTCTGAAAATGGAGGGGAAATGCATCCTCAACACCTATAAATAGATAACCTTAGTTCCCACATTTTTCACACACAAAACTTGATAGTTTCACAAGAGAAAAAAAATAAAATTCTAAGAGAGAAATTGAGAGAGAGGGACGTGTAAGCTCGGAAGGAAGGGAAAAGTTGCTTGGTTGCTTGAAGTCTTCTAAAAAGCTTAAGGAGTAGAGGTAACCCAAAATCACTTATTTATTTAAGTTGTTTTTAAATTGTTTTGTTTATATTTTGTTTAAATCTTCTCAATTTCTTCTATAACTAAGTTCTAAATTTTTATTTTCATTTTTAAAGTTATTTTTGAATATATGAAATTGTTCTTAAGTCATATGAATTAAGAATGAGAAAAGGGACACAAAAAGGGTGTTTAAAGGGATTTATCTCCCCTTTTCTTAAATTCTTAAGATGGCTAATAGTTTTGATGAGTTTGAGTAATTTTATTTCTGGGTTTATTTTAATTCTTAGAACATAAGGATTATGGAGAATTTTGTATGAGCAAATAAGTTTTTTTTTCATTGTCTTTTAATTGTTTTGTTCTTTGTTTTAAGGAATGAAAAAGAAACAAGTAAATAACAATGGAAAATTTTATTTCTGGTATATATATGATTATATAGGCCGTGTGATATATTAAGAAAATTGAGGATTGATTTGTGTATTTTAATTGTGTTGTTGTTTAATAAAAGAAAATAGAAATGAATAAAAGATTAAACTGGATTTTTATTTTTGGTTTTTATTTTCTTTTTCCCTGGACCGTGTATGTATGTATGTTTATGGACTGATAATTGTTGTTATTTCATGTGTATTGAGTTATAATTAAGTCTCTAAAAAGAATGAAAACAAATGAGTGTTTTTCCTTAAAGTAGAAATGAAATAAAAATGATTTAAAGAAGCCTAAAAAATGATTTTTTGAAATAAAATGAATTTTGGAAAATTTTGATGTTCTTGAAGTGTAGGAAATTATAGTTTCTAGGAATTTGGTTTAATTGTTATTGTTTGATTTTATGTTATTTCTTCTTGTCTGATTTAAGTTAAAATAAGAACAATGAGTAAATGAACAAAAATTAAATTTTTGGAAAATAAGAAGAATAGACCGTGAGGTCTATTGTGTTGTTTTGAAATTATTCTTGTAATTTGTTTGATTGTTTGATGTGTAGTTAAATTACAGTTAATTGTTTACAAGAAATAGGAACAAATGGTAGTTGTTATAAACCTATAAGAACATGTATTTTTAATTAATTGTATGAGTATGTGGTTGATATGTTTGTAAATGTTAGTTGCTGGAAAAAGTGAATTATTTTCTAAAAGAGATTTATTTTATATTTTGTTAATGATTAAACCTCTTATTTTTAATATACAAAATGATATAATTATATTATATAGATGCTTTAGGAATTGAAAATATTTTTATAATTTGTCTATATGTTAGTCAAATTTTAGGAGAAAAAGAAATTAAATCTATTGAATTTTTCTATTTTATTTGATGATTGCTTTAGTATGTTTATGGAATATATTACATGTTTATGGAAAAGATTAATTTTGAAAGTTTCATTTTTATTCTGGAAATTTATTTTTAAATCTGAAAAATTTATTTATTTAAGATCCCAAATGATTATTTTTAGAATGTTAGTGATACCTTGTTTATATGTGCAAATGTGATATAGAAATCAATAGAAATAAGTATTTTGAGTGATTAGGATAACTTAAATTAAAAATATTAAGCTGCTGTCCAGAATTTAGAATTAATGAAAAAGTTATATTTTATTAGAAATAATTGTATTTATAAGTCTTTGGCATAAGTAGGAATTGTATCTAAATTGTTTTGGATTGTTACTTGAACTTTTTGAATTGATGCAACTTTCCTGTGGCTGTACAGCAGATGCAACTATTTTATTTTGTTTAGTTTTAGTTATTTTATTATAGTAGAAGCTGTAATAAGAATTTAGGAAGAATCGGCATGTGTTTTCGATGTTCTGTTTAAGAGAAATTGAATTTTTAAGTTTGTGCATGCATGCTGTCCAAAAATGAGAAATGTGTAGTATTTATGTTATGACTTGTTCTTGAATGATTAGATATGTAGATTTTATGTTAATCTGGAAATATAAGTGCTTAGGATTAGAAAATGATTTTTTAAAAGTAAATTTAGAATAATTATAATTAAGGTGGTGTATGTGTTAAATGAAATATTGTTTGTACTTGTATAAAATGTAAAGAATGATTGATTTTTTTTAGGTATTTACATGATCCCAAAACTTCAAGGACTTTGAGGAATTAATGTTTTCAAAGAGTATATATTTGGTTAATTACTGTTAAGTTGGTGTGAATATCTGTAAAGGTTATTTTTAATGTACTGATGTTTCAGAGTGAATTTTCTATAATCTGATTGTGGTCTATAACTTAATCTAATTTATGATAGGGAAAGTATTTTAAACCTTGAATGCTTGAGTTTACTTTCTTATTTAGTATATATGCTTATAACATGGTTTGTTGCAAAACTGGTTTACTGCTTGATATGATTAAGATTTGCATCAAAAGAAAAATACCTTAAAGTCATGCTAGTTTGAACATGGTAGTTGTTATATAAGCATTGTAGTGTGGTTTTTATGAAAATAAAAATGTATTCTTAAAGGTTTTCAAATATTGAAGTGAGTTTTAAATTATGTTTTGTAAAGAGGATTTCTTGAATTTTTAAAAAGGAATTATTTTAAGAATATCTGATGTCTTAAAAAGGATTTATGTTTTAAAGAGGATTTCTATTTTAAGGGACTTTGGGTTAGTCTTTACGTAAAGGTAGTATAAGGTACTCAATTAGATATTAATTGTATGTCGTTCATCATTCAAGAATAAAGGAATCAAAAGTGAACGAGCTGCTGGAGTTGTAGACGCAAAAGGGTTGAAAACAGAGTAAGCGTGGAGCTCAGGTGAGAGAGAAGCCTTCTTAAGACATAGTGGCATGTAGTGTAATATTAGGACGTTCCGTATCATCTCAAAGGTCGGAACTAGGGATCTATCGAGTGAGTAGTAGAACGGCAATTGTGTGTGTATGTCCCGCCGTTCATACGAAAACACGATCCCTCGGATATAATTGTATGTGTTGTATATCTTGTTTTATTATGATGTTGGATCTATCATAATTATTAATGATAACATGTCTGGTGAATATGATATATCAACTTATTATTGAAAAATAATTGATTCATAAGATGTCATGGTGGATAATTTTTGGAAATTGATTAAAAGCTTTATGGTTAAGGAATTAATGTGGAACCTTTACAGAGGGTTATGAAAGTTATAATACTACCCTCGGATCGCATTGTTATGACGACATGCTTGATCTTTAAGTGTTGAATCCCCTGTGACCTGGAAGTGTCCATGAGAAGCTAATCTCTTAGAGATCGAGACCCGTTGGAAACAAGGTTTAGAATGGGTCGACCACAACTAGGAATGTTAAACTTTGTAAAAGCTCTCCGATAACTTAAAAGACATAGGAACCCTTTATTTTAAACCTTGCGTTGAGAGTGAAGTAGTGGAGAGGAAAGACACCCTGTTTATCTACGGATACTCAGGTATGCTTGGAGATAGGAGTTCTTCAAGTGATGATTGCAATAGGGGAGGGCAAGGACGGTGAAACGTCAAGAAGCCTCGAGTACTTCTCTAGACGGAACGGGACTACAATGACAAGGTTCACGCAGGAGTCTGGGCTTTCGTCGTAGCGAGGACTGTAGGCCAACTGGAGATAGTGCTGTCGCCCCCTTGAGCGAATCATAGATGGTGAGAGGGAACCTGAACAGGGCTAGAAGTTCGGTAAGGGTTGGGTTTTTGGAAACTTTTATGAAATGAATCTTGTTGACCGCCGGTGTTGGTCACATGAATTTTTATATCTTACTGACCACTGGCGATGGTATAGCCTTTTCGTTTACCGACTTCGATGCCAGTGTGGCTAAGGTTCTTGTGCGTCCCATCTGCTTTCCGAACTAGGATATGGTTGGACTTATGGAGGAGATGTAACGTGTGTGATATCCATACCTCGAACCTCGGTAATGGCACCCCCTTTTGATTTACCGATGGTATGAAACTTAGAGACTAAAGATAATATAACGGCTATAGTTTTTAAGAGGTATAACATTTAGTGGGAAAAAGATTTTATGGTAACAAATGCAATAAGATCGATAATGATAATAATGATGTACATGTTTGTGTGGTCTTAATATTCCCCTATGGTAAGCCCACGCCGTCGACGATAATATCGTTCGGAAGTGCTTACTCTCTTTGTTTCCCTTTCCTGTGGACATTGGGGAACAATGTTCACAGATGACAGATCAAGTAGTAGTTCGAGTAGTAGTTCAAGTTGGAAGAGGATCATGGGATGACGCCCGTACCAGGAGGAAGCGGAAGCAGCAATCGAGGAATCTTCTATGCGCTTGTGATGGAAGATAGCAATGAAGACTTATAGTATAAGATAGGATAGTCTTTGCTTTGTATCCTATATTAAGGTGATTAGGACATGATTAATCTATCCCGAATGTAACCCCTGTTGTAATAAATGATTATTTGAAATGAAATAAAAGAAGTTTCTTTTGTTATATATATTATATTCATGAAGTTAATTAATTAAATGTTTTTCCGCAAGTTAACCATCGAATAAATATGACATTGATAAAATGAGTTTTTGGAAATATGTTGGATGATAACATCTCTTTTTGGAAATAGAATTTTATGACGTGAGTCTAAGTACCAAACATTTTTTGTAAACCAAATGAATCAAATTGTATTTATGAAAATCTTTTGGTAGAAGAATTAAACGGAATTGATTTTGATAATGTTATAAAAAAAATGGCGCAAATTTTTAGTGAAAATTCTAAGTCCAAATCGGGGTGTTACAGAACGAAGAAGTTATGGTTATTTGAAGTTGGGGAGAAAATAGCTGAAAAATAGAAAAATGAAGTAGAAGTACCTGTGCATTTGGCTTTAGCGAAAATATTTTTTAGCTTAAGCGAAAATTTTGGCTTAAGCGAAACTGCTCCAGTATCAACACTAATTGAGTTCGCTTAAGCGACCAGATTTCGCTTAAGCGAAAATCCTGCGATCTGCAACACCAAACACGCGTTTTTAAGGGCAATTTCAGTATTTCTCACCCAAAAACCCCATTTTAATCCCCAAACACTCCCTCCCTCACACCATTCGAACCCTCCTCTCTCTCTCATCTTCTTCCTCTTCCATGGAGCTAGGGCTCCAACTCCTTCCCTCCCAACCTCCATTGAAGGCCCTAGGTGAAGCTTGAAGCTCCAAGACCATCAAGCATTCCTTCTTCTCATTCAATAAGCTACATCATCATCATCAACTCTCACTTCTCTATTTCATCTCCTTCAAGTCTTTGGGGTAAGTTGATCAAGCCTCTCTCTTTCCTTTCAATCCTTCCATTTCCTCCTTTGATTTGGGTATTGGTATTACCATCACTTATTATTATTATTGTTATTGTTTCTTGCTCCAATTTTACAAGAGTAAGTTGAGGTCTCCCACACCCTAAGGGGATTCGACCCACACAAGAGGAAAAAGGGAACTCATCAAGCTTGCTCTGCTTCATGGATTAGTGGACACCAACACCTCTCCTACATTAGGGTCCTAAGCTCTCCTAAGGTCTAGTCTCTTTTAATTATTTTAAGGTACGGGGTTTATTGCCGCACGGTGGTTGTGTAACTGGTACTGTGTAGTCATGCCTGAGATTATCTGATTATGTGTGATTAGGGAACTTAGAATTTACTTTCATGACTTGGCATGCTTATATGAGTTAATTGCTAAGTGAAAAATGTTAAGTGCTAATTGTTGATTAAATGTTTAAATGTTAATAATTATGTTTTAAATGTTGATTTGTGAATGTTGATGCATGAATTGATGGGGATGTGAGTTTGGTTTAGAGTTGGTATTAATATTAGCAAAGGAGTGAGAATTGAGGAAATTTAGTGAGAGTTCTATTTTTAGAAATAAAGTGATTTAGAAGGAAAGAAAAGAAATAAATTAAAGAGAGTAAGGTGAGAGAATTAGAATAAAATGAACCATTAAAATGTAATTGAATTAAAAAGGGTAAAGAAGGAAAGACAGGAAATGTCACAGGTTGGTTGGGGTGACCTTGTGGCTGGCGCAGGTGGGTTGTGGTGACCCTGCGGCCAATTAAAAGACACTGTCACAGGTCGGTTGTGGGGACCCTGTGGCTGGCGCAGGTGGGTTGTGGTGACCCTGCGGCCAAGTAGAACACACCGGCACAAGTGGGTTATGGTGACCCTGTGGTTGACACAGGTGGGTTGCGGGGACCCTGTGTCCTGGAGCAGATGGGTTGTGGTGACTCTGCGACCAGTGGTGATGACTAGCATAGGTAGGTTGTGGTGACTCTGTGGCTTAGTCGAGGAATAGGACGGCACAGGTGGGTTGTGGTGACCCTGTAGCCTATGATAGAAAACGGTGTCAGTGGGTACTGGACCCTAGAAGACGTGCGGCCTGCGGGACCGTATGCATGGGTTGAGTAAGTCGTGCGGACTGCGGGACGTACGCATCGGTAAGACGTATCCTCGGCAGACGGGGAACGCAGTGGCGGGAGCCCCACGACACCATAAAAGATAAAGGAAAATAATAAAAGATAAAGGAAAGAAATAAAGATAAAGGAAAGTAATAAAAGATCAAGTGAAATGTAAAGAAATAAGAGGTAGAGTAGGAAGGGAGAGAAAAGGAAAGAGGACAGGAAGGTAGATAAAGGAAAGGAATAGAATTGGATGGAGCATGGGCGTAGGACGACAATGTGAATAGGATAGTGATTAAATAGAGTGAGCGTGAATATGGGTTGGAAGGTACAAAGAATTGGAGATGGTTGTGTTTGTAGTGAATAGGTGATCGGGTGTGGTTATATTCGTAATATTTGATTATTTTCTAAATGTGCTTGACTTGGGTTATGTTCTATGTTTTACCAATTAGTGCAATTCTCACCCTTACAACCACAACAGGTACAGGTTGAGCTTGCAGACATAGAGGCTGAGCAGGAGCACACTTCCCACAGGAAGTGGGAAATCGAGTCATTTTATTATTCTGAGTCAAACCGGGCCACATTTGCGTACTTGATGTATTTTGTATAATTATGAACTATGTATGTATTTCCAGTGAGTATTTGGAAAAATGGTGGCCCGGGGTTTTAAGTTTTATTTGCAAAAGTTTAAAAGTTCTTACTTTAATATTTGATGTTAAAAGAGTCTAAATATGTTATATATTATGTCTGGATATCTGGTTGTTGTTGAAAACTGTTTTGAACAGGTTACAGGTCAAAGATAATTTTTGGGAATATCCATAAAACAGAGGAAACTCTATCCAATTTTCAGGAAAAATTATAATAATTATTTTAATTAAAAAGAAATTTTCAAATCCATATTTTCAAAATATTTTCAAAATAGGTAAAATAAAATAGGTTGTTACAGGGTACATCGACGCCTAACGGGGCGTTTGGACCTAATGGGGCATTTGGCCTGATGGGGCATTTAGCCCTAATGGGGCATTTGATACACCTAGCAGGGGCACCTAGTGTGCCTATGTCCCAATGATCAATTCAACCGTCCATTCCTTTTAACTCATTCAAATTATTTCTTTTCCATTTTACCTTTTATGCCACTCAATCATATATAACAAATCAAGCACATCCATCACAATGTAAACGATTCAATTAACCATTTATAACCATTAACAAACATCCACCTTCGTGCATATAACACAATTAACCATTCACATATTCAGGTCTAGTAGTTATTATTCACACTTTTTCAAGTATATTGGACATTAGCATTTAAGGTTCATTCACATCATACATCATAGAAATTTTCGATAAACATATTCATCCTTAGCTTAGTAAGTAAAAGACTCTTATCCTTCAAGCACACATATAATAAACTCACATTCATTAATCATCTTTTTCACCACCTAATAACCCATCTCATATATTTATCACCTACTTAATACTTAATCACCAAAATACCCATTTAGCATGAAGTGGACATAGCAAACTCTCAACAGACAACAGATATCACAAATCAATCGACATACTCAGGTATGTCTCAGAGTGCTTTAATATAAGTCAACTCCCTAGGGTTCTTCACTTCCTACATTTAGCAACATACATAAGGGATTTCACCAAATTTATATCAATTAAATACTTAAATTAAAATAAAAAATGCATTCAACATCCCTAAACCAACTCTAACCAGGTGCTATTTTGCTACCCACAACCCAATTTAACTACTAAACCCAAGTCCTAGTATAGACCCCAACTATCCCTAACTCAAAGTGTGGAAAAGTGACCCCCCTTACCTTAGAGAAGGAGAGAGACCACACAAAGCTCCAAGGACCTTGAATCTACTCCGGATCTACCTTGATTCCCATTCTCTTGACCGATCTCCACTCCGTTCTTCAAGATTGGAGGAGAGAGAAAGGAAACCCTAGAGGAGAGAGAAAGCTTCATACTAGGGATAAAGGGATACCAAAGGGAGAAGGTGAACAATAATACATGGGAGAGGAGGTGAATCCTTACAAATAAAGGATTTAAGGTGGTTTTGTGGGTGTGTGTGTTGGTTGTTGATGGAGATTGGAGTGAAGGAGAGAGAAAAGCCATGGAGGTGATGGGGAAGGGAAAACACCATGGAAAGGAAGAGAAGAAGAAAAAGAAGAAGGAGAAGGTGATTTACCATGGATGAAGGTTGGAGGTGAGCCATGAGGTGATTGATGGTGGTGGGAAGTGATTTGGAATGGAGGAGAGGGAGAGAGAGAGAGAGACGTGTGGAGGGAGAAGAAAAGAGGGGAGGTCGAATATGGATAAGGGAGGAAGATGTGTGGCTGAAATAGGGAGATATAAGGGTGAAAATACATTTCTGCCCCTTACTTTATTTTTATTTTCTGCATCAGACCTGAAGTAATCGATTACTTGCCCAAAGTAATCGATTACTTTGCCAAAATAATCGATTACTTCCTCCAATTAATCGATTATTTTTGCAGCATCATACAATCACCAGAGCACTAGTAATCGATTACTTTGCCTCCAAGTAATCGATTACCACCAGAAATAATCGATTATCTCCTTAAGAGTAATCGATTACAATTGATGAAACATCAAAGAGATCCTACTAGAGGGCATGTAATCGATTACTTCCTCACAAGGTAATCGATTACCTTACCCAAAACTCCTATTTTGACAAATTCTAACTCTAAGACCTTACTCTTAGCTCTTACCCATGATTTCCTATGGTTTTCCTCATAAATTCTAACTTAGGTATTCCTAATTAAACTTGGAATTAAAATTTGGGATGTTACATCTATCATCCCAACCCTTTGGCTCGTGTCCGTCCTCATAGGTTCCACATACCTATTATCTATACCATGCATGTGCCCCCGTTTTATACTTATCATTGACCACCCCCGGATCGACCAGCTCGTCGATTTCATACTTTTCGTTTTAGAGCAGCTCCTAGATCTCATCCCTCTGCATCCCGAGTGATTCGAGAGGAGATTCCTTCGCCCAGTCTGATGAGTCCGGTTCATGGGACTCCCTCAACTGACTCAGTGCCCAGTGGTAGGGCACCGACTCAGTCAGACAAGGTGGAGGAGGACCCTGAGGAGGCAGAGAGCAAGGGAGAGCCAATCGAGCACTCCACTGGGAGTCAGTGGGGAGTAGGGGATCCGTCGGGCGATGCATAGTTTAGATGGTTGGTATGTGGGACGTGTGGAGTTGATGCTGGATACCTGAGGAGGATCATGGCATGGAGGAGGATCGTTGGACCATTGCTGAGATTTCATATTTTGTTCTGTATCTACTTTGTATATATTTTTGAGAGATTTCAATGAGATGGTCTATCTTTTTATTTCTATGGACTTATACTTTTTAAACCTTTGCTATCACGACTTGGACCTTGATGTACTTTGGCTACCTTTATGTTCACTATTATATATATAACTACTGGTTTGATATTTATCAGCTCAAGGTTCAAATTTTACTTCGCATACTCTGATGTTAAATCGTTTTTATTATGTTCAAAGATACCTTACTTTAAGGATTCGAGATAACAATACCTATTTAGGGAAAAATTTTATTTACCATCTTTTATGTCCGAATCAAGTCCATATTAACTATGTTATATCTTTATCAAACTATAAAGATTTTTGTATAAAGAGTGAGTGTCACATAAGGCATTTAGGATGGTGTTTTTTTTTGTGGCCTTCAACTGATTTGCATTGATATATTTCCCTTAGTTGCCCACTTTGAGCCTAATGAATTATGATTTTTCTTTGGTACCCTGCATTGATTGCATAATTTTTGTGAGTACCTTAGAAATTTTGAATGAGCAATTAAGAGGAATGAATAAGGAAAAGTGAATGAATGCTATAAAGTGTTGTGAATCTACTTCTCTTCCATGAAATAAATGAAAAGAAAGAAGAAAAAAATAAAAAAGAGAAATTTGGAAGAGAGTAGAAGAGAAACAGTGAAAAGAAAAGAAGTATAAAATTGATTGTGAATAAGTATGGGTCCTTGCAGTATTCATTGCTCATTCATGATTTTTGAGGGAAATTTGTTTTTGCATTTTAGCCCTTAGCTTATTCCTTCTTTCTTTTATCCCACCTGACACTTTTAACCATGGCCTCATTACAACCACATATAAGACCTTTTGATTTTTGTGTGCATTCAATAATTTCAGTGGAGATTTGGGTCTATGGTCAAGCTTATGGTAACACATTGTCATTGTATGAACTTGAGTGAATTAGATATATATAACCCTTGATACACATGAGAGATATACATTGTGAGGTTGAGAGTGTTCACAAATCATTGGTTCTTGTAGAGTTTGTTTCTCTAACCAGGTTTCAATTGTATGAATTGCTTGTGAAAATAAGTGTCTGAGTCTTTGAGTCGACGTCCTAGATTAGGTGTGTACATTTTGATTTAGAGGTTAGTGTTGTGTTTTAGAATTTTTATTTTACTTTTGCCTGGGACATGCAAAATAATAAGTTTGGGGGAGTGATTTGGGTCCAATATATGATGTTTTGAGCATGAATTAGACTCTCTTTTATTAAGGATTTGGTTTGTTTCTCTTGCAAATTTAGGACTTTTTGTATAGTTTTTAGGAAGTTTAGGTAATTTAGATTCCTTTGAACGTTTTGATCCGTTTTGGGTTTGTTTCAGGTACTTTCAGAGCTTAATTGAAGAAAATAAATATGGAGTTGGAAAGAGGTCGAAAGGACCTTGAAAATGGCGCAAGAACTGAGCGAAACGGAGTTGGAGCAGGGCTGGCACGCCCAGGAGCGCAGCCCCCGGTCAGCAGCACCACATCAGACCGGTGTGCCCAGGCATGATGCCCTGAGCGCCCAGGCGCATGAGACACGTAGAAGCCTAATTGGGCCACTTTCTGATCAGATTTACTCTGATTCAATTAGGATTAGTTTTAGACTATAAATATAGGTTTTTCCATTAAGTTTTGTAGACTTTTCAGAGGCAATTAGAGATTAGAATGGAATTTAGGATTAGAGAAGAGAGGCTAGTTCTGCAATTGAGAGCAAGGAGGCAAGGCACAAGGATTGAAGATCAACATTGTTGGAGGGATCCACTTGATGATTGAAGATCTCTTGGGGGTAAATTGATTATTGTCTATGATGATTTGTTTTTCCCATTCCTTTATCTTCTTCCAATATGTTTAACTGAACCTCTTGTTAGGAATAGGGTGAATTTGTATGGATCTTAATTTGGCTATTTATTTATGAATTAATGTTTTTCCTTTTAAATCAATTGTTTGGCTGCGTTTTAATTACAATTCATAGAAATAGTTACTTTCTGTTTTGCTTTGGTAATCTGAACCTTAATTGGAAAATTAGGATTTAGATTAGGCCTTTCAACCAAACAATATAATTATTCAACTTGTAGGGATACTTTTGGGTAATTGTATAACTTTCATAAACTAAAGCTCACTTAAGGGATTAAGGGGTAAAGTTTAGTAAGAAACGTAAAAGGCATGAGGGATCTAGCTTTTATTGTTTCTGGAGTTGTTAATTTATTGGAAAACATATTTTCATAATTAATAACCTGATCCTACAATGAAACCACGTTCCTAACCTTTTCCATATTTGTGTTTAAACCCTTTTTGTTTTCTGATTTGTTTCATTCTACCTTTTCTCCATTCTGCTCTTAAACTCAAAACCAATACAAGTTTCACATAGTAATCGCAATTAGGTGAAAGAAATTAGAAACAATTTTCAATCCTCATCGGAACGATAACTGGTCTTACTGACTATATTACTTATCGATCCGGTATACTTGCCAGTGACCCAACAGTGAGTAACCATTGGAGTTGTGAGTCCACACTCCAAAGACCGAGGGAAACTGCTCTGATACTATAAATGTAACACCCTATTTACAATTACCCTTAATTACCCCATAAGAAAATAGTGACTTAAAAATTTCTTTTTAGAAACTCATTAACTTATAAAAATCTCTGTAAAATCGGACAGAGTTTCCTCTGTTTTACGGACAGTTTTATGGACATTCCAAAAATTATGTTTTCCTGTAACCTATGCAAATCAAAAGTGTTCTTTTCATCTAGAAGCCAACAGGGCTATGCATATACAGTTTGCATTAAAATGCAACCACAACAGAGTTTTGTCGCATCGGAAACTCATAAAATAACTACAGGTTTTGGACTCAAAATAAGTTCCCAAAAAAATATACTTCCTAATCCATAGGAAGTGGTCCTGGCTCACCCAAAAATGACACTTTAAAATTCATATACTAAATAACAACATCATATACCAAAACCCAAATTAGACAGGACAACCAAAAGTCTTGAACCACCACTAACTACTCTCCCTGTGAAGGAGAGTGCACCTGCTCGGCCGGGGGTTGTGCAAACTCAATCTCAGTACCTGTGTAAAAATAGTAAGGAGGTGAGCATTACACATGAAGTAGAAAGCAGTTTCTAACTAGACATAATAACGTACTAAGTCAAACACAATAAACACATGGCACATATATTTTCATTCAACATTCAAGTCATGCTCATGTTCATTCAAATGTTTTCATTGGTTCCTTTTTCTTATTTCCTTTCCTTTACTTTTCTCTTTTCTTATCCATTCTTCATTTATTTTCATATATGCACCACTAGGATTTGAATGCACCTGCTAGGGCGTTTGGTACACCCATTAGGGACTTTGCACCCAGCAGGACTTTGGCACCCATTAGGCTTCACCCGTTAGGACTATGCTTATTACTTTGTCTGTTCTTATCATATTCTTTTTCATATTCCACTTTATTTTCTTTAGTTCCTTTTTCCTCATTCAAATCTCTTTTTATTTGGCAGCGAATTGATCCATTGGGTACACCGACGCCTAACGGGACATTTGGACCTAATGGGGCGTTTTGCCCTAATAGGGCATTTGGAACACCTAGCAGGGCACCTAGTGTGTCGGTGTTCCCCAGCTATCAATTTGATTGCCTTCTCTTTAATTTAGTGCGTTGTTCGTTCATTTGTTGGTTTTATCACTTCATTCAACCCATATTTATCACACAACATTACAATTTACATATTCAATTTCCTAAGTTCATGCTCTCATTCCTAATTCATTTTATTTATCATTTATTAATTTTACACTACCACATATACTACTTTTAATCATTCAAGCGTACATAATAATTATCGCACATAATCATTCTCAAGCATCAAATAGAGTTCATATTCTTCATTTAAACATTCATAACCACAATTAACACTTAGCATATACATTCTACCACAAGTATCAATTAGTTTTCATTTCATTTATTTACATAATCACCATATTATCATCATTCCCTAACCTATGGTTAATATCCCTAAACTAAACACACATTCTTAGCCATCATTATGAACTAACTAGAAACTATTTTCTAAGTCAAGGTAATATCCACTCCTTACCTCAACCTTGTAGAGGGAGGAGGAAAATACCAAACCCTAACTCTTTTGAACCACAATAGATTAGCCACCAAATGTGTAGTGAGAGGGAGGAAGAGAGCTTGACTCCAAAGCCTTGAGTGTAGAGAGAGAAAGCTTCAAAGCTATGGAGGAGAGAGAAAATAACCCATGGAGTAAAAGAGACATAAATAGTTAGAGATGGGGGTGACAAATTCGTGTAACATGAAGGAGGAGATGAGAAAAGCTTGAATCAACTTACATTGAGCTTGGCAATGGAAGAATTGAAGAATGGGTGTTGAAACCCTTGAACCCTAACTCTTTTCCATGGTTGAAGAGAGGGAAAATGAGAGACTAATGGAGGTTTTTGTGTTTATGTGTGATGGAAATCAAATTTGTGATGATGATTTGTTGGTTTTTAGGTGGATTTTTGGAGTGGAAAAATCTAGGGTTTGAAAGGGGAAAAATCGCCCAAGAGAGAAGAAGAAGAAGAGTGGTGCATATGATGCATTTGCTGGCTGCACCAGTCTTTAAAACTGGTGCGCGCCTGGGAGTGGGCTTTGCCGCGCCTGGGCGCGCGGTGCGTGCTGGTGCTGCGCGTATGGGCTGGCGCGGAAATCCTTGTGCAAGGCTGTGGGCTGGCGCGGGTTCTGGTGCGCTGTTTCCTTATCTGGTGCGCCAAGCGCGCGCCTGGGCATGCTGTGTGGTGCGCCTGGGCGCATAACAACTTGTGAGTACCAGCCATTTTAGGGCTGGCGCGCCTGCACCAGTGCGCCTGGGCGTGGCCTAAGGAACTTTCACTCAATTTGCTATATCTTTTTCGTTAACCGTTGGATCTTGCTCAAATTTTGAAGCAAGCTTCCCAAGACACTTATCTTCACATCCAACAGTGGAATTTACATTTAAAGTTGTAGATATTTCATTTCTAATTTCTTAATACAGGGTGTTTTCTAACACCGAAAACATCGTTTTAAACACTTGTTAGGTCTTCATTAATTTTTCTACTTGATGCCTATGCTTCTTAACCATTTCATAATACTCAAAGGAAATCTAATCTATCACCCTTAATCTTTTATGCATTTATTCTAACCTATTCTTATGCTTTTGTGAGTAAAATTTGCTTATAATTAAAATCAAGATGTTACATGTGAAGTTTTTTATACCATCAATTCATGATCCACCATTCTTTTCTTACTTTTATCTAAAAGTCAATGACCATAAATACATTAATGGTAGATGATGGACTGATGGTGTAAAACACTTTACATCGTCAATGCACACTCAACCTCCACAATTCAGAGGACATAAAAAAAATGGTTATTTATTTTTATTAAAAATACTAAATAAAAAGTTACTTTTAAAAAAAAAAAATTATTTAAAAATTCAAACTAAAGTCAAACAAGTATCTAAGAAAAGAAGTATCGAAAAAGAATCAGAGAACATCGGGAAGTATATGAAGAAGTATCCTAAAATTATTCTTTAAAAAATAATTAAAATTAAATAAAAAATAATTGGATACTTTTAAGACATGTATCGAGAAATATCGTACGCTTATCGATATCAGACATGAGTACGACACGGATACTTTTCCACTTCCGAAATTTGAGCTTCATTGAGTATAAGCAATGACCAGATAAGGGATAATTCCGAATTTTTTAAATTATTTTTTGAAAAACAAGTCATGTCCCATTTTTGAGCATTTTAAACTAGCCTAACCGTGCATAACCTTAAGCTCCGGTTCCCGATTTTTGACCGTCAGTCCACAAAATGTATCTAGTCGCACTAAATTTACAAGGGGTTGGTGAGATTTATTGAGGTCGAATGATACGTGGTACAGCTTACTGGCTTAAAAAATCAAACGCGAGAAACTTGGTAAGAAAATTTTCAAGGACAAGGATAGATAGTTTCTTTATCGCAGACATCTGTATTCTTTACACGATCGATGACATTTTTCGTTAGAACATAAAACTAGTTTAACATGTAACAAAGGACTCCAAAACTCAACAAGCTAACAAATAAGAATCAAGAAGTCCTTTACAAAAACAAAATAAGAAGCCGCAGCATCTTCTACAAATGTTCTAGACAAAAAGGTCATCTTCCAGATAATTATACTCAAAGGTGAATTCAGTCTTGATTCTCTGACACCTGAATAATCACATCAAGCCATAGACAAGTGAGGACAGCTAGAAGCATGGTATCAAACAGCAATAAAATCGCTGATTAAAAAAAAAAAAAAACAGCAATAAAATCAAGAATTTCATGGCCTGAACCAAAAAAAGTCTGAAAATGCAAACAGTAAGATTGTTTTAAATAAAATTTAGAGTAATTATCCATTTTAATCTTTCAAAGACATGCCACATTGCATTAATTAATCCTTTATCAATATAACAAGTTGGTCCTTCAATGATATTAAATACCTTCACGTTTGTCCATATAAGGACCAATTTGATGCCTCTTAAGAACAAACTTGATGGCATAAAAATTAACATTAAAGGACCAATTTGTAATATTTCTAAATGGACAAATCAGATAATATGAATATCCTTGGAGGACCAAAATGGATATTTACTCAAATTTGTAAAAGAAAGGCATCTCTGATCTTTCTAAAGAGTGAAATGACTGCAATAACTAGAATTACAAATTCACTCAGCATACCATCCATGTTGCAGATCATCATTTGCAATATGGAAATCAAAGTAGACATATGTTCCCTGCTCATATTCATCTGTTGCAACTTTTGGCTCTTCATGCCGTTGAAACCACGTGTTGTACTTTCGGTGATATCTCCAAGACTGCTTCTTCAGCTCTTTTGCAGCCAAATATTGTTGGTAAGTGTTCTGCAGGAAATATTGGATGTCACATGATTGAATGACAGTAATACTAAACACAAAAAAAAACATGTACCTGTTGATAATAAAATGCAAAGAATAGGCTATCAGTGCCAAACGGTTCAAGACCGACTCTGTCCCAAAAGCCAGGATTGTTAACAATAGGTGCCTGTACTTGAGGATAACTAGGAGGTGTTATCGTTGGGTGCCTCTGCATATCCAAAAACAGTAAAAAAGAATATTAAAAACTGATAATATGATCTTATAATAAATTACTCATTAAACATTAGGATTAATATCAGGGAAATGCATACAGGAGTATAGGTCCTAGGACGTTCTGAGTCCCTAGGTTGTGGAAATTTGGAAAGTGCTGTGGCTGCCTCAAGCATCTGTAAATTATATAACTGATCACGCATTCCACCAGAATTAGCAATTGATCCACTAAAGTTATCGCCGATGGCTCCAAGTCCAAGGTCGGCAAAACTTCTTCCAATAACACCAAGGTTACCAGTACGTTGATTGGATTGTAAAGGTTGGCCAGGAGACAAATCAATTTCTCTAGAAGTCTGACCAGGCTCTGGAAGAGAGGCAGATACTTCTGCCTGCATCATAAACAACACAGGCCAACTTAAAACAACCATGAATAAATTTTTATATGTAATATACACTCAAATCTATTCCACTCCAGGTGCACATGTATCAAAATATGCATTCGGCTATCAGCAAAGCAGGATTAACTCTAATAAGTCAGTTCAGTCAACCCATGTAGCCCTCATCAGCCTAAATGCTTTAAGAACTACTACTGAGTTGTTCATCTTGCTTCAAGATAGGAACATGGATCAGTTATGAGTAGTTACGTTTTTAGAGTGTTATGTATAATTAAGGATATATTAGCAAAATTATTAGGAAAATATGTTGTTTCTGAAAGGTAATTTTGTGTTGTAAATTTGTAACAACTGCTATGTGGCAACTATAGGCAGACAAGGCAGTTATGGGTTAGCCTATTACAAATATAGGCTGAAGAGGTGTGTGAAGTATATGTATGTTGTTATTTTGTGAGTTAACATTCACTGTAGGAGACGGTCTCTAGAACAACAAGCCATTGTTGTATTGCGTGTTTTTGGGGACAGAGTTATTCTCAGTAGGAGTTCTTAGAACTCTGGGACAGCATATGCTGTACTTCATGTGCAATTCCTGTGTGTAACCTTAATAATACCAGTTTTCTATTTGAAGTTCAATCACTTTCAAATCAGATACCATCCAATAATTAACTTGTTCACCTATAACACCTAAACAGAAAAGAGCAGAGAATAGGAATTGGTTATATTTGCAAGTGTGGTCTGTGCGTTTCTAGCATATTTGCGTATTTTCGGTCACCTAATCTAAAAAGTCAGACTAGGATGGTTGACCCACTGGCTTCCCAGCTTATGATCCCAGGGTTAATAATACAAAATCAGATGCATTTGAAGTCAAGTTTAAGCAGAAAATACTAAAAAAAAAATATTAAATACACTTCTGCACAATGCGAGTTATAACAGAATATGATATGATTAAGTGTATTATATAAAAGCCTAGGAATTAGTCACCATACAGGAGACTCTGCTGCATATGGGGATTTCAAATCATCTTCATTCACGAAATTCTTTTCAGTCCCGGAGTCATCAGGAAAAATCTGTTGTTGCTGCAGCTCTTCAACCCTAGAATTGCCAGCATCTGCATAATACAAAATTATGATATACACCACTCTCACAAAAACAAAAAACTCGAATAATTTTTTAAACATGAGTAGCTATCATTCTCAGCACAGCTGTGTGCCTATATTGATCTTGTATAACAATAAGTTGCAAATTAACTTCAAAGCTCTACAATGCATGATGTGCTACTTCTGCTTGACTTACTAGACTACACTAACTTGGTAGAAAATTATACTCCCTACTTTTCAAATATTACGTAGTTTATGTTTTTCCCTCTTGTTTCATATGTAATGTTGTTTTACAAACTAAATACATAATTAATATTATTTTTCCCAAATATACTATTATTTATCAAAACCTTTTTTCCACCTCTAATCTCTTTCTTTCTCTTCAATAATACTCCCTCCGTGCCTTATTATCTGCCCTTCCTTAGAGAAAATTTTTGTTTATATTTATCTCTCATATTTAGAAGTTCAAGAGTTTAATAATTGTTATTTTTCTATGTTTATCCCTATTTAATAGTAAGTAGTAGAGAAAAAGTAATGATTACAGAGAGAGAAAGAGTATGTTAGGGAAAAATATAATTAATTTATTGAAAATCGAAACCATCGCATTTCTTAAAGGGTGTGTTTTTTTAAATAGGACAAATAAATAGGAATTACAGAGGTATTATAGTCAAAATACCTCAAATTCTTACATCATTTAATCATGTCTTAATCCTTGTACATAAAATTAAATTGCATTATCTTTCAAAATGGAGGAAGTAACATTTTTACCCTGATATTGATATTTAAAAAAATACTACCTCCGTCTAGAGCTGTCAAAACGGGCCTGCGGGCCGGGTTCGGGCCGGCCCGCTTCGGGTTCGGGCCAAACCGTACTCGGGCCAAAAAGCCCGGTTATAAATTAAGTACCCTAGTATCAAACCCAAACCCGCCCTAAGCGGGCTTCGGGCCGGCCCGCATCACCTTTTTTTTTTTTTTTACAATTCAACCACTTCAAAAAAATATAAATTTATTTTTCAAAAAATTAATGAATAAACTTCCTTTATTTTTTACACATTTTTTTAAACAATAATAAGTGTTTTATTCTTTTACACATTTTTTAGAGGATATATTTGATTTTCTATTCTTACATAAATTAAAATGTATGTATAACTCATATAGGACAATTAATGTTGTGCTTTGATTTGTTCAGGTGTATTTTTGATATGTGAATATTGATAAAAATTAAGAAAATTTTATTATAAGTGTTTTTTTACACATAAAATAAAAAAAAATGTGAATTTTTTCTTTTTTTTCTGGGCCGCCGGGCCGGCCCAAACCCGGTCGGGTTCACCCGGCCCGAACCCGAACCCGAACCGGGCCGGGCTAAATAGCCCGGGTTGAATAAATAGGCCATATTAAGAAGCCCTATGATTTTTCGGGCTTTTTGGCCCGGCCCGGCTGGCCCGGCCCATTTTGACAGCTCTACCTCCGTCCCTATGTATAAGACCCTTTTGACACTTGCTTTGTCCCTATTTATAAGACCTTGTACCAATTTTCAATTACAATTAATTACTTTTTTCCATAAATACCCCTATTTATTTAATACTTTTTAGATTTCCAATACTATTAATAAGGGCAGTTTTGAAAATACATATCAAATGTTCACATTTCCAATACCATTAACTAAATTAACCAACTTTCTTAATGGACGTGAAATCTACCAAAAAGGTCTTATATATAGGGACGGAGGAAGTAATTGGAAACTTAAATTCCTTTAACAACATTTACCGAGAAGTAACAAATAGCACATTTTTATCCTGAATAATAACTTTTTATCTTTCAAAATATATAGTTTTATCAAAAGTTTATTTTTATTTTTATTATTTTGTTTTTGTAATTTTACCCTTTGGAATAAAAAAGTTACACTTTCAAAAAAATTAATTAAACTTCCACAACAAATCAACAACCAAGCCTTTGTCCCACTAGGTGGGATCGGCTACATGGATCAAACAATGTCATAGTGGTCTATCATAAATCAAGTTTTGCATATGGTTTTTCTTTAGTTTTTCTCTGCCTCTAGCACCAGGAAAAACATTCATTTGATCTACTTTCGTAACCGGGGCTTCCACAACAAAGCATGAGTAAGACAAAATATACCTGCATCTTTAGAAACATCGGACATCAATGGCTGTTGGCTGGATGCTGAATGAGGCAAATTGGGTGGCAGTTGTAATGAGGTAGAAGAAATTCCATGGAGACCTAGTGATTGGACCCCAAGTCCCAAGCCAGATTGAGAAGAAACAGATGAGCCTTGAGAGTTAAACTGCACATACAGTAAGCATGTCATGCAAAATATATGTTTCTGTCTTGTAAAAAGAAAGTCCAAGATCAAATTAAGAAGAAAAAGAGAAAAAAAATTAACTGCACATGTTAGCTCAACATGCAAGATATACATTTCATTAGGAAAGAATATTTTTAGATAATATCCATGCAAAAAGAAATCAGCTCTTATAAAAAGCTGTATTCGTTTTGCAAGTAAATTTAACTACTGACAAAGTTAATCCACAAAGAAGATTACATATAATAAATAAAATGCAAATAAAATCCTCTAGGAAAAGGCCATTTGCAAAGTTTTAAAACATGCAAATTGAGTTATCTCAAAGAAAAATCCTACCAGAAAGCTAAAAGCAGATGATGCTCTATGGTAGGCAATGTTGGAATTTCAAAGAATAAGTGTAATCAAAACGAGTTTAGATGGATGAGTAGACATCCAAGAAAAGATAAGGTTAGGAACAAATGAAATTGGAATCAGTAGAAAGTAACACCTATTGAGAAGTTATCAGAAACAGAAACTAGCTTGAGGTTAATTGGTTATGTTAGAAGAGCGAGGGAGGATCCAATCAATAATAGATCAAACAGAAGATAATTGGATTAGAAGGGGCAGAGTAACACAATTAGAATTTAGGAGAAAGTCGGAAACCATTAAAATAAGACCTTACTCTAAAATGGTTTATTGAAATTTTAATTTTTTTATAAAGCCTAATAGTGCTAATTGATTCATGTAGCCAGGCCCAGATGGTGGAATAACAGCTATACTAAATGTGCTGACACTTACACGGTCTTATACCACCCAGTCATCCCGTCATCCATGAGTAGTTAATGCAGCAAGTCAACAAATGTATGAAATCCAATTTCTTCTTTGCTTAAATTTTAATTGTTGCTAAGCAAGTTCAGGAGGTTATTTAAAAATGTTTCATTATTCAACCAGAACGAGACAAATTATCAGGTTGTTAATCTAAACTAGCATAAAAAGGGATTACTTTTTTCTCCAAGTACATTATCAATCCGAGAGGAAAAAAACAACTTAAAATTCCCTCTCAATTTTACTTGCAATTATATAACAAGGCACAAAGTGTATGTAGTGAAGAGTCCCAAGGAGAAATTATAATGCTAAAGACTACAAGACAAGATGCATGGATGATTGATGCAATGCAAAAGTGTATTATTAGGCTACATAAAATGGACAAAGTGCACTGGGAATAGGGGGACAACTCAAGGATCTCTGCGAATTCTAAAAATCTCTCCTTAAAATGAAGCAGTGAGATCATTTGGTTAGCCTAAACAATAATATCTAAATTTAAATGCATATATACAAATCCTACCTGAAAGCTAAAGGATAAATGATGCTCATGCTAATAATACATGATTCGGTTAGCCTGTACGATAAATCTAGATACTGTATTACTGTCATTTATTCCAACAAATATAACTTTCTTTGAAGAGTCAGAAGAGGGGAAGAGAATGTTGAAAATAGGGCTTGTAGCAAAAAATGAACTTCAAATGTAAGTGAAAGGAAACATGCATAGGAGGAAATTAGTACCTGCTGCAACAGAGAATTGTGTTGCTGAGCAGAGAACTGCTTATGATTTCCTCCAGTAAGAGAATGCATATTAAGAAGGGTGCTGGGCCCTTGTTGCTGCACTTGCTGAAGCTTTTGCAAATATTTTTCCTTTTGATCAGGAGTTATTTCAGTTCTTCCACGAAGCTGCCCCTGAAATTTATAAATGAATATGATAGAATTTCAAATAACAAACTGATATTATTAAGATTACACACAAAAGTACAGCAAAATGCAAATGCTGTCCCAGAGTTCTAAGAACTCCTACAGAGAATAACTCTGTCCCAAATACACAAAATACAGCAATGACTTAATGTCCCAGAGACTATGTCTCCTACAGAGAATGTTCTCTGTCCTTAAACTCACAAATACACTCCTTTTTCCTTGTCTATTCTGTCACAACACATTAAATACGAAAATACATAGAAACTCATCCATAACTGTTCCTAAAAATAGATAACTGCTCCTAATTAACTACCCCTACTGATATGCCTATACTATCTTGCTTCTACAAATCTGTCAAGTGGCAGATTTCTATCATGAACTCCTCTAACTGGAAAATAACTTCCAGATAGGAGGAGCTTCCACCAGAATAAGTCCCTTCAAAGGTATTACTATAAAACAATCAACTGCATAGGGTATCTCCCATCTCATGACTTTTTTCGCATGTCATTATTAAGTACTCAGATGCATATGATGCTTCAACTCCCATTCTTCAAGCCAGAGCAATACATTTATAGTGAATTATAAATTGACAGTAGGTAAAATGACATGCACAGAAAAAACGAAAGATAAACTCATGTTTGTTCGCAATTTAACTACCTGTGGGTAGGACTATCTATATTAAAACAAGATGCATCCTAGATTTCAAGCGCACATAGAGGTTCGGTATTAAGCTTGATTTCACTTGAAGAGTTTCATATCTTCGTAAACCTCTTAGCATATAACTGAACATCAACAAATAGTATATAACACAATTTAATTGCACACAATTCTTATATTCACTATTTGCTATTAATAAAGAATTCAAATCTTTCTTCAGTTTGATACCTCACAAGTAAATTTGAACTCAGAACAGTAAATCAATAGTGAATCATATAATTTTAGAACCACAACTCAACACAATTAATGTGCTGGACCGCTAAATAGAAAAAGAAAATTACCACATCAGTCTGATTCTGCAAGGGGCTTCCAGGTCTCCACTGCATGCCAGGAACCGCAGAAGGGGAGAAAACTCTCCCAGACACGGCTGCAGCTTCATTAACATTACTAGAATCAACTGAGGCTGTTCCATCATTATTAGCCTTTGCAACCTGAGGCATGATCGTTCTATTACCTACGGGGGATACTAGAGGCTGCACCATCCTATTGCTTCCAAGTCTATCATCAGCTCCCATTATGTTTCTCTTAGTTATTTCAGAGGCTGAAAGAACTGAACTAAGGGCCCCGTTGCTGGAAACCGCGTTGGCAGAAGCAAGAGGGATATTAGCTGTTGCTTGATTGGATAAGCTATTTCTGTTGATGCTCCTAACAAGTGCAGCATCAGAAATCGAAGGAGATGGTCCCCGGCCAGGGAAGCTATTAACCTCCTCATCCTTCTTTGAGGTAGTCTGACTTACCGAAGATGAATTGGTAACATTAGTAATCTCCAAGACATTCCGAACAGAATTTGAACCAGGCATGACTGATGCAACAGCTGGTGCACTGGACAACATATGCAATGGAACATTCATAGAAACGGGAGCAGCAAGATTCCCAGTTGGCGTTGAAGTAGCAGAACTACCAAGACTATTTTTATGAGGTGGAGTTTTTGCAACAATGCCAGAATTGCTATCCTGGGAAGCTGTATCATCAGCTTGCTCCTGTAAACAGGAATCCTGATTATTAGAAGCACGAGTTGCCTGCAAAGGAAACCATCAATAATATTCATCTAGTTTAACCAACAAGGATGCAGCTGTTTTTATTTTTCCTTAATTAGTATTCTGGTACTTCAGCTACATGCATTTTATGGGACAACAAACATGATCCTATCCTTTACTGTTTTAAATATGAAGTCATTAGGTCAGTAAGTCAACGGAAAAATTCTTAACCTTGAGTTATCTGTGACATGTAACATTGATTGTTAAACAAATTTTTACTATTTTCTTCATCTGATAAGTTAAACTATTTTTCTTAAGCAATTTATGATAGGAGGTTTGGGAAGGTGAATCAGAGAAGGTATAGAAATTAGGATGAGCTAGGACAGTTGTAGTCCTAACTGTATAAATAACAATGGTAGAAAATAGCATATTTATCACATGTATATATTTAGTAAATCAGGACTGTGTCATAGAATGGTTAGCTAAATCATTAGGATTAATTACCTATTAATGTACTACCCAATTGCAATCATTCTAAATGCTATAAATATCATGTGTGGTATGCTCTAGACACACAACATATTACTCTCAACCTCTATTATATTATATGGTATCAGATAGGGTTCTATCCTTAGCTTGTGCAATGTGCAGCAAGCCCAAATTTCAGGAAAAACAAAAACCAACATGTCACTGTACAGCCGACCCTAATCTCTCTATACCCCACCATCATGCACTTCCTTCTGCGATGTGCCCCAACCGCCCAGCACAGAGGCCGCCAGCAACCCCACAGCCACCGCTGCCGCACGCACCTCCACGTGCTTGCTGAACCCACATCCGACCACACCCATTTTCCGCGACACCTACGGCCCTCCGCAACTTCCGGCGACCTTATCCCCACTGTTTGCTGCCCCTTTCCAGCATGGCTTATGATCCCTCCGTCGCTGCAGCAGTCACTTTTACCAACATCCCGCTCATTCCCTATGACAAACTCACTGGATCAGCCAACTATGCCACCTAGGCAGCCACTGTCCAGCTATGGTTCACTGGGCAAGGACACGAGGAACACCTCCTCAAGCAACTCAAGGACATACCTTCAAAAGACCAAGCTCGTTGGAAACAAATTGATGCCTCCTTATGTGGTGTCTTGTGGTATTCTCTTGATGCCAAACTGCAGATTCAGTATCGTGCCTTCCAGACATGATATGAGGTTTGGAACAAAGACAAAAAGGTGTATTCCAATGATGTTAACCGTATCTACACCGCCATTTCAAATCTCATTCATATGAAGAAGGATGACATGGACATGGAAACATACTTGGGTAAGCTTGATAGTTTCGTTGCTAAATTTGAAGCTCTTATGTCTTTCACTGATAAATCAAAGAAGCACACGGAGCAACGTAGCAAGTTATATATGGTCCTTGCGTTGGCTGGCCTTCTACCTGAGCTTGATTTTGTGCGCGATCAAATATTATCCAGCCCTTCCGTACTTCTTATGATGTTGTTAGTGAACAATTGTTGCGCTTTGTCTCTGTGGACTCCACAGCACTTGTCCACGGTATGGTCGTGGTGGCAACCGTCCTCGTCCACGCCGCACCTATTGCCACCGGTATGGTTATGTTGAGACAAAATGCCAAACTAAGTCCCGCCAACAACACCAGTTAGTTCATATAGCCCAAACCACCTCTCATATTCTACCAGAGGGGGTTACAGTTTCAGCTACTGAGTACAATGAATATATTCAACTCAAAGCTGCCATGCAATCCTCTGCGCCAGTGGGTTCAGTTGCTCATACGGCTAATCATGTAGCTTTTGCCTCTCAGTCTTCCTCTCTTGGCCTGTGGATTCTTGATTCTGGTGCCTTAGATCATATGTCCGGTAACAAATCTTTGTTCACCCTTTTGTCCTATATGGATAACTTACCTTCTGTTACTCTCGCTGATGGTTCCCAAAAGTAAAGTTGAGGGCACTGGTCACGCTAATCCTCTTCCCTCACTCTCTTTGGAGTTTGTCCTTTATGTTCCTGGCTGCCCTGTTAATCTCATCTCTATTAGCAAACTTACTCGTACACTACCTTATTCCGTCATATTTGTTGATAACTGTTTTAATTCAGGATCGACGGACTGGACGGATGATTGGAGCAGGTCATGAGTCCCGGGGGTTGTATCACCCATAGTTACATGGTTCGAAGAATTTGCTTCCGAACCATGAACTGGTTCATTCGTCCCGGTTCGCAGGACGTTTTTGTTCCAGTTCGTTATGGGACGCGAACTAGTTCATCACCATATTCGAACTGCAATCTAGAGTGGGAAGAAGAAAGGGGAACCGGCATCGGCAGCGGCGACACAGTTGAAAGAGAAGGCCAATTGAAAGAGAAGGCACAAGGGGCAGATGCATCAACAAGATAGATCTGCTTTTTGGTGCTGGAAGTTCTATAGAAACAAGGAGAAGAAGAAATTGAAGTGGTCTTTTTGGTGCTGGAATTGAAGTCCCGTAGGAAGAAGGAGAAGAAGAATAGAAGTGGTCTAGGAAGAAGGGTTGGAAAATGGGGAAATATTAATAAGGTATTGGGCCACAAAAAAAAAATTAATAATGTATTGAGAATTGGAGAAATTGTTATTAATAAGGTATTGGGCCGCCAAAATAATCAATAAGGCTTTATTCAATAGCTATGTTCTTTTCTTATAATTTTGAATTCTAAGTTTAAGTTATGTAATTTTGGATCTAATATAAATTTGAGGAGGTATTGTGATATTTTCTTTCTAAATTCAAATAGCAAAATTAGAATTTTTATATTTTTAGAAAATAAATATACAATTATACAAAGAGCGAACCGAACATAAACTTAAAACGTACCACGTCCCGAAATAGCGAACCGATTAAGTATACCCCCTTTGTACCACACTTTTAATCAACTACCGTACCGCGTACCCGAACCCGTACCATGAACTAAATCGTACCGCGTAACATGTAACTATGGTATCACCTAGCCTCACTAACCGCGAGCATTGCTTTGAAGTCACCCGATATCCTTCATCAGTGGCTAGGTCATCCCATTTTTTAGAAACTTCAACTTATGGTTCCTGGTTTGCAAGTGTCTTTGCTTGAGTGTGAGTCATGTCAATTAGGAAAGCATACTAGAAGCACATTTCCGGATAGAATAAATAAGAGTGTTGCGTCTCCTTTTGCATTAGTACATTCTGATATTTTGGGGTCTGAGTCGTGTTACTTCTACTTTGGGTTATCATTACTTTGTCACATTCATTGACGATTATTCCCAATGTACTTGATTATTTTTATTGAAGAATAGAAGTGCACTTTTGTCTGTTTTTCAATGTTTCTATTTGGAAATTCGCACCCAGTTTGGACTATCGATTAAGAATCTTCGCAGCTGTCAGCTCCATTTCAGGCTTTTTTGCACTCGTAGGGGATTCTTCATCAATCCTCTTGCCCTCGCACACCGCAACAAAATGGTGTTGCAGAGCACAAGAATCGTCACTTAGTTGAAACAGCTCGGACACTGCTTCATCACGATCATGTTCCACTTCGTTTTTGGGGTGATTTGATCAACCACATACCCTCTAGTGTCCTCAACAACCAGATACCTCACTCCTTGTTATTTCCCAAGCAACATTTATACTCTCTGTCGCTCAGAGTCTTTGGATGCACGTGTTTTGTACATGATCTCACCCCTGGCAAAGACAAGTTGGCGGCTAAATCTCTCAAATGTCTATTCCTAGGGTACTCCCGATTGCAGAAAGGCTATCGGTGCTACTCTCCTGTCTTGCAATGCCACATTACATCAACTGATGTCATGTTCTTTGAGACTCGCTCCTTTTTCCCATCCTCTGATTCTTTACCAAATGGCTTCCTGTTTCCAGAACAAGGTTCATCAATCATCACCACCAATTGATCCTACGCCCGCCATTCCTCACTTATGATCGACGACCTCATCCTTCACAGGCACCACAACCAATACAAACTAAACAACCTCCCATTGACACTTGTGATTCCCCGAAGTCATCACCGTCTCCATCGGTCTCTCCACCTCCACCGCCTGACTCAGAACTTCCAATTGCCTTACGTAAAAGGCTTCAGGTCCACTTGTAACTCTAATCCTAAATATACTTGCGCCCTTTCTTTTCATTGGTTATCTTCCAAATATTATGCTTTTATTTCCTCTTTGGATTCTGTATCTATTACTAAGATTCCAAGGGAGGCCTTCTCTCATCCAGGATGGCGGCAAGCTATGATTGATGAGATGGCAGCCATGCATACTAATGGCACATGGGACCTTGTTCCTTTAATTTTGGGGAAGACCACTGTTGGATGTAAATGGGTTTATACTATAAAGGTTGGACTTGATGGCAGCATTGATTGGTTGAAGGCTCGTCTTGTGGCTAAAGGCCACACCCAAATATTTGGCTTTGACTACGATGACACTTTCTCTCCAATGGCCAAACTCATCATTAAAAATGAACCTAGTAAAGGGATAGTTTATACGGATAGAGGCAATACTAAGATTGTGAGCTATTCCGATGCTGATTGGGCAGGATCTCCATTTGATAGAAGATCCACATCGGGCTATTGTGTTCCTGTAGGAGGGAACATAATCTTGTGGCAAAGTAAGAAACAGAGAGTTGTAGCCCGATCCAGTGCAGAGGCTGAATACCATGCTATGGCAATCACGGCTAGTGAATTGACATGGCTTTAGCAATTACTTCTCCAACTCAAGATGGGAGATGTCAAGGAGATGAAGTTGATTTGTGATAACCAGGCTGCTCTCCACATTGCCTATAATCTGGTCTTCCATGAGAGAACCAAGCACATAGAGATCGACTGTCATTCTGTTCGAGAAAAAGTCCTTGCAAGCAAAATTTCAACTGACTTTGTTTATTCCAATAATCAGCTTGCTGACACGCTCACCAAATCCCTCAAAGGGTCCGAGATTGAATATATATGTAACAAGCTTGGTGCATATGATCTATATGCTCCAGCTTGAGGGGGAGTGTAGAAAATAGCATATTTATCACATGTATATATTTAGTAAGTTAGGAATATATCATAGATTGATTAGCTATATCATTAGGATTAATTACCTATTAATGTATTACCCTAAATGTAATCATTCTACATGCTATAAATATTATGTGTCGTCTGCTCTGGACACACAACATATTACTCTCAACCTCTATTATTCTATAACAACTTGAGGGAGTTAGTTGTGTATCTTGGGAAATCAGTAGTTTGGTTGGTATTGGGAGAGAGGGGGTTCTCTCGAATAAACCTATGTAACTCACTGTATTCT
This sequence comes from Crotalaria pallida, assembly GCA_037953625.1. Lineage (NCBI taxonomy): Eukaryota > Viridiplantae > Streptophyta > Magnoliopsida > Fabales > Fabaceae > Crotalaria > Crotalaria pallida. Next base: position 35,895,748 of record CM075652.1, on the reverse strand, counting down.
TATATTCTATACCTACTTCTGAATCATTATCGCCTTGGTAATGAGCTAGGAGATTAGGGTTCTTCAATAAAACAATTCAATTCTTCTCTATTCTCTTGCCAGTTTCTATCAATTTACCACTTTGTAACTATATGATACAATGCCAGTACAAGTATCTCATTTTCAGAATTATATTCATTTCTGTAAATTCTCATATCCTTGTCGGAAACTACTCAGAAACTGTCCACACTCCAGAGCATTATTATTGTTATCATTCCAAGGCATTAACATTCTTATTAGAGGTCCAAAGTAACCCTTCCTTAAGTAATGAATTGTCCTTCAGGCACACATCATTTGAGGAAAATAAACTGCATAAATGCATAAATATCCCACAGAAAATCTGAACAAATTTTTTTTTTCAACTTTCATCAATATTGACTCAAGAAATATTTTTAGGTAATTGAAAAAGGGAATGCATACAGATGCTTGTGATGGAGATGCTGATGGTGATGCTAATGCTGCCAAAGACGGCTTCAAGCTAAGCACAGGTGCCACCTGCCATAATACATAATAAATTAGGAATTCAATATAGAGAAATATTCGAATATGTTAACATAAAAGAAATGCTAGCATAAAATATCGATTCCAAAGAGTATAGTGGAAGCTTCAGATTTGCAGTCAGAGTGCCCAGCAAAAATATGCATTAAACTACTTTTGGAAAGACAATAAATTAATATCAGGAAAACAGATGACCCAATATGACTAGCATGGTAAAAAAAAAAAATTTGTCAACATGCAAAAACAAAGCTATACATTCCCATCATACAACATGAATATACAAATGCAACAGCATGTGTTAGTATGTGGCTGTGATCCTCTGTTTGCAACAGAGCCACAATGATTAAGCAAATACCTTAGCAAGACCAGGGGGGATTGTAACTAGATCTTCAAGTGACTCCACCTTGTCTAAAGGTAAAGAACTGTACAGCTCTTCGATATCACTGAATTCATCGAAGTCCTCCTGTAGAAGAAACAGATATTAGTGCAAATTCATAAATTTTGTGTAGTTATCAAGCATGAAGAACTCCCTCCAGAAGGACTATAAGGGGGTAGAAATATAAACCTACTTACTGTCAGTGTCTTGACTTTTCAAAGCACAACAGCAAAAGTGCAACTTCCAAAAGACAAACCTGATTGCGCTCTATGTAGTCATCCAGGAAATCTTTGACGTCATTAACCTGCTCAGGACTTAATTCATCATTATCCAGTAGCCTCAAGATTAATTCACATTGCTTTATATGGGCTTTGTGCCGAGTAATTGATGTCTCCAGATGTGTCTGAGAAACAAAGGAAACATCGAGAAGCCATGAGAAAGATAAACCATCTATCCAATAAAAAGGAGCTTCTTTTACTTCATACCAATCTTGGAGGCCTGCTCTTTCCTTTCTTAACTGAAAGCCCTTCAAGCTCAGCTTCGAAGTTATCAATCTGAGATTCTAACTCACCAACCTACTCAAGTACTTAAAATATAAGAAATCTTCCAAACATAGAGATATAAGTACATAATTCAAACTAATAGAAGCTCTTCTACATAATACATGACCATATGGACATGTCAACAAGAATCAGGAGGGAAATAGGCAAAGACTTGTATGAACATTAAGAAAGCAAATTTTAATAACCAAAATGTACAGAGAAATTTCCATTACTGGAAAGCTCTCTCAACAGTCAAATTGGATTATAAATTTTATCATTTTGCAAGAAACATTAGAATTTAGATACAAGGCAAAGACAGCTCATCATGTACCTAAGACTGGGAAACATACATGAAGGAATACAAGCTATAAAGCAACAAGTAATAGCCATGCTTGGCTCACAACAAAGAAAAACTGAAAGTCATTCATGGCTTTTGATTTCATACCACATTGTTCAACCAATCCCTTGTCTCTGATTTAGCCTTCTCTTTAGGATCCTGTTAGAAAAATTTTTAGAATGAGATGAACACATTTCTCAGAGTACAATCAGTGAATCAACATAAAATAATCAAAGTACACCAAGAAAAACCCAAATAAAAAAATTGAAACTAGCATTATTTCCCCAGCTCAAAGACTCACAGTTTTAGGCTGTTGACCCAAGCCTTCTTTGGAGAATGCTTTGGTCTTCATTTCCTTCTCACAGATCTTAAATCTTTCCATTTCCTTCTCAATAAGCTTGCGTGCATCCACCAGAGCTTGTTCATAAGAGGCACTAACCTATGATGTGCCAAAAGAGAAAAAAACTGCTAAATTGAAAACCAAGTAATTAAAGAAACAAAAAGAAACAGAGACATACAACAAACTAGGCAATGTATAGTGTGCACACACACAGACATAGATGTATGATTTGGGCATTTGTCACAAAATGGCTTTTCATCCTTTTACAAAGTTTGGAAGAATTTATATTTTATGGTCAGAGTTTTATACATATATATGCATTTGTTCCTCCTTGTTAGTGAAGCTGCAATAATAGCAAAGTTCTCAGAGATTATGTTAATAAACACATCTAAAGCAATGATATGTCCCAAATCCCAGTTGTCCTTTATTTGCTACCCAAGTAGTGCATGGTGTTCATTTGAAATAATATTTTGATAAAAAAATTTATTACATTGATGTGGCTAACAGCACATATTAAATTGCCCAATGACTGATTATATATCGTATAAATATATTTAAATTTAAAGTTATTATAATGATGGAGTTCAAAGAAGAAAAAAAATGTACATGTTTTAAGATGGAAACTAGTGATAAAGAGATAATATAGCTTCTGGAGAGGCCGAAAGGTAGGCATTGTTTCATATTTTGACATACATCTAGATGCACAGCAAACACTCAACATCCCCTTAAAATCCTGATTTTGATGCTCAAAATACAAGAATGAAACTTACGAGCAAACTTCAAAATTTTTTAGATTAACACTTAATTTATGTGATGCTAGTTAGTAAATGTAAATATACCAAAATTAACCCAAGATCCGCCACTGCATGGCTGTATTTAATAAATTGGGTTGACACTTAATAGAATTCTCTCAAGTTCATACTAAAACATGATGTGATTACTGATTCCATGTCATTAGACCGAAGAGAACATTAAACAATTTGCCCTACATAACTAGATTACACATCATCAAAACTAACTTTCCTGGAATTTAACTATAATTCCCAAGGGTAACTCAACAACACCAACGGTTCATGTCACAAACCAAAGTTCCACGGAAAAAAAATAGGTAAGAAATACTGACACTTTTTCTTGGGTCTAAGACCCTCGGTATCCCGGAATCACTAATCTGAGTCAAGTCAAGAAGACCCACTTAAGGGAGCAAAGCTCCACCATATTTTTTTATTCACAAGTCTCAAACCTAAGATATTGCTTAAAGGGACCAATTTGAAATTGAAAAATAAGGCAAGGACCAAATACGTAATTTAGCCTAAAATCAATTTGTGTCTATCTCTAGCCTCCCTCACCTCCCAATGAGCACATGGCATGAAATAAATCGCATGAAAGATCCAACACAGGACGACTATTATGAACTATATTTGCTTCATATCTCTACCCCTTGTAATTAGAGCCTAATAAACCCTAAAACTTAGCCAATAATCGTTAAGATGTTGGTAATTGGTATCCTTTGAAAAATGTATGGGTACCGGCAGTGTAAAAGTTGGAGCATAAGTTAAAAAGAACCTTTTTATCTTTAATCTCACTGGACTGAATCCAAGTCTTAATCTGGTCCCTATACCTCTGGAGCTTCTTAATCTCCTTCTTTAGGTCAGCTTCAAATTTCTCCTTCTGGTTCGCATTGTCGGTATCGTAAACCTAAAAACACGAATGGTTGAAAACGAAAGCAAAATTAGGTCAAATGAGTGAGTTTGTGGTAAAACAGTGGAAATTGGAAGAAATTGGGAAAGAGAAAAGAAGGACCTTGTTCCAGATGCTATCGAAGACTTCGACGCCTTCTTGAACCTTCTTGAGAACACGATCAATCTCTCCTTGAAGCTTTCTACTGGCTCCCATTTTCGCACATTCAATTGTTCAATTGCGATGCCGATTGGGGATTTTTGCATTCACTTGGTCAGAGTCACTCGAACTCGCTCAAGTTCCGCTTTATATTTTACTTCTTGATGAATGAACGAACGAATGAATGAGACGGAGCCCTTTTTTCTTTTTTCCGATTGAAGGTGGTAAGGCATATACTTTTTTGGCTTATACTTTTTTGTTGTGCATCTTATTTTTATATTTTAATTTGCTCCTTTATCTTTGAAAAGAGTCAATTTAGGTCTTTATGTTTATGATATTTGTCAATTTCATCCTTTTGTCATTATGATATTAAATTTTCACCAAAATATATTGATTTTGTAATAGGTTTCTTATTTTCGTCACCAGAATCTGCATTTTCTCGTCGAAATCTACATTTTTCATCATTTGATACTTTGATTGATAAAATTTCAATGTCATTCCAATTTTTTAGGATGAAAATTCGCTCACATTTTTACCTTTTTTGTTTTAAAAATTACAAATTACAACGATATAATGCAGATTATGGTGATTAGAAAAAGAATCTCAGGCAAAGTCAGTATATTCCGGTGAAAATTTAACATTGTCATGACAAAATGATGAAATTGACTAACATTAACAACATAGAGGACTAAATTGACTCTTATTAAAGATAAAGAACCAAATTGAAACTTAAAAATAAGATTAAAGACCAAAAAAATATTTAAGCCTAATTTTTTTTGGGATTAATTTTTTTTGGCTTAATTATGGTTTTGGTCCCTATAAGTTTACCGTGTTTTGAATTTAGTCCTTAAATCTTTTTTTGACCTTGAATGATCCTTAAGTCTTTTAAAATTTTGTTTTTAGTCCTTTTGTTTGTCTTCTTCCGTTATTTGCTGAAATGGCAAACGGAGTGTCATATCAGCCCTTACATGGCCTTCCAATTGTGCATCTGATGTGGCGCTGCTCATGTGTGTGTCACGTGCTTGGCTTTATATGTAAGGTTGAGGGCACCCTTCTTATTCAACCCTAGAGCGCCGTTGTGAGTGAGTGAGTGAGTGACAACAGAGAAGGCTACTGCATCAATGGCGTCGAAACTGAGCACGAAAGAAACTATGTCTGATAATGCGAGAAGCTGGAAGTCGTGTGCATCTAGTACCGTGACAACATCGAGAAAGAAATTGTGTGAGTGTGGTGCATTTGCTAGGTTGATGACCTCTCATAGCTCTGTGAACCCATATAGGAAGTATTGGAGATGCCCAAATTGGAAGGTTTGAAATCTAACTTTTCACCTCCATTCTAGGTTTAAGGTTTATTCTTAACTTGAATTCTCAATAGGGGTGTAAGTGGTCCGGTCTAAGACCACGAGACCGATAAGACCGGATCGGACCGAACCGAATTGAAAAATGCGGTCCAAAATGGTCTCATGGTTAGGTCCGATCTCAAAATATGTGGACCGTTCTATAATGGTCCGGTCCACAGTCCAGCTATTTTTCAGACCACAAAGACCGGACCAGACCGATTAGCTTAAATATTAAAAAAAAAGGGAAAAAACTCTTGAAAAACATAAACCTAATCAAGATATTCACTTCACTACTTCTGCTCTACAATTGAAAAAGGGACCGATTAGCTTTCCTTCTCTACTTGACTGCTTCTGCTCTGTTGTGCCTTCTCCTCCTTCATCTTCTCCGGTTCTCACTCTCCTTCCTAGATCTGTTGTCGCCTGCCGCTCGATCTGCTCTGGTTCTCTCTCTCCCTCACCCGTCGGTTATCTCTCTCCCTCTGTTCTCTCTCACCGATCTTCGTCCCTACCGCTCTCTGCGGCGATCCCATGGCTAAGGTCCTCCGGTGCCAGCTCTGCGATGGTTTTCAATCCCTACCGTTCCTCCGTTGTCGCTCTCCCTTCGTTCTCCTCCTTCTTCCTCCGCCTTCTCCTTTGTCTTCTCTTCCTCCGTCCAGACGTCCACAACTTCGTGGCTTCGTCGATCTCCCTCCTCCACACGTCCACCGCCGCATATCAAGCCCTAGTGTTCTCTCTCCTTACTTTCGTCGCTGCCACTTCAGCACCATGCAGCTATTGCTGCTCGAAGAAGTAGAGAGAACCTTAGGGTTCCCAAGTGAAAAACAGGCCTGAAGGCCCAATTTAAAAAAAAAGAACTTGAACAATTATGGTCTAAATAGACCGAACCGGACCGGACAGTAGCAGTCCGGTCCGGTCTTTGCATATGAAAAACATGGGGACCGGACCGGACCGAACCATATTAATTTAATCGGTCTGGTCCCTAAAGTCCATTAAAGACCAACCCCGACCGTTACACCCCTAATTCTGAATAGATGTTCTTCTGTTTTTGTTTAATTGCATGAGATCCAGAAAACAAGAGGTTTCTTCCAATGGGCAGATGAAGCATCTTTAGAGGAGGAAGAACAAGAAGTGGGTGATAAAGTAATGAAACCCTTTATATGCCAAACTTGTGAATCCTCCAAGCAAAAATTACTGAAATGTAGAAAAAAATTAGCACATGAGAGATGGAAAATGAATATTGTAGTTGTTGGAATTATGATATCTTGGTCTGTGACATTTTGGTTTGTTGCTTTTGCTAGCTATGGATGGTCGTTAGGTAAAGTTTGTGTAGATTGTGACATATGGGGCGTTGGAGATATGGCAAAGAGAATGTATTGTGTTGAGATAGGGTATCTATGTTAAGTTTAAGATGTGTAAAGTGTGTGGAGCAGTTGGTTATGTGATTGATTATGCTTTTGGAAAAATGTTTAATGTAATTGAAAGCTTTATGACTTTGCACCCTATATTGTTATCTTTTTGACAACCACCATTATGAGTCAAAATTGGAAGTAAAAAACTGAAATTAAAAGTCCCAAGTAAAGCTCATTAATGAAGAAAATAAACATGAAAAGTGATCCATTAACACTCAATCAAGATACCACAATTTTGAGCCTGAAACTTCATAACTTGATAAACATCAACCTCTTTCAAAATACATAACCAAGATCATCAAGTTCACAAAATATCATGTGTTTGTTTTCCCTATTCCCACCATATACATCAAAAGGTACAAAAAAAATTCAGCCAGTACCATGTATTCCCTTTCCCTATACCCATCATATATATCCTAAAGGGTACAACTTCACAAAAGAATGACATCTATATCTAGCCATTAACAACCTTATGGAGTAAGCCATAAGTGACAAAAAAAAGGGTCTTTGGGAATCATATACATATCCAACCACACATGTTTCAAAATATAATAAGCAAAATAAACAAGTTCTATTGGATTCAAAAGATAAGTGCTAGTCTTCAGTCTTTCTTCTTTGACTTCTCTCTCCCACCTTGTTGAGTCTTTGATTCTCCCTTTTTGATTGCATTTATCCTCTTCCTTTCTGCACCCTTGCAATGTCCTAAACAAAATGAAACAACCACCATTAGCCTCTAAATGTGTAAAGAAGAACATGTAACATCCCAATTTTTATTTCTAAGTATAATTAGCATTTTAAAAGAACCTTGGGTTAAGAAAATGCAAAGTTTAAGTTAAAATAGGAAATTAGAAGTGGTTGAGAATCAGACTTATTAGACTTTAGGAAATTTTAAATGCAAGTTTCCTAGCTCAAATCAGGAATTCCACCGTTGGATATGAAGTATGTAAGTTCCATGATGAATGTTTTGATAATGACAAAAGGTTACAAAGTGTTTTGAACAAGCTATCACGTGATGATCAAGTTCAAGTTCAACAAGCAACAACAAACATCAAGTGAAGAAGAAAGAACAAGTTCATGAAGACTTAAGTTTGAGTGTAATTATTTTTTTGTTTTATCTTTTGCCTCTCAAGCTTCATAGGTTTTTATTTGGGTAGATTATTTAGAGGGTAGTGAATCTCTATCATAGTCATGATTAAATCATAATTTGAGTTTTCACTTAACCTAGAATCAATAGGTGGCTTAAAGGTTTTAAAGGAAAGGTTTGGTTTTGAGAAAACAAGTTTTAAACAAGTATCAGACATGTTTAATCGATTAAGAACATATTTAATCGATTAATACTCGATTAAGTGAAGATTTAATCGATTAAGTACTGCTGAACTGATTTTTTAAAATACGATTTTCACTTCTCAAAATCAGTTTTCAAGTGCCATAACTTTTGGGTATTCTATAAAAACCTTTTCCTAACCTTTGTGATCATAACCTATCATTTTGATATTCATTTTACAAAGAATCAAGCCACTCTATTCTCTCTCAATTTCAAAGATCAAAGCTTTTCTATTTTCATATTCTTTGATCAAGAACCTTTGAATCTCTTGTGTGATTTGTCATAGCTATTGATTGAGATTCATTAGGATTGTTATGTGTATTCATTGAGTTGTAATCTTTGCAAGAAGGCAAGCCCACTACAACAAACAAGAAGCCTTGGTGTGTCGATTATCATCAAGCAACGTTCATTGAAGAAGAAGAAGTCTTGGTTGTGAATCAAGCAAGGAGAAGCCTTGATGTGTGGATTATCATCAAGCAATTGAAGACTTGTTGTGTCGATTATCAACAAGGGGTAGAGGTTAGATTAGAGAGAAGATCAATAGGATTACAAGGCAAGGGTGTCGGTTATCTCTTGTAGGCTAGCAAGAAGGAAGTCTTGTTAGGCAATCACTTGTAATTTGAGAACTCTAATTCCTCATAGTGAAGAATCTCTCTTGGTTGAAGAGGAGACTGGATGTAGCTTTCAAGTGGGTGAAAGTGAACCAGGATAAATCGCTGTGTCGTATCTCTAAACCCTTACTCTTTATATTCAAGTCATTTGATTGCATTCTTGGTTGAAAACCTAGAAAGATTGATTTTCATAATTGATTGAATTGAATCTTTATTTGTTCAAATTGATAAAGGGAAAATCATTTTCATAACTAGGTTAATCAATAAGAACATAGGTGTTAATCATTCTCGCTGAATCTCTGATCTTTCATGTGAATTGATTGATTTTCGTATTCGATTGAAAAGTGATTTTTCAGTTTCTGATAGATTTAATCGATTAAGTGTTCGTTTAATCGATTAAGACAATTTGAACTTTCAGGCTTAATCGAGTAAATTTCAGGTTAATCGATTAAATGCTGTAGAATTTGCAAAAATCATTTGTTTTGTTTGTTTCGATTTGTTTCATTCGAAAATCTTTCAAGGTAGCTTAGACACCTATTCAACCCCCCCTTCTAGGTGTATTCCTAGGGTTCCTTTGTCTCTCCAACCACCAATTGCGGTTTCATCAATTGGTATCAGAGCTTGGTCGAAAGACACGAGCATAAGAGCTTTTTCGTAAAGATCCTTTAAGAAAATCGCAATGGGTTCCATGAATTCCTTTGGTGGTGAAGGTGCTTCGATAAATCGTCCTCCATTGTTTACCGGAGAAGGCTATGCTTATTGGAAAGTTAGAATGAAAATCTTTATCCAAGCCATAGATAGTGAAATTTGGAAAGTAGTTGAAAAAGGTTCTCATATTCCCTCTAGTTTAGTTGAAGGTGTAGAACAATTGATCCCCGAGGACAAGTGGAAAGATGATGATAGAAAGAAAGTTCAATATGATTATAAAGCAAAGAATATCATTACCTCCGCTTTATCCTATGAGGAGTTCTTTAGAGTTTCTCAATGTTCTAGTGCTAAGGAAATGTGGGACACTTTACAAGTGACTCATGAAGGAACTAGTGAGGTTAGGAAAGCTAGATTGAATGCTTTAATGCGTGATTATGAATTGTTTCAAATGCTTCCAAATGAATCTATTAATGATATGCAAAAGCGTTTTACTCATATTATTAATCATTTACTTGCTGTTGGTAAGACTTTCTTACAAGGTGAACTTTCTAACAAAGTGTTGAGATGTTTAGACAGGAATTGGCAACCAAAAGTAACGGCTATTGTTGAATCTAATAATTTGGATGCTATGGATCTAGCAACACTCTTTGGAAAGCTTCAAGAACATGAAATGGAGCTTGGACGATTAAGTATCAATGAAGAGTCGGATAAAAACAAAGAAAGAAAGGGACTTGCTCTTAAAGTCAAAAGTGGATACAAAAAGAAAGAAAGTTCCGATGATGATGATAGTGAAGATTCCGATTCCGATATTGATGAAAAAGACATGAAACTTTTGCTAAGGAAATTTGACAAGTTTCTAAGGAGAAAAGGAAGGTTGAACAAGGACAAAAGTAAAGAGAAGGATTCCCCACACTACAAGACCAAGACATCAAAAGAAGGTGTAGTTTGCCATGAATGCGGAAAACCCGGACATCTCAAGTACTCATGCTCTAGGTATCTCAAGAAAAAGGAGAAAGACAAGAAAAATTCTAAATCTAAAAGAGCATACATAGTTTGGGATAGTGATGAAGATAACAAGAAAAGCACATCGAGTAGTTCTTCGGATGATGAAGAAGCCGCTTGTCTCAACTTGATAACTCTAGTAGATGATGAAGAACAAAGTTCAAATGATGAATCGAGTTATCAAAGCGAGAAAGCGATGTAAGTCATACTAAATCCGAAATTTCTTCTAAATATGAATTGTTATATAATGCTTGTGAAGAAATGCATGAACAACTTGAAAAACTAGCTTTGAAAAACATTGAAAGAAAGAAGCTCATTTTGAAACATCAAAAAGATATTTTAGATCTTCAAAAACAAGTTGATGAGCTTAATCTTGAAAATGAAACTCTTGATCTTATATATGCTAGTTCTTCTTGTGATTGTGCTAGTAGAGTGAATATTGTGGTTGATTGTGAGAATTGCAAGTTGCTTAAGGATGAAAATGCTATTTTGAAAAATAAGCTTGCAAGTTTCACAAGTGGTGATATTAGATTGCGCACATTGTTAAATTTTCAAAGAGAAAATTCAAACAAGTTTGGTTTGGGTTATACTAATGCTAAGAGTAAATCTCATAGAAATGTTGTTGATTTTTCTAAAGTTGATTTTTCAAAAGCACCAACATGTTTCTATTGTGGTACTCATGGACATACTTCAAATGTGTGTTATATTAAAGTGCATGGTATACCTAACGGAGATTTTATTTGGATGAAAAAGGGTGAAAGTCCCTACACTAACAAAAATGGATCCAAAACCATTTGGATACCAAAAAGCAAAGCATGATTGTTTTGTAGGTATGATTGAAGAGCAAAGAGAGCTTACAAGTGTTATTCATATTTGCATCTTCAATTGGTATCAAAAGAAGTCCTACAATATGGTACAAATGTTGTTGATAGATTTGTGAACTTCAAATGGTATCTTCTCAATTGGTATTACTTTTCTAAATGTTTAATTAAATCATTTGGTATCATTGAGTAGATTCATAGATGATTATCATGATTTATTGACATGCTTTGGTTGTTATTAAAGAAATATCACAATTGGTATCAAAATTTTGTTGATATATGTACTTCTTTACATTGATATTTTACTTTGTTAAGTGATATTATGATCTTTTTAGTCCTCAATTGGTATCATATTTCATTGTTATATTCTCTTGCCAATTGATATCGCATTTCAAAGTATAGTTCTATTGTATTTGTTCAATTGGTATCGATGTTGTAAAGAAATGATCATTGATTTCTTACCTTGGCTTAGATGTTATATTTCAATTGGTATATATTACTTTTTGATAATGCCAAAGGGGGAGAAATATGATGTTTTGATTTGATTGGAATGTTTCTCAAAGGTGGAGAAATAATATGATTTTTTAGATGTTTGTTTGGAGAAAGGTTGTTTTTGTTGTTTTTATGTAGGTTGAGCAAAGTTGTTGAAGATAGGGGGAGAATCAAGCTTATCTCAATTGGATTCAAATGTCAAAAGCATTTATTGAGGAGGAGCAAGAGTCTCACCAAGTGATCAAATTGTTAAAGCATCAACAACTTCAAAGAACTTTTGGAGAACTTCAAAACATGGTTTGTCATTTTCAAAAAGGGGGAGATTGTAAGTTCCATGATGAATGTTTTGATAATGACAAAAGGTTACAAAGTGTTTTGAACAAGCTATCACGTGATGATCAAGTTCAAGTTCAACAAGCAACAACAAACATCAAGTGAAGAAGAAAGAACAAGCTCATGAAGACTTAAGTTTGAGTGTAATTGTTTTTTTGTTTTATCTTTTGCCTCTCAAGCTTCATAGGTTTTTATTTGGGTAGATTATTTAGAGGGTAGTGAATCTCTATCATAGTCATGATTAAATCATAATTTGAGTTTTCACTTAACCTAGAATCAATAGGTGGCTTAAAGGTTTTAAAGGAAAGGTTTGGTTTTGAGAAAACAAGTTTTAAACAAGTATCAGACATGTTTAATCGATTAAGAACATATTTAATCGATTAATACTCGATTAAGTGAAGATTTAATCGATTAAGTACTGCTGAACTGATTTTTTAAAATACGATTTTCACTTCTCAAAATCAGTTTTCAAGTGCCATAACTTTTGGGTATTCTATAAAAACCTTTTCCTAACCTTTGTGATCATAACCTATCATTTTGATATTCATTTTACAAAGAATCAAGCCACTCTATTCTCTCTCAATTTCAAAGATCAAAGCTTTTCTATTTTCATATTCTTTGATCAAGAACCTTTGAATCTCTTGTGTGATTTGTCATAGCTATTGATTGAGATTCATTAGGATTGTTATGTGTATTCATTGAGTTGTAATCTTTGCAAGAAGGCAAGCCCACTACAACAAACAAGAAGCCTTGGTGTGTCGATTATCATCAAGCAACGTTCATTGAAGAAGAAGAAGTCTTGGTTGTGAATCAAGCAAGGAGAAGCCTTGATGTGTGGATTATCATCAAGCAATTGAAGACTTGTTGTGTCGATTATCAACAAGGGGTAGAGGTTAGATTAGAGAGAAGATCAATAGGATTACAAGGCAAGGGTGCCGGTTATCTCTTGTAGGCTAGCAAGAAGGAAGTCTTGTGAGGCAATCACTTGTAATTTGAGAACTCTAATTCCTCATAGTGAAGAATCTCTCTTGGTTGAAGAGGGGACTGGATGTAGCTTTCAAGTGGGTGAAAGTGAACCAGGATAAATCGCTGTGTCGTATCTCTAAACCCTTACTCTTTATATTCAAGTCATTTGATTGCATTCTTGGTTGAAAACCTAGAAAGATTGATTTTCATAATTGATTGAATTGAATCTTTATTTGTTCAAATTGATAAAGGGAAAATCATTTTCATAACTAGGTTAATCAATAAGAACATAGGTGTTAATCATTCTCGCTGAATCTCTGATCTTTCATGTGAATTGATTGATTTTCGTATTCGATTGAAAAGTGATTTTTCAGTTTCTGATAGATTTAATCGATTAAGTGTTCGTTTAATCGATTAAGACAATTTGAACTTTCAGGCTTAATCGAGTAAATTTCAGGTTAATCGATTAAATGCTGTAGAATTTGCAAAAATCATTTGTTTTGTTTGTTTCGATTTGTTTCGTTCGAAAATCTTTCAAGGTAGCTTAGACACCTATTCAACCCCCCCTTCTAGGTGTATTCCTAGGGTTCCTTTGTCTCTCCAACCACCAATTGCGGTTTCATCAAAGTAGGATATATGTGTTAAATTGTCGCAAAGTTTAAGCACGATCCAACGGGTAGAAAAGAAATTATGGAAGTTTGAAGTTGTTAAGTTGAGACTTTTGGGTCCTCGCTCCAGCGAAAATGGGTTCGCTTGAGCGAAGTAGTGTAAATTGGACCCTGATTCCTTGAGTAGTTTTCGCTCTAGCGAAGACAGGTTCGCTCCAACGAAAACCTGGTCCGCTCTAGCGAATTTCTGCTGGCTCGAGCGAAAAGTGATTCGTGCCAAACCCAAAACCTACTGAGGAAAACTCGCTCCAGCAAGAAAGTGCTTGCCCGAGCGAAAAGTGTCAGAGTTGGAAAAAAATAAAGGCGTGTGGACCATTTATTCGTGGCTTCCTAAGGAAGCAACGAACCAGCACCACACATCTCAGCCCATGCAACACCAAAACACCCCCATCAACCCCAAAACAACATACCAACATCAAACAACAACCTAGCAACATCAAGACTCCCTCTTCTTCTCATATTTGATTTTCTCTTCTCTAGGGTTCCAATTCATTTATCACTTTCCACTCCATTAATCCTTGATCAAGCTTGAATCATCATCATAGTGGCAAGAAAATGAGTTAGAAACCATCCTTATCTCTCTCCTTCATACACGTCTCTCTCTCCCTAGGTTTTTAGTGTTTTATCAACTTTTCAACATGGAGAACCATTACCCTCATGCCAAATAATCAAGATCAAGACAAGGATAACTCTCTACCCAAGTACAACACTCACAATAGGGTTGTCTACGACCATTGGATTTTGGCTCTCTTGAGGTGGCAAGCTAGGCTAAGGAGGTTCAAGGTTCCAAGGTTCTAGGCTAGGGCAAAGGAAAAGGCACTCTTATCTCGCTACATTTGAGGTAAGGGGGTGGGTATTGGCTTGTCATAGGAATGGGTGTCCATATAGTTATAATAGTTTGCTAGGAGATATTTGTTTAGGATAATTAATTGTAAGAACTACAATTGGTGGGTGAAATAACTAAGAGACACTAGGAGAACACTAGAAGGGGGGGTTGAATAGGTGTTAGAGAAACCTTGAAAGATTTTCGAAAGAAACAAATCGAAACGATTAAAACAAAAGATTTTTACAAAAATTTAAGCTTCTTAATCGATTAACTTCAGTACTAATCGATTAATGCCGAAGCTAACTTTTGAACTAATCGATTAACTAAGTCGTTACTCGATTAATGCCGAAAGCTGCTTAAAAACTAATCGATTAATTATCAACTTAATCGATTAATATGCTTAAAATCTGACAGAAATTCAGTTTTAATCAAATACGAAAATCAATCAATTAACACATATGATCAGAGATAAAGCGGAATTGATTAACACCAATATTCTTATTGATTACCTAGGTTATGAAAATGATTTTCTCCAAATCAATTTGCACAATTAAGATTCAATTCAATCAATTATGAAAATCAATCTTTTCTAGGTTTTCAACCAAGAACAATATTGAAATGACTTGAATGTAAAGAGTTAAGAGTTTAGAGATACTGCACAGTGATTTATCCTGGTTCACTTTCATCCACTTGAAAGCTACATCCAGTCCCCTCTTAAACCAAGAGAGATTTGTAAGATCCATGAAGAATGTTTTGATAAATGCCAAAAGGTTTTGAACAAGCTTAAATATGTTGATCAAGTTCAAGCTCAACAAGCAACAACAAACATCAAGTGATAAAGAGAGAGCCAACTCATGAAGACTTAGTTTGGTAGTTTATGTTTTATTGTTTTATCTTTAGCCTCTCAAGTCTCTTAGTTTGAGTTTGGGTAGAGTCATTAGAGGGTAGTGAATCTCTATCATAGTCATGATTATATCATATTTTGAGTATTCACTTTGCCTAAAATCAATAGGTGGCTTAAAGGTTTGAAAGAAAAGGTTTGGTTTTTGAGAAAACAAGTTTTAAGTGATTTTTAATCAAAATAATCGATTAACAGGTTTTGATAATCGATTAACAGTATATTATGAACTGATAATCGATTAACAACTTTTGATAATCGATTAACAGGTTTTGCGGCATTACTCGATTAAGGCATGGTTACTCGATTAGCCACTTTGTTACTCGAGTAACACGATCAGATATGGTTCTTAAAATGCGTTTTTCACTTCTCAAAAGCACTTTTAACCATTCCTAACTTTTGGGTATTCTATATAAACCTATTTCTAACCTTTGTGATCATATTCCATCATTTTGATATTCATTTTACAAAGAATCAAGCCACTCTATTCTCTCTCACTTTCTCAAGATCAAAGTTCTTATTTTTACATTCTTTGATCAAGAACCTTGAATCTCTCATGTTGATATTTTCATAGCTTTTGAAAGAGATTCATAGGATTGTTATTTTGTTTTCATTTGACTTGTAATCATTGCAAAGAAGGCAAACACTCTACAACAAAGGAAGTCTTGAAGAAGTTATTCATCAAGCAAAGTTATTTGGAAGCCTTGGTGTGACATATCATCAAGCACTTGGAAGTCTTGTAGTGAAGCAATCAAGTGGAAGTCTGTGAAGAATCTCAAAGCATTGGAAGTCTTGTTGTGGGGTATCGGCAAGCAAGAGAAGAGGTTAGATTAGATATCAATAGGATTACAAGGCAAGGGTGTGGTATCTCTTGTAGGCTAGCAAGAAGGGAGTCTTGTGAGGCATTTACTTGTAATTTGAGAACTCTAATTCCTCATAGTGAAGAATCTCTCTTGGTTGAAGAGGGGACTGGAGTAGCTTTCAAGTGGATGAAAGTGAACCAGGATAAATCACTGTGTCGTATCTCTAAACTCTCTACTCTTTACAATTCTTGTTATTAATTGTGTTCTTGGTTGAAAACCTAGAAAAAGTGATTTTTCATAATTGATTGAATTGAATCTTAATTGTGCAAAATTGATTTGGGGAAAATCATTTTCATAACCTAGGTAATCAATAAGAATATTGGTGTTAATCAATTCCGCTTTATCTTTGATCATATGTCTTAATTGATTGATTTTCATATTTGATTGAAAAGTGATTTTTCAATTTTAACATTGATTAATCGAGTAATTGGTTTCATTAATCGATTAGTTTGAATTGATCATTCGGCATTAATCGATTAGTTAACTTGTTAATCGATTAATAAAAGAAAATTTCAAGAAAATCATTTGTTTTAATCGTTTTGATTTGTTTCTTGCGAAAATCTTTCAAGGTTTCTTTAACACCTATTCAACCCCCCTTCTAGGTGTTCTCCTAGTATTTCCTAGTTATTTCACCCACCGATTGTAGTTCTTACAAGATTCTTCACTATGAGGAATTAGAGTTCTCAAATTACAAGTAAATGCCTCTCAAGATACCCTTCTTGATAGCCTACAAGAGATACCACACCCTTGCCTTGCAATCCTATTGAATCTAATCTAACCTCTTCTCTTGCTTGTTGATATCCCCACAACAAGTCTTCCACTTGCTTGATGATGCCTCACACAAAGTCTTCCACTTGCTTGTTAAACAACAAGACTTCCAAGACTTCTTTTGCTTGATGAACAACCACCAAGTCTTCCTTTGTTG
Source organism: Crotalaria pallida (assembly GCA_037953625.1). Taxonomy (NCBI): domain Eukaryota; kingdom Viridiplantae; phylum Streptophyta; class Magnoliopsida; order Fabales; family Fabaceae; genus Crotalaria; species Crotalaria pallida. The sequence continues at coordinate 35,878,655 of CM075652.1, read as the reverse complement.
TAGATAGCTTGCCTTCTTTGCAATGATTACAACTCAAATGAAAAACAATAACAATCCTATGAATCTCTTTCAATAGCTATGAAAATATCAACATAAGAGATTCAAAGATTCTTGATCAAAGAATGTAAAAGTGAAAGCTTTGATCTATGAAAGTGAGAGAGAATAGTGTGGCTTTGATCTTTGTAAACTTGATGTAAAAAATAATGCTTGATTTGTAATAATAATTCACAAAGGTTAGGAAAAGGTTTATATAGAATACCCAAAAGTTAGTAGTACTAAAAACTGATTTTGAGAAGTTAAAAACGTATTTTAAAAATCAGCACTGCAGGTGTTAATCGATTAACACATGGCTTAATCGATTAACCACTGTAACATGTGTGTTAATCGATTAACCCTAACACATTAATCGATTAGTCACGGCTAAATTCAATTAAAAACTTGTTTTCTCAAAACTAAACCTTTCCTTTCAAACCTTTAAGCCACCTATTGATTTTAGGTTAAGTGAAAACTCAAACTATGATATAATCATGACCTTGATAGAGATTCACTACCCTCTAATAACTCTACCCAAACTCATCAAAATAAAAGACTTGAGAGGCTAAAGATATTACAATAAAACACAAAACTAAGTCTTCATGAGCTTGCTCTCTCTTCATCAATGTTGAGTGTTGATTTGCTTGTTGAACTTCTTCATACTTGAGCTTGATCACAAACACTTGTAGCTTGTTCAAAACCTTTGTCATTAACAAAACCTTCTCACTGGATCTAACAATCTCCCCCTTTTTGAAAATGACAAACCATGTTTTGAAATTGTTTGAAGTTGTTGATACTTGAATCATTTTAGCACTTGGTGAGATTCTTGCTCTCCCTCAATAAATGCTTTTGACATTTGAAATCGAATTGAGATAAGATTGATTCTCCAATTGAGATAAGCTTGATTCTCCCCCTATCTTCAACAACTTTGCTCAACCTATATAAAAACAAACAAAACAACCTCTTCTCCCCCTTTTGGCATTATGAAAAAGTAACATATACCAATTGAAATATAAAATTCTAAGCCAAAATAAGAGATAGGCAATGATCATTTCTTCACAACATTGATACCAATTGCAATTAATTAATCAATTAATCAATGATACTATATGTAACTACTTGCAACTAATGAATTATACTTTGAAATGTGATACCAATTGGAAAGAAAAATATGACAATGAAATATACCAATTGTAACTAGAAAGTCATCATATCACTTAACAAAGTAAGATATCAATTGTAAAGAAATATTATAAAATCAAAAATAGCATGATAATCAAATAATGATCACATAATGATACCAATTGAGATTATAAAGAAGTAATACCAATTGTAAAAACAATACCAATTGTGAAAATCCAACAATATCAATTGTACCAATTTGTAGGACTTCTTTTGAGAATTGAAGAAGCAAATCAAAGAATAACACTTGTAGGTCCTTTGCTCTTCAATCATACCTACAAAACAATCATGCTTTGCCTTTTGGTATCCAAATAGTCTTGGATCCATTTTTGTTAGTTAAGGGACTCTCACCCTTCTTAACCCAAACAAAATCTCCTTTAGGTATACCATGCACTTTAATATAACACACATTTGAAGTATGTCCATGAGTACCACAATAGAAACATGTTGGTGCATTTGAAAAATCAACTTTAGAAAAATCAACAACATTTCTATGAGACTTACTCTTAGCATTAGTATAACCCAAACCAAACTTGTTTGAATTTTCTCTTTGAAAATTTAACAATGTGCGCAATCTAATATCACCACTTGTGAAACTTGCAAGCTTATTTTTCAAAATAGTATTTTCATCTTTAAGCAACTTGCAATTCTCACAATCAACCACAACATTCAATCTACTAGCACAATCACAAGAAGAACTAGCATATATAAGATCAAGAGTTTCATTTTGAAGATTAAGCTCATCAACTTGTTTTTGAAGTTCTAAAATCTCTTGTTGATGTTTCAAAATGAGCTTCTTCCTTTCAATGTTTTTCAAAGCTAGTTTCTTAAGATGTTCATGCATTTCTTCATAAGCATTATATAAAATTTCATATTTAGAAGAAATTTCAGATTTAGTTTCACTTACATCGCTTTGGTCGCTTTGTTCACTTGATTCATCATTTGAACTTTCCTCTTCATCTACTAGAGCTATCATGTTGAGACAAGCGGCTTCTTCATCATCCGAAGAACTATTTGAGGTACTTTTCTTGTCTTCTTCATCATCACTATTCCAAACTATGTATGCTCTTTTGTGTTTTGCATTTTTCTTCTCTTTCTCCTTCTTCTTGAGATACTTAGAGCATGCATACTTGAGATGGCCGGGTTTTCCACATTCATGGCAAACTATTCCTTCTTTTGTTGTCTTTGTCTTGTAGTGTGGGGGATTCTTCTCTTTACTTTTGTCTTTGTTCACCCTTCCTTTTCTCCTTAGAAACTTATTAAATTTTCTTAGTAGAAGTTTCATCTCTTCTTCATCAATGTCTGAATCGGAATCTTCATTATCATCATTATCGAAACTCTCTTCCTTTTGATATGACCTTTGAGCTTTAAGAGCGATTCCTTTTCTTTCTTTGTTCTTGTCCGATTCTTCATGCAAATGCAAACGTTCAAGCTCCATTTCATGTTCTTGAAGCTTTCCGAATAGTGTTGCTAAGTCCATGGTGTCCAAGTCCTTTGATTCAACAATTGCGGTAACCTTGGGTTGCCATTCCCTACTTAGACATCTTAAAACTTTGTTAACAAGTTCACAATTCATGAAAGTTTTTCCAAGAGCAATGAGATGATTAATAATATGAGTAAAACGCTTTTGCATAAGACATATAGATTCATTAGGCAACATACGAAACAATTCATATTCATGCATCAAAGAATTTAATCTAGCACGCCTAACTTCACTAGTGCCTTCATGTGTGACTTGCAAGGTGTCCCACATTTCTTTGGCATTAAGACATTGGGAGACTCTAAAGAACTCATCATAAGATAGAGCGGAGGTGATGATATTCTTTGCTTTTAAATCATATTGAATTTTCTTTTTATCATCATCGATCCACTTATCTTTGGGGGTTAGTGTAGATACACCTTCTACTTCTTTTGAGGGAATCACTACTACAAAATGGATAATAAAATGCGGTATTTTAAGGGGCGGTTCCTTAACGGAACTGCCTTCTTTTGTTTAAATTGATTTAAGAGAAAAGTTGTTTTCTTTAACCAGCTTTAAAAATCTTATTTTTAGGAGCGGTTGCTTACCGGAACCACCTTCATTTAGCCTATTTAAAAAATTTATAAGACTATAGAAGAGGGTTCCGTTATTGAACCGCCTACTTAAACCTTAAATTAAAAAAAAAAGACACCGAGAAAAACCCCTGTAGCATTCCACCAACACATATGTTTTGCCGTCCAACACTGTTGAACCTCCAACACTGCTGAACACCCTAAAAGCTAAGAGCACACCCCCATCGTATGAATCCACCCAACCCTTTAGGCCAAGCGTCGTCCTCTTCCTCTTCCTCTCCCACCGTCGTCTCACCCTTTAGGCCATCACCGTTCAGCCACCACCAATTCCTCAGCCCAATCGTGATCTCACTCAAACCCTCAATACCTCCTCTGTTACCCTCTTCGCTTCACCTTGGATTCGCGATCACAGTTTGTTCTCTTCGCTAATTCTGGTTTTTTTTTATTTCTATTCGTTCTCTTCTCTTCATTGTGCTCACCGCCTCCTCCTCCTTCTTCTCACCGCCATAGCCGTCGCCTTATTCGTCGGTGTCGTCATCCCCTTTGTTGTTGCTGTCGCCATCGCCGTCCTCTCCCTCTCCCTCTCCCTTCTCAAAGTCGATCTCCCTCTCTCTTTGTTGAAGGTAACGGTTTTCTTTACATCTCTCTCTCTCTCACTCGTTGAAGCATTTATGCAGAATCGTAGTTGTTCTCTCAATCGTTGGAAGGTGAGTATTCTAAATCCCTAATTCCTTTTGCAATTTTTTAACCCTAATTCCATTTTTCCAGAACCCTAATTTTCTCATTTGTTCTGAATCCCTAATTTTTGTATTTAATTTTGATTAGCTTAGTTAGGGTTTCAGTCGAAGTTGCCGCAGTCGAAGCAGCGAAAATGGTATTCCTCTTTCACTCTCTCTAATCGATTGCAGTACCTGTTGGGAATTGTGTTTGGTATTTGATTTAACAATTTGAAGTAATTATTATTGTTGTTGTTGTTGTTAGCCATCACACAAGACATTCAGAATCAAGAAAACCATATTGGATCCGCATATTGGATCAAATCAAAATACTTGATTTTGTTTGCGTAAATTATTTGTAAAGTAATTGGTTTTGTTTGTGTTACCAAGTATTTTGTTTGTGTAAAGAAGCTGGCGAAGAAGATGAGGCAGAACAGGCCCATTCCATATTGGATCCGCATGAGAACTGATAACACCATCAGGTTCTTTTTTCTTCTAAATCTCTCTCTCTCTCTCTCGATTTTGTTATTAGTTTGTTATATACTCTCTCTTTTTCGTTAACGCTTGCTCTGTTTATGATTTCAGGTACAATGCTAAGCGCTGCCACTGGCGTCGCACCAAGCTCGGTTTCTGAGGTGCTTGCTGCATTTATTTCCAAGTTTATTTAAATTAGTTTCGTTTTTTATTTTAATTTGAGACAAAATCAATGTTATGGAGCTGTAATGATTTGGATTTATTCTGATAAGATTAATGTTTAAGAAGATTATTGTAGTTTACTTATGGTGTTCGTTACCTATTTTGTTCTTCTAGTAATGGATCACAATTTGCGTTGTTAATTATTTATTTTTTTTGTCGTTTTGAATGATCCTTAGCTCTTATTTACCCAAGTTATTTATGTTCGTTCTTATCATGATAGATTGGTGTTTTGTGTGTTGTAGTCAATCTTGGTTATAGTTATATTCAACCTTCAACTGCTATGTCATTAATCATATTTCATTCAGTCATGTTGAGATGTTGCTGCATAAAAGAACTGTAAAAAAAAAGTAATACTAAATTTTGAAATGAGATGAGTATACTGATGGTCTTTCACTAATTTTACGGTTACAGTAGTGATGAAATTGCAATCTACAGAGGGAAAAAAACAGAGATTTCAATGTACAGATATTATGATTACGTTTTCGTTTATGTTTTCGTGGTTTGTTAGGGCTTATCCTACCAAAGGCTCCGATGATTTCCGTCCCTTCGTTCGCCGCCTCCCCGAGTTCAAGTTTTGGTACCATTTCAATCCCTTTGCTTTTTCTATTATTATTATTATTATTATTATTATTATTATTATTATTATTATTATTATTATTATTATTATTATTATTATTATTATTATTATTATTATTTCTATTATTATTATTATTTCAATTCTTGATTCTCTGTTAGATTTGGTTTAATAGGTGAGAGAGAGACTTGATAGGTAGTTTATCTTCGAGGTTAGTTACAATGTTCCATACTTCCATAGTTTCATTTCAGTATTAGTACATACCTTTGTTCTTAATTTCTGCTAACCATAATGTTATTCATAAGTAAATTATAACTTATGATTAATCTGTGACTATAATTTTTGAGTCTAATGACACTGCCTTTTGTCTCTTGAAAGATGTTTTTCCAGGTTGGTTTTCAGTTTTCATTGAAATCTTTTAAGTTGCTTTTGTTTTTTCTGTCATGTGTTTAGGTTACTTTTTGTTTTGCCTCAAAATCAAATCATTCATGATGCATGTGATGTCTGGTTGGTTAGGATCATGATAGTTATAAGGTTTGGTTAGCACATGAAATGATTCAATGCTTTAAAAATTCCTTCTGTAATCCACCACAAGATAGTTATAAGGTTAGGATCATGATAGTTATAAGGTTAGGATCATGATATATCTATATACATAGTGGTGTGTGATTTGAAACCCCACATAAAACGCGCTTGCTCCTTTTTATTTTCTCCCTGCGAATATCCATCCTTAGCCTCTAAGTAAAACACTCTTCTCTCTGTGTTTCAACCCCAAAGTTTGCATCTTTTCCACTTCCTCTCCCAAACCCTTCTCTGCTACAAAGGTATCATTGTTACTTTCATATTCCCATTGTGTTGCCATCAAGTGATCATATGAAGTGGGGTTGTTTTCATTTTCATTTTCATTTTTATTTATTATTTCTATTTACCCTACTTTGCTCTGGAAAAGAGTCAACTTTTTATGCTTTATATAATTTATGCTTCGAGGTTGATGTTAAAATAATGCATTTAGGGAGAGGAAAATAAAAGAGAACTTTTTTACTATACATCCTTGTGTTCCATGTGGGAAAATAGCTTATAGTCTTCTTAGCCCAAGAGTTGATGAAAGGAATGAATTTTTATTAGTACCCTTGGTAGCAGTAGGGATTGGAGTTGTCTCTGTGATGTTGGAGCAATTGCTGTCTTTTTTTTCTTAATCCTTTGCACAATTGGAGCAATTTCATTTTTTTAATGTGTTTTTCTTTTCAGATTCCCACTTTATGTTTTTATATAATTCAGTGCTAAAGTAAATTAAAAAAATCATTTTTTGAGTGATTTGGCCTGATGGGTAGTTTTTGTTTTTGTAGAGATAATATATGATAAAGAAGCAAAGAAACCATGGAAGAAGTAACAATGGAGTAAGATACCAGTAGCCAGCAGAATCTCTAGAAACCATGGAAGAAGTAACAAAACATAAGAAAAGGAGTGGCTGATAGTTTCGGCTTACAATCTCAGTAAGCTACGCTTATAGTATAATTATGAAGCCATCTCATAATCTTTTCTATCTTTTTTGTGGCTGTATGAGTCTCAAAAGTCATGTGACAAAAGAATTGTTTGTGCTTGAGAAATGATGGCTATATGGGTTGTTGGATTTGTGATGCTGGGATTTTGTAATGGGTTACTGGATTTTTGATTTTGGGTTTTTGATGTTAACACTAGCTACCATCATCATATGTGTATCTAATGATATCAGTCTTATATGTAGCTCTTTAATGATACAAGGAAGTCATTTTGTTGAATTAAATAAGTAATATATCTTGTGTTATATATTATATTCCATAGAATTAGAATTATGTATGATGTTGCGTGTGTCATGATAATGCAAAACAGGACGGTTCAGAAAATATAAAAAAAATTCCAAAAATATAATGGTGGTTAGTAAAAAGATATACGAGTGCGATTCAAAAAGTAGTTAAAGAGGATGGTTCAGAAAATATAAAAAAAATAAAAAATAGAATAAATGAAGGCGGTTATTTAAGCTAAAAGAGGGTCGTTTCGAAATCCCCTTAAATCCAATGCCCTTGTAAGTAGCAAAGTTATGAGGGTGGTTCGAAACTGCCCTCTATACTTTTAAAGAGGGCGGTTCCGAACCCCCCTCATAATTTTGTGCAGAACCGCCCTCTAAAAAAGTATAGAGGGCGGTTTCGAACCACCCTCGTAACTGTGCCACTTACAAGGGCACTGGATTTAAGGGGGGTTCGGAACGGCCCTCTTTTAGATTAAATAACCGCCCTCAAAAGGTTTTTTTGTAGTAGTGAATATGAGGACCATTCTCAATGGCTTCCCAAATGTTCATGTCTATGGCCTCTATAAAAATTCTCATTCTAACTTTCCAATAAGCATAACCCTCTCCACCAAACATAGGAGGACGACTTATCGAAGCACCTTCACCACCAAAGGGATTTGTAGAACCCATTGTAGTTTCCTCAAGGATCTTTACGAAAAAGCTCTATGGTCGTGTCTTTCGACCGAGCTCTGATACTAATTGTAAGAACTACAATCGATGGGTGAAATAACTAAGAGACACTAGGAGAACACCTAGAAGGGGGGGTTGAATAGGTGTTAGAGAAACCTTGAAATATTTTCGAAAGAAACAAATCGAAACGATTAAAACAAAAGATTTTTACAAAAAATTAAGCTTCTTAATCGATTAACTTCAGTACTAATCGATTAATGCCGAAGCTAACTTTTGAACTAATCGATTAACTAAGTCGTTACTCGATTAATGTCGAAAGCTGCTTAAAAACTAATCGATTAATTATCAACTTAATCGATTAATATGCTTAAAATCTGACAGAAATTCAGTTGTAATCAAATACGAAAATCAATCAATTAACACATATGATCAGAGATAAAGCGGAATTGATTAACACCAATATTCTTATTGATTACCTAGGTTATGAAAATGATTTTCCCCAAATCAATTTGCAGAATTAAGATTCAATTCAATCAATTATGAAAATCAATCTTTTCTAGGTTTTCTACCAAGAACAATATTGAAATGACTTGATTGTAAAGAGTTAAGAGTTTAGAGATACTGCACAGTGATTTATCCTGGTTCACTTTCATCCACTTGAAAGCTACATCCAGTCCCCTCTTAAACCAAGAGAGATTCTTCACTATGAGGAATTAGAGTTCTCAAATTACAAGTAAATGCCTCTCAAGATACCCTTCTTGATAGCCTACAAGAGATACCACACCCTTGCCTTGCAATCCTATTGAATCTAATCTAACCTCTTCTCTTGCTTGTTGGTATCCCCACAACAAGTCTTCCACTTGCTTGATGATGCCTCACACCAAGACTTCCACTTGCTTGTTAAACTACAAGACTTCCAAGACTTCTTTTGCTTGATGAACAACCACCAAGTCTTCCTTTGTTGTAAATAGCTTGCCTTCTTTGCAATGATTACAACTCAAATGAAAAACAATAACAATCCTATGAATCTCTTTCAATAGCTATGAAAATATCAACATAAGAGATTCAAAGATTCTTGATCAAAGAATGTAAAAGTGAAAGCTTTGATCTATGAAAGTGAGAGAGAATAGTGTGGCTTTGATCTTTGTAAACTTGATGTAAAAAATAATGCTTGATTTGTAATAATAATTCACAAAGGTTAGGAAAAGGTTTATATAGAATACCCAAAAGTTAGTAGTAATAAAAACTGATTTTGAGAAGTTAAAAACGTATTTTAAAAATCAGCATTGCAGGTGTTAATCGATTAACACATGGCTTAATCGATTAACCACTATAACATGTGTGTTAATCGATTAACCCTAACACATTAATCGATTAGTCACTGCTAAATTCAATTAAAAACTTGTTTTCTCAAAACTAAACCTTTCCTTTCAAACCTTTAAGCCACCTATTGATTTTAGGTTAAGTGAAAACTCAAACTATGATATAATCATGACCTTGATAAAGATTCACTACCTTCTAATAACTCTACCCAAACTCATCAAAATAAAAGACTTGAGAGGCTAAAGATATTACAATAAAACACAAAACTAAGTCTTCATGAGCTTGCTCTCTCTTCATCAATGTTGAGTGTTGATTTGCTTGTTGAACTTCTTCATACTTGAGCTTGATCACAAACACTTGTAGCTTGTTCAAAACCTTTGTCATTATCAAAACCTTCTCACTGGATCTAACATTAATAAGGAACCTTAAGGTAGTGAGCTATGATAATATGTGATTAGAAATAATAAATAAATAAAATAAGGTAGAAAATAATGCTTAGAATATGATTATGAGACTTAGTGTTGAATATGGTTTTATATTTGTGATTATCGGAATGTGACCCTAAATGTGAGTATTTGATGTGTGTATGTGAATATATTGGTGATGAAATGCTATTTATGCATACATGTGTTATTCTAGGTTGGAAATAATTTATTGGTTGGAAGATATGGTATGTGTATAATTATTGGAAAATGTGAATATGAGACTAAGTTGAATAAAAAGGAGTGCAGTGTGATTGATCCTTGGAAGGACCGGCACAATAGGTGCCCTGCTAGGTGGTGAATTGCCTGCTAGGGCCAATTGCCTGTCAAGCTAATTGCCCATTAGGTCCTAAATTCCCGTTAGGTGTCGGTGCGCCAATGCATCAATTCACTGCATAGCCACCTGAGAAAGATAATAAAATGTGGACTGGAATTGAGAGAAATGAATATTAATGGAAATTAAAGAAAAGCATAGTCCTAACGGGTGATGCCTAATGGGTGTCTCAGTCCTGATAGGTGTAAAGTCCCTAGTAGGTGGTGAATTGCCTAGCAGGTGCACAAATTCCTAGTGGTGCAAAAAGAGAAAGAAAAATGGGAAATGAGGAATGAAAGAGAAAAGAAATAAGTGGTTAATGAGAATGAGAAAAGGAAATGAGAATAAGAATGGGAAAATGTTATGTAATTATGTATTAAGAGAATCAAGGAATGTTAATGGTGTATATTCTAAGAATGATTGAATACTGTTATCGTTTCCAAAATATATGATATGTGGATGATGTGGTAACTGTGTTTGGCCTAATGAATTTATTATGTCTATTTGGAAACGGCATTTCTGTGTTTGGCCTAATGAATTTATTATGTCTATTTGGAAACGGCATTTCTGTTTCATGTGCAATGTTCACTCCCTTAACAATTTTTAGGTTCTGAGATCGAGCTAGCACAGCCCCCGGCCGAGCAGGTGCACTCTCCCTCACAGGGAGAGTAGATTATAGTGTGTTAGGACATGGAAGTGTCCTGTGTAACATCCCTTATTTTTGTCCCAAGTTTTATGAGGAAAACCAATGGTAAGCCATGGGTAGGAGTTAAGAGTAGTGTCTTAGAGTTAGAATTTGTCAAAATAGGAGTTTTCAAAGGAGTAATCGATTACCTGCAGGGTGTAATCGATTACATGCTCTCTAGTGAAATCACACAAAAGTTGCATCAAAAGTAATGGATTACTTGGGCAAAGTAATGGATTACTTGGGCAAAGTAATCGATTACTTGGTGTTTTTTTTTGTGAAGTAATTGATTACATTGAAGGAGTAATCGATTACTTGGCCATTGAAAATCATGCTAGAATTGTTGCATCAAAGGAAGTAATGGATTACTTCAAGTAAGTAATCGATTACTTCAGGTCTGATGCAGAAAAAAAAGAGAAATAGAATGCACGTGATGCACTTTTGGACCACTCAAAGGGAATCTTTCCCTTTCAACTTTAACCCATGGCCACACATTCTTTATCCAACTAAAATAAAACAAAAACAAAACACCCACATCCACTCCCATTCATTCTCATCTCATCATCAACTCATCTTCTCTCTTCTCCTCCCTCCACACGTCTCTCTCTCCCTCTCCTCCATTCCAAATCACCTCCCACCACCATCAATCACCTCATGGATCACCTCCAACCTTCATCCATGGTAAATCACTTTTTCCTTCTTCTTTTTCTTCTTCTCTTCCTTTCCATGGTGTTTTCCCTTTCTCCATCTCCTCCATGGCTTTTCTCTCTCCTTCACTCCCATCTCCATCAACAACCAACACACACCCACAAAACCACCTAAAATCCTTCCTTTAAAGCCTATAATCATGAGACCCATCTTCTCCCTCAAGCTCTCTCACTCGTGGCCTCTTTCTCTCTTCAAGGGTTTTTCTCTCTCCTCAAATCTTGAAGAACGGAGTGGAGATCGGTCTAGAGAACGGGAAACAAGGTAGATCCAGAGTAGATTTGGGGTCCCTGGAGCTTTGTGTGGGCTCTCTCCTTCTCTAAGGTAAGGGGAGTCTCTTTTCCACACCTTGAGTTAGGGATAGTTGGGGTATATAATAGGACTTGGGTTAAGTAGTTAAATTGGGTTGTGGGTAGCAAAATAGCACCTGTTTAAAGTTGGTTTAGGGAGATTGAATGTATGTTTTGATTTAATTTAATTATTTAATTTAATTGACATAATTTGCTAAAAATCCCTTATATATGTTGTAAAGTAGGAAGTGAAGAACCCTAGGGAGTTGACTTATCTTACAGCACTCTGAGACATACCTGAGTATGTCGATTTATTTGTGATATCTGTTGTCTTTTGAGAGTTGTTATGTTCACTATGTGTGTTAAATGAATATGTTTATGACTAAGTGTTAAATAATGTGATAAATTAATAATGTTGGCTATGAGGTGGTGTAATGACTAATGGATATAAGGATTATACTTGAATGCTGGAATAAGAAGTGTAATATAATCGTTTATTTAAGGTTGATGTTGTTTATTGAAAATGTATAGGATTGATTTCTTTAGTGCTAATTAATGGTATAAGTATTAGTTGGGAAAGAGTATGAGTTCTTGATTTGCATGGGTGAAATAGTGGTGGAAATTGTATTGGAGGGTTGATTATTTGTTGTTATGTGATGTGAAAATTGAGAATGATGTAAATGCATGACTATGGATGATTGCTACCTGTTATATATGGCTAGTTGAATTGTGTGATTATGGTGAATGTGTTTGGGTTGATAAGGACGGTTGAATTGATCATTGGTACATTGGGACACTAGGTGTTCCTGCTAGGTGTACAAATGCCTCATTAGGGCCAAATGCCCCGTCAGGCTAAAATGCCCCATTAGGTGAAAATGCCCCGTTAGGAGTCAATGTACCCAAATGATCAATTCAACGAAAACTAAAAGAATGGAAAATGTGAAAAAGACTAAAGTATGTAAATTAAATATGCTAAAGAATGTGATAAGTATGAGTATAAGATTATATGTATTAGTCCTAACGGGTGAGGCCTAGTGGGTGAGAGTCCTGATGGGTGTCAAAGTCCCTAATGGGTGTACAAATGCCCTAGCAGGAGCAACCAATTCCTAGTGGTACAAACTAAAAGAAAAGTGGGTATGTTGTCCTCTGACCGTGAGGAGACATGCGATGTTATGTTTGCTATGTTGTCCTTTGACCGTGAGGAGACATGCAGTGTTATGTTGGGTGTGTTGTTCTCTGACCCTGAGGAGACACACGTTATATGGTTTTTAATGGGAAATGAAAATGATTTTGGAAAGTGAACATGTGATGCATTTTGTTACTCATGGCTTAGTTTGATTATGATGCTTAAGTTGCTAGTATGTGCTCTTTATTATCTTCTAATTCACTGTGTTGTGAAAAGGTCTCACCCTTAGTGGTTATCATTTTAGGTGAATGTCAAGGAGCTTGAGGATCAGAGTGTCGCAGCGGAAAGATTTGGAAAGAAGGAAATTATATGTTGCGCTACTCATATTGTAATCGAAATACCCAATTTCATATGTAAACTTGATTTATGAAAAGAAAATTTTAAGTTCTCCATCTTAATTATTAAACCTTTTAAGTGATATTTTATATAAAAACTTGGGGTGTTACATCCTGGGCCCAGGAATCATTATGATGATGTGATATCTTTTTGTTTGTAAATATGTAAATAGTTGCTTTTGGTGCGCCCAGGACAGCCTCTTAGTAAAGGGGTATTTTGGGAAATACTTAGTCTGTGAAAACTTGTATATATTTTTCCGCTAAATACTCGGATAACTGCATGGTACTGGATGCATTATAATGCACTGTTGATGTTGAGCCCTGCTGGCTTTTGGAAATGAATTATGAATGTTGTTTATATTAGGTGCAGGTTTAATGAAACTTTTGGAAAGGCTTAGAAACAAAGGAAACTCCGTCCGTTTGACGGTAGATTTTCATAAATTAAAAAGGAAATTTTAAATCCACTATTTTAATATATGGGTATTTATGGGTAAATTAGCTAAGGTGTTACATTTATGGTATCAGAGCAGTTTCCCTCGGCCATGGAGTGTGGACTCACTACTCCAAGGGTTACTCACCGAGCGAGTAACCAAAGTAAAGAGTTAAGTGTCTAAGTTAGTCGGTAGTAGGTGTATATATAGTTATATATCTAATTGTTAAGTTATCTAATCCTTATCTGGCTGTCCCTCCATGACTTATCAACATGGCAGGAAGGCGGGTCGACAATGACCGAATTGCTGCGATTCTTGAGACTCTGGTTCAGATGCAACAGAACCAGGCTGATAATCAAGCTCGGAACATAGCAGGAGCAGTGACAGCCGTAGCAGCAGCAATGCAACCTCCACCACCACCTCCTATGGAGATTGATTGGATGGCTCGATTCAGGAAGAGTGAACCGCCTAGGTTCGAAGGAGGATTCAATCCTAACGGAGCTCAGAAATGGCTCCAAGAAATTGAGAAGGTTCTCCGTTCCCTGCAACCACCCGCCGATCAGAAGGTCCGATTGGTTGAGTATATGTTGACGGGTGATGCTGAGCACTGGTGGAAATACCAAAGAAGGACCTTAGAAGCAGCTAATCAGATGATCACATGAGAACTGTTCAAGATCCGCTTTCTTGGGAAATACTTTCCTGAGGATGTCAGAAGAGAGAAGGATCTGCTGTTCCTCAAGCTCGAGCAGGGAAGTTTGAGTGTCGGCGAATATGCGGCACAATTTGAAGATTTGATTCGGTACTCCAGTGGTTACATAGATGCAGATGAGCGAGCTAAGTGCATCAAGTTTGAGTCTGGACTTCAGGAGGATATTCAACTTGCTTTCGAATATCAGAACATTTCCGATCTCTCTCATCTGGTCAATGTAGCAAGCACTTATGAGAAAGGGCTTAAGAGGAAAGCTAATGCGGATCGAAACAAGGCAGCTCAGAAATCGGTTGGACCTACCAGAGGCAAGGGTCCCATGCAGAGATCAGGACCATATTCTAATGCTAAGGTTGCAGCCCCACAAGGAGTCGGCCCGATGGCAATTACTTATGATCCTTTTCCAGCTTGTAAGCATTGTGGAAGGCGGCATGGAGGTGTATGTTGGTCCTTGGGCCGAACTGAAGGACTTTGTTATGTATGTGGTCAGCCTGGCCACTATGCAAACAACTGTCCAAAGAGTCCGCTGAAAAGAGAGGTTAATGGGAACAAAGTGCAGAAAGCAGGTGGGAGCCAGCCAGTGCAGAGAGGCAAAGTGTACACACTGGACGGGGAAGAGGTGATAGACGAGGATGAGCTGATCAGAGGTACCTATCATGTTAATGGCATTTCCTGTGGTGTTTTGTTTGATTGTGGTGCAACTCATTCATTCATTTCTATAGATTGCATGAAGAGACTAGGGTTGTCCTCTATAGCCATGCCTTATAAATTATCAGTTTCTACCCCTACAAATTCTTCAGTAGTCACTTCTTAGATGTGTTTGGATTGCCCACTCCGAGTCTTGGAGCGGGAATTCAAAGTCAACCTTATTTGTTTGCCTCTTACTAGATTAGACATTATCCTGGGTATGGATTGGATGACTCAACATCATGTTCTGATTGACTGTCGTAATAAAGCAGTTATCTTTAGTGATTCCTCTCTATCTGCCATGGAAGTTGATGAAATATCTGAGTCAGCCAAATTCCAGTAGTTTGTGAGTTTCCGGAAGTCTTTTCTACAGAGATTCCCGGATTGCCTCCAAAAGGAGAAGTTGAGTTTAATATTGATCTGAAGCCCGGTACTGGCCCAATTTATATTGCACCATACAGAATGGTGCCTCCTGAATTGGAAGAGTTGAAGAAGCAATTGGAGGAGCTATTAGCAAAGAAACTTATCAGGCCAAGTGTATCACCCTGGGGAGCTCCTATTCTTTTTGTCAAGAAGAAGGATGGTAGTCTCCGGATGTACACTGGTTACAAACAGTTGAATGCGGTGACAATGAAGAATAAATATCTGCTCCCTCGCATTGATGATTTGCTAGATCAGTTGAGGGATGCAGCAGTGTTTTCTAAGATTGACCTCCGATCGGGATATCATCAAATACGTATCCGTGAAGAGGACATTCCTAAAACTGCTTTCAGGACGCGGTATGGGCATTTTGAATATGTTGTAATTGTAGTGGACTGATTTGGGTCTGATATATATAGTTTTTGGACTACATTTTACCCTCTTTTACTTTGATTTGGCTTGTTTTCATAGCAAACTTAGGATCTTTTTATTAGTTTTTAGGAATTTTAGTAGTTGTAGTTTCCCTTGAACTTTTTGATCCGTTTGTTCATTGTTTCAGGTATTTTTGAAGCTCAAATACGAAAAATAATTATGGAACTGGAAAGAGCACGTAAAGACCTTGAAGTAGGAAAAAGAACGGAGCAAAACGGAGCCGGAACCTACCCCGCGCGCCTGGGGCGTGGGGACGGGTGCACCTGGGGCGCGCCTACTGAAGAAAAAGAGGAACAACAGACTCGCGCGCCTGGGGCGCGAGACCGTGAGCGCTTGGGGCGCGCGTGCACCAGAACAGGCCCAGTTTTGTAAATATAAATTAGTGATTGAGAATTAGGTTAGGCAGCCAATTAGAGAGAAAAACAGAGATTAGTTGAAGAGGGAGATTACATCACTTTGAAGAGCAATTGGAGGATTGAAGAATTTGGGATAATTTGTCTATGAATTTCCCTAATATGTCTTTCATTCTTCTTATTTCTATGTGTAACTAAAACCCTCGTGTTAGGAACACGGTGAATTTGTATGGCGTAGCTGATTTCAATTTAAAGTTTAGTATTTTCCAGTTTTTAATTCATGCGTTAATTGTGTTTTTATTGAATACGTAAAACTGATCACTTTATGTTTTGGATCTTCTTAATTCTTAATGAAAGTTAGGGATTTTGAATAGGCCTTGCAATTAACGATATAATCACTCAAAAATAGAGATATAATTGAATGATTATATGATTTGGTAATTCCCTTGTGCTGAATATCTTATTTTCCAATGCTGTAATTTGTTGAGAGATCAAGGATTAAGTATTTAGAGAGTAAAGGGTAATGTTAGAGAGATCTAATAATTGCTATTAAAAAGGAATTGTCCATGAATTAAAGGAAAATCTAAATTATAGTTGAATAAGTGAAACCTACAATGCAACCAACGTTCCTAACCACTTTCTCCCATAGTTCTCAAGTTTTTATTTAATTTCAGCAATTAATTAGTTTAGTTAATTACTAGTTTCAAATCTGAATTTTAATTTTAAGCAACTTTTTAGTTATAGGATTTATTTCTAATTATACTAAGGTGAAAGTAGACTAAAAACACAACTCCCTGTGGGACGATATTCAGTCTTCCATTGACTATATTACTCGTTGACCCAGTACACTTGCTGGAACTTCAACAAGTTTTTGGCGCCGTTGCCGGGGAGTAGTTTTCTTTAGTTTATTTTTGGTACTTAGTGTAGCTATTAGGAAATTCTATTTTTCTTTTTATTTTTCTGTTTTTAATTAGTTTAATTTAGCAGGTGCTGCTTAACCGTTTTTATGCTTTTGCGCTCTGTAGGTAATCGAGGCCTTGTGCAACTTGATCCCGAATTGGAGCTTAGTGTGAAACGGTTGAAAAAGCAAGCAAAGCAAGCAAGGCAGATGGCTGAATCACATGGTTCTGGGGCAACAACCCAACCCACAAGGAAGACTTTGGCTGATTATACCATAGTGGATCCAGATGTCTGCACATCCAGTGTAGTCCGGCCAGCAATTTCAGCAGCTGCATTTGAGATTGATCCTCAATATATTCATCTCATCAAACAGGATTAATTCTCAGGTGCACCTAATCAGGATCCTACTGAACACATAGCCAATTTCCTTCAGATGCTAGACTTTTTCAAGATAGAAGGTGCATCAGATGAGGCGATTCGCATGCGTATGTTTCCTCTCTGTTTGAGGGACAAGGCCTTTACTTGGATGAGGAATCAACCTCCTGGAAGCCTTTCCAGTTGGGAGATTCTAGTTAAAAAATTCATGGCTCAGTTTCTTCCAGCTGGAAAGCAAGCCAGACTCCGCCAAGATGTTAACTCTTTTGTTCAAGCAGAGGGGGAGTTGTTGCATGATGCATGGGAGAGATATAACCAGCTGTTGAAGAAGTGCCCGACACATGCTATACCAGATTGGATGCAAATCCGATTATTCTATGATAGATTGAGGAGCACAAACAAATTTATGATTGATGCAGCAGCTGGAGGGTCCTTGATTAAGAAGACTGTGGAAGAGGCAAAAGAAATAATTGAGACTATGGCCTACAACAGTAGTCAAGCCCTTGCTGACAAGACTATCTTGAAGAATCCAGAACTGATCACTACCCAGATGCAGACTCTCATTCAGAAGAATAAGGAGATGCATGATCAGAATACAGCACTGGTGAAGCAGAGGGGTCAGAATCAGTTGGGAGCAGTGGATAGCACATTGGTCTGTGACTTTTGTAATGGGAACCATCGGAATGGGGACTGTGCCAGTGAGATGGGATAAGCAGCAACTATTGAAGAACAAGCGAAGTATGTGGGTGGTGGAGGCAATAGAAACAACATGTACTCCAACACTTACAATCCAGCATATCGCAATCACCCAAATTTCTCGTGGCACAGCCCAGCATTGAATCAGCCACAACAGCAGCAGAAGCCTTCCTGGGAGGTAGCACTTGATAAGTTGACCAACTCCACCCAATCATTCATTGAGGAGACTAGAGCCCAATTTGCCAATCAGAGTGCTAGCATTCGAAACATGGAGGTGCAAGTGGG
This sequence comes from Crotalaria pallida, assembly GCA_037953625.1. NCBI lineage: Eukaryota > Viridiplantae > Streptophyta > Magnoliopsida > Fabales > Fabaceae > Crotalaria > Crotalaria pallida. Next base: position 35,860,343 of record CM075652.1, on the reverse strand, counting down.
CCAACTTCCCAAACAGATTTCTGAGAGGTCAGTGGGAACCTTTCCCAGTGACACTATAGCTAATCCCAAGGAGAGGTGCATGAAGGTGACACTTCGAAGTGGCACAACATATGATGAACCAACTACCAAGGGGAGTGCCACCAATGAAGGTTCAAGCAAAGAGAAGGAGCCTAAGGGTGATGCAACATCAAAGAAGAAGGAAAGTGAAAAAGGAGCTTCGAGTACGCAGGGTCCACCTGTGGATCACATACCAGCTCAGCCTAGGCCAGCTCCTTTGCCTTTGAGAGTGCCTTTTCCTCAAAGGTTGAAGAAGGATGAAGACAAGAGGCATTTTCAGAAATTTCTGGATATGATCAGAAAGATCCAGATTAACATCCCGTTTGCAGAGGCTCTTGAACAAATGCCTCTGTATGCGAGGTTTATGAAGGATCTTCTGACCAAGAAGAAGGGGATGCTCACTGGAGAGACATTTCCAATTGCTGAGAAGTGTAGCAGAATCATAAAATCCAATCTACCACCCAAGTTGAAGGATCTAGGAAGCTTTAATCTACCTATAAGCACCGACAAGGATTATAAAGGTAAGGCCCTCTGTGACCTTGGTGCCAGTGTTAATATCATCCCTTTGTCACTTTTCAATAAGTTAGGGATAGGAGAAATTAAGCCGACCCCGATTCTATTACAACTTGCTGATAACACCGCCCTCCGCCCTTATGGAGTGGTGGAAGATATCTTGGTGAAAGTGAAAGATTTTATATTACCCCTTGATTTTATGGTGCTTGACATAGAAGAGGATGACAACATTCCTCTAATTTTTGGAAGGCCTTTCTTGGCCACAGCAGGGGTAATCATAGATGTTCCTAGAGGAGAAGTTATTCTCCGTGTCAATGGTGAGCAAGCAGTGATAAATATTTTTGAAAAACCACCATGCACGGCGAATTGCTTCCCCCAAATCAATTGTGTCTCAAGCTCTAATGAACAAATTAATGATTTAGAGCTTGTGAACACCTTTGAAACCAATTGCCCTTAAGCCCCTTCTAGGGGCGATGAGTCAGGCTCGTGACATTAAACAAGCGCTTTTTGGGAGGCAACCCAATTTTAAGTAATTTTCCCTTAGGATAGGTCCTTCAGGATAGGTGATTTTTAGTTTAGGATAGTTTAGGTAGTTTTATTTATTTATTTATAGTTTCTGCATTTTTTTATTTTATTTTTGCAAAAAAAAAGGTTCACTGTACAGACCAGGCGCGCCTGGGGCGCATGGCCCAGCGCGCCTGGGGTGCGCGTCTGCTGAGGCCTTTTGGCCAGTGCGCCTGGGGGGAGTTTACATTTTTTTCCCCACTTCCTTTCATCCCCAATTAGGAAAACTTAGAACCCTAACCCCCAATTTCACCCCCAATTCAAAATTTCATCAAATCCAACCACATTCCTTCAAATTATTCACTTATTTCTCCATTAATTATCATTTCCATCATCAATATCTCTCCCTTTTCATCCAAATTTTTCAAAAACCCCATTCTCTTCTCTTCTCTTCTCAATTCGGTTTTCTATTAAAACGGGCAAAGGAGCACAAATTTTTCATTGTTTTAAGGTAAGAATCTCTTCTTTATCCTTCTCTGGTTTGATTTATTTGGATTTGGAAGGTTAGGATTGAGTTCTCTCTTTAAAATTTTGAAAGCTTTGTGCTGCATACCAGGTGTTCAATATATTGCCCATCTGAGTTTTTGAACTTAAACATGTTGAGAAGAGGAAAGAGGCCTATGGTGGACAGTAGTGGAGAGATTGGGACGACTTTTGAGCATTCGAAAGTCTCCGAGTTTTATGATGGGAAGATGGTTAAGAGGAGAGTGCAGCCGGAACTGGGTATGGTCCTTGATGAGGCCGTTTCCGGTCAGCAAGTGATGGGTCTTAGAGCAGTGGAGGAGGTGATGGAGGTTATTAATGTGAACAAATGGAAGCCATGGGTTAGGGGTCCACCTGAGTACTTGAGTCAGAAGCTGGTGTGGGAGTTTTATTCGCATGCTTGGTGGCGTGCTCAATTAGAGAAGAAGGAGGAGCAGTTGCATGGTACAGTTGAGAATAGGAGGGTTGCTTACGTGAGGGGCAAGGAAGTGCCTTATGATGCTGCTACTATAGCACATGTCCTGAGCCTTCCTAGCTACTCGCCTAATATGGCCCCCGCTTTGTTCAACACTGATAGCTATGAGGATGAGGGTATGTATCCTCTGGATATGCTTCAGAAACACCTGTTTTTGGCTGGAAAAACTTGGAATTTTAATGTTAATCGTAGGCCAAAACATGTGTCTCAGAGGAATATGCAGGGAGCTGCCCGATTTTGGGTCCGGTTTATTATGCATAACCTATATCCTCATTCCCATGAGACTGAGATTTCCCCAGCCATTTGTCGATTAGTGTATGCCCTTAAGTCCTGTGTTGTTGTTGATGCGGCGTCGCTTATTTCTGATCAGTTGCACCGCTTTGCTTTGAGTGATAAGGGATATGTGGGATTCCCTTGGGTGATACACTGATTATGTGCTGCTGTGGGGGTAGTGCCTAGAAGTGATGAGATGACTGATATTAAGAGGGCCACCATGTTAACTAAAGCTGTTTGGGATAATTATGTTTTACTTGCTATTAAGACAGCTAGAGAGGATAGACACCCACCGATTATTCTTACACCCCAGCCATCAGTCCAGGATAGCGCAGGATCTTCTCGCCGACCGGCACAGTCGTCGAATGGTGTGGAGGACCTGAGGGTTATGATGCAGTCTATGATGAGGGAGCAGGCACTGCAGGGGCGGTATTTAAGACAGCAGGCTGAGTTCCAACGTGTTCAGTTAAACAGGGACGAGGTCCGGGATGATATTATGAGGGCCTGGAGTGCTGATCAGGGTTATGCTTTTGATCTGCATCCTTATTCTGACTATGAGAGGAGTTTGTTAGATTATCCTGTGGATGTGCATGAGCCTGAAGCTAGGGGGATGAATGATGATTAGTTTGGGGGATGTTCTTATTTGCTATATCTGATGTATTTTCCCTGCCCCGGCTATGTACTTGTGATACCAAAAACATGTTTTGCGTTTTCTAGGACTTTATTTCTTTTTAATGCATGGATCTTTATTTCGACTATTATCTTGTTGCATATGTATTGTTGAGTTTTGTGCAGGTGTGAATGTTGTCTCCTACCATTAGTGGTGCTTTGTTGCAGTAGTGCTAACCATTGCAGGTATTAAGTTTGGGGGAGCAACATCTCACTTGTGTTTAGTGCTATTCATGTGGATGTGATAGGTAGTACCCTTAATCTTTATCCTTGTCATTTTTGGTTAGTTTTTTTTTAGTATAGGTTTTTAATTTTTATTTTGTAATTTTTAGGTAGAGTAGTTTGCTTGAGGACAAGCCAACCTCTAAGTTTGGGGGAGTATACAAAATAAAAATTGATTTCTCAGACTTGAATTGTGTCCCCATATTTGGTGTTGGTTTGTGTCTCTAGTGAAAGTAGGTGATTATTCTAGATTTAGGACTTTTTCTCTTTTGATGCATGTATATACTTAGTTTAGGACTTAGACTCATTGACTTTTAACTCTGTTTGATTGAGCTGTAAATATGGTTGTGAACTGGTTATTTTGACAAATGCTTTCAGAACTTGTGATTAGTGAACTGACTTTAGCCCTGTGAGGTTTTGAGCCTATTGATGGGGTATATGATTATTGAAATATTCTGATTTTGAGACCCCTATTCGTTCATGAGTGTGTTCTCTTTGATGATTGTGCTCTAGAACTTGACCTGTGACCATTTCAAAATTGATGATTGATTGCATGCATGAAAATGATTAAGGCATTTAGGATGTGTTTTTGAGGCCTTCAGAATGTTGCATTGAAAATTGTTCCCTTAGTTGCCCACTTTGAGCCTTATAATGTTATTATATGATTTTTCTTTGGTACCCTGCAATTGATTGCATTGTTCTTTGTGAGTACCTTAGGAATTTTGGATGAGCAATTAAGTGGAATGTGATGCAAAATAAAAGAAAAAAAAAGTAAAGTGTTATGTGCCTACTTCTCTTCCAATGAAAAAAAATTAAATGAAAGTGAAAACGAAGAGAGTAGAGGAAAAATTGAAAAGTAAGAAGAATAAAGTTGTGAATTGAGTTGTGATTCCATTGAAATAGACTTAGTGCTCATTCATGATTTCTAGGGGAATTTGTTTTTGCAATTAGCCCTTAGTTCATTATTCCTTCTTTCTTTTATCCCACCTAACACTTTAGCCAGGCCCCATTACAACCAATATTAAGACCTTTTGATTCTTGTGTGCAATTGACAATTTCAGTGGAGATGTTGGTCTATGGTCAAGCATATGGTAGCGCTTTTGCATTGATGAACTTGTGTGCATTATTGAGAAATTACCCTTATGCACTTTTGAGAGAAATATTTGAGAGGTTGAGAGTGTTCACTAGTCTTGAGTTCTGATTGGGTTTGTTACTCTAACTAGTTTGTGATAATATGTGTTGGAGTCATGAGTCGTAGTTTTAGATGAGGTGTGTATATGTTGATTTAGGGAGTTTGTCTTTTGTTTAGAATTTTATTTTACTTTTGCCTGGGACATGCAAAATGCTAAGTTTGGGGGAGTGATTTGGGTCTGATATATATAGTTTTTGGACTTCATTTTACCCTCTTTTACTTTGATTTGGCTTGTTTTCATAGCAAACTTAGGATCTTTTTATTAGTTTTTAGGAATTTTAGTAGTTGTAGTTTCCCTTGAACTTTTTGATCCGTTTGTTCATTGTTTCAGGTATTTTTGAAGCTCAAATACAAAAAATAATTATGGAACTGGAAAGAGCACGTAAAGAGCTTGAAGTAGGAAAAAGAACGGAGCAAAACGGAGTCGGAACCTACCCCGCGCCCCGGGTGCGCCTGGGGCGCGCCTACTGAAGAAAAAGAGGAACAACAGACTCGCGCCCCTGGGGCGCGAGACCGTGTGCGCCTGGGGCGCGCGTGCACCAGAACAGGCCCAGTTGGTCCAAAACTTCAGAAATTGATGGGGATTCTACTTAGTGTTATTTTTTAGATATAAATTAGTGATTGAGAATTAGGTTAGGCTGCCAATTAGAGAGAAAAATAGAGATTAGTTGAAGAGGGAGATTACATCACTTTGAATAGCAATTGGAGGATTGAAGAATTTGGGGTAATTTGTCTATGAATTTCCCTAATATGTCTTTCATTCTTCTTATTTCTATGTGTAACTAAAACCCTCGTGTTAGGAACACGATGAATTTGTATGGCGTAGCTGATTTCAATTTATAGTTTAGTATTTTCCAGTTTTTAATTCATGCGTTAATTGTGTTTTTATTGAATACGTAAAACTGATCACTTTATGTTTTGGATCTTCTTAATTCTTAATGAAAGTTAGGGATTTTGAATAGGCCTTGCAATTAACGGTATAATCACTCAAAAATAGAGATATAATTGAATGATTATATGATTTGGTAATTCCCTTGTGCTAAATATCTTATTTTCCAATGCTGTAATTTGTTGAGAGATCAAGGATTAAGTATTTAGAGAGTAAAGGGTAATGTTAGAGAGATCTAATAATTGCTATTAAAGAGGAATTGTCCATGAATTAAAGGAAAATCTAAATTATAGTTGAATAAGTGAAACCTACAATGCAACCAACGTTCCTAACCACTTTCTCCCATAGTTCTCAAGTTTTTATTTAATTTCAGCAATTAATTAGTTTAGTTAATTACTAGTTTCAAATCTGAATTTTAATTTTAAGCAACTTTTTAGTTATAGGATTTATTTCTAATTATACTAAGGTGAAAGTAGACTAAAAACACAACTCCCTGTGGGACGATATTCGGTCTTCCATTGACTATATTACTCGTTGACCCAGTACACTTGCTGGAACTTCAACATGGACCGGACCTATAAGCCGACCACATGCCCTCAATGTCGACCAACGACTCAACGGATAAGCTTAAAACTCCCTAGTACATGATAAGGATGAATGACTCACCCTTCTTATCCTCTAAGAGCCACGTCAGCCCTACTGGGCCCAATAGGCCCATAAGGTATCACAACACACCTAACAGGTAATCCCCTATAAGAACCACCATGCTATAGGGGCTAAGGTATGACATTCTCCACCCTATTCTCAAGAACTATGTGTGGCTTGATCCCTTTTTCATTGAGGGTACGTAGGACCGGGGTCACCCTCGTCAGCTGCAACAACCCAAAACACACATCGTGGTGTCTCCCTAACAATGGAACATCACAAGAAGGGCACCATTTGAAGCCTTGTATGGGAGAAAATGTCAAACCCCGCTATGGTGGTTTCAAGTGGGGGAGAATTTGATGGTTGGTCCGGAAATGGTTCAGCAGACAACTGAGAAGATTAGAATGGTTCAGGATAAGATGAGGACAGCACAGAGTAGACAGAAGAGCTATGCAAATATAAGAAGAAGGCCATTGGAGTTTTCAGAAGGGGATCATGTATTTCTTCAAATCGTTCCGATGAAGGGAGTTAGCCGAGCCTTAAAAACCCGGAAACTTTCACCCAAATTTATTGGCCCTTACCAAATCCTCAAGCGAATAAGTTCCGTCGCTTACCAAATAGCCTTACCACCGTCCTTAGCTAATCTGCACAATATATTTCATGTGTCTCAACTCAAGAAATACGTGCATGATCCAACGGTTATCCTTCAGATTAAACCCGATGATTTGAGTCTAAGAGAAAACCTTACTTTTGAAGCCAGCCCTGTTCGCATAGAAGACCGTAGAGTTAAGCAACTCAGAGGGAAGGAAATTCCTTTAGTTAAAGTCATTTGGTAAAGTGGAGACATGTCAGAAGCGACATGGGAATTAGAAAGTAAGATGCGTCAAGAGTATCCTGGTTTGTTTTTATAAGACAAGAATTTCGGGGACGAAATTCCTTTTAAGTGGGGGAGTAATATAACACCCCAAAATTTTAATCCTGGATTAATAAAAGTTAATTATAAATAAAATTTATAATTAACTTTTATTATAAATCCCTGATTAAATTAGGTATTCAACTTTTGCAAATAGGTGGAAAATAATTCACAATTATTTTCCATGCAAAAATTAGATTTTTGCATAATAGTCCCTATTGTAGGACCTAAGTGCAATATTAGAAATATTTTGGAGGGAAGAAGGAATAAAATATTTATTTTTCAAAATTGAGTCGAAAGACTCGAGTATTTGTTACAATATATACTCGAGTATTCTGGGTAGAACTGGTTGAGTTAGTGCGTTTGATGAGTCACCATTCCACTATCTCCTCGATTCGACACGAAATCAGTTAAGGAACACCTCAACCGCTTCATGTCGACATGCATGTATCTGGAGATTGCTTATTTAAGCTCATCAACCACGAATTCGAGCTTTTGTTGATCAAATCGTGAGTTTTAGGGTTTTCAATTTCGTTCGATCAATTCTCCTTCGTCTCTGAGTGATAGATTACGAGTGATACACGGTTACGAAGCTTACATCTCAAGCTTCGTAAAGAAACTAAAATCATAAGCTAAGATCGAGTGTGTAGGGAGAATCGAATCCGAGAGGTAGAGGTGTTGAAAGCTGACTTAAGATCCTAGAGCTTACTTTGGAGTCTGATTCTAGTAAGCTCAAACAATCTCTTTATGTCCAATTCATTCCCTTAGCTAGTACGAATGGTAGAGAGTATATAGATATTAATTTCCCCAATTTTTATGTCTATCTCATGTGTCAACCAAATCAATCTTGGTGCTCTGCTGAAACTGCTTTGTTTCAGTGTGGATTTTGGGGAGCTCAGTATTGTAAGGCCAGTTTTCATCGAATTTCAGTTCCTACACGATCTAGAGGTAAGTGGGAAGCTATACATTCACTAGAATAAGGATTAATTACTTGATTTTTGTGATTGAAAGCCACCATGAGGCTTAAAGGGCTTAGTTTGAAATAAAATATTGGCTTGGAGGCCATTCTGTGTGTTGTAACTTGTTGGAGCATGTTTGTTATGTTGCATGTGAGCTAAATTCAAGTTACTTTCATGTTAGAAATGCTCAAAATATAAATTGGTATGCCAAGTTGTTGAAAACATGATTTTTATGCATAATGAATGCTCAGCTTTGATTCAGTGTAATTTGATGTAATTTTTGTATTGGAACATGTTTAATATACTTAAACTTAACTCTGTTGAACATTAGTTTTGGTTAAAATTGGTTAGAATTGATTTTGGCATGTGAAAACTTAGTTTTAGTGTTTTTACTGTCAGTCACTACTCGAGTCTTTGGCTCGATACTCGAGTAGTTCGTGGTGCACCAGTGTGTTAGCACTAGTACTCGAGTGTTTGAGCCGAGACTAGAGTATTGTATGATGCACCATTTGGAAATTGTGATGAACCACTCGAGTCCTGCGTGAACTACTCGAGTATTCTGGGATGATGATCTACTCGAGTAATTCATGAACTACTCGAGTATTTCTGGAAAATCTGAAGTTTTATTTTCCAGTAAACGTATGAACTACTCGAGTCTTTTGGTAAGGTACTCGAGTCTTTTTAGTCAGAATACTTAAATTTCATTTTTAAAATCTAACCAAGTTATTTTAACCCAAATTCTTAATTTTAAAGTTGATTAATCATGTTCCAAGAAATTAATGGGATTGTAAAATTACATCAATTACTTTGAATACTTGTGAATAAATTATTCCATGTTGGATATATATTAAGATTACTAAAGAGGATTTAATCTTCAAATGGAATATGTCATTGCATTCATGCATGGTGTTGGGGATGATGAAAGTGTAAAGTCAATTCGATATATTTATGAAACTCGCGTTTACTGAAACTCGCATTCATACACTAAGATTGAATTGACTAAGTATTTATGAAACTCGCGTTTACTGAAACTCGCATTCATACACTGAAACTCGCGTTTACACTTTCATCATCTGATGCAATGATGCAAAGTGAAAGTGTATGAATTTGGGGATCATTTAACATTAACTAAGTTTACTGAAACTCGCATTCCTCCTCACTTTTCCCAAATTGAATTGACTTCACACTTTCATCATCACTGCTGATGGTTTGAACATCAACAACATCAGCCCCATCTCCATGAGTGGCACCAACAACACCTCCATCAACATATTCTACAGGCTCAACTTCTGACACACTGGCATGATCAACATACATATCCACTTCAATCCTGTGTAAGATAGCATAATTTCTAACTCTGCTGCATGTGAGTCCCATGATTAGTCCGAGTATCAGGCGAAAACCTTCGAACTATTGGGAAGTTTGTCCTGGGTAGCTAGACCTAGGTCGGTCAAGGAAGGTCTCAGATTGGTTAACCCTACAGTTTCATTGTCAGTCTGTCATGGAATGTGACAATGAGAATGGCTTGGTTCGGTGTCATTGGAAAACTCTGCTGTTTTGGGTAATAAAAAGAATGTAAACCTTCCTGGTGTTGTTGATCTTATAACCTCGACAAAGAAGGACAAGGAGGACATTATGGATTGTGGGAGTCCTAATAAGATTGACATGATTGCTCTCTCTTTAGTTCGCAACGATTCAAACTTCAGACCTTGTGGAGGTTAGAAAGCTACTTGGGAAGCATGCAAAAAGTATACTTCTTGTCACACCCTCACTAAATATTACCCTTAAACAAAATTAGTTAATTGAAAATCTCTTAGTTAATTTAATTACTTATAAAATTCTCCGAAAAATTCGACGGAGTTTACTTTGTTTTTCAGACTTTCCAAAAGTTAATTTTCCTGCTTGACCTGTATTTAAAATATCTTCATAACAGAACAACCAGATAAAATAATTTAAAATATTTACAAGTTCTTGGAATTGTTTAATTCCCAAAGTCACTCCTTTCCCAAAAGGAGGAGTCCCGAGCCAACCCTGTGCTACATACTGAGCACCCAAAATATTATTTAATTACATACTTTGCCAAAAAGAGTTTGTATACTCACATTTTTCAAAACAGGGCCCAAGATGTGCTCACACTCCCCGAGGGGGAGTGTACTCCTGCTCGGCCTGTGACGGTGTAAGCTCAGTCTCTGTACCTGTATAAAAACCGTAAGGAGGTGAGCATTACACAGAACTTGGAAAAATAGCTTCTAAAGAGACATTGCAATATACTAAGCCAAACATAATTCATTCACCTTAAATTTACATATCCATTTAGTTTTCTTTCCTCTTATCAAATTTCCATTTTTCCTTTATGGTCTTTCTTTTCTTTCTTTTCTTTTATTATCTTTCCCTGACACCATTAGTATTTCCCGCACCTGCTAGGTCGTTTGTCACCCATCAGGTAATTTAGCACACATTAGGCATCACCCGTTAGTACCATTTTCATTTACTTCCCTCACTTACATTTAATTCTTTTATACATTTAGTTAAATTTCATTGTCTCTTTGTCCCTTTTCATTTTTAACATCGACTACCGTGCAACATATTGAACCCTTGGGTACACAAGCGCCTAACGGGGCGTTTGTACCTGATGGGGCGTTTGACCTAATGGGGCATTTGGCACCTAGCAGGGCACCTAATGGGTCAGTGTGCCCCAAGGATCAATCAGTTGCGCCTTTAATTACTTTCCAATTTCAATCATCATTCATTAAGTTGTTTAGCACTTATTAAGCATACACAACATGCATACATACACACATTTTCATATTCATCATCCAAGCATTCACACCAACATATAACATGCACAACCATCTCCATGCTACTGTTCCTAAATCCTCTTACGTCTACATATCATGGATTAGAATTCGATTCGTGCTTAATTTCTTACCACTAACCTCCATCAATCTTATTCCACTCGATTCTCTTATGTTTAAGTCATTTTAACTAACCTCAACTGGTTGCACTAAACTTAAGTCACTTTATCTAGCCTCAATTAATTCCAATAAACTTAAATCACTTCCGCTATCCTAAATTTAATCCAATAAGCTTAAGTCCATTTTACTAACCTCAATTAACTCATCTGTTACTCCATTCACTTCATAATACTAATTAACCCTCACAACTACATCATGTCCATTTCCAGACCCTAAGTCGTCACTAATATCAATTACCATGAACTCCTAATATGCAAACAGACACAATCATTTCACATTCATCAGCCAGGTATCAAACTGACATACCATATACACATACTTTCACAAATACAAAAGTGGGTTTCTCTTCTTTATTTAATTATTCCAATTTTTAGCAATATGAACTACCCTAAGGTTCATTATCATATATACTCAACTATCCTTAGTTATCACTATATACAATCTAGAATATATTCTTTAAATCAAGGTAATACCCCCTTCTTACCTCAAATGGAGAGAGAGAGAGAGAGTAAACCTTAAACCCTAGCTTTCTCCTTGCCTTTGAACCCTTAGAACTTAACCTTTTTGATCCTAGCTTGAAATCGGATGAGAGCAACCAATAGGTGAGTGGGGATGTTATCCAATGGAGAGCTTGATGGAGGGAGGGGCTTCTCTTTCACTTGTGTGGGTTGAAGCATGAGAGAGAAAGAGAAGCCATGGGTGTTGTTGAGAAGCTTGAGAGGGAGACAGAAAGCTTGATGGTGATGGGGAAGAGAGGGAGAGCTTGGTGATGATGGTGGTTATGAGCTTGGAGAGAGCTTGAGAGCGAGTGGGAAACCAAGAGGAAGAGGGAGGTGTTTGCTATGGAGGAAATGGGGAAGGAAATATGTGTGTGTGATGGCCAAGCTTGCCCAAGAAGCTTGCCACTTAAGGGCCAATTCGTGGCCCCTAAGTTCCTTCTTTTTTTTCTGTCTGTCGCGTACTAACCGGTTAGTGGAATGGCTAACTGTAAATTCAATGCTCCTAATTATGTGGATATGATTTTGATGATGACAAAGTAATTAACAATCAAGCCTTGAAGTCATTGCAACATCAACAACAACAAGAATTCAAGAAACAAGTCAAGTGTTTACTGATTCTCAATTGGGTTGTATTTGTAATTTTTTCATTTTTTGTTGAGAGTGGGTAGAAATAGTTAATCTCTTCTAGGAGTAAAATAAGTAATATGATTATTAGGTTGAGATTAACCAAAATTAATACTTGAAAATAAAAACAAAAAGGAAAATTAATTTTTATTATGTCTGATCAAAATACTCGAGTATTTTGAAGAAGACTCGAGTATCTACTCGAGTATTCTGAAAAAGACTCGAGTATTGATGCCAGATCAGCAAATATAGCCATTAGTCTTGTTCATGCAACGGATCTTTCCAGTGTGGCCAAAGGACTCGAGTATTGGCCAAAAGACGCGAGTCTTTAGGTACAGTCAGCAAAAATAATGACGTTGGAAAGACTCAAAAACCCATCTTAGGGCACTTGAGTCTTTCCCAACTCTTCAGAACTTCATTGTAAAATTTCTCTCTGATTTGCACAAGAACAAACAAGACAACAAGAACAAACAAGACAACAAGAACAAAAATCATTACAAGCTTTCATTAATTCTTCTTCTCAAGTGTTAATTCACAAAACTCAACTTTACACTCATATTATTATTTTCTTCTCAAGTTGAGTTTAGGTCTCAATTTCTATATTGAGCTGTGCTTATTTGTGCGAATACATTGTGAGATTCGTAATACACATTCAAAATTGCTTGTTGATTCAAGTCTTGGATTGTTCCCAAGCAAACCCTAAGTGGGCTTAGGGTATTGAAGTCTTGAGAGGTTCTCAAGCACAAGACTAAGAGGTTCTTAGCCCGGTGGAGCTTCTTGAAGGGAGTTCAAGGAATCTTTAGAAGAGTTCTTCGTCATCGGAATCAAATTGGGGTAGAAATCAAGAGTTTGGTACACTCTTTAAAGGTTAGGTTGAGTGAGGCTATCTCAATTAATCCTTGTAATTTCTAACAATTTGATTTATAGAAAAATCTCCTAAGGTGGTTAAGAGGACTGGATGTAGCTCATTGTTGGAGTGAACCAGGATAAAATAGCTTGAGTGTTGATTTATTGCTTTCAATTAATATTCTTGCTCAAACAATCTAAAGCTTTTCAAATAAATAGGATTTGTCTACTTGGGTAGCAAGTTCAAGGAATCTAAGTGTTATTCAATTGTTAAAATTCTTTTAAATTGCTTGCTATTCTGTTAGATAAGTTTCTTCTTTGTAGTGAATTGATTTGAAGTGAGTTGCTGATTTTTCGTTTCTGGTTCAGTGCATCTCTATTACGAAAGACTCGAGTATTTCTCAGAATACTCGAGTAGTTCTTGCTTGAGACTCGAGTATATCTTAAAAGACTCGAGTGGTTCATCCTGAAACACTCGAGTATCTCGAGAAAGACTCGAGTATTTCAAGTCTTTTCCAGAAAAATCAGTTTCTAATCAATTCTTTTAATAGCATTCGAAATATGCGGTATTGCTGCTTCAAATTACTATTCACCCCCCTCTAGTAATTGCTAAGCCCGCTTGTTGGTTTCCAACAAGTGGTATCAGAGCTCGGTCGAAAGATCGAGTGTAACAACTTTTTCGAAAAAGATCCTATTTGGAAACTATGGGCTCAAGCAATCCCTTTGGAGGAGAAGGCTCTTCAATAAACCGCCCTCCACTATTCAATGGTGAAGGGTATGCTTATTGGAAAGTCAAAATGAAAATTTTTATTGAAGCAATTGATATGGATATTTGGGATGCTATTGAGAATGGACCTCACGTTCCCAAGAGATTGATAAATGATGAAACTGTAATTATTCCAAGAGCTAGTTGGAGTGATGATGACAAGAAAAGAGTTTCATATGATTTAAAAGGCAAAAACATCATCACTTCCACTTTGTCTCATGATAAATTTTTCCGTGTCTCTCAATGTAAATCTTCTAAGGAAATGTGGGATATTTTGCAAGTTACTCATGAGGGAACAAGCGAAGTAAGACGTGCAAGATTAAATACTTTAACTCATGAATATGAATTATTTCGCATGCTTCCAAATGAGTCCATAAATGACTTGCAAAAGCGATTCACTCACATAATTAATCATTTGATTGCTTTAGGAAAAACATTTCATGATGGTGAAACTACTAACAAAGTTTTGAGATGTCTTGATAGGAGATGGCAACCCAAAGTAACGGCCATCGTAGAATCCAAAGACTTAGACAAAATGGAGTTGACCACTTTGTTTGACAAACTTCAAGAACATGAAATGGAACTATCAAGACTCAACACTCATGAGGAGTCCGACAAGAAGAAAAAAGGCATATCTCTCAAAGCTTCAACAAAAGTCTCAAAAGAAGTTGAAGAATGCTCTACAAGTGAGGATTTCGATAGTGAACCCAATCAAGAAGAATTTGGGATGTTTGTCAAAAGATTCAACAAATTCTTCAAGGGGAGGAAAGGTAGTTTCCCAAGCATGGCATGGCCTAATATATCGTGGCTTGATACCTATTTTGAGCACATGGCCACATGGAGCTTCCCAGCTTGAATCAACATAAGAAACGATAGAGTTTGTTCTTGGATATGCAAAGAAAAATGAACTGTGCAAGCTCCACTACAACAAAAACTATTTAAAATACCTGAATTTTAATCCCGGTTCCGTGTTATAACCAGAATTAAATAACATTTTTATTAAAAAAAATAATAAAAATGAAGTAGAAATATATTTAAAATTCCAGCGTTTTTTGATCCTGGTTAAAAAAAACACGAAACTGGAATCATTAATATAAATTAAATTTTATAAATAACGGTGTATTTATAATCCCCATTCTTATAAGGAACCGGGATCAATAATGTTAAATTTTTTCGGCGGTTTCACACGAAATTTTGGTACCAACATACTCAGACATTTAAAAATAAGAGTGAAGACCCACTTTAGTCCCTCATGTTTTTCGCGTGGGACTGTTTAGTCCCTCAAAAAATGGAAAAACATTTTAAGTCCTTGAAGATGTTGAAAAGGGGACACTTTGGTCCTTCCGTCAATACCGTTAACGTCATCCTCCGATAACGTTAACACTGGTATTGACGGAAGGACCAAAGTGTCCCCTTTTCAACATCTTCAAGGACTTAAAATGTTTTTCCTTTTTTTAGGGACTAAACTATCCCACTCGAAAAACATGAGGGACTAAAGTGGGTCTTCAATAAATTAAAAAATTCGCTTTCAGAAAAGAGTGAATAAAAGTGTTTTTGAAAAAGAAGTAATTAATGACATTATAAATTAAAGAACACAGAAAACCCAAAGCATAATTTTTAAAATATATTATATTTATTAAAATAAAAAAAAAGAGTCGGAACACCAAAAATCGGTGCATGGTAGAAACACCCTTGTTTTATATTTTACTTGTTTGGACCATTACCTATGTCAAGAAACATGTAATAAAAAAATTCAAATTCAAATAACAAAAACATGCACATAAAAAGAACGCAGAAAACCCAAAGCATATTTTTTTTAATAGATTAGATAAAAAAAATAAAAAAAAAAGAGCCGGAGCACCAAAAACCGATGCATGGTAGAAGCACCCTTGTTTTATATTTTACTTGTTTGGACCAAGTTAGCTTCTCAAGGAAGCTTGTTCAGTGAAAAAATAGTGGGTGATAGTACTATTTGGGCGGGATTTTTTGGCTCCATTGTGATAGTACTAATTTGCACTGTTACTCCATGAACGGGAATGTTTGTTAATTTTATATTATGTAGATTAGTAATTAGTAATTAGTAAATAGACATGTTCTATGCATGGAAAACATACGATGTACTAGTATTTTGGTAATATATTTTAATAAGAAAAAATGTACAATTATATAATTTGAAATTATTGTGAAAAAATGATATCAAAATGAAAAAGATGAATGATGAATTGATATCATCAATTTGTTTATTTGTACTGTTAAGAGACTATCGACAATAAACAATTTATTTTTTAGCATTTTTTTGATTTATTTTCTTTTATTTAGAAGTAAAGTCATTAGTGTATGTATTTCGTTGTTGATATTTAAGAAAAAAAATATATAAGATTGAAAGATAGCTATCGATGCTAAGACCAACTTTAGTCCCTCATGTTTTTCGCGTGGGACAGTTTAGTCCCTCAAAAAATGGAAAAACATTTTAAGTTCTTGAAGATGTTGAAAAGGGGACACTTTGGTCCTTCCGTCAATACCAGTGTTAACGTTCACGGAGAATGACATTAACGATATTGACGGAAGGACCAAAGTGTCCCCTTTTCAACATCTTCAAGGACTTAAAATGTTTTTCCATTTTTGGAGGGACTAAACTGTCCCACGCGAAAAACATGAGGGTCTAAAGTGGGTCTTCACTCTAAAAATAAAAAAAAACTCGAAAAACCCCAACCTCTCCCTATCACTCTTGATCTATCACTCTCCCTCTTGGCTTCCTGCCCTCATTAGCTCCCTCTCTGCAAAAAAAAAAAAACCTTGATTAGCTCCCTGCCTCTCTCTTCATGGATCGTCGCCGCCGTTGCACTCGTTCCACTCGCCGTTCTTAGCCACCTCTCTCAGCCACTCGTTCTGCACCGCCATGCCACTCGTTCTACCTCCATTATTCTCAGCCGCCTCTCCCACCACTCACTCTCCACCGCTGCTCCACTCGCTCTTCACCACCGTTCTCCGCCGCATCTCTCAGCACCTCAACTCTTCTCTTCCTCGAGCCCTCTCTCTCACAACCGCCGCCCCCAAGCCCTGAACCGCCGCTGCCGCTGTTTGTAACATCCCAAATTTAATTCCTAGTATAATTGATGATGGGTCAAGCTTCGAGTGAAGGAAATAATGATATTGAGTTAAAAATAGTGGATTGAAGGCTTGTTTTAGGATTAATAACATAGGATATTAAGAAATTTAAAATAAAAGATTTACAACTCTAAACACAAATTCCACCGTTGGATGTGAAGATTAGTATGTAGGGAAGCTTGCTTTAAAATTTGAGGAAGATCCAACGGGTAACAAAGAAGTTATGGCCTATCAAAGTCTGGGTACTGCAAAACTATGCAACTTAATCGATTAAGCTGCAGCTTAATCGATTAAGTCCAGAATGTGGGAAAAGGCTTAATCGATTAATAATCGATTAAAGGTTGTTGCTGAGGAAAAAAATAAAGGCAAAACACACATTCTTTCTTGCCAAAATTCGAACCTCTCTTCCTCTCTCCCCTAGGGTTCCATTCTCCATCATCAAATCCACAAGGAACAAGTGGGATTTCTTCATTCCATCAACAAATCCCTTCCTTCTTCACTCCAAGTAAGTGTTTAATTCCAAGGATTCCTTCTTTCTCCCTCTAATTCGAGTTCTCTTTCTCTCTCCTCCACCCATGGTGGTTTTTGATTCTAAGCCATGGAAGCTCCACTTTTCTTGAGATTTGGCATGACCTATGACATGAATGTTAATCTTCTCTTTTTATGGCACTTGTGCTAGGTTCCTCACTTTTCCCTTGGGTCATAACTCAATTGGTGGCAAGACTCTCAAGCTTAAAGCAAGTGTAACCGCCTTATCTCTAAGTGTTAAGGTAAGGAGTGGGTATTAGTGAGTATTACCATACTCTGGAAAATAGTTTATAGTATGTATATAATGCTTGCTAAGAGCTAGGTGTTAGAATAAGGATTAGGAAACCTAAGTTAGAAAATAATGGTAATATTAGAAACGAACTTAGTGTAACTCTATGATAGGGAATAGGAAATATAATTTGATTAGGCAAACCAATAAATTGAACTAGCTAAATGCATGAACTTGCTACTATATGTTATTATAGGTGCTACTTGAGAATAATTGTTTAATGCTAATGTGTAGGATATTTTAGGTGCTTATCTGAGTTGTTGCTAATTGTTATATATATTTGGTGTATTCTTGACAATTATTGTGAACTGTTCATTTGCTGCTCTAAGTGTTTAAGTGTTGTGAATTGTAATTGTGTTTATTTTCTAGATGGTTTATATGGGATTATTAGGAATGGTGTATTTACCAAGGTATATTGATATTTGTTGCTTGTTATGATTGTTTGGAAGTGGTAAGTATGTTGGCCTTTGACCTGAGGTGACATACTTTGTGAATATGGTAAGTATGTGGGCCTTTGACCTGAGGTGACATACTTATCATGTATGTATAGGGTGAGTATGTTGGCCTTTGACCTGAGGTGACATACTTTGTGAATATGGTAAGTATGTGGGCCTTTGACCTGAGGTGACATACTTATCATGTGTGTATAGGGTGAGTATGTTGGCCTTTGACCTGAGGTGACATACTTTGTAAATAGGGGATGTATGTGGGCCTTTGACCTGAGGTGACATACATCGTAAATGGAGATTGGAAAATAAAGGAAATGAACAGGATAGGAAGAAAGGAATGAGGAATGCAAATGGAAAAAAAATACAAGAAAAATAAGATAGGAAGGTTGGTAGAAGAATATAACAAGATAATTTGGGATTGTATTAGAAATGTACTAGTAATAATAGGACAACAGGGTATGTAAAACGAATTAAAGAGTTAGGTAATTAATGGCTAAAAGGAAAAGGAAATAGGAGCATGGGTGGATTAGTCGGATAGGTAAAATGAACTATAACTTAGGAAAAATAATGGAATCGGAATAATGATGCATGTTGGTATGAATGTGGCTGTTGTGAAATTAATTGAACTATGTGGTAATTGTGTGTGACTTAGTCGGTTATTATGTCATATTGGAAACTGTTTTTCCCATTTTATGTGTAATGCTCACTCCTTACTATTTCCACAGGCACCGCGATTGAGCTAGCACAACCCCCGACCGAGCAGGTTCGCTCTCCCTCACAGAGAGAGTAAGTCATATTAGTTGAGTCGTGTGTCCCGTCTTGACTACTTTTGGGATTTTTGTATATGATGATGATTTTGTGTATGTACTGAAAAACATCATTTTGGGGTATAGTCAGGACCACTCCTTGTGAGAAGGGAGTAATTTTGGAACATTTTATGGAATTTAAATAACTGCTAAAACTTGTATTAGTTTATAATTTTCCGCCGCACTGAAACTCTGATATAAATGCTTTAATATATGTTTTGGCCCTGATGGCTTTCTGGTTTTATTTGAATTATTAAATCAACAGGTTTACAGGAAAAACTAATTCTTGGAATGTCCATATTACAAAGTAAATTCTGTCCGTTTTAACAGAGATTTTCATAAGTTAAAATGGTATTAATCAGAAAAATTTAAAATCACTATTTTATTATGGGTATTTAAGGGTAATTATTTAGGGTGTTACACTGTTCGCATGAACAACTGCTGTCGCACCCTCTTCTTCAACTCCTCCAAGTCACGGTTGCCGCTTCACTACAGGTACCCTCTTCTTCAACTCCTCCATGTTTCGAATTTGTGTTCAATTATGTTTTGTTAAATTGCTTTCAATTTTGCTTTTCAATTTTGGTTACAGATCTGTTTTAGGGTTCGATGCACTTAGGGATTGGTTTTTTCCAAGCATGTTCAGTTGTTCTGACTTCTGTTCAAATCTTATTGTCAAAACAAGGTTATGCCAAAACTTTGGTTCGTATTTTCTGTGCTTTTTCCACCTTTGGTGCGT
Organism: Crotalaria pallida; assembly: GCA_037953625.1. Lineage (NCBI taxonomy): Eukaryota > Viridiplantae > Streptophyta > Magnoliopsida > Fabales > Fabaceae > Crotalaria > Crotalaria pallida. Next base: position 35,840,862 of record CM075652.1, on the reverse strand, counting down.
ATTTTCTGTGCTTTGGTTCAAGATGTGCGCGCTTGGTTTAAATATTAGCATGAGAAAATTGAAGAATTATAGTTTTAGTCTGATGTGTTTATTGCCTTGAAGATTGTGGTGCATCAACAATCTTATCCTTAAGCTGTTAAGTTATGCTGTTACATTTCTTTCATGAAGAGATCTTGTGACTTATTTTTGTTTAATGCATATCTGCTGCTGCTATCATCAGTATTAGAGGATGTGGAATATGGTATGTTTCCTTTAAAGACTTGCCTTCTCAAGATGTCAATGCTTCCCAGGTTCGGTTCTACAATTCCACAACTTTTACATATTCCTTTACTATCATGTTGTACACCACATTCTGGAAAAAGAATTAATGTGCATATGGTATAATGCTAAGCCAGCCTACTGACATCAACTAACTCCATAAATGTAGTTTTAAATTCCTCCTGACCTCTGGCCACCTTTGTTGTACTCTCTTTTATGATAGTTTCATTTTCCAAGTGAAAGACCTCTGGCCACCCTTGTTGTACTCTCTTTTATGATAGTTTCATTTTCCATTTGTTCTTTTGTTCTTCTAGTTCTTTTATCGTATTAACGCTAATTTACCTTGCTTGTTGTACCGTTTTAGACTGAGGCACTGCGTAAGTTGTCCCTGATGCATAGACTTGTTATTTCTACTGGTGAAGGTGCAATTAGTGAGAACGTTTGTTATTGGAAGAGGATGCAGACAACTATTGTCAATTTTGAATCTTGAGACAATTTTCTTGCTTTCTTACTACTAGTTTGAGATTATGTTGGTTTAAGTTTCAGGGTACTTATGTGGAGGGTATGAAGGAAGAAGCTGTTTTATCTCCGGGATATGCACTTTCCTTTATGTTTTTTTGAGTTTCGGGGCACTTATTTTCCTTATGTCTATAGGTGTCTTCCATGTCCTATATTTTTAGGTTACAAAAGAAAAGAAGTTTTTTTATGACATTTTTTTTGGACCTGAGATCACCATTCTTTACAAAAGAAACAGAGAACCTGCCTCTTGCAGTTTTGATTTCATGTTTTCAATATGTAGGTTATAGGAAAATTGAGCGAGGGGAAAGCATCTCATGTTCCATACCGAGACTCAAAGCTTACCCGCCTACTAAAGACTTCACTTAGTGGACATGGCCATGTATCTGTGAGTTTGGGATTCTACTAAACTATCAGCAATTATTTTAACTGTATTCTGATGTCTATTTTATATTGTACAATTGCCATGTCACCATTCTACATCAATGTGCAACTTGAATAGGTGATGGAATTTTTAGGATCTTTCTTTTGCTTTGTTTTCCATTCATAGATACAATGGTGGAACAAAACAACGTTACGATATCTACATGACACCATATTAACATTGATTTAACATGGAAATTTCAGCTTATATGCACTGTGACTCCAGCATCCACTAATATGGAGGAAACTCATAATACCTTGAAGTTTGCTAGCAGAGCGAAGCGAGTAGAAATATATGCCTCACGTAATAAGGTTCGCTCTAGAATTACTAATTAGCCACATGCTTGTTTGTGTATTAGTTCCATGCACTTGAGGATGTTCCTGATTCACTCTTGAATTATTTCTGAAAATTGATTATTGACGAAAAGTCTTTAATTAAGAAATTGATCCACTGTCCTTTTTAATATTCATTAATCATTGTTCAAGTGCAAGTACTTTGAAATTCTGAGTATGATTTACTGTAACATTATTAGAAGATTGGGTTTCTTTTCTTATTCTAAATTTCCATATCCAAAGCCAACAAAATTTATGTTGTTGAGTGCTAGGCTCTGTTGAACTTCTTGGTAGGAGGTTGGTTTCTTCTATTGCTGAGTTAGTTCTTAAACCTGAGGTTTTTTGTAATTTATTTTAGATTCATAAATCACTCGAGGGCCTCCCCCAAACCCCCGGGGAGAGCTTATGACTTTGTGTTAAGTTGGTTCTTTGCAATATATCAGAGCGTTCATAATTAATTGGTCAAGTGTTTTCTCCATTCTTCATAATCAAATTAAATTTCAGCACAAGTGAAAGTAGGTGTATTGTCCATGCTTTAAGCCCAATTCGGAGTCTCGTGAGGGGTTATGCAATATAAATCATTCACGGGCCTCCAATGAATAGCTTAAACTTTTAGGTTGACTTGGTTCTTGAATCCTTAACTTGTGTTTCAACTCTTAAAATTACTCATTTAGTTCATTAATATAACTCACGTTACTTTATATTAATTTTACAGTACTTTTGATGACTGCAAGTACACCATGTACACTCGGGTACTCGTTGGATGAAGTCAAGGAAGAATGGACAGCTTTCATGTTCGATGAAGTACCTTAGACTTAGATTTATATATATATATATATATATATATATATATATATATATATGTAGTACATGATAATTTAGTTATACAGTAGACTTTTGAAGCTATTTTGGTCTTTTGGTTATGTAGCACTTGATAATTTAGCTATTTTGGTATATGTTTCTCAACTTTATGAAGCTATTTTTTGTCTTTTAATTTGAAGCTATTTTGGGTGAAGCCAATTAAGATATGTAGTGTCCTTCAACACTAGATGTCCTTAACCCTCTAAGTGCTCAAGATTATGGAAACCAGGAGCCCAAGAGAGGATCAAGTATTAATGTGTGACTTGTGATATTTCTGCAGTTCCAGTTGGGAAAAGCAGGGTCTCCCTAGTCAACGTGTGTGTGCAGAGTGTCAACTTAGGGATGAGAGTACTTACCTGAAACCCTAGCTGCGGTGAGCTATTTGTAGGGTTTGAAGGAGGCTGATATGGGCCGTTTGGGCCTTGCATCAGGGTTGAGCTGAACCAGGATTCTGTGAGATAATATCGGGTAATTATGCTTCTAGAATTTGGATAGGATCAGCTGAAGATCTCATGTCTAGGCTGTTGCGAGAATCCAGAAGAGATTTGCGGAAGGGATAAGAAGCCTCGGTGAGCCTGTACTTATCCACGAGCCGACGATATGTCTTGGTCCTAGAGTCCCGAGCCTGATGGATTGGGGACCGATCGTAAGGCTCGGTTCCATCAAGTCCGAGCCTGGCCCTCTTGTATGCTCGGAGTTCATGAGTCCGAGCGATGGACTTTCATGATAGGTAAACCGAGTGAAGCGCCCTTAGAGAATCCCTTTAGTAAGACTTGGGTCCGGATGTGGTCGGCAGACCCTACAAGATATATATTATATTGTTTTTGGTTACACAGGTACAGGGTATTGTGATGCTATATTAATTATATAAAATTATGGTTCCAAAAAAAAATCCTATCATTTACGATTCCGGTTCATAAAAAATTAGTGTTTAAGAGTCCGGTTCGTAAAAAAATTTTAAAAAATCCATCAAATATGATTCCGGTTCAGTTCAATTTACGATCCTGGTTCTTTACAATTTACGATCCCAGTTCCGTGATTTTAAAGAACCGGAAACGTAAATTGTCCTATTTTTAATTCTGCCATATTCAATTCCGGTTCAGAACCGGGATTGAAAATTTTTCGGAACCGGGATTGAAAATGTTTTTTGTAGTAGTGCTCTGGAGATTGTGTTGTGGCATTGCATCACATTGAATCCAATACTCTGATCAAGATATTTGATGTTAACCGAAGGCACAAGACTAGGACCAATGCATTGTTTTCTTTCTGAGTTTTGCATCTTCTAGTTTTCTTGTTTTTTTTTTTATTTTTCACTCTAGATCTCTGTTAAAAAAAAATTTGGTCCTATTTCCAACTTGATTGTTGATGATCCAAAATGGGAATTAAAGATCAGTACCAAGTCCCTTTTCTTTGAGATTGGTAATAATAGAAATGCACACAAATAGAAAAATCTACTCAAAATTTGTTCTGAATTTTCAAATATTAAAAAATATATACATATTTTTTTTATTTGGTTACAAAGAATATATACATATTTGAAGGGAACAATAAAATCATTCTAGGCAATCTAAATTATATATACAATTAGGCAAGAATTAGTTGTTGGTCCTGGTGACACTGTGCGTCTCACCAGAACTCCAACAAAGTATTGATCATGGAGAATGAAGAAAATTATTAAATGACTGCAGCCTTGGGAACCAAGTTCTTCTTCTATGTCTCACTCTCTCTTCTCTACCTCTGACTAGCTCACTGTTCTGATTGCTTTCATTTCCAAGTTCCGAATTCGCTTCGGCAGTTGAATCCTCAGGAGACATTTGAAACCTGCAAACTGGACAAGAACTTCGGAGTTTTAGCCACGAAATAATGCAGTCACCATGGAATTTATGCTTGCATGGCATCTCCTTGGCTTCACTCCCAATCTCAAGATCCTCCAAACAAACTATGCACTGAAACTTTTCCTCACTAGTCACACTAGGCAGTGATTCAATTGCTGCCTTCCGCGCCGGAGGGTTTACACCTATATATCCATTGGGGCTATTCAGCGCCAAGTGCTCTAGTAACAAATCCAAACCAGATCCTGCCAGAAATTCACTTAAGGAGCCAACATCATTCTCATTTGGACTACTTGTTGTGTGGTTTAAGTTAGGACCTCGCAAAATCAAGGCACTTTCATTGAACGGATCGATAACAAGCATGTTGTTATCCATGTTCCTATTGTTTTCTGGATTCTCTGATTCAGACACCATCCTAATATGTAGACCGTGGAAGAGATTCATCATAGAAGTCGAGGCTCTTCTCCTTCTCCCAAGCACAAGTTCATTATTCTCACTCTCTTGCTCAACCTCTTCCTCCTCCCTTCTCGAGCTGCTACTACTTCCTAGGGAAGTAATGGTTGCTATAGAAGGGATAAAAGCACCCATCAAGCCTAGAAAAATCGGGCCATAAAGCGAGAACACCCAGGTTGACCTTAAGTCGTTAGTACCATCACGATTCAGGTCTCTTAGGTTGTTCATTACATCAGCAAATTCTGTCTCACAGATTGGGCATTTATTCTCCGCTTCAGTTATTGGATTCACCATTTTAGAGCATATGTTGCACCAGTACACACCCTCCATATCATTCTCCATCTCCCTTTTAGAACATGACTTCTTGCAATCCTTTTTCAACCGCTAAATCCTCGTGACAACAGTAATACCAAATTAACAGAGTTTCAGAACCTTTATAGAGATTTGGTAACCTTCTCTAACTACCACAAGTTATTTTCATATATATGGACAGAAAAACAAACCATTGTTACCTAAGGTCGCGTAACATGTAGAGCAGAAGAATCTGAAAAGAGACGTGTTAAGAAAAAAATGAATGATCAAATTTTGAGTTATGATTACATGAGAGGCAGAAAAGTAACATATAAATCAATAGAGATCTGAGTATCAAAATATAAATATGTAAAGTTTACTCTGACCATTTTGAGTTGTGAAAGTCAATGGAGAAAAAAAAACCTCAATACACTAACGCCCTCTTATAAATAATTATTTTTAGTTTTGGTTTGTTTTAGGTTGTAGATTTCCACCAAGCATTTCATGCTTTATTAACAAAGGTTAAATTTCAATGCACTTGTTGCATGCTTTGCTTTTATTACGTAATGTAGATTTGATGGAAATTTTTTTTTTATTCCATGCTTTAAGCATAATTCGGATTCTCGTGAGGGGTTATGCAATATAAATCATTCACCGGGCCTCCAATGAATAGCTTAAACTTTTAGGTTGACTTGGTTCTTGAATCCTTAACTTGTGTTTCAACTCTTAAAATTACTCATTTAGTTCATTAATATAACTCACGTTACTTTATATTAATTTTACAGTACTTTTGATGACTGCAAGTACACCATGTACACTCGGGTACTCGTTGGATGAAGTCAAGGAAGAATGGACAGCTTTCATGTTTGATGAAGTACCTTAGACTTAGATTTATATATATATATATATATATGTAGTACATGATAATTTAGTTATACAGTAGACTTTTGAAGCTATTTTGGTCTTTTGGTTATGTAGCACTTGATAATTTAGCTATTTTGGTATATGTTTCTCAACTTTATGAAGCTATTTTTTGTCTTTTAATTTGAAGCTATTTTGGATGAAGTCAATTAAGATATGTAGTGTCCTTCAACACTAGATGTCCTTAACCCTCTAAGTGCTCAAGATTATGGAAACCAGGAGCCCAAGAGAGGATCAAGTATTAATGTGTGACTTGTGGTATTTCTGCAGTTCTAGTTGGGAAAAGCAGGGTCTCCCTAGTCAACGTGTGTGTGCAGAGTGTCAACTTAGGGATGAGAGTACTTACCTGAAACCCTAGCTGTGGTGAGCTATTTGTAGGGTTTGGAGGAGGCTGATATGGGCAGTTTGGGCCTTGCATTAGGGTTGAGCTGAACCAGGATTCTGTGAGATAATATCGGGTAATTATGCTTCTAGAATCTGGATAGGATCAGCTAAAGATCTCATGTCTAGGCTGTTGCGAGAATCCAGGAGAGATTTGCAGAAGGGATAAGAAGCCTCGGTGAGCCTGTGCTTATCCACGAGCCGACGATATGTCTCGGTCCTAGAGTCCCGAGCCTGATGGATTGGGGACCGATCGTAAGGCTCGGTTCCATCAAGTCCGAGCCTGGCCCTCTTGTATGCTCGGAGTTCGTGAGTCCGAGCGATGGACTTTCATGATAGGTAAACCGAGTGAAGCGCCCTTAGAGAATCCCTTTAGTAAGACTTGGGTCCGGATGTGGTCGGCAGACCCTACAAGCCCCCAGCTCGTAAGACTTTGGAAAGTCTGTGACGAGGTAACAAGTGTCTCGGGTTGGCCTTTAGCCTGTAGGTTTAGAAGTGCGTGACAACTGTTTCCAGCTCCAAGCGTGTAGCCTGTCCGAGATGAAGTTTTGGGTTCTCTAGGTGCGGCGCGTGTTCTTGTAAGTTGTGCCAAATCATTTGAAATTTTGAAATTTGAAAAAGTAACTTCAGTAACTGCCACGTCTTTCCGCGTGAGTGGCTGAACGGGTTAATGGGCCTTCAGCCCAACCGGTGCGTCGTGGGGGGAAACTGAAGGGTTTTGAGGGGGTATTTGAATCCTTTACATTCATTTGCTACTCCACAAACCTGCAATTTCCTTTACACTCCATTTGCTACTCCAGAAATCAAAAATTTCTTTTACACTCCATTTGGTCCCCAACGTTCCTGTATATCTCCCTTACGCATTCACGGTTATCCCTTTCTACCAAATCCTTTCATATAGATCAAGCAACCAAAAAACAGGTACTCTTTTTCTCCTTTTCTTCTTCTCTGAACAACTTATTTTTGGTTCTATCGTTTCTAGTTTTTGAGTGGGTTTTTTTTTCTTTTCGTTCTTTCTGGGTTTTTGCAGGGATTTGGGGTACTTATTCTGGGTAGGTAGTTGAAGGGTTTGGATTTCCTAATTATGAGAGGTTGGAGAGATTGGAGGAGGATTTACCATGAACTCTGTAGGAGATTAGGAGAGGAGCCTTCCAGTGATAGTGATTCAGGTTTTTCTGGGAGTTCTGGGGATTCGGGGGATTCTGGGACTTCTGAGCGCGAAAATGTTCCCTTAGAAATTAGTTCTGATACCGATGATACAGTATATCCTCCTACCCCCCCCCCCTTGTGGCCAAGGATCGAATGAGTCACCCGAGGTAGAACCGTTAACCATAGAGTACCCTTCTGATCCCGTAGAGGAAAATTGGTGGCTGTTGGCTTATAGGTTTGCCGAGCGTCGGGCTCAGGTTAGGACTAGCCCAGAGTGCTTTACTAGAAGGGAAGAGTTTTTGGGAGATCCTATGAGGGAGGGGGGAAAAGGTCCAGGGCTCGGCCTTAGTTTTAAAATTAAAACATCTGCTATGAAAAATGCTAACGCCGAGCCTTTTACTTTTTCTCCAGATATGGTGGAACGCAGGTGTGATACCAATCCTGAAGAATTCCCTTTGCCACCCAACCACGCGGAGTACGATGGAGTTTTTGATCTGGAAGTACTAGGAACGAGGCCTTCGCTACTGACGACGGACAGCTTGAACCACCTTCGCCCTGTTCTAACCCCTCCGAGCGCAGATGGGAATGCCTCGGATTTTATTTTACGACATGTGAGCATAGACGACCGCATCTGTGTCCAAGAACCAGAAAACCGACAATATTTTTACTTTTACGAGGAGGTAGTGACAAAGGTCGACATTCGTATGCCCTTTTCAACCTCTGAAATAGAGGTCCTCAACCACTTAAGCGTAGCCCCGAGCCAGCTGCATCCGAGCGGGTGGGCCTTTGTCAGAGCTTTCCAACAGTTTTGTGATGCTGAAGGTCTGGTAGCGACATTACGAGCCTTCTTCTGGATCTATGCCCCCCAAGTAAATAAATTTGGCAACTCCAAGGGGCTTTGGGTGTCATTGAAGGCTCGGAAGGACCATGCCCTTTTTGCCAAGGTAACCGATTCTTGGAAGTCCTTCAAACCACGCTTCTTCCAATATGAGTACACGGGAGCCGAAGTATGTTGGTTCATGAAGCGAATTGAGGAAGAAGGGGAAATTAAAGTCGTGCCTTAATTCCCACTATGCTGGACGAACGGTATTTATAATAGAGGGGCCTCCTTATACCAATTTGATTACAAAGCGGATTTAACTAGGGCCGAGAGACGCTTATATGATCGGGTTTGGGAGTATCTTCAGGAAAAGGGTCAAATAGACACAACAAATTCTGTTGAAGAGAACACGGGCCGAAGTAAAGGCTGAAATGGGTATTTTTTTTGCTCGGTATAATACTAACATACTTGTTCTTCTTGCAGAGAAAATGGGGAAGAAAGCATCCAAAGCCAAAAAGAGTCCTGTTGCTTCATCCAGGATGGCTCAGCTGGCTGCTGTGAAGGCAAGCTCTGGCTCCTTGGCTAAAGGCCAGTCCTCCGAGCCAACACCAAATAATAGTCCAACTGTAGCTCCCCATGCTGTCCCTGCCAAGGTGATTTCGGCTGCCGAGGGAATTGAGCAGATAGTGAACTCGGAGGCTCGGCCAAGTGCTAGAGGTACTCCCGAGCGTCCACCCAAGAGGGCTCGGATGCATACGGGAAAAGGGATAGCGGCGGGGGAGTGTCTTAATTTGAGTAAATCACACAAAGGGATTCAAGGTGCTGATGGTATGGATGACATTGTCGCCAAAACAGTGTGGGCTAAGAAGACTTCTGATAGCTTCTATGAGGCTGTCTTCCCACTCGAGGATGCACAAGTGCAAGACGCATGGCTCCCATCGGTTTGGGAAAACAACTGCATGGCCTTGGTGAAAAGTCTCCTAAGAGGTGCGAGCATTCTTCACTACCTCGGCCAGCGTGGTGATGATGTTCATGCTAGGGTGTCAACCGAGGGGAAGAAAAAGAGAAAAGAAACTGATGCTCGGGAAGACTACCTACAGCTTCAAGTAGAAGCCTTTGAAAAAAGACTTCAGACCCTGGCCGCTGAGAAAGAAGGGCTCCAAAAAGGGAAGCAGGAAGCTGAAGATGCCAAGGCTAAAGCCGAGGCTGATAAGGAGACGGCTGAAAAAGCTCTTCAAGAAGCCGGTGAAAAGATGAGGCGAGCCGAGGAAATCCTGAAGAAGGCCGAGGATGATGCTGCAACTCTGCAAGAGGCCATGGAAAAGGCTCGGAAAGCCGAGGAAGATGCTGCAGTGGCTCGAGAGCAACTCGAGTATGCCAAGGACGAGACCGCTGGGCTCCGAGCCTCTCTGGATAAAATGAGAGTGAAAGCTCTCAAGCATAAAAAGGCAGTCAAAGAGAATCTGTACAATTGGGATTACGCGGTTGAAGATTCTTTCCTCAACACCACCGAGCAACTTCACATCTTGAATCCTGGCCTCGTGACCAAGGGTGCTGACCCCAACTTTGCTGTTAAAAATGGTCAGATTGTGGGCGAAAATGGGGTCCCAATAGACATGGGCAGAAATGATCTACCTGACCATTTGGATGAGGAATCCGAGGAAGAGGGGGCCGAGGCTGACGAAGGTGATGAGGAGGAAGTGGATAAGTTCGATCCTGAAAGCGTAGTACTATCTTACAGAGTAGATTTTTCCTTTTGCTTTTTAACTTTTGTATTTGCCCCAATAGATGGGCTCGGACCTGTTGCTGTAAATATTTTGAATATTTATAATATCCGCTATCATTTTGTGCTTCTTTTTATTCTTTTTGTTATGAATTCAAGTGTTAAGACCTCGGAACTCCGACACTTTAACCGAGGTGGGTTCCACTATCCGCGATGTATAAAATGATTTTAAAAATCATGTTTGAATTGGGAATCTTTTTAAAGTACTTGACGAGTTATAAGCTCTTGTTCGAGCTGTTTATAATCGTTCGCGTCATAAACGATGGCTAATCGGTTATGAGGAAAAGTACGTAAATACAATGAATTCAAGAACAGAACTTTCATTTATTCGAAGCAGTAAATACAATGGGCTCGGAGTTCCACCGAGCGTACACCATTATCAAAAATAAACAATCCTAACATAAAGCAAAGGTAATAATGAAACTAAAAACAATTGAAAACATAATTGAAACAGGGATAAAAAACTTTAGCTGAAATATGCTCTAAGCTTTGCCACGTTCCATGTGTTGTTGATGAGAGCACCAGAGAGAGTTTCGAGCTTGTAGGCTCCTGTTCCCGTTTTGGAAGCTACTCGGAATGGCCCTTCCCACTTTTGAGCCAGTTTCCCGTCTTTAGCGTTTTTGAGGCCAATGTCAGCTCTTCTTAGGACGAGGTTACCTACTTCGAACTCTCTGGGTACTACCGAGCGATTATACCCTTTTGCTTGCAGCAGCTTGGCATGTCGTTCCCGCTCGGCGGCTAGATCTCTGACTTCATCCGATAGAACGAGGTCCTCACACAGTAAAGTGTTGTTGAGGGGGTTTGGCTGTTGTATGGTTCAGAATGAAGGGATGATCCTTTCTATCGGAATGACTGCGTCGCAACCATAGGTAAGCCGATACGGAGTTTCTCCCGTCGAGGTCTGTATTGTGGTGCGATATGACCAAAGTACTTCATGCAAGTTTTCCAGCCAATTTCCTTTTGCACCAATGAGCCTCTTCTTGATTCCCTGGATGATAGTCCGATTCACTGATTCCACTTGTCCATTGGTCTGAGGATGCTCAACCGAGGAAAAATAATGTTCAATGTTTAAAGCATTGACCAAGTCTTGGAATGCTTTTGCTGCAAACTGAGTTTCGTTGTCAGTCACCAGAACTTGTGGCACTCCAAACCGAGCTACCACCTGCCTTTTGAAAAACTTCTGAACCTTGGCAGACGAGATAGTTGCTAGAGGCTCGGCTTCAATCCACTTGGTGAAGTAATCGATGGCAACCACCAGCCATTTTAGCTGTCCTGGTGCGGTGGGGAACTGGCCAATCAAATCCATTCCCCATTGATAGAAAGGATAGGGAGATGAAAGTGAGTGGAGTTCCTCGGCCGGATTTTGATACACATCGCTGTGAAATTGACACTTTTCACATCTCTTCACATGATTGATCGCATCTTGCTGAAGAGTCGGCCAGTAGTATCCTGCCCTTAGAATCTTTTTGGCCAATGATTTTCCTCCAACATGATGGCTTCCGATTCCTCCGTGAACCTCTTCCAGTGTCTGTTTCGCTTCAGTGGGATCCAAACATCTGAGCATAGGGCTATTGACCCCTCGACGAAATAAAATTCTTTCCACCATAGTAAACTGTGATGCCTTCCTGGCGAGCTTCTTAGCCTCGGTTGGATCGGAAGGCAAGGTTCCCTGTTCTAGGTAACTTGTGATCGGAGCAGTCCAACTCGAATCCACTGAAACAGAGAGGACAACGCTAGGTCCGTGCACCATTTCTTGGATCAAAGTCTTGTTATTTCCGGGGCCTTTCGTTGAAGCAAGTTTTGAAAGGATGTCCGCTCGGCCGTTGCTTTCCCTTGGGATGTGGCAGAATTCAACCTTAGCAAACTCTGAAGATAGGAACTTCACCTTCTCAAGATACTTTTGGAGGATGGGCTCTTTGGCTTGATAATCACCCTTAACTTGAGAGACCACCAGCTGAGAATCGCTGAAAATCTTGACTTCTTGGGCTCCTACCTCTTTCGCCATCCTGAGACCAGCCATTACCGCTTCATATTCTGCCTGATTATTTGAAGTAGGAAATCCGAACTTCAAAGAATATTCAAGGGTAACTCCATCGGAGTTCTCCAGGATTATTCCAGCACCTGCTCCGAGCTTGTTGCTCGACCCATCAACATAAATGCTCCAATCCAAGTTTGAGCTCGTCAATGGCTCAGTAAACTCAGTGAGGAAATCAGCTAAGACCTGAGACTTCATTGCCTTCCTTGGCTCGAAAGTGATGTCGAACTCGGAAAGTTCAATGGCCCAAGTCACCATTCTTCCTGCCAAGTCGGGTTTTTGAAGAATCTGACGGATAGGTTGAGTTGTTCTGACCTTGATGTGATGACTCTGGAAGTACTGACGCAGTCTTCTAGCCGTGATAACAAAACAAAAAGCCAATTTTTCAACCTTCTGATACCTCAGCTCTGGTCCTTGAAGCGCTCGGCTGACAAAGTAAACAGGGGATTCTTTGCCTGATTCTTCCCGGACTAGAACCGAACTGACAACTGAATCTCCCACTGATAAGTAAAGGAACAGAATTTCTCTAGTTACAGGATTAGATAGGATTGGGGGGATGCCAGGTATTGTTTAAGGTCAGTGAAGGCCTTTTCGCATGCCTCGTTCCACTCAAACGTCTTTTCATTTTCCTTCCTCAATAGTTGGTACCATGGTAGGGCCTTCCGAGCTGATTGGGATAAAAATCTGGAAAGAGCCGCTACCCGACCTGCCAACTGCTAAACACCCTTGATGTCAGATGGACTCTTCATCTCGAGGATGGCTCGGCACTTCTCAGGATTTGCCTCGATTCCTCGTTCAGTGAGCATAAATCCGAGGAATGACCCAGCAGGAACCCCAAAGGTGCATTTTTCCGGATTCAACCTCATATCGAACTGCCGAATTCTGCCAAGAATGATCTTCAAATCCTTAGCATGGTCTTCTTCCTTCAAACTCTTAGCAATCATATCGTCGATGTACACCTCCATTCTGGGCCCAATGAGTGAGCCGAACACCTTGTTCATCATTCGTTGGTAAGTTGCCCCAGCGTTCTTAAGTCCGAAGGGCATGACATTATAGCAATATGTGGCGTTTTCAGTCACGAAGGAATTTTTCACCTGATCCGGAGGATACATCGGAATCTGATTGTAGCCGGAATAAGCGTCCATGAAGGATAGCCTCTGATATCCTGCCGAGCTGTCTACTAATTTGTCTATGCAAGGAAGTGGATATTGGTCCTTGGGGCAGACCTTGTTCAAGTCTGTATAATCCACGCACATTCTCCACTTTCCATTGGATTTTTTGACCAGTACGAGATTGGCCAGCCAATCGGTGTTTACCACTTCCCTGATGAACCCTGTTTCAAGCAGCTCGGCAACCTTTTCCTCTGTTGCTTGAGCCTTTTCGGATCCGACCCGCCTTTTCTTCTGACAAACCGGCTTAGCGCCAGGATACACACTTAATTTGTGGCAGATGAAGTTCGGATCGATTCCTGGCATGTCTGCCGAGGTCCAGGCAAATAGATCTTTGTTTTCTACGAGCAGTTCTGTCAATTCTTTCTCAACTTCCTCCGCAAGGCCAACACCAATCTTGACACAACGGGATGGATCGGAGCCCAAAATTACCTTCTTGAAGTCCCCCTGAGGTGTTGGCCTAGTTTCATCCTCCCTTACATCAAGATCTGCCAAGTTAACACTTCCCTTGTTGAGTGGTTCTTACATAATCTTCTCATCTTCAATCTTCAGTTTACCCAGGCTGATATTGTAGCACTTCCGAGCCAGCTCTTGTTCAGAACGCACCGTGACCACCTGGTCGTTAGACCCTGGAAATTTCATAGCTAGGTGGACAGTTGAAACGATGGCGCCAAAAGACTGGAGTGCGGTACGGCCGAGGATGGCGTTGTATGCCGACGGAGCCTGGACAACAAGAAACTTCACTATCTCAGTTCGAGCGGAAGGTTGTTCCCCCATGGTGACTGGGAGATGGATGTGGCCTAAGGGAGCAATCGAATGACCCGTAAAGCCAATCAAACTTCCTTCGAACGGAGTCAAGTTAGATCTTTTCAACTTCAAGGCTTCAAACAGATCTAAGAAGATAATGTCTACTGAACTCCCCTGATCAACAAGGATCCTCTTTACTTCATAATTACCGAGCCTAGTTGTAACTACCATTGGATCATTGTGGTCTTGGATAATGTCAGCAAAATCCTCGTCACTGAAGCTGATGACGATGTTCTTCTTTTTGGGCTTTTGAATTGGTCGGCTGGCAACAGAAAGAACTTGACCCACATATTTCTTTCGGTCACCTCTTTTTTCCCCTCCACCTGCGAATCCTCCAGCAATGGTGTTGATCAGAAAAGTCTCTCGACCCTTATCTTGTTCGGACAGTGGGGTAGAGGCTCCTCCTGCAGGTGGTGAAGGGCTCTTATTTCTTTGTTTCTGCTCGGGTCTGGGTGGAGAATGACTTTTTCTCCTAGCATGCTTTCGCATTGCTTCGCCAATGTATTGTTGAAGCTTTCCATCCCTCACCATTTCTTCAATCAAGTCCTTCAGCATAGTACACTGGTCAGTGGTATGCCCCCATCCGCCATGATGGTCACAGTACTTTGTCTTATCTTTTTGAGCAGCTTTTCTCAAAGCTGGAGGCCGAGTAATATTGCGCATCTCAGTGTGCATAGTCTCGAGAAGGATTTGACTCCTTGGGACTGTAAGCTGAGTATACTCATCATACTTGCCTTTTGGAGGCAGTTTTTCTCCTCTTTCTCCCTCTCTCTTGTCCTTCCTTCCTCTACCATCTCGAAACCGATCGTTTTGACGAGAGCGTTGCTCTTGACGAGGGCGTTGCTCTTGACGCTCTTCCCTACCACGTGTCGCGGTACTAATTCTGTGAAATTCTTCCAGATTCACAAACTTCCTGGACCTTTCCCTGAGCTCGGCCATATCCTTGGGTGGCTCTCCAATCAAACAATCCTTAAAATCTCCGTCTCGTAACCCTTGGGTAAGCAAGAGAACAGACACTCCAGATTGTAGACTTGATATGCCACTAGCCACTTGTTGGTACCGAGCTAAGTAATCTCGTAGAGACTCGTCTGGTCTCTGTGCGACTCCAACTAATGAATGATCGGATTTTGGTTGCGACATACTGGCAGTGTACCTATTCAAGAACGCTCTTCTGAGCTCGGCCCAAGAGTGGATTGAATTAGCAGGTAGGGAATTGAACCATCGCAAAGGTGCCGAGCCCAAAGTCATTGAGAAAGCGTGGCATTTCATGAAATCCCCTCCTCCATAAAACATCATGAAAGACTCGTAAGCCGCAATCTGGTCCATCGGATCGGTTGTCCTAGTATAACGAGGAATATTCTGATGGCCCACATAAGTTTGCGGGGTTTGGAATGCCATGATCTCAACCGTAAAAGGATGGCCAGGATGAGGTTCCCCGGTAATACGCTCAGGAATCATGCTCGGGTTGAGGGGTGGGGTGGAGGAAGGTTGCTCGGGTTGCCGAAGGCCACGTGAGGGCCTTGCTCCGCTGCTCTTGTCAAGCTCTGCTGCTGAAGAGCAGCAATAGCCTGATTCTGTTTCTCAATCAAGGAAGTCTGAGTTCTCAAAATTTTCATGATTGATTCTTCTCGCCTTCATGTCGACGAGGTGGTCATGTAAGACCTGCCCTCGGTTTCAGCAGAACGTGGGCCACCTTGTAGCGTTCCAAAGTGGCCTCTCGTTAAGTGAGGTACTTCTCTGTTGGATCTCTCGGCTCGGGAATGATCACGACGAGCGGAACGTTCTACTCGACGATCCTCATCAGTTCGTGATCCAGCAAGGCCCCTCCGAGATTGATGTGGTCCAAAATCTGCAGTGTCATGCCATTCTGAAACATGACCATCAGGAACAGTGCGAGGGTTAGATCGCCCTCCGCCGCCTTCAACGAGGGGAGGGACAATGGCTTGTGCCTGAACTGGAGGAACCGGAGGAACCGGAGGAACTGGAGGAACTGGAGAAACCGGAGGAACTGGAGGAACATTAGTCTGATTGCCTTTAGTGGGTCCTCCCGGAGCGAGTCTGTCCCTAACATTTCTCCCGTTCTTGGATGGCCTCCCACGGAGGCGACGGCGGAGATCTCCTTCATTACCATTATTGTTGGCCATGGGAACAGTGGATATGGGAATACTGGTTATTCGATCCCCACAGACGGTGCCAATGTAGTGTCCTTGAACACTAGATGTCCTTAACCCTCTAAGTGCTCAAGATTATGGAAACTAGGAGCCCAAGAGAGGATCAAGTATTAATGTGTGACTTGTGGTATTTCTGCAGTTCCAGTTGGGAAAAGCAGGGTCTCCCTAGTCAACGTGTGTGTGCAGAGTGTTAAATTAGGGATGAGAGTACTTACCTGAAACCCTAGCTGTGGTGAGCTATTTGTAGGGTTTGGAAGAGGTTGATATGGGTCGTTTGGGCCTTGCATCAGGGTTGAGCTGAACCAGGATTCTGTGAGATAATATCGGGTAATTATGCTTCTAGAATTTGGATAGGATCAGCTGAAGATCTCATATCTAGGCTGTTGCGAGAATCCAGGAGAGATTTGCGGAAGGGATAAGAAGTCTCGGTGAGCCTGTACTTATCCACGAGCCGACGATATGTCTCGGTCCTAGAGTCTCGAGCCTGATGGATTGGGGACCGATCGTAAGGCTCGGTTCCATCAAGTCCGAGCCTGGCCCTCTTGTATGCTCGGAGTTCATGAGTCCGAGCGATGGACTTTCATGATAGGTAAACCAAGTGAAGCGCCCTTAGAGAATCCCTTTAGTAAGACTTGGGTCCGGATGTGGTCGGCAGACCCTACAAGATATATATTATATTCTTTTTGGTTACACAGGTACAGGGTATTGTGATGCTATATTAATTATATAAAATTCTGGTTCAAAAAAAAAATCCTATCATTTACGATTCCGGTTCATAAAAAAATAGTGTTTAAGAGTCCGGTTCGTAAAAATATTTTAAAAAATCCATCAAATATGATTCCGGTTCAGTTCAATTTACGATCCCGGTTCTTTACAATTTACGATCCCGGTTCTTTACAATTTACGATCCCAGTTCCGTGTTTTTAAAGAACCGGAAACGTAAATTGCCCTATTTTTAATTCTGCCATATTCAATTCCGGTTCAGAACCGGGATTGAAAATTTTTTGGAACCGGGATTGAAAACGTTTTTTGTAGTAGTGCTCTGGAGATTGTGTTGTGGCATTGCATCGCATTGAATCCAATACTCTGATCAAGATATTTGATGTTAACCGAAGGCACAAGACTAGGACCAATGCATTGTTTTCTTTCTGAGTTTTGCATCTTCTAGTTTCTGGTTTTTTTTTTTTCCTTTTTTTTTCACTCTAGATCTCTGTTAAAAAAAAATTTTGGTCCTATTTCTAACTTGATTGTTGATGATCCAAAATGGGAATTAAAGATCAGTACCAAGTCCCTTTTCTTTGAGATTGGTAATAATAGAAATGCACACAAATAGAAAAATCTACTCAAAATTTGTTCTGAATTTTCAAATATTAAAAAATATATACATATTTTTTTTATTTGGTTACAAAGAATATATACATATTTGAAGGGAACAATAAAATCATTCTAGGCAATCTAAATTATATATACAATTAGGCAAGACTTAGTTGTTGGTCCTGGTGACACTGTGCATGTCACTAGAACTCCAACAAAGTATTGATCATGGAGAAGGAAGAAAATTATTAAATGACTGCAGCCTTGGGAACCAAGTTCTTCTTCTATTTCTCACTCTCTCTTCTCTACCTCTGACTAGCTCACTGTTCTGATTGCTTTCATTTCCAAGTTCCGAATTCGCTTCGGCAGTTGAATCCTCAGGAGGCATTTGAAACCTGCAAACTGGACAAGAACTCCGGAGTTTTAGCCACGAAATAATGCAGTCACCATGGAATTTATGCTTGCATGGCATCTCCTTGGCTTCACTCCCAATCTCAAGATCCTCCAAACAAACTATGCACTGAAACTTTTCCTCACTAGTCACACTAGGCAGTGATTCAATTGCTGCCTTCCGCGCCGGAGGGTTTACACCTATATATCCATTGGGGCTATTCAGCGCCAAGTGCTCTAGTAACGTATCCAAACCAGATCCTGCCAGAAATTCACTTAAGGAGCCAACATCATTCTCATTTGGACTACTTGTTGTGTGGTTTAAGTTAGGACCTCGCAAAATCAAGGCACTTTCATTGAACGGATCGATAACAAGCATGTTGTTATCCATGTTCCTATTGTTTTCTGGATTCTCTGATTCAGACACCATCCTAATATGTAGACCGCGGAAGAGATTCATCATAGAAGTCGAGGCTCTTCTCCTTCTCCCAAGCACAAGTTCATTATTCTCACTCTCTTGCTCAACCTCTTCCTCCTCCCTTCTCGAGCTGCTACTACTTCCTAGGGAAGTAATGGTTGCTATAGAAGGGATAAAAGCACCCATCAAGCCTAGAAAAATCGGGGCATAAAGCGAGAACACCCAGGTTGACCTTAAGTCGTTAGTACCATCACGATTCAGGTCTCTTAGGTTGTTCATTACATCAGCAAATTCTGTCTCACAGATTGGGCATTTATTCTCCGCTTCAGTTATTGGATTCACCATTTTAGAGCATATGTTGCACCAGTACACACCCTCCATATCATTCTCCATCTCCCTTTTAGAACATGACTTCTTGCAATCCTTTTTCAACCGCTAAATCCTCGTGACAACAGTAATACCAAATTAACAGAGTTTCAGAACCTTTATAGAGATTTGGTAACCTTCTCTAACTACCACAAGTTATTTTCATATATATGGACAGAAAAACAAACCATTGTTACCTAAGGTCACGTAACATGTAGAGCAGAAGAATCTGAAAAGAGACATGTTAAGAAAAAAATAAATGATCAAATTTTGAGTTATGATTACATGAGAGGCAGAAAAGTAACATATAAATCAATAGAGATCTGAGTATCAAAATATAAATATGCAAAGTTTACTCTGACCATTTTGAGTTGTGAAAGTCAATGGAGAAAAAAAAAACCTCAATACACTAACGCCCTCTTATAAATAATTATTTTTAGTTTTGGTTTATTTTAGGTTGTAGATTTCCACCAATCATTTCATGCTTTATTATCAAAGGTTAAATTTCAATGCACTTGTTGCATGCTTTGCTTTTATTACGTAATGTAGATTTGATGGAAAATTTGTAACATACTCATTTTTAGCTAATTACAACATCTGATAAAGCTTCAACAACTTTAATTTCCATCACACCTTATTGATCTCAATTTGGAGTTTTCTAAAGTTATAACTACGAATTTTGGAGAAAACTTCAACCACGTGTGTGGCACCTAAGACAATACTCTGAACACTCAATATGAACGTGTTCATGATTTGTTTTAGGCAAATGCTAAGTAATGCTTATAGGATATTTGTTAAGAGATCAAATGTAATTAAAAATTATGAGAAAATGCATTTTTTCGAATTATCAAGAGAATAAATATTTTAGACTTATGATTTTTTTTTTCATTTCTACTATACTTACCAAATGCCCTTTATCAAGATTTTTTTTTATTATTCCAATACTCTTTAAAAATATTCATAAGCACAATCCATGAAAAAATTTTAATGGTAATCCACTTAAATTTTATATTCATTTGGTTTTAGTGGGACATGTTTATTTCACTATAAGCAAATATCCTGCTTTAGGTTTAGCATATTGCATTGTGAATATTCCCAACTCAAACTGGATTGCCTCTTGCAAAAGATACATGTGATTATAAAAAAAAATTACATTCATGTGCTTGATATAAAAATTAGAATTTATTGAAATATTATAGTAACTTGATTGATTGCCTTTTCCATTTGAAATTTTGAAAGGCAAAAGTAATGCATTTGTCTCATAAGTTATTTTTTAAATTGGAAATTAATCCCATAATTTATTTTTTTCTTAAATAAGTCCCTTAAATTTTAAGCACAACTAATTCTTTCCATCCTTTATTTGTTGATTGGGTTAATGATAGCAACGTGGAAAACAAATAATTTTTAAAAAAATTAGAGATAGAATTAAATTGAAACATTGAGTATAACTTCTAAGACTTTTTTAAAATAATAGCATAACTTATGAGATCTATTTTTTTTTTAAAAAAAAAAATTACGTAGGCCCTATAAACATTTTTAATGAGATGGTAAAAAATTTCTCATCTAGATTTGTGGATAATCTCATTTTAAGCAAGTGCGTGATTTTCTTAATAAGAATTGTACAAGCTTCCTCTTGGGTGATGCTTTAAACAAGAGGAACATGCATCTTGTTCGTTTTGAAAATATTTGCAAACCCTAGATTCAAGATAGGTTAGCTCTAAGTAAGGGTGTTCATTGACCAGTTTATGGTTAAAACTGGTCCAATATTCAGTAAACCATATTAATTGGTTTGGATATAAAACCAAACTGGTTCTAAATTTGAATCTGGATCGATTATGAACCAGTTCAAAACCGGTTTATAGTGCAAACCGGTTTTTAAAATAAAAACCAGTTTTAGAAAAAACCGGATCAAAAACCGGTTTTTTAAATGGATTTTTTCAAAAAAAAAAGTTTTAAAAATGGATTTTTTTTCAAAAAACCGGTTTTTTTTCCAAAAAACCATTATATTTTATAGAAAACGAATTTTTCAACAGTACAGTTTTTTCCATAAAAAAACCGGTTTTTTAAATGGATTTTTTCACAAAATTCGGTTTTTTGCATAAAAAACTGGTTTATAAAACACAAATTCAAAATAACAAAGCATCTGAAACAGCATGATTATATTTTCAATTCAAAAGAAAGAAAAATATGAAAGAAAGAGGTTCCCAACTGGTTAATTTCCATGCATATTAGTGCAGTGCTGAAATTTTCTATGATGAACTCACACATGCTACCATTAGTCATTACAATAATGATTATAAGCAGAATAATAATGATGCTCCCAAACGGTTCTGATACTCAGCTCTCCTGGAAAGATTTCAACACCTAGACCAATCACACCAAATGAAACCTGCAATATTCAAATATTACTATTATCCGCCATATCCAGTGTTACGAAATCAGCTTGATCATCCATTTGCCTTATCTACAAAAGGCAAATAAGCTTATATTGAATTTCCTAACATGCACGTTCATATGAATTTTCTATAAATAAACGTGCTCGATAACCGAACGAAACACTTTTAAACAAGTTGGCTGAAATTCTGAAATCAAAAACCAAGTATCAAATTAAAGCAGCACAGCAAAAACAATAGCAACTAGGAATATCCAAGTATTTGGTTACTTTTATCGATGTCTACTCTATATTTCTGCACATTTTTTAAAATCATAGGATGAAGTGGTTGGGCGGTTTAAGGAGTGTAAGACCATGGTTGCAAAATGAATTGGAAAACATGTTAAGACACTCAAAATAGATAATACTATATGTTGAAACTCACAATGCTCCTTTTTGACCAATTCATATGCTCCCTTCTCAGATCATGGGTTCTAGTCCAGATCTCCCATGTAAACAAAAAAAAAAAAAAAAAAACTCACAATGCTCCTTTTGACGACTTCAGCAATAATGCAGGTATAGTGAGGCTTCTTTATCATATTGCCATCAGCATCCACGTAAAATCCAAACCCTGCTAGTCAAATACATAAAGATTATTGGACAAGAGTGTCCAATTGGTGTATTTAAATATGCAAGTATCAACTATTCAATTATTAATGCTTTGTTTGGTTGTAGGAAAGAAAATGGGAAGAGAGAAAATGAGAAGAGAGAAATAGGGAAGATAGATTATGGTGAAAAAATGAGTAGATTTTATAGTTGCATTGTTTGGTATGAGAGAAAATGTGAAGAAATTGGGAAGAGAGAAAAGTTGAGTTTTTTTTTCCTTTTGTTTGGTTGAAGAGAAAAGTGGGAAGAGAAAAAACAATAAATTTATCAAAAGACGACTATACCCTTCCTTTTTAATTCAATTATTTATTAAATAATAAAAATTTCAAGTCCAAAATATTAAAAAAAACAGTTTTTTTTATTGAAATAAAAATGCTTTATTTTTTTTACAAATTAAAAAATAAAAAAAATAAAAAAAAAGTTCAAACAAAATGAATAAATGAAGGACGGATGAGTAATTTTACATATGTCAATTCCAGTTTTCTCTCCGATCTCTCTTCTATTGGGAGAAAAAATATTTTCTCATGGGACCCGCCATATTTTCTCTCCCCCCTCATTTTCTCTCCTGAACAAACACACCCTTAAGTGTCATTTGGTGCAAAAGATTTAACATGTCCGAACAACACATAATGTAATTGCTTCAGGCTAGTAGCAAGATCTGTACAAGGACTTTTAGAGTGAGCTTGGATAAACAACCTAATGAATATATTCAGTAAGTTATTTTGAAATAAGTTAAAATGAACTTATTTTCATAAGCTAATTATATATCAAGCATATTGAAATAAGCTAAAGAGTGCTTATAAGGACATAAGCTATTATTTTCATAAGGTGTCCTTACAAGCAGGCCCGACCCAGGGACAGGCAATAGGGTTGACTGCCCTGGGCCCAATATTTTTACGGGCCCATAAAAAATTTAATATATTATATACTCTATATATACTGCTAATTGGACAAATTTTACACAAGTAACCTGCGGCTCAATTGGTAATTCTCACTCGTGCTGGTATGCATTCTGGCTCAGGACATGGGGGCTTTATCATTTTCCTTTTTTTTTGTTTTTTTTAAGTGTTTCTATCACGTCTTGATAGTTGATAAGAATCAACTGTTTTTTTTTTCAATTGTTTCTAGCACATCTTGATACTAATCAAGGTTTGGGGTTACGTCTTGATAGTTGATACTATTCAACTGTTTTTTTTTTTCAATTGTTTCTAGCACATCTTGATACTAATCAAGGTTTGGGGTTTTTTAACGTGAGATTTGTGCTAATTTGACCCATTTTTATGTTTTTTCTTTTTTCAAAATTGAATTTTTTTTTTTAAAATTAGGACGAAGATGACCACAAGTTTTAACTTATACTCCCTCCGTCCCATTATCTTGGTAAAAAATTTGTCCCATATTAAAGTAAAAAAATAAATGAAAAATCTTAAAGATTATATATTGTATCGATGATTGATAAGTAAATAAGGAAAACACATTTAAAGATTTTGTTTGGAAACAATATTGTAATATGTATTAATTGTAATGATATGAAAATTTGTGTAATATCAATTTGTAATTAATGAATGAATCATGCATTATATTAAACAGATACTCCCTTATTTTGATTGACTTGTTTGACTTTTACCAAGATAATGGGACGGAGGAAGTACATAATTATTCTATGAACTATCTTATTAAACCACTGCTCCAAATTTAAAAAAAAAAGTTTCTTTTAATACTAACGAATTATTAATATATTGTTCCTATGAATTATCTAAAAGTAATGTCACTCTCTCTTAGTTGTCCAATAGCTACCAGAAAATAAAAACAAAAATTAATAGAAAATAAAAAAGCATCAAAGAAATTTCCGAATTCATATCGTACATAAGAGAATTACTTTTAAAACTTTGTCTTTTTTTTAATTGAAACTTTTTTATCAAATTTTTACCTAATTACAAGTTTTTGATAAATTAAGGGGTCCTCAAATTTTTTTTTTGCCCTGGGCCCATAACTTGTTAGTATCGGGCCTGCTTACAAGCTCTTCCAAACACCTTATTATCTTTTAAAGTGGACTCGACTATACATAAAACAATTAAGATCAAACGTCCAACTTTACCCTCTTGACCAATGCAGACTCCGTTGTGGATCACACACGAATCACCAATACAGAAATTACTAAGTGCGACATTAAACCTGAAAAAAAAAGGTATAGTAATAGTAGCATCAAAACCAACCACATCAGCACAAATAATAAAATCATGACTAAAAGTCCAAACTGGTCTCTAATTTTTTTTTGCGTGTTCAAATTTAGCCCATGGAAAAAATAGTTTCAAAATAGTTAGTTGGAAATTTTGTTAGCAAGACAAATTTGGTCCCTTGAAAAAATAAAGTGACCAAATATAGATGAGAGCTTAAAACATAAAAATGAGACTATTTTGAAATAGTAATGAATGACATTGACATTGATAGAATAAGAGGAGAAAGTAGCTAGAAGGAAGAGGAAAGTGGTAAGGGTAACCCCTACCCTATAGAAGTAGAATGAGAAATGGTAACAGAAGGACCAACAACAGTTCCAGAAGCTATACGAACATTTGGACCAACAACAGAATGTGAATGAACAACAGCACAAGAGTGAATTAAAAATTTAAGAACTTAAGTGAATTAAAAATTTGGAATAATAAGTGTAGTGGACATGACTCTTGATCGACCGAGTCCTTTCCACACCGACCAGTTATGCGCAGGAACAACAAACACTGACCTCCTTCTGGTCAGAATCACACAACACCGAGCTAGGGACACTTAGGAAAGCTACAGGCTTACGAGATTACAGCCGAGCATAGGATCTTCATCCTTATCTTTATCGCTTACAGTCTCAATCAACCTAACGGCTTCTCCTATATTTTCGCACAGCTTGACAGATTTATGGATAAGGATAAGAGTTCAACATTTATGGGATTATCAACGGTGGCCTTATCAGAACCCTCTCTAGTCCCAATTGAACACTCCTTTTTCGCGAGCCTCACCAGACAAGCTCAGAGACACACGTATCAGGTAATCCCCTATAAGAACCACCAGGCTATGGGGGCTAAGGTACGTTCTCTTCATCCCTAAGTTGACAGAAGCACACACTCTGTTGACTAGGGAGATCCTGATTATCCCAACTGGATATTCATAAAATCCCACAAGGTCCTACATTAAAACTAGATTGGGATCAGATCTTTGGTTTACTCCATAACCACGAGGTTGTTCCTAGTCCAGGACACTACAATAAGAAGATATATAGAACATGAAGCGATTAAATATGAAGAAAAGTTTTCACCAATAAGGGTTCACCCATAACCTATCCCAAGAACAAAGCACAAGAGTGTTCACCAATAAAATAAAATGAAACACAATGCCAAATACATATTCACAACCCAGAACACAGTTTCTGTAATAGACACACTAATACTCACACACAAATCACTTTAAGAGAAATAAAGGCCAATCCCAATTTGAAGCTGGTTAATCTAGCTTATGCAGATGATATTATGTTATTTTGTAATGGCAGTGAGGCTAGTGTCAAGATCCTTATGAATGCTTTCAATCAGTTCTCCACTAGTTCTGGTTTGTTTGCGAATAATGCCAAATCTCTGATTTATATGGCTGGGGTTTTAGAAACTAATCAGGACATTTTGCAACGGGTTACTGGTTTCTCTAAGGGGACGTTTCCTTTTAGGTATTTAGGCTTGCCTATAGCTACAAGGAAATGGACTCCTCATACTTTTCAGTTGCTTGTGGATAAGGTAACAAAGAGGATTAATTCTTGGAAGACCAGGCACCTCTCTTATATGGGGAGGGTTCAACTGATTAATTCTGTGCTTCTTTTGCTTCATGTCTATTGGGCTAGTGTTTTCATTATCCCAAAATCTGTGATGTATAAAATTGAGCAGCAGTGCAGATTGTTCCTTTGGGGTTCTAATCAGGCTGGAAGAGCTAGATCTGCTGTGGCTTGGGATATTTGTTGCAAGCCTAAGGAAGCAGGTGGTTTGGGCTTTAAAAATATCATCATTTGGAATCAGGCTGCTTTGGGAAAGCAGGTGTGGCATCTGGCTCTTAAGAAGGATATTCTCTGGGTTAAATGGATTAACTCTATTTATGTGAAGGATATTGAGTTCTAGGAATATCAGGCTGGCAATCAGGACAGTTGGCATTGGAAACAAATTATAAAAGTCAGAAATAGCTTCAGGCAATCCTATATGCATGGCGTCTGGACAGGGGTGGAATATACAATTAAAAAAGGGTACCAGTGGCTTCTTGGCAACCAGGGCACTGTAATCTGGCATAACACAGTGTGAAATTCAGCTTCTATTCCTAAACACTGTTTCATTTTTTGGTTGGCTATTCAGGATAAACTCAGAACTAAAGCAAATATGGCAGCATTTGATGATTCTGACCCCACTTGCATCTTGTGTAATGACAATTATGAGGACAGGGATCACTTGTTCTTCAATTGTGCTTGGAGTAAAGAGCTCCTGGAACTGGTTTGCAACTGGATTGGTATTGATGGTTGGCGCCACAACTTTCATTCATGGACCCATTGGTTGACATATGGCTTTAGAAGCAAGAAAAGAAGACAATTTATTCAAGCTGCAATGGCTGCAACTTTGTATCACGTTTGGATGGAAAGAAATCGCAGGATCTTCTCAGAAAAGGCTCGAGCTCCGTTTCATGTTTTTAATGTAGTGAAGAGGGATATTGCTATTAGACTTAGTATTTATTTCCCTAGTTTAAATTCTTGCTGCAACAATGTAATAGCTTCTAGAATTTTAGATGAACTTTAGCTTATGCGTTTGTTCTTAATTGCAACCCTACATAGTAGGTGGGTAGTTAAGAATAAATGCGCTTTTATTTTTTTTGGGATTTTATGTATAATTTTGTTGCTGTTTGGTTAATGAATTTTTTTGTTTACAAAAAAAAAGGCCAATCCCAATCAAAATCAAAATCCAAGACCTAATAACCATAACAACAACAAAAATCCCAACATAAGATCATATTCAAGCTCAAATTCAAAAAACAAGAAATGGGTATTAGCGAATGTGCTCACCAAAATCCACCAAAAACTAAGAACTAAAAGGTACGACTAGAAATTACAACTTCAACTACCCAATGACGTTTTTCAACCTGGGTCATACAATTTCTGGTCGAATCGAAGAGATTAGGGCTCGGATTTAACAAATGAGGAAATTTAACAAATTAGGGTTTGTAAATTGGGGAAGGAAAATATTACCTCGCAGAGAAGACACACGAAGAAGACGCACGGGGAACTAGAGAAGATGTTTTGCGATTTGAGATTCGCGAGTGAGAGGGACGGAGATTTGCGATCGCGATTCGCGAGTGAGAGTCTGAGACTGAGAGAGGAGAACACGGAGATTTGCGATCGCGATTCGCGAGTGAGTCTGAGACTGTGTGAGGAAACTGAGAATGTGAGAAAGTGTTTGGACCGGACTGGATATCCAAATTACTACATTTGGTTTTATCCGATCCATTTGAAATTGGACTGGATCTAGACTTCATAAAATAAAGCTGGTTTGTTTAAGTTTTTTGAACACCCCTAACTATAACTATACAAGCACATATTGTTTATGACTTCTTCTTTCGTAAAAGAGATATAACCCCAAAAATATGAAAGAGTGCGTGAGAGAAGTAGTCAAACTAATATTATCATTGTGCACCAATGCAAAAGAAGCCATAATTTGGTACCACGGATGCTCTATGCATTTCTCCAACAATTGTTTTTTCTCCGCGATTGAAGCACCAGTAGTTATATGGTCACACAACCTTAGGTAGTAAGCACCCTTAATGACCCAACCTTTAAGTTTCATTAAAACACATTAAGCATGGGTCGTCAGCAACCCTCATGACCTGAGGTCGTGAGCACCCCTCACGACCTAACCTTTAAGTTTCATTAAAATTCATTAAGCACGAGCTGTCAGCAACCCTCATGACCTGAGATCGTAAGCGCTCCTCACGACCTCAAGTTGTGAACACCTGTCATGACCCGACCTTTAAGTTTCATTAAAACGCATTAAGCACGAGTCCTAAACAACCTTCACGACCTGAGGTCATAAACACCCGTCACGATCCAACCTTTAAGTTTCATTAAAACGCATTAAGTATGGGTCATAAGCACCCCTCATGACCTCAGGTAGTGAGCACCCATCACGACCTGAAAAATAATCCACGAGACATGAGAGCAATTCACAACCTCCATCTTAGTTTTGTTTTTTCTTTTTTATTTTGATGCAAAACTTGAAACATAACACAACTATTAATTAATAAAATTTGTAAAGAGGTTATAATACTTGCAAAATAATACATTAATCTAATTCTTAATGGATCACAAGGGGTTCTGTTTAAGATGATGGAAAACGCAAGGAATAAGATGGAGTATTGAAGGAGGAAAATGAGTTCTTCAAAGTGGGGTGTTTATATTGAAGTGTTTGTATGAGAGAGAGGAAAATAGTTAAGGGGTGAATGTGAGAGCATCAGCACCGGTAGTTTATAACTTTGTCCTTAAAAATTATGGCGTCCATAATTTTATTTCATCGGTGTGGGAAAGGCTCCAAATGTCCTTATTTTTCATCTGTCTATGTACAGGGACAAATGAACTTGTCAGTGGAAGCATTATTTTATTGAAGAAATTGAAGAGGAAGAGAGAGAACAGCACCAGCAAGCAACAGTAATATGGAAAGGAGGAGGAAAAAATTCATTCAACAAACACAGCAACAACACAGATTAATGTAGAAATTGAGCCAAAAATAATTAAACAAAAAAAAACCAAATGAAGATCAGTTATACAAAAAATTACATAGAAATTAAAATAAAATACTGATTAATAAAAAATGCAGAGAAATATAAAAAAAATACAGATTAATTAAAAAAAACATATACAATTTTTTTTTAAAAAAATACAAAATTAAAAAAAAAATTGTACAGAAATTAAAAAAAAATAGAGATCCATACCATGACCTTCATTACATGCAAAGTGGATCTTCAAAGCTTGGATCATCAAAGGTTGGATCGGAGGAGGAGGAATGGAGGAGGACGGAGGAACCTTCGATCTAAGCTTGGATCGGAGGAGGAGGGCGCTCAAAGCCTGGATATGTGGAGGACGAGGCCTGGATCGGAGGAGGAGGGCGTTCAAAGCCTGGATCGGAGGAGGATGAATGGATCGGAGGAGGAGGAAGCTTGGATCGTAGAAGGAGGAGGAACGGATCGGATCGGAGGAAGCTTGGTTCAGAACGGAGGACGGAGAAGGCGAAGAGGATGAGAGGAGGAATGGAGGAGGAGCGGTGGAACCAGCAGAAGAAGAAGAAGAAGAAGAATAAAAGATTGATGGAGAAAGTGTTATAGGTTTTTGGGAACATCAGCACAGTATAGGGACGAAGGAAGTGTGTATAGTGTGAGTGGGTTTGTGGGTTAATTCAAGCACATCAGGGACTATAGTGTGTTCAAGGGTTCAATTCAAGCATAATGCTAATAATTATTACCGTTGCAAGCATAAGAGTTTACTTTTCAACAATGATTTAGTTACTGTTGCAAGCATAACGGTAATGAAGAAATGAACCATTGAAATTTTTGTCTATATAAAGTGCAACAAATCACAAGACTTTACACAACAATTCTACTCAATTACTTCTTATTTCTTTTCAATTCATACAACAATCATTTAATTTTCTTGTTGTTTTAATTTCTTGTTATATTGTTGTTGCTTTCATCTCATTAACTTTTAATTTTTTATTTAATCTTCTAGTATTCCAATTTTGATGGATCCTAATCAAAATGAATTGGAATCTCATAGGAAATTGTTAGTTAGTATTTCCAATTCAAATGCATCAAATTTTCAAATTCCCCATCCTACAGCAAATACCCAAAGTTCTCATCAACCTTTTTACCCCAACCCTCAAAATGCTCCACACAACTCATATAATCCATTTTACCCAAATACCCAAATGAACTCATCCAATGCAAATCAACAATCATTCCCATTCCAATATCCAATGTTTCCTCCACCACCACCACCACCAACCAACTAACCCCGTCATAAACAGTACTCCGGCAACACCTGTGGGATCAAATAATGAGTCTGAAGACCCAGCATTCTGTACACAAGATGGCTTGGAAACAATTGATCTCAATCAAGAAGAAGGGTCTAGTGCGAAAGCAAAGAAGACAAGAGAAAGATTTACGGTCGAAGAAGACAAACTCCTAGTGGAATCATTTTTCAACGTTTCTGAAGATCCTATTGTTGGGGTAGACCAAAAATCTAGGAATTTTTGGGCAAGGATAATAAGTCAATACAACAAGTTTTTCAACAAGAATACGAGGCCTAAAAGTCTCAATCAAATAAAGGCTCGGTACCATAGACTCCAAGGAATTACTTCCAAGTTTGTTGGGTGTTACAAACATGTCGTGGACTCCAAGACAAGTGGCAGAAACAATGAAAATATAATGGAGAGAGCTATGACAATTTATCATCAAGATCAAGGAGAAAATTTCAACGCGGAGCACGTTTGGCGATTAATAAAAGATAAACCAAGATGGTTTAATACAGGTGAAATAGGAGGGTCATCAAAAAGAACAAAGAACTCTGAATCTGGGGCATTCACTTCATCATCTAATCCGCCAACACCAAGTAATGAAGACAACCCAGAAACCCTCTTTATGGAATGTCCAATTGGACTAAAAGCAGCGAAAAGGAAGGGAAAATCAACAAAAGGGGAAATATCTTCTACCAAAGTGGAGGCTTTTAACCAGTTCAAGGTTGAATTTATGGAACTGGAGAAGAAAAAGATGACATTCGAGGAAGAAAAAGAGAAGAATAGGATGGTTTTCGAGGAAGAAATGGAGAAGAAAAAGCTGGCTTTCGAGGAAGAAAAGGAGAAGCATAGGCTGGCTTTAGAGGAAGAAAATTTGATGATCAATGAGTACGAGATACTTCTGGGATGACCGAGTTACAAAAGCGGGCTCATGAAAAAGTTTGCGATGTGATCAAGATATTTCTGGCTTTAAGGACAAAAGTGAGTTCATGGGTGTAGAGAAAATATGTGTTTGTCCTTAAAAGTGTAGGGAAGTGTGAAAAATAATAAAATAATGTGTGAGGTCCACTTAAGGACAAAACTTATGTCCACGGGTGTGGATGCTCTGAAAGAGGGAAATAGCATCGTGGAGAATACTAGAGAAAATGGAAGGAAACAAAAAAAAATTTTTTTTGGGGTATTTAGGACATTCATCATTTTTTTAAGGTGGCATGGTATGATGTTGGTTTCCAGAAGGTGATTGGCCTTTTACCTGCTGCTATTGGAAGTGAAATTTGAACTTGTTTGCAAATAATAAGTTATAGGACCTTATTCAAAATTTATAATTTGACCCTCTTCTTCCTTTGCCTTAACCATAATTTGTACTCTTCTTGTTCTTCCTCTACCTCAACCCCCAATCCTTTCAAGTTTCAACCACCCATCTTCTCAAACACCGGTTCCTCCAATCCTACTTTTACATTTGTTATTAATATTAAATTTGATTTTTTTTTCTTCTTCCTTATCGATAAAGTTGTTGTCTATAATTGTTGACTTGTAGTGGTGGTGGTGTGGAGAAAATGGGGTGGTGGCGATAGAGGTGGAGGACGTGATGGGAGATTCTTAGGCTGTAATGGTATGGGTGATGGGTACCAACACGCTATTTTCCCTGTTGCACAAGTATTGGACATGGATTCATCTCCGACACTCCTAGTACGATGTCCCATATGTGTCTTGTGAAAGATCCATTACGGGTGCTCAATTTTTGTTGCTAGACATGGTGTTGATAAGGTAGTGACACGAAGTTGACACGAATAATGACCTCCTCGAGCCTTTCTGGGCAGAACGAAATACGATGTGCTCGCTACCATCCCATTCTACTGGTGAACGACCCACGATCCATTCTGAATATTTTAATGTATGCAACCCTGGAATATGCAGGAGGCAAATTACATATATTAACGACAACGACAAACCTATACATGAAATTAAGATTTGGGTTTGGATTATGTATCTTAAATTTTGTGAAAATAATAATAATTAATGCTATAAAAAAAATAAATTTATCAACAGGTCCAAAAAAAATTTGAATGAGCTTTAAAAGATAAAATTATTATCATCTCATTTAACAATAATAATTTATAACCATCCATCAAAACATTTATCTAAATCTACGGTTATAATAACTGGACATTTTAGAAAAAGGTAAAGTCACCAGTAAAAAATTTTAACCGTTGATCAGTTTTAAGTGAATATCAATGGCTAATATGTCAAAGTACAACTATGTAGTCGAGTGTAGAGCAAAACTTCACATTGTAGCTTCCATTGTCTGTACCCATTCAAAATTGTGAGAAACAAACATGGATTTTTATGTGCAGTGGGGGTCTATAGGGAAGAAAACAACACCACTGTTATTTATTTTTCTCTGCTGGAAAACAACACCACTGTTATATGTAACAATTGTTTGTTTGCTTGTCTTATAGTATTATCTGTTCCTCATAAAGTGTCTCTTATGAATATTACATTATTCTTTCCAATGATATTATCTATTCAGTGTTCAATAATGTTGTAACCCCTTTTTACGGAGTGTTTAATGATAATGATCTGGGTTTGTAAGCTTAAGAGATGTATGTAAAAGTACAAAATCCATGCCTCCGTGGCTTGGAGAGAACGGATGGAGCATCATGAAGAATAATCGGGAGGATTGACCGGAGTGCTCTTTACCCATGATATTGGTTTAGGAGGAATGAGGAAATGGGTATTGTAACCCTTTTTGTAGTGTATCTTGGCTGAATATGTTAGAAGTCTTGGTTATTATGGTAATGTTGGGAATATGGAAGAGTGTTAGGAGAGTGATCAGATGAGGTGAGATAAGATGATCTGTGTTTTGTTGGCTGTCTTCCTTTTATAGAGTGGGTAGGGGTGCAATGGGAGTAGTGCAAAACTTGGTGGCCAAGTAGACTTAGTGACCAAGTAAACTTGGTGACCAAGTCTTGGCAAAAAGGGGTGTCAGCCTACGTTGCTGTCACAACATGTGGGTTAGTGAGTGGGCGTTCTATGTGTTAGGGCGTCCTAGGTCTTAGGGCGTCATAGGTGTTAGGGCGTCCTAGGTCTTAGGGCGTCATGGGTATCAGGGCGTCCCCGTCCCTTATCTATCATGAAGGTGCTTTGTCAAGGCATGAACGCCCTGTGCACTTTCCTCCATCCAAAGCCTTCCAAGCCACGTAGTCCATGAAGTTCCCAACTTAGTGGTACCGCCGATGTGTCGTCCTACACCAAGGTGGCGTGGGTCCACTAAGTATCTTACCATAACTCTTGTAGTCTTTGTTGTGATCATACTTATCTTGTCTTTCCTGCAAGATTAGATTACTAAATATAGATTATGGCCCAAATTTGCTAATTTGAAAAAGGGTCTGCAACATTAGCCCCCTTGCACTTGAGGGAGAATCTATTCTTTCTCAAGTGCACAATATCTCTAAAGGCCATAATCTTTATTTTGATGCTGCATAAAATTTTGTTAGTAATAAAATACATTTATCTCAAATTCAATGACGATTGTAATAAAAGTTGAAACCTCCCATTCTTGATGATTCCCTTTTGCTTTGTACTGGTCCATGAGTGATGTTGTCTCCTCAAGAGGAAGCCCCCTAGTTGTTATTCCGCTTTGCTAGTCATCCAGTATGCATTGTGTCATGGCAATTCCAGATCCGCTTAGGACCATGCTCTTCTTAAGTCTTAGTACGCTTGGAGATAATGAATGAATGAATGCCATGTATGCATGGATGATGCGAATGAATGAATGCTATGTATGAATGTTATGCATGATTGAATGTTATGCTAAATCCTCTTCTTCTTTGAAGGCGTCAGCCCCTCCTCCCCAAAAACATGGGGGGCGTAGCCACCGATGCTCCTGTTTTGCCTTGTCACAGATAGTTTCACCAGTTATCTTTACGCCTTGTTGTTTCTAGTGGGCGTCCTGCTGATCATGTGGTCATGGCTGCTCAAACTTTTTATGAAAACTATTTAAAATGCAATTGAAGCAAATATACTTATTATGCCTTGTGCTAATTGATCATATGATGTTGTAAACACACATTGCACAAATATAGGATTCTTTATTTTGAGAGCTCATATCTAAAATCTTTCATTTGTCTTTTTGATGAAGTTTTTCTTTTCTTATACGAGTGCCGGGGCGCGACCCGATAGCTACATCACTCGTATTTGGTCTATTCGTGACGCTTTGACAACTCTTTTGCCCTTAGTACGCCCTTGCGAATTCCCAGGGCGTGACCATTTCAGGTATTCGCGTGAGCCTAAGTGTGTGGCCTGTGTTCACTTAGACTTTTATCCATATCGTGGATGCGGGGAACGACACCCGCTCGACCATCCCGATTCGTTATCTCTATCTTAAGTGTTGGGTTTTGATAACCACTCCGGACACTTAGATCTTCCAAATGAGGGGACTATGACCCGCTCGACCATTTGGGTGCATGCTTTGCTCGAAACGTGTGGTGGGGTCTCTCCCCTTCTTCCCTTTTTTTTTGTGTGTGTGTCACACGTCCAAGCTTCTATTTGTCTCTTTTGAATACAAGCTCTCATTCTAGTAATTCTATATTTATCTTCGGTGTTAAGTATGCAATAAAAGTAATGAACCAAAAGTTGAATCATGCTAAGATCATATCTTTCTTATTGTGTTTTCTCGGGGGAGGTTCATACCAACACGCCCACTTAAGTCTTTTTAATTGGGTTTGCTTGAGGGAGGTTTAGACCGTCACGCATCAAGTCCCCTAACGTCAACAATAATTTTCTTTCATGCATCCTTTCATTATTATCTAGTTGGGCGTGCTTTGGGGCGGTTTAAACCATCACGCCTAAGCACTATCTCAGAGTCAATTTCTATATGATTTATTTCTTAGCATGTAAGCGTGTGAGAGAAACAAAAATTATGCAAACTGATGTATGGAATTGAAATTAGGCTAGGCATAATACTTAGCTTTGTGTTCGTTTGATGTTGTTCTTCATTCTGATCTCTTGTCCAACTAGAGTGTTCCTCTAACTTTTGAGTGTCTTGTTATGGAGGGCGTAACTGGAGAGAGTTCCTTTGATTTTGGGGTGTTTTCTTACAAATAGCTGATTTCTTGCTTCTGATCTTCATTTCAAGGAAAAAGAACACGTATTTCTGTTTCTTCATGAGCGTGCTTCCCGCTGCATTGTTCAGGGCGTGCATTTCTGCTGGGCGTACTTTCTGCTATCTTGCTTTTCACTGAGCATTTGGTCTTTTCTATGGAATCATCTTTTTTAGGGAATAATGATAAGCGCTCATATAGCACATTATTTTATTGGTTTAGACCCCTAATTACTTAAATTATTACTTGATTCTAATACGTTTCTATCTAATTTTGATTCCTTTAAGCAAATGTTTAAATAAAAATTAAAATAATAAAAATAAATAAAAAAATATAAATTTATATATATTTAATAGTTAATTTATTATTTATAATGTAGGTACAATGAAGAAATGAAAGAATGGACCAATAAAAAGAAGAAAAATCAATTAAAGGAAGTAAAGTGCAAAAAGGGCATCTTGGTCATTTCCAAGGGCGCGCAGAACTGGCATCGGAGCACCGAGTTACACTTGAAACATGAAAATTTGAGTTGATAAGTCATCACCATTCAACAAATTTTACTTAATTCTCAAAGAGTAAAAGATTTCAAAGCCAATGTGTCCATCGAGGAATTTATTATCCATGGCATACTTCAGTGTTTTGGCCATATCTTGGGCATCGTTAATCGGAATGAGGCAAACTTGGTGTTTATGAAAAGATAAGAGAATAATCTACAAGTTGTCCAGAAATATGAATTTTCATATTCGGCCATTTAGAGGGTAAAAATTAGCTGTGAATTGATGACATCCAACCTGGCTGCATCTAATAAGCAAGTTGCACACGTGTTCAGTGTTTTATTCATAACTTGGTCTAGGAATATTAAAATAAGGTGATCTTTGTGGCTCTGGAAAGCTAAGCGAAAATACTACAAATATTGTAGAAATAGCTGTCTTCAAATTTTGCTGTTTGTATGGTCAATTTTGGCTTCCAAGTCGTGATATGCTAGCTGTCCATGAATCTGGACATAGCAACAGTGTTTGGGTCATAACTTTCTCATCCGAATTCCAAATGAGTCCAAACCGGTGGAATTTGAAAGCTAAGGAAAAATTCTATAATTCATTCAGAAATAGCCATAGTCAAAATCTTCCGTTTTAAGGGTCAAAAATGGTTGTGAATCTGATGGATCCAACCTGTCTCCAACTCAAACTCAATACGAGTTTGTTTGAATGCCTTGACAACTTTCCCTATAAAAACCCCCCTTAAACAAGCATCTAAACACACCATCTCCTTGAGGAATTTTTTGCTCTTGGAATACACTTCTCACCCATATTTTCTTCTCAATTTCTAAGCATCTTTCTTAGATTGAGAAAATTCTTTAGAGTTTTTGTGAATTGTTCTTAAGTGCAATTCTTGGGAGTGAGAGCTTTCAAGATTGGTGGCTTTAGACTAAGGATTGAAGTCAAGATCTTAAGTTTTGAGGTCTTCACCCTTGTAATTTCTCTTTAAACTCTTTTGTATTAATCTTTCTTTGAATTATGTTTTTAATTTGTACCGAAACTGTGGCCGAGTAAATCCCTTATTCTAAGGATGCGGTGATTAACCCAATAAAATGTGAATAATGTTATTTTGATTCTTATACTCTTGTTATGGTTAAAATACTGAATGAATATATGATTAATAATGGAATGGTTAAAATATTGAATGAATATCTGATTAATAAGGTAAGCTGAGCCTCCTTGGACAATTAAAATTAACTCTTTGATGGTAGGTCGAGCCTCCTGACTTTTATTAATCTATATGGAAGGCCATACCTCCTATTTCATTCAATATTCTATCTTATTCATTTTAAGATTCAATTATATTATGCTTAATGTTTATAATCATTGACAACAATGTTATAAGAATTTAAAGGAAGTACCGAAAGGAGAACTTTAATATCTGAACTATATAATTGAACTTAAGGTATTAGCTCACGAAAGTAGATCTAATCTTTAAGTGGACTCAATGAACAATCATAAATCTTAATGGGTTTAATATGTATAATTATCATGAGAATAGAAGTTTTACATATTAAATACGTTATTCGACTTTGAGAAAAGCTAATATCTACCTTGGGATTGTTCACCGTCTAAATGAATAAAACATAACAAGAGGAATGAATCATTATTATTTATTTACGTTTATTGTGGCCAAAACCAAATCCTTAGAAATTCATTCATAAATCACAATTAAATCGTTATATGCTTTCATTTACTTTTAAATTCAACTATATCCTCGACATTTAATCGGTTTGGATAATCAAGTCTATAATTTGTTGGTATTCAGTTACAAAATCTCTGTGGATACGATAACTTTTTATACTATAACTTGGCAATTCTCGTGCACTTGCGAGAGGACATCAAGTTTTTGGCGCCGTTGCCGGGGATTTTGTTTAACTGATATTAACTTTTATTGTAGACGATTAGATCAAACCACACTTTTCTTTTCATTTTGTTTTTGTAGATTTTTATCTTGTATGCCCCGTGATCGACTTGAACCACTCGTTCAAGGAGATCCCGAAATTGAAAGAACTCTTCTAAAGAGGATAAGGAGACTAAGAAAAGAACACTTCCAATCCCAAATTCAAGAAACTATAATTGAAGAAATGGCCGAAGAAGATAAGCCATTGAAGGATTATGGTGCTCCTACTCTAGAAGGTCTTCATTCAAGCATTGCAAGACCCAATGTTGAAGCTAACAACTTTGAATTAAAGATGAGTCTAGTGAACACAATCCAACAAAACCAATTTGGTGGATCACCACTAGAAGATCCAAAACTTCACATTGACAACTTCCTTAAATACTGTGACACTGTAAAGATGAATGGGGTCTCTGCCGATGCTGTTCGTCTTCGTCTCTTTGATTTTTCCTTAAGAGATGATGCCGCGAGATGGCTTAGATCCTTTCCTCACAACTACTTCAGGGAATGGAACAAGTTGGCCGAACACTTCCTCACTCACTTCTTTCCCCCTGTAAAAACTGCTGAATATATGGGCCAACTCATGAGCTTCATGCAAAAAGGAGGTGAGTCCATTTTCGAAGCTTGGGAACGATTCAAAGATCCAATGATAAAATGCCCTCATCATGGCATTCCCAAGCCTCTTCTGATTCAAACTTTCTACAATGGATTGAGTCCTGATGCTCAAATGAGTCTTGATTCCATAGCAAATGGCTCATTCATGGAGAAAAACGCCGAAGAAGCTATCACTCTGCTTGATAGGATCTCTCTAAACCGAAGAAGGTATTCATCCTCAAGAGCTCCTGTCAACAAGCCATCATCATCCGCTGGTATGATTGAGGTAAGTGCTTTAAACCACTTAGCTTCTAAAGTTGATGCACTTGGCGTACTTGCAAACAAAGTTGATCTTCTCACCAAGAAGATTGAACAAATGAACACCAACACCGTAAACGCTGTTAGTGCCACTAATTGCGAAATTTGTGGTACTAGTGGTCATACTGCTAAAGATTGTTCATTAGTCCAACCAATTCAAGATCAGCCTATGGAAACCGTTGACTACCTAAACAACTTCAATCAAAGAATGAATAATTCGAACCTTTCATACAGAAGTAACAATGTCCTTAATCCCTCTTCACTCCCTAAACAACCACCAGGTTTCCCACCAAGAAACTACAATAATCCTCCTCCTCCTCAAAAATCTAACTTGGAAAACCTTCTTGAAACTTTTATCATGACCCAAGTTAAACAAAATGAGACCGTCAACGATGCTATAAGACAACTGTCCTCAAAATTTGACAATCTAGCAACCCACAACAAGATACTAGAAAATCAAATAGCACAACAAGCGGCCTCACCATCAAGAGCTCTAGGTATGCTACCTGGCAAGCCTGAGAATCCAAATGAACATATAAATGCAATCACATTGAGGAGTGGTAAAGCATTACAGGAGCCGATGGTAGTCACTGATAAACCAAAAGAACAAGAGGAGGAACAAAAGAAAGACAAATCAATCAAGGAACAACAGAAAGAAGCTGTCAACACTCCACTTGCTCCGTATCAACCGCCAATTCCATTCCCACAAAGGTTAGCAAAAGCCAAATTAGACAAACAGTTTGGTAAATTTTTAGAAATTTTAAAGAAACTTTCCATCACTATACCCTTCACTGAAGCACTCTTGCAAATGCCCTCTTATGCAAAATTTTTAAAAGATATCATTTCAAACAAAAGAAAATTGGAGGAATGCGAGACTGTTGCTTTAACTGAAGAGTGTAGTGCCATTCTTCAAAACAAATTGCCACCCAAACTGAAAGATCCTGGGAGTTTCAACATCCCATGTCTAATTGGCAATATAACCTTTGAAAGAGCCTTATGTGATTTGGGGGCAAGTGTGAGTTTGATGCCTCTATCCATTTGTAAGAAGCTTGACATAGGGGAACTGAAGCCTACAAGAATCTCACTCCAACTGGCTGACCGCTCTGTCAAATATGCTGTTGGAATCTTAGAAGATGTTCCCATAAAGGTTGGTAACTTTTTCATTCCAGTTGATTTCGTGGTCTTAGAAATGGAAGAAGACACTTCAATTCCTATTCTTCTTGGGAGACCATTCTTAGCCACAGCTGGTGCCATTATTGATGTAAAAAATGGTAAACTTTCTTTAACAATTGGAGAAGAGAAGGTTGAATTTGACATTTCAAACATGGTCAAACAGCCTACTCTTGAAGACTCATGTTGTAGAATTGATTTAATACATCAAAAAGTGGTTGACCAAGAATTCAAGTTTCGTTCCGAGGATCCATCGGAGTGATGCTTGGTTGGAGAAATTGATAATGATACTAACAATGATGGTGAAGCAAACTCATATGCAAAACTCCTTGAAGAGAATCCCTCATTAAAAAAGACTCACATTGAGAAGCTAGATACTAATGCTAGCCATTCTAAATGGGAAGAAAGCCAAGCACCAAAGGTAGAACTTAAACCTCTTCCCGCACTATTAAGGTATGAATTTCTAGGCCCTAATTGCACATATCCTGTGATAGTAAATGCAAAGCTGAGTAAAGATGAAACTGAAAAACTGCTAAATGAACTTAAATTGCATAGATCTGTCATAGGATATACAATTGCTGATATAAAAGGAATAAGCCCATCTTTGTGCATGCATAGGATAATAATGGAGGAAGGTCACAAGCCTTCCGTAGAGCACCACAGGAGATTAAACCCTAATATGAAAGAAGTAGTAAAAAAGGAAATAATCAAATTATTAGATGCTGGGGTTATCTATCCAATCTCCGATAGTGAATGGGTAAGTCCTGTGCAAGTAGTGCCTAAGAAAGGAGGGATGACTGTGGTAAAAAATGAAAATAATGAGCTAATCCCAACTAGAACAGTCACCGGTTGGCGTATGTGCATTGATTATCGAAAATTAAATAAAGCCACAAGAAAAGACCATTTCCCTCTTCCCTTCATTGACCAAATTCTTGAAAGATTGGCTAATCATTCTCATTTTTGTTATTTGGATGGGTATTCTGGTTTCCACCAAATACCCATTCATCCACAAGACCAAGGCAAAACAACTTTTACTTGTCCTTATGGCACTTTTGCCTATAGGAGAATGCCTTTCGGTTTGTGTAATGCTCCAGCTACCTTCCAAAGATGCATGACTGCAATTTTCTCTGATATGATTGAAAATATAATGGAGGTTTTTATGGATGACTTCTCTGTTTACGGCACAAGTTTTGATAATTGTTTGAAAAATCTTTCAAAAGTGCTCCAAAGATGTCATGACATGAACCTTGTGTTAAACTGGGAAAAATGCCATTTTATGGTAAATGAAGGGATAGTCTTAGGGCACCTGGTATCTGAAAAGGGAATTGAAGTAGATAAGGCAAAAGTTGAGGTAATTGAGAAACTGCCCCCACCCAATTCTGTAAAAGATGTTAGGAGTTTCCTAGGGCACGCTGGGTTCTATAGAAGATTTATAAAAGATTTCTCTAAAATTACTAAACCTTTGACAAATCTCTTGAGTAAAGATACTGCATTTGATTTTAACCAAGAGTGTCTAGACTCATTTTTCAGATTAAAGAAAGCTTTGATTTCAGCTCCCATCATTCAAGCACCCGATTGGAATCTTCCATTCGAATTGATGTGCGATGCAAGTGACTATGCTGTAGGAGCAGTCGTAGGACAAAGGAAGGATAAGAAGCTACATGCCATATATTATGCAAGCAAAACACTTGATGATGCTCAAATGAATTATGCCACCACTGAAAAAGAGTTATTGGCTGTTGTCTTTGCATTTGAAAAGTTCCGGTCATACTTGGTGGGATCAAAAGTAATTGTATACACTGATCATGCCGCCATCAAGTATCTGCTACAAAAGAAGGATGCAAAACCTCGCCTCATCCGGTGGATCCTTCTTCTTCAAGAGTTTGATCTTGAGATAAAAGACAAGAAAGGAGTAGAGAATGTGGTCGCTGATCACCTATCTAGACTTCCTCATATTGAAGAAAAAGATCAGATTCCCATTGATGACTCCTTCCCCGACGAACAACTATTGGCTATCTCACAAC
Source organism: Crotalaria pallida (assembly GCA_037953625.1). Lineage (NCBI taxonomy): Eukaryota > Viridiplantae > Streptophyta > Magnoliopsida > Fabales > Fabaceae > Crotalaria > Crotalaria pallida. The sequence goes on along the minus strand of CM075652.1, from coordinate 35,799,430 downwards.
AAAATGCCCCATGGTATGCTGATTTTGTAAACTTTCTTGCTTGTGGAGTATTGCCACCAAATCTTTCTTATCAACAAAGGAAGAAATTCCTTTTTGATGCAAAACATTATGCATGGGAAGAACCTCTTCTTTTCAAAAGATGTGCCGATGGTCTGTTCCGAAGGTGTATCCCCGAAGAAGAAATCCAAAGCATCTTATTCCATTGCCATGCTTCAGCATATGGTGGCCATGCTAGCTCTACCAAGACGGCTGCAAAAATTTTGCAATCCGGTTTCTACTGGCCAACTATCTTCAAAGACTCTAGATCCTTTGTGATGTCCTGTGATTCATGTCAACGAACTGGTAACATATCAAGAAGACATGAAATGCTTCTCAACAACATTCTAGAGGTAGAAGTCTTTGATGTATGGGGAATCAATTTCATGGGTCCTTTTCCTTCTTCCAACAACAACAAATACATCCTCGTGGCAGTTGATTATGTTTCAAAATGGGTCGAAGCTGTTGCGTCCCCAACAAATGATGCCAAGGTAGTAATCAAGTTGTTCAAAAGAATAATCTTTCCTCGTTTTGGAGTGCCAAGGACTGTAATCATTGATGGAGGTTCACACTTTATTGAAAAGCAATTCGAGAATCTCCTTAAAAAGTATGGGGTAACCCATAAAGTGGCCACTCCTTATCATCCACAAACAAGCGGCCAAGTGGAAGTCTCCAACCGTGAGATCAAAAGCATCTTGGAAAAGACAGTTGCCAAATCCCGCAAGGATTGGGCCTTGAAGCTAGATGATGCATTGTGGGCATACCGCACTGCCTACAAAACTCCGATTGGAATGTCTCCCTTTCGTTTGATCTATGGGAAGCCCTGTCATCTTCCCGTAGAACTTGAACACAAGGCTTTATGGGCAATCAAATTCCTGAATTTTGATATCCAAGAAGCCGGAAATAAAAGGAAGTTACAACTGCTTGAATTAGAAGAAATCCGACTCGATGCCTATGAAAATGCCAAGATTTATAAAGAAAATACTAAAAGATGGCATGACAAAGGCATCGTACGTCGTGAGTTCAAAGAAGGTGACTATGTGCTACTCTTCAACTCCCGATTAAAGCTATTCCCTGGGAAACTAAGGTCAAGGTGGAGCGGCCCATTCCAAGTTTCAAAAGTATACCCATTTGGAGCTGTGGAGATTTGGAATGACAAGAGTGGCAAATTCAAAGTGAATGGACAAAGGCTTAAGCACTATCACATTGGAGACCCAATCATGCAAGGAGCAACACAAAACCTTGCAAGTCCTTCCACGACCTAATAAAGAGGTAATGTCAAGCTTACGACGTTAACTAAGCACTTCTTGGCAGGTAACCCAAGACTTTTAAATTTTATGCAATTTTTTTTATTTATATATTTTGTATGCTTTGATTTATATGATTTGTTGTATCGGCTTAAGTGCCTTTCCGAGTTTTTCTGACCTTTTTATAGGAAAATGTATATAGGGTAAGGTCGAAAAGAAAATATTTTCAGTTTGGTGTGTTTTTACTTATTGAGTTTTCATTCTCTTTTATATTATTATGATATTCTGATCTGTCAAGAAAAGTGCCAGCTGCACTGTAGAATTCTATGGATGACAAGTACAAAACAAGTTTTGAGGAAACACCCTCAAAAATAGCCAAATTTCATAAGGATATCATGATTCATGAAAGGGAAGTGTGAATTTTCAAATTTTCGTATGGTTATTTTCATTTTATTCATTTTATTCATTTTTAGTTTCTTACTTTTACCATATAAGCATTTGCTTGAGGACAAGCAAAAATTTAAGTTTGGGGGAGGGTACCAATAATTCAAAAAGCATTTTTAAAATCAAGCCCCAACTTTGTTTTAACTGACCTTAGGGATTTCGAATAAAATTTTTCTTAATCAACTTCATCATTAGATATTGTAAATACTTGTATAAAAAGAATCGATTTGAGAGTTTTTATGCATAACCAATTCGAAAATAACTTCAAATTTTTTAACCTTTTGGTAACTTGAACATATTCTTTTAGAATGAATGATCAATAAACCCTACCTTGTGAGATTTTGAACCTTATTCAGTGGTCATCCTTATACCACTAAAATATTTCTTTCATGTGAGATATTTACTCTCTAAAGGTTTTTGGTGATTCTAGAACTTGTCTAAGTTCTATTCAAAATTGTTAGAGAATTCAAAGCATGTGTAAAAATGATTAGGCAGTTGTTTCAAAACCTAAAAATAAGCCAATATTGATACATGGCCATAAATGAATCATTCCTTTGCAAGCCATTTTGAGCCTAAACACAAATCTTTTCTTTCGTAAACTCCTCTTAGCCAAAATTGAAAGATTTTATCTAAGTGGGCATTTGAAAAAAAAAAAAAAAGAAGTATGAAGAACTCAAAGGTTGAAAAAAAAAGTATCAATGATCAAAAAGCTATGGCAAAGAAGTTGAAAAAGAAACAAAATCAATAAAAAAGTGTAAAGTGTTTCTTGCCATTGTCATGATTTTGAAATAAAATATTAGTAAATGTTGTTGGAAAAGGTGAAAACCACCCAAAAAGTTGCTCACTTAGATAAACCACCTATACAATGTTTCTACCCTGAACCTAAAAAGTCCTCTGATTTATGCATGCTTAGAATCAATACGGTGGAGAAAAAGAATTTTTACAAGTCTATGGTAATCCCATACCTTTTAGATGAGATGGAGTGCATACACTTGAACCATACACTTGAGAGAATTATGAGATTATGTGCGCACACTCAATCGATCAATTTATTCTCTTTGGATTTGCTCTTCTTACCAATTGTTTGAAAAGTTGAAAAGTTTTTGATGAAAAGGTTGTGTATATAAATTTCTTTTATTGACTTCTTTAGAAAACATGTAAAATACAATTTGACAATGTTGAAGGTAGTTAAGGGATTTTTATTAGTTTTGCCTGGGACATGCAAAATTCTAAGTTTGGGGGTGTGATAAGTGCTCATATAGCACATTATTTTATTGGTTTAGACCCCTAATTACTTAAATTATTACTTGATTCTAATACGTTTCTATCTAATTTTGATTCCTTTAAGCAAATGTTTAAATAAAAATTAAAATAATAAAAATAAATAAAAAAATATAAATTTATATATATTTAATAGTTAATTTCTTATTTATAATGTAGGTACAATGAAGAAATGAAAGAATGGACCAATGAAAAGAAGAAAAATCAATTAAAGGAAGTAAAGTGCAAAAAGGGCATCTTGGTCATTTCCAAGGGCGCGCAGAACTGGCATCGGAGCACCGAGTTATACTTGAAACATGAAAATTGGAGTTGATAAGTCATCACCATTCAACAAATTTTACTTAATTCTCAAAGAGTAAAAGATTTCAAAGCCAATGTGTCCATCGAGGAATTTATTATCCATGGCATACTTCAGTGTTTTGGCCATATCTTGGGCATCGTTAATCGGAATGAGGCAAACTTGGTGTCTATGAAAAGATAAGATAATAATCTACAAGTTGTCCAGAAATATGAATTTTCATATTCGGCCATTTAGAGGGTAAAAATTAGCTGTGAATTGATGACATCCAACCTGGCTGCACCTAATAAGCAAGTTGCACACGTGTTCAGTGTTTTATTCATAACTTGGTCTAGGAATATTAAAATAAGGTGCTCTTTGTGGCTCTGGAAAGCTAAGCGAAAATACTACAAATATTGTAGAAATAGCTGTCTTCAAATTTTTCTGTTTGTATGGTCAATTTTGGCTTCCAAGTCGTGATATGCTAGCTGTCCATGAATCTGGACATAGCAACAGTGTTTGGATCATAACTTTCTCATCCGAATTCCAAATGAGTCCAAACCGGTGTAATTTGAAATCTAAGGAAAAATTCTATAATTCATTCAGAAATAGCCATAGTCAAAATCTTCCGTTTTAAGGGTCAAAAATGGTTGTGAATCTGATGGATCCAACCTGTCTCCAACTCAAACTCAATACGAGTTTGTTTGAATGCCTTGACAACTTTCCCTATAAAAACCCCCCTTAAACAAGCATCTAAACACACCATCTCCTTGAGGAATTTTTTCTCTTGGAATACACTTCTCACCCATATTTTCTTCTCAATTTCTAAGCATCTTTCTTAGATTGAGAAAATTCTTTAGAGTTTTTGTGAATTGTTCTTAAGCAATTCTTGGGAGTGAGAGCTTTCAAGATTGGTGGCTTTAGACTAAGGATTGAAGTCAAGATCTTAAGTTTTGAGGTCTTCACCCTTGTAGTTTCTCTTTAAACTCTTTTGTATTAATCTTTCTTTGAATTATGTTTTTAATTTGTACCGAAACTATGGCCGAGTAAATCCCTTATTCTAAGGATGCGGTGATTAACCCAATAAAATGTGAATAATGTTATTTTGATTCTTATACTCTTTTTATGGTTAAAATACTGAATGAATATATGATTAATAATGGAATGGTTAAAATATTGAATGAATATCTGATTAATAAGGTAAGCTGAGCCTCCTTGGACAATTAAAATTAACTCTTTGATGGTAGGTCGAGCCTCCTGACTTTTATTAATCTATATGAAAGGCCATGCCTCCTATTTCATTCAATATTCTATCTTATTCATTTTAAGATTCAATTATATTATGCTTAATGTTTATAATCATTGACAACAATGTTATAAGAATTTAAAGGAAGTACCGAAAGGAGAACTTTAATATCTGAACTATATAATTGAACTTAAGGTATTAGCTCACGAAAGTAGATCTAATCTTTAAGTGGACTCAATGAACAATCATAAATCTTAATGGGTTTAATATGTATAATTATCATGAGAATAGAAGTTTTACATATTAAATACGTTATTCGACTTTGAGAAAAGCTAATATCTACCTTGGGATTGTTCACCGTCTAAATGAATAAAACATAACAAGAGGAATGAATCATTATTATTTATTTACGTTTATTGTGGCCAAAACCAAATCCTTAGAACTTCATTCATAAATCACAATTAAATCGTTATATGCTTTCATTTACTTTTAAATTCAACTATATCCTGGACATTTAATCGGTTTGGATAATCAAGTCTATAATTTGTTGGTATTCAGTTACAAAATCTCTGTGGATACGATAACTTTTTATACTATAACTTGGCAATTCTCGTGCACTTGCGAGAGGACATCAAATAACTTCCTTCTACCCTCGAAGCTTTTGAACGTACCATCTAGATTTTCTCCTTGCCGATTTTCTTTGTTGCAGTTCATGGGCGTGCTCTTTTTCTTTCTTCGAGGGCGTTTTCCACTTTGTTCTCCAGCGTACGTTTTCTCCACTGAGCACATATTCCACCACTTCGCTTCATAGTGAATAATTTATTTTCATTACTAGGGTAGTGTTTTTTTTTTTTTTTTTGAAACTTTGAGCATGTCATCCAAGTCTTCTTCCAGCTAACTTGTTTTTGGCCATAATTTTTTGGACCTGATGCTTATCTAATGACACATGGTTGCTTTCCTACTCTAGGCGTCCATTTTTAGACGTGGAGAGCGTTCTTCCTAGCCTTTGAGTATCTCACTTTTGGGTGTCCTTTCCCACTTGGGTGTCCCGCTTTTGGCCCTCTCGCTCTTTGGCGTGAGGATTACACTTTCCCATTCTAAGTGCCCTGCCTTGGAGCATGAAGAGCGTCCCTTTCCCCTTTAGCTATCTCTGCAACATAAAATAACGCTCAAATATTTCTCTCTATATATCTAATAACATAGTAATTTCTCAATCAGCCAATTTGTCATTCAGGTTCTACTACTTCATCATGCAAAATTATGTATAGAGGAACGCCCTTCTTATAATGTTATAGAGAGCGTAACTCCTCGCTCTTGAGTATGGGGGGCGTACTTCCCGTTTTGGTCGTGAAGGGCGTTCCTGCCTGCTATGCTTTCTACCGAGGCTCAAAAATTTTGCTCTAATCCTAGCATGACATAATAATTTATTCTACAATAAATTTATGCTTATTTAACATTTAAGTTCTACTATTCATAAAATAATCAAATATTCATGGCATGACACACAAGCATTCACCATAAGCATTTAATTTCCATACATCATATATTCGTATCTACTGTTAAGGAAATATCCTTCTATTATGAGTCGAACAGGATATTAAGCTATTCCATCTAAAATAAGATTTATAAATGTGAAAAGAATTTGTATTTGAAAAATAGCTACTGCTTTAAATTCATGCATCTATCAATATTGGCATTAAGTATATCTATTCTTCTATCCACATGCATTGGTTATATATATTTTTTTATTATATTTTTTTTTTCACTGTCATGCCAAAGTAACTAAGACAAACATAAAATAATACAATGTCATTTAAAACTCTTATGAAATTCATATACAGATATAATTTTTTTTCTTAAATTATTAGATATTAAAATGTCCACACAAATTGATAGTAATGATAAATCAAGATAATCAAGTCCATGATCATTGTTACGTCATTATGGTTTTCGTGAGAGAGATGAAAAATAATTATTGGAAATGATAGCATAAAGCATACATATATTGATATGTCAATGATAAAATTTGGGCTAGCATAACATAAAATGTAATTTATTTAATTAAATAAAAATTATTTTATAGTAGTAAAGAAGAGAGAGGAAGAACAAGTTTTACTTCCCTGACTTTTCTAGACATATATAGGTTCCTTTCTCAAACCTTTGGACAATGATCTCCTCTTGTTCCTTTTTTTTTTTGATATCCCATCAGTCCAGTCCTATGCTCTTACTCTAAAACCCATTCATTTTGTTTCTGCCGAGGCTCCTTATCTTCAAAGCTTTCCTTTTTTCATTTCTAACGGAAAAAAGTTTTTCTTTGCTACCAGAGCACAGATGCCAAACTTTCCTTTCCAAGTCCTTGTCTTTTCTTTTGTTTCATCTGACAACTTTTCTCTTTTCTCATGCGATCACTCTCTTTTCCTTTCCTTTTGCTTTGATCAGGAACCAAGCCTATCACAATGATGTCCTTTTCGTCCAGCTACTAATTTGGCTACTTACTTGTTCGCTTAACTAGTCTGGGCGTTCTTTCGCGGGACGCCCACTTCTTTAGGGGGGTAGGGCGTTCTTGCCTGCTTTGGGCGTTCTACGGCGATGCTCAAATATTTTGTTCTATCATAATAATATTTCTCTAATAAATCTGTGTTGGCTTAATATTCATGTTCTACCACTCAAAAACATCATCAAACAATCATGGTCTACACTTAATTGAGCATGCATTAACCACGCTTAATTTTGTAATATCCCATTCATATCTATTGTAATCCTTGATTTAACAAATACCCTCTCTTATCAGATTCAATGAGAATACAAAGCTAGTTCATCATGCAATAGTAAAAATGTGTGTAAAAATGATTCAAAGTAATAACACACATACAGACATGTGGCCAACGACAAAAGGAAGAAGGAATAATAAAAATAAAAATCATAAAGGTATAAATAAGATTACCCATAAAATAATAATTAAAAGTTAGATGGGGGTACTTAGCTGTAACTTGATGATAATAAAGGAATTTGTCTCCTCTTCTATTTTATGTCAGGTTTGCCATGTCTTTTTCCATTGGACTATAACCCAAACACTTCACTCTAGGAAAATTACTTTTTTATTCTTATGGTCTCTAGAAGTAGTATTTTTGTTGGTTGAAAAAGTCTTCCTTGATAAAAAAGATGCCCAAAATCCTTTCTTTGTCTCTTGTCCTCCCCCCCCCCCCCCGAACACTGTGCTTTTTTTTGTCTTTGTCACGTTTGATAATAACTCAGTTCAGAGTGTCCTTTCCTTTTCTCTTTCTTTCCATCTCTATGTTTCCCTCTATCTCTGTGTTGGTTCTTTTCTTGGTCAACCACTTCTTGGACGGAGAGGGGTGGCGACGGTGGTGACCGGGTCGGCGCGTGATCGGCGGCGAACACGAACAGTGGCCATCGATGAACTCATATTTGGATTTGCGGTTGGCTGGCGTTGGTGTCCCGAAACCAGGAGCACGATGAACACAGTGAGCATGATGTTGCCGAGGTGATTGACGCGGTGGCGCACTTCTTTCGCGCCGGCGTCAGTCGCCGCCTTGGTGGGACGACGGGTCGGGGTAGCTGGGTTCGAGGATGAACTCGTGGCGGGTCACAACGAGCCCAACGGGTCACTTTGCTAGTTTGCTTCCCGTCTCCTCTCTACATATCCCTTCTTTAATTAGCAAAGAAACAAAAAGAAGTGGGATCGATAATGAGATCTTTTCCCCCATCCGTTCTTGTAAAAAGTTGAGACCATATATGAAAGAAACTTCTTATGCTACAACTGGCAAAGGCCAACTAAACAATAATCCCGGTTGAATATAAATTAAAGGGACTTTGGGGTTCACGGTATTGGGACCCAAGGAACAATATGTTAGAGAAGGGAATGTGGTTAACAGAATCGTCCATGGCAGCGCTTGAGCAAGATAGGAGCTTTTCACCGAGCACCTCCGGGTCCAGATCTAGACCTGCTTCGATTTTTCCCGAGTTAACTCGGTGAGTCAACCACGTCGAACTTGACTCAATGAGTCTTCCTGAGTCTACAGCGTTGCATCTTCCTTCTTCCTTATTCATCTTCTTCTTCTTCTATTTTTGTTTTTCACAGTGAACCAATGGCACAGTGACGCCTCCTTTTATTTCTTATTTTGTTGACTCCTCACTGTGATGAAAAATGAAAGTCACTAAAGATGCTCAACAAGCCTTGTATATATTTTTTAATTTCTGGACTTTGGTTTTATTCACTTCCCTGCTTCGCATCTTATTGCTCCTAGCTTCATACATACATCTCCCCAGCGGAGTCGCCAAATGTTGTAACCCCTTTTTACGGAGTGTTTAATGATAATGATCTGGGTTTGTAAGCTTAAGAGATGTATGTAAAAGTACAAAATCCATGCCTCCGTGGCTTGAAGAGAACGGATGGAGCATCATGAAGAATCATCGGGAGGATCGACCGGAGTGCTCTTTACCCATGATATTGGTTTAGGAGGAATGAGGAAATGGGTATTGTAACCCTTTTTGTAGTGTATCTTGGCTGAATATGTTAGAAGTCTTGGTTATTATGGTAATGTTGGGAATATGGAAGAGTGTTAGGAGAGTGATCAGATGAGGTGAGATAAGATGATCTGTGTTTTGTTGGCTGTCTTCCTTTTATAGAGTGGGTAGGGGTGCAATGGGAGTAGTGCAAAACTTGGTGGCCAAGTAGACTTAGTGACCAAGTAAACTTGGTGACCAAGTCTTGGCAAAAAGGGGTGTCAGCCTACGTTGCTGTCACAGCATGTGGGTTAGTGAGTGGGCGTTCTATGTGTTAGGGCGTCTAGGTCTTAGGGCGTCATAGGTGTTAGGGCGTCCTAGGTCTTAGGGCATCATGGGTATCAGGGCGTCCCCGTCCCTTATCTATCATGAAGGTGCTTTGTCAAGGCATGAACGCCCTGTGCACTTTCCTCCATCCAAAGCCTTCCAAGCCACGTAGTCCATGAAGTTCCCAACTTAGTGGTACCGCCGATGTGTCGTCCTACACCAAGGCGGCGTGGGTCCACTAAGTATCTTACCATAACTCTTGTAGTCTTTGTTGCGATCATACTTATCTTGTCTTTCCTGCAAGATTAGATTACTAAATATAGATTATGGCCCAAATTTGCTAATTTGAAAAAGGGTCTGCAACAAATAACAACTGTGAGATTTGAGTCCGGAGAGCAACACTTTTATGTGCTCACCAGAACCAAACAAATACTTCATTTGCAGTATGCTCAATAGACAAAACACAATAAATGCAAAACCACATATCTAAACCCTCACTTTTGAATTTTACCATTACCAACAACTTCAGCATCTTCAAAATTGAAGAAAAAAGAACAGAGCTTGCAGAAGAAATAATCTGCTTAGAAATACAACATTAAGCTAGTATCCGTAGCTATTGGTGAATAGAAGGATGTGCATTTTGCAACATATGGAGAGATTCTCCAACACCTAAAAAGAGCAACTACTAATATTATTCAGCTGACTTCTTCTAAAGCATGGATGGAAAGCAAAAATAAATCCAGCCACCTTTAGGAAAACATACCACGCGACCGAGCATTTAATGGTATCTTCAATATCACGTAAGCTACAAGGTAAGAACCGAAAATATACTGTACAAGGGATGGGACTCAGGAGATGCTGCTCACAAACCAAACACGTCATCTCCCAGGGATTATCAGGGTTTTTTCCTTGGAAACCTCAAAAGAATCAGGGGTTATGGGAGGCAAAGGAAGGGACTCAGGACTTAGAGGACGAGGTTGAGCTTCTGCAAACTCTTCATTTTCTGGGGAACACAGAGGTTGATCAGGTTTTGGTGTGTAAGTAAAAGAAAGATCTTTGTTCTCAGACAGGGCTATGAGCTCTTTCTCCTCCAATCCTTTGGTTGGGCCCAAGCTGCTTCTATCTGGGGTGTGTTTGGCCAATGCATCTTTAAACTTCTTGATCTGTGATCAAATCAAACTTGATCAGTTATTTTCAAATTGGATAGCAAATGTTGAGTCTTCAGTTCAGGGCTAATCAAAGTAAGCATAATGGACAATCGGTTACATGCCAATAAAACAAAGCTACTAAGTAACAGAGGTTAGATCTTCTGAGCAAAACAAATAAAACAAAAGCTATGCTACCCAAATCTCAAACTTAGATAACATATAAATCTATGTAAGATAAATCGATTAACCATGCATTCAAATAAAACAAAAGCTGTTCTTCCCGAATCTCAAAAATATATAGCATATGAAACTATATGATAAACCATGAAACTGAAAACAAATTCTAATTATCATATAGACACAGTAATAGCATGTATACTAACCGTGGCAATGGTACAGCTAAAGCTGCATAAACGACCGTGAGCCCCTCTATAGAACCGGAAGAAGGGAAGGACATGGACATTAAGGCTATAGCACATAGATTTATGCTCCTCATAGTTAATCTGAAGGAACTGAACATCCGGATTCATTTCTGCCAGCTGACAAATCTGCCATAAAAACCATACAAAATCAAAACTTTTGGGATCAAAATGAAAAATCATAAATTCATAATATCATATGAGACAATGATAAATCAACCTACATCACAAGAATGTGACATATGTCACTTGTTAACCAATCAATAGTAAGCAAGTGACACATGTCACTTTTTTATGTGGTGTAGGTTGATTTCGTAAGTCTTTCAATCATTTTTCATATCAAATACATGTGAATTAACAGAAAAAGGGTAAAGAATAATAGTAAGATCAAAATGATTATATATATAAAAAAATCATAATATAATACAGACTTACAGAGTAATAAAATCACAGATCTTTGAATCAGTAGAAAAAAGGCTAAAGGTTATTAATACCTTAGGATGAAGGGCTCTGCAGCCACCACAACCAGGTGAGAAGAAATCAAGAACAACAAGCTTGTCCCCTGAGTTGAATAAAGAATCAGCAAGGTCTTGTGCTGAAGATACCTCTCTCATGTTAGGTTGAAGCCCCTTTTCCCACCATTTCTGAGCTTTCCCAATTGGACCCATCTGCCAATAATTCCATAACAATTTTAATGAGAAATCACTAAAATAAATGGAAGGAAGGGGTCACTAAAAAATTATGCAAATTAATAAAAATTAAACTAAAAATACCTGAGCTCGAAACAATGATTTTCCAGTTTTGGGTATTCCTCTATTGACTCGAAAGACGAGATTTTTGCCATTAAATTCAGTTGGGAACGATGAAGATCCAAGAACATGAGATTTCAGCTTCAGAGAAGGGAACCTCTTCAAAGTGCAAGAGGCACCAGAACCGAAGTTACCATGATGATGTTGTTTGTGGCCATGCCAAGAAGAAACCAAGTTCGTTTTGATCAGAACCTCAGCCATTGATTGTGATTTGGAAAAACACAAATGAAAACAGAGTCAGAGAATGAATGAGTGGAGAAACGGCGTTGAGAAGAAAAGCGGAGAAGAAAAAGAAAAAGAAAGGCTTTATCCACAAGAAAATGGTTTCCGCTGAACTTTCGGCAGCGAGAGAAAAGCAATGAATTAATAAGAGGGAGTGATCTCCTGCATCGCGAAACATAATGAATGCGAATTTTGAAGGCGGAGATTGGGTTGAGGTTTGAATCGTAGGGTGGGGAATGGAAAATGGGTTTGGTCTTTTGGATAAGAAAAGCATAGAAGTGTACCCAGTGAATGGGGGAGGCTTTCTAACACGTGGCGTTAGCGTGGACAGTTATGATCCGGATTGGACTTGTGGATTTAGTAAGTTTGATGTTTTTGATTGATGAAATGGAAATGGATATACTTTTGGATTATTGGAGCGACTTTGGGAGGAGAAAGAATGAAAAAGGGAAAACTACGTTGTTCCTACATGCTCCGTGTAATATATATATATATATATATATATATATATATATATATATATATATATATATATATATTTTATAGATTTTACGTTTATTAAAAATGTTGATTAATTTAATTAATGATATTGAAAATGTGAATATTTAATATGTATTTTTAAAATTATTTTTATTAATAATATTGAAAATCTAAAAAGTATTAAATAAATATCCGAGTTTACGGAAAGAAATAATTAATTGTTATTGAAAATTGACATAAGATCTTATAAATAAAAACAAAATAAAAGTGTCAAGAGAGTCTTGTTGTAACATCCCGAATTTTAATCCTAAGAATAAACCAAATAATAATAGGATTAGGTACATGATAATTATGTCCAAGAATAATTAAAGTGATGGCTTAGGATTATTTTAGTGTTATGAAGTAGTTAGATAGCTTAAGCAAAGAAATAGAGGTTGAAAGAGGGGAAAACGAGTGTTAGAACCAGCGTTTACGGTATTTTAAAATACGCTACACTAGGAAATTCAAAATAAAAGATTTACAACTCTAAATATGAATTCCACCGTTGGATATGAAGTTGGATATATGTGGAAGCTTGCTTTCAAATTTGAGCAAGATCCGACGGGTAATGAAAAAGTTATGGCACTTTGTGTTGGAAACCAACAAGAGGCCTAACAATCGAGTAGAGGGGGGGTGAATAGGAGATTGAAGCTAATATGGCAATTTTTCGATTTATTGAAAATTAAACTGATGTTATCCGGTTTTAAAAGAAAATCCGAGCTTCTTTCCGAGCAGACAAGGTTAAATGATTAACCAATCAGATAAACAAAATGGTTAATCAGTTAACCGAGCTGCTTCAAGGTAGAGCTGGTTTTTGACTTAAGTTCGAAGAACAACACTCAAAGGGCCGAGCTAAGAAAAATAACAGTTCGAACTTAGATAAATGAAGATTAGCGGAATTAACGATACGCTTGGTGTAACATCCCTAATTTTATTTTCCTAATTTAATTGGGGAAATATTAGACTTAGGAGGTAAGAGTAAGAGAAAAACTAAGTGTTAGATTTTAGAAACCAAAAATAGGTAGAAATTAGTTAAAGTTTCTAAATAGGGAGAAAAATTGGGATTTAAATATCTAGAGCTCAGAACCCAAAACCCACCGTTGGATGTGAATTTGGAATTATTAGGGAGCTTGCTTCCAAGTTTGAGCAAGATCCAACAGTTAACGAAAAAGTTATGGCTGTTTGAATGCGAAAGTTGCTGTCAGATTTTATCTGTGGACATATATGTCATTGTTGTGCACATCGATGTTGCACATCGATATCCATAGGTGGACATCGATGTCCACGACCTGCAGAATCAGTTTTTAAGGCATTTGGCTGAATTCATTTGGGAAAAAATCATAAAATCTTCACTCGAACCTCTGGGGAAAAGTTAGGGTTCATCATCCCCAACCTCCAACCTCTTGATTCCTTCATCAAATCGCTTCTTCCCTTTATCAAATCAAGGTTTCCTCTTCTCTCCATCATCAATTTCATCTTTTCAACCATCAATCCAAGGTTTCCTCTCCTCCATCTCTCATCTCCACTTCTCCAAATCAAGGTAAGAAAGGAGATATTCTCCTAATTAGAGGAAGGACCTATTTTTAGTAATAAGTATATAATATTATGCATGTGTTAGGTTTTAATTGTTGATTGGTTAAGTAGAATTAGGAACCCTAGATTTTCTCTATGTATGGAATGGTGAAATTAGTGTTTGATTATGTTTCATTTGTGCATTAATTGGCTGTTTGTGTGGTGTTGTTATTATTATGCATATTTCTATGCTTGTAACTTGATTATGGTGCAAAGTGGTTATGTTGGAATTATTTTAAGTTATAATTAATAACTTATAAAAGGACTATATACATATGGTTGGATTAATTAATCTACACTAATTAGAGGAAAAAGGAAACACGATTATATAAAACGGCTTGGCTATTCTAATTAATTAAAATTAGTAGAAACACGTGCATCAGTAAGTGAGGAAGGACGTTAGGAATTGGAAAAGATACGAGAACATTCTATGTGGACTGAAGGACAGTCATGCGAAGGTTCCATAGAATCGACGGACGAGAGTGATATAGTGGCTCAATTGTGTACCAACACAATTGTGGGAATTTATCATAGAGGACTTTGATCCACAAGATGGGTCTAATACAGTATGAGGTATTCTACAAAGGGATGAAGTACTGGGCTAAGCCGTGGATTGGTCCTACGCGCACTATGATAATTCTATCCGCCACTTAGGCACTTCGGGACTAGTGTAAAGTAGTTCCTGCTATAGCCAATTTGGGTATCCAGCCCAAATGGTTCGATGTACACAGGATGGGATAGCTTCCCACCGTGCTAAGGGGAAATCCACCCGACATCGTATTGTGCAAGCATCGGTTGGGGAACACTTACTCCTAGTTGATCTTTTCCCAATTGTGTGGAGGGTGATGTGAGGATATATGGCAAACCATGGTATATGGTTATATTATGGAAAATATATGGAAATATGGAAACATGGACAAATGGAAATGGTACATGGAATATTATGGAAAATGGCGGTGAATTGCATCATTGCATACATGGCATCATAAGGCATTAGAAGGGAATAGGGCATAACTATATATATATATATATATATATATATAGTTATATGTTTGGGTGTCATGTATTTTGTTATGTTTTATTACTGTCTTTAGGTGTTTCCTTTGATTTTGAGTTATATCTCACTCTCTGTGTTGACCATTTTAGGTATTGAGGAAAGAGTCACTACAGTTTACCAGAAGACCGAGGTTGGGTACACTAAGGTGTAACCCTATGTACATTGGGTTTATCCCTTTTCACAGTCAACCTATGCTCTTTTAGTATATAATGTAGGATTATTTTTGTATTCAGGACTTTTTATATAAACTGTTGGGTTATCACCATTTGGTTTAATATTTGGGAAGATTTATATGTATTTACGGGTAGAATGGTGATATTCCACTTTTAATTGATAAACCTTAATTTCATTTTGGAACATGGTTTTCATATATTCTGTTGTAAATATTTTGACGTAACTGAACGAATAAATTAATTTTTGAATAATCTGGCTGACAGGTGACAGGTTTTAATCATAAAGGGAAAGTTCAAATTTTAGAATAAACCCTGTCAAAATTTTATTAAAAACTTTTATAATAATATGGTATAATGGATTAAAATGGAAGGTGTTACATTTTATGGTATCAGAGCAATGTTGCAATCCTCGGCTTTGGAGTATGGATTTCCATATCTCCCATGTGTTGCTCCACTTGAGAGCAACCAATAAATAGTTGGTTATGTATCATAGGTTAGTAGTATACATTAGTAGTTATGCATGCATTTTGTTGAGGTTGGTAAAGCTCATTAGTGTTGGCGGAAAGTGAGTCATAGTTGGTGATTATCAGGTTGTATTTTCAATTTAAAGAGGGTGAAACATAATTTTTCAAGTGTAACTTTGTTATTATTAGAAATGGACATAAAGTAGAAGCTAAGGGAAAGGAAAACTCCCAACGGGACAGAGCATGAAATTGCTACCCCAACGGGAAGGACTAACTCTTAGTTTTGAATTAAGTATGTCTATTTCAAATATGACAGAGAATTGAAACTTTTCTTTAAAATAAAACGGTGAAACTCTCTTTCGAATGGAAAGTGGGTCACCTATTATTTGATTGGAACTCAGGTTGTACGATAAGTGATTCTATTTTCCAGTATGATGTAGAATCGAGATGGTACCCTCGAGATTTACATTTAATTGGAAGATGGTATCATTGAGTCCTTGAAGACAATCAAATAATTGTTGAATTTACTTCCTAGGCCTAAGAATAGGAAGGGTGTAAGAAGGTATTTGAGTTATGTCAGAGTTGCGCAGCGGAGGGGTAGTAAGAGTTGCTTTGTTTTGAGATAGGAGGATAGTGAGTTCAAGAATTTTAGTTAGCTATAATAGTGGCTAGAGTCTTAGGTCCTAGATCAGAAGGTCAGAAACCCAAGTTGGTGCAGAATGTTAGTTGTAGGTTTAAGCAAGTAGAGGCATAAAACTCTAATTGGTTGCAGTGTGTTAGGTTATATGTGTGATATATATATATATATATATACGTTTATGTGTAATGCTATTTTTTTTGTTTTGTGGTTACCTAAGTGATTAATTGCTATGTGTTGTCTTATGTTATCTAACTGATAAATTGTACTTTTTGATGATGTTTACTATTGGTTGTGAATGTCGAATTTGTTTTAAGTGTAAAAACTATTTTCAAAACTTTCTCACGAAATGGCATGCTATCAAGAGATCAATTGAGTTCCAAGGATAATGGTATGATGTTGGAAATTAATTGACATTTAGACTTGATAGTATTTCAAATGAATTTCATTAGGTTGAAAGGAATCGGAAATCTTCCCAAATTGAAGGTTAGGTTGTATGATGAACTTTTGAGAGGTTAATAAGAAAACTAAGGATTTCTAAGTAATCAGGCGGTGAACTAACTTATTGTTTGGTTCAAACTATGCGCCGATTAAATAGAAACCTTTACATACGACACTAATCAATTTGGAATGAAACTTAGCCTTCAAGCTCAAAGCCAAAGGGATGTGATTATTCCAACTTTTGAAGATGAACCAAAACAAGTTTTCTAAACCAAGAGCATATTTCATTTTCTATGAGTTTGTTGATCCTAAGTAAATTATACTCCTTCACTTAAACTCTCCCGAGGTTGGATGGAGGAGATACTTTTCAAAGACATAGGAATTGAATTGCAAAGTGTTTTCAAAGTTTCATCCAAGTCATTTTCACAAGGGAAAAATACTAAGATCGTAAAGCATTAACCTGTTCGGATGATTGAGTTTTTCATTAAGATTTCATCCAAACACAAAAGTTTTTCATAAAAGAAAGAATCCAATTTTCAAAGGTTTTGATTCCATTAGCTTGCCATTGCAAATGTGTTCGTGTACGCAACTCCGATTTTTATAACATAAGTAATACATACCTATTTTCTAATCGGTTATTTTGTTTTCATATATATATATATGTGTGTGTGTGTGTGTGTGTGTGTGCATCACTGATTTTTGGGTACTCCGCATTGATTTTAAAAGGTGTAAATACTTTTACAATATGAGGGTTGCATTTGTTTTACTTTAACCCTCGCATACAATGATTGTTTTTACCAAAGTTTTCAACATAGCATAGGTATGGTTTGAATATTAAAAACTTTGTTTTACTTGAATGTGTAGTTGTAATGAATGTAAGGGGGGATGTAGTCATTCCTAATGAATAGATTCATGTTTCCTAGGCAGTAGGTGTTTACTTTAGTGTTTCCCTAGAGTCTAAACTAGTGATGAATAGTCATCATTAGAGTAGGCCAATTAAGAGATTGAACCTTAGGAATTGTTTGATGCTATATGTGTATGTTTGGAATTGAATGATAAATGAATAAGTTTGGTTTCTTAGGAAATTATGCTAGCCCATAGATATGTTGTTGTGCTTATGGATTCTTGTTGATTGGGAAATCAAGGTTTTTAAATACAACGAAAAAGCAGAGTTTTTGGGCTTGGGATACTAGTTTGATTTGATATGTTTGGCATAAGTACCATAAGGTTGGATCAATGTGTTATGTAAAATTCCAAGCTAATTGGAGCAAATTAGTGTTTTGAAAAAAAATCGAATCTAACGTGCTCCGATCGGTTGGACAATTTTACTCAACCTTTGAGTAAGTTTATGAGTTGCCCCTTTTTAAAATTTGAGGTCGTTTGGAATTCCCTATTATTTTTAAAACAAATTTGACTTAGGTTCAGCCCCGACAAATTACAATTCTTTGACTAAGTGGTCGTAGGGTTAAAACTGAACCTAATGAACTCCGATTGACCTGAAAATTTATAACAATGTTCTTTTATATGCAGGGACACCACTTGTAAACTTTCACAACATTAGGGAATTGAATAATGAAAATGCACTTTATTGTAAATCATGCAAATCCTATCCCCTGAATCCCTTCTTGAACCAAATTCTGAATATGTGATGAATGTTGTGAATGTGTGTGTAGATTAAGATTTAACCCTAAGTTAAGTAAGGTAAACTAGGACTAGCTTAGAAGGAAGTAGTGATTGAGTAAGGTTTATGTTTGATGTATCTGTTGATTTGAACTATTGTTGTGAATGTTTGAAAACGGAATGATGCTTAAGTGTTTCATGTTGTGTTGATAAGTTGTATGTGTTTGACTAGGGCCCTAGAAATAGAAAATAAGTTGTAAATTTTGAGTAGGAATATAGACAGACCCATGAAGGCATTATAGCATAGGATGTAAAAGTGTTTTTTTCCAACCGTCGAGATTGTTAGTTCCATGGTGAATGTTTTGATAATGACAAAGTGTTTTGAACAAGCTATCATGTGATGATCAAGTTCAAGTTCAACAAGCAACAACAAACATCAAATGAAGAAGAGAGAACAAGCTCATGAAGACTTAAGTTTGAGTGTAATTGTTTTTGTTTTATCTTTTGCCTCTCAAGCTTCATAGGTTTTCATTTGGGTAGTTTGTTTAGAGGGTAGTGAATCTCATTCATAAGTCATGATTTAATCATAATTTGAGTTTTTACTTAACCTAGAATCAATAGGTGGCTTAAAGGTTTTAAAGGAAAGGTTTAGTTTTGAGAAAACAAGTTTTAAACAAGTATCAGACATGTTTAATCGATTAAGGATGAATTTAATCGATTAGTACTCGATTAAGTAAAGATTTAATCGATTAAGTACTGCTGAACTGTTTTTTTTTAAATACGTTTTTCACTTCTCAAAATCAGTTTTCAAGTGCCATAACTTTTGGGTATTCTATAAAAACCTTTTCCTAACCTTTGTGATTATAACCTATCATTTTGATATTCATTTTATAAAGAATCAAGCTACTCTATTCTCTCTCAATTTCAAAGATCAAAGCTTTCATATTTTCATATTCTTTGATCAAGAACCTTTGAATCTCTTGTGTGATTTGTCATAGCTATTGATGGAGATTCATTAGGATTGTTATGTGTATTCATTGAGTTGTAATCTTTGCAATAAGGCAAGCCACTACAACAAACAAGAAGCCTTGGTGTGTCGATTATCATCAAGCAAAGTTCAAGCAATTGAAGAAAGTCTTGGTTGTGAATCAAGCAAAGAGAAGTCTTGGTGTGTGGATTATCATCAAGCAATTGAAGACTTGTTGTGTCGATTATCAACAAGGGGTAGAGGTTAGATTAGAGAGAAGATCAATAGGATTACAAGGCAAGGGTGTCGGTTATCTCTTGTAGGCTAGCAAGAAGGAAGTCTTGTGAGGCAATCACTTGTAATTTGAGAACTCTAATTCCTCATAGTGAAGAATCTCTCTTGGTTGAAGAGGGGACTGGATGTAGCTTTCAAGTGGATGAAAGTGAACCAGGATAAATCACTGTGTCATATCTCTAAACCCTTACTCTTTATATACAAGTCATTTGATTTCGTTCTTGATTGAAAACCTAGAAAGATTGATTTTCATAATTGATTGAGTTAAATCTTTATTTGTTCAAATTGATAAAGGGAAAATCATTTTCATAACTAGGAAATCAACAAGAATATAGGTGTTAATTGTTTTCGCTGAATCTCTGATCTTAAGTGTTCATTGATTGATTTTCGTATTCGATTGAAAAGTGATTTTTCAGTTTCTGATTGATTTAATCGATTAAGTGTTCGTTTAATCGATTAAGGACTTTTGAACTTTCAGGTTTAATCGATTAGTACTCGATTAAATTGCAGGTTAATCGATTAAATTTCAGGTTAATCGATTAAGTTCTGTAGAATTTGCAAAAATCATTTGTTTTAATTGTTTCGATTTGTTTCGTTCGAAAATCTTTCAAGGTTTCTTTTACACCTATTCAACCCCCCCTTCTAGGTGTATTCCTAGGGTTCCTTTGTCTCTCCAACCACCAATTGCGGTTTCTTCAATTGGTATCAGAGCTCGGTCGAAAGACACGAGCATAAGAGCTTTTTCGTAAAGATCCTTTAAGAAAATCGCAATGGGTTCCATGAATCCCTTTGGTGGTGAAGGTTATTCAATAAATCGTCCTCCATTATTTGCCGGAGAAGGCTATGCATATTGGAAAGTTAGAATGAAAATCTTTATCCAAGCCATAGATAGTGATATTTGGAAAGTAGTTGAAAAAGGTCCTCATATCCCCTCTAGTTTAGTTGAAGGTGTAGAACAATTGATCCCCGAGGATAAGTGGAAGGATGATGATAGAAAGAAAGTTCAATATGATTATAAAGCAAAGAATATCATTACCTCCGCTTTATCTTATGACGAGTTCTTTAGAGTTTCTCAATGTTCTAGTGCTAAGGAAATGTGGGACACTTTACAAGTGACTCATGAAGGAACTAGTGAGGTTAGGAGAGCTAGATTGAATGCTTTAATGCGTGATTATGAATTGTTTCAAATGCTTCCAAATGAATCTATTAATGATATGCAAAAGCGTTTTACTCATATTATTAATCATTTACTTGCTCTTGGTAAGACTTTCTTACAAGGTGAACTTTCTAACAAAGTGTTGAGATGTTTAGACAGGAATTGGCAACCAAAAGTAACGGCTATTGTTGAATCTAAGAATTTGGATGCTATGGATCTAGCAACACTTTTCGGAAAGCTTCAAGAACATGAAATGGAGCTTGGACGATTAAGTATCAATGAAGAGTCGGATAAAAACAAAGAAAGAAAGGGACTTGCTCTTAAAGTCAAAAGTGGATACAAAAAGAAAGAGAGTTCCGATGATGATGATAGTGAAGATTCCGATTCGGATGTTGATGAAAAAGACATGAAACTTTTGCTAAGGAAGTTTGACAAGTTTCTAAGGAGAAAAGGAAGGTTGAACAAGGACAAAAGTAAAGAGAAGGATTCCCCACACTACAAGACCAAGACATCAAAAGAAGGTGTAGTTTGCCATGAATGCGGAAAACCCGGACATCTCAAGTATTCGTGCTCTAGGTATCTCAAGAAGAAGGAGAAAGACAAGAAAAATTCTAAATCTAAAAGAGCATACATAGTTTGGGATAGTGATGAAGATAACAAGAAAAGCACATTTAGTAGTTCTTCGGATGATGAAGAAGCCGCTTGTCTCAACTTGATAACTCTAGTAGATGATGAAGAACAAAGTTCAAATGATGAATCAAGTTATCAAAGCGAGGAAAGCAATGTAAGTCTTACTAAATCCGAAATTTCTTCTAAATATGAATTGTTATATAATGCTTATGAAGAAATGCATGAACAACTTGAAAAACTAGCTTTGAAAAACATTGAAAGGAAGAAGCTCATTTTGAAACATCAAAAAGAGATTTTAGAACTTCAAAAACAAGTTGATGAGCTTAATCTTGAAAATGAAACTCTTGATCTTATATATGCTAGTTCTTCTTGTGATTGTGCTAGTAGAGTGAATATTGTGGTTGATTGTGAGAATTGCAAGTTGCTCAAAGATGAAAATGCTATTTTGAAAAATAAGCTTGCAAGTTTCTCAAATGGTGACATTAGATTGCCCACATTGTTAAATTTTCAAAGAGAAAATTCAAACAAGTTTGGTTTGGGTTATACTAATGCTAAGAGTAATTCTCATAGAAATGTTGTTGATTTTTCTAAAGTTGATTTCTCAAAAGCACCAACATGTTTCTATTGTGGTACTCATGGACATACTTCAAATGCGTGTTATGTTAAAATGCATGGTATACCTAAAGGTGATTTTGTTTGGATGAAAAAGGGTGAAAGTCCCTACACTAACAAAAATGGATCCAAAACCATTTGGATACCAAAAAGCAAAGCATGATTGTTTTGTAGGTATGATTGAAGAGCAAAGAGAGCTTACAAGTGTTATTCATATTTGCATCTTCAATTGGTATCAAAAGAAGTCCTACAATATGGTACGAATGTTGTTGATAGATTTGTGAACTTCAAATGGTATCTTCTCAATTGGTATTACTTTTCTAAATGTTTAATTAAATCATTTGGTATCATTGAGTAGATTCATAGATGGTTATCATGATATAGTGACATGCTTTGGTTGTTATTAAAGAAATATCACAATTGGTATCAAATATTTGTTGATATATGTACTTCTTTACAATTGATATCTTCTTTGTTAAGTGATATTATGATCATTTTAATTCTCAATTGGTATCATATTTCATTGTTATATTCTCTTGCCAATTGGTATCACATTTCAAAGTATAGTTCTATTGTATTTGTTCAATTGGTATCAATGTTGTAAAGAAATGATCATTGATTTCTTACCTTGGCTTAGATGTTATATTTCAATTGGTAGATATTACTTTTTGATAATGCCAAAGGGGGAGAAATATGATGTTTTGAATTGATTGGAATGTTTCTCAAAGATGGAGAAATGATTGTTGGAGAAATAATATGAATTTTAGATGTTTGTTTGGAGAAAGGTTGTTTTTGTTGTTTTTATGTAGGTTGAGCAAAGTTGTTGAAGATAGGGGGAGAATCAAGCTTATCTCAATTGGATTCAAATGTCAAAAGCATTTATTGAGGAGGAGCAAGAGTCTCACCAAGTGATAAAATTGTTAAAGCATCAACAACTTCAAAGAATTTTTGGAGAACTTCAAAACATGGTTTGTCATTTTCAAAAAGGGGGAGATTGTTAGTTCCACGGTGAATGTTTTGATAATGACAAAGTGTTTTGAACAAGCTATCATGTGATGATCAAGTTCAAGTTCAACAAGCAACAACAAACATCAAATGAAGAAGAGAGAACAAGCTCATGAAGACTTAAGTTTGAGTGTAATTGTTTTTGTTTTATCTTTTTCCTCTCAAGCTTCATAGGTTTTCATTTGGGTAGTTTGTTTAGAGGGTAGTGAATCTCATTCATAAGTCATGATTTAATCATAATTTGAGTTTTTACTTAACCTAGAATCAATAGGTGGCTTAAAGGTTTTAAAGGAAAGGTTTAGTTTTGAGAAAACAAGTTTTAAACAAGTATCAGACATGTTTAATCGATTAAGGATGAATTTAATCGATTAGTACTCGATTAAGTAAAGATTTAATCGATTAAGTACTGCTGAACTGGTTTTTTTTAAATACGTTTTTCACTTCTCAAAATCAGTTTTCAAGTGCCATAACTTTTGGGTATTCTATAAAAACCTTTTCCTAACCTTTGTGATTATAACCTATCATTTTGATATTCATTTTATAAAGAATCAAGCTACTCTATTCTCTCTCAATTTCAAAGATCAAAGCTTTCATATTTTCATATTCTTTGATCAAGAACCTTTGAATCTCTTGTGTGATTTGTCATAGCTATTGATGGAGATTCATTAGGATTGTTATGTGTATTCATTGAGTTGTAATCTTTGCAATAAGGCAAGCCACTACAACAAACAAGAAGCCTTGGTGTGTCGATTATCATCAAGCAAAGTTCAAGCAATTGAAGAAAGTCTTGGTTGTGAATCAAGCAAAGAGAAGTCTTGGTGTGTGGATTATCATCAAGCAATTGAAGACTTGTTGTGTCGATTATCAACAAGGGGTAGAGGTTAGATTAGAGAGAAGATCAATAGTATTACAAGGCAAGGGTGTCAGTTATCTCTTGTAGGCTAGCAAGAAGGAAGTCTTGTGAGGCAATCACTTGTAATTTGAGAACTCTAATTCCTCATAGTGAAGAATCTCTCTTGGTTGAAGAGGGGACTGGATGTAGCTTTCAAGTGGATGAAAGTGAACCAGGATAAATCACTGTGTCGTATCTCTAAACCCTTACTCTTTATATACAAGTCATTTGATTTCGTTCTTGATTGAAAACCTAGAAAGATTGATTTTCATAATTGATTGAGTTAAATCTTTATTTGTTCAAATTGATAAAGGGAAAATCATTTTCATAACTAGGAAATCAACAAGAATATAGGTGTTAATTGTTTTCGCTGAATCTCTGATCTTAAGTGTTCATTGATTGATTTTCGTATTCGATTGAAAAGTGATTTTTCAGTTTCTGATAGATTTAATCGATTAAGTGTTCGTTTAATCGATTAAGGACTTTTGAACTTTCAGGTTTAATCGATTAGTAATCGATTAAATTGCAGGTTAATCGATTAAATTTCAGGTTAATCGATTAAGTTCTGTAGAATTTGCAAAAATCATTTGTTTTAATTGTTTCGATTTGTTTCGTTCGAAAATCTTTCAAGGTTTCTTTTACACCTATTCAACCCCCCCTTCTAGGTGTATTCCTAGGGTTCCTTTGTCTCTCCAACCACCAATTGCGGTTTCTTCAGAGATAGGATCCTCGAGAGAACCAGTTAAATCGGTAGACCATTTCCAAATTCCTTAGGAAGCTAAACCTGATTTTGGAGAGTCTAAGACCCATTAGGAGTCTTGTCAGCAAGGCTCTTGGATTTTACCAGCCAACACACACTCTTCATTAAGTGTAAACCTTAAAAGACCGCATCGAGACCAATAAAAATCGAACCATAATTCGCACTCTTCACAGAGTACCAGAGCCTAGTGGTGTACTGATGCTAGTAGTATGCCGATTCCAAGTGGGGGAGTAGAACCAAAATGAGGTGAGTATCGTAGTTGAGAAACCCTTTGGCTGGGATGGTTATCCATTTGACGGAATTGAACGAAATTTCGGGGACGAAATTCCAGTAAGTGGGGGAGAATTGTAACATCCCTAATTTTATTTTCCTAATTTAATTACGGAAATATTAGGCTTAGGAGGTAAGAGTAAGAGAAAAACTAAGTGTTAGATTTTAGAAACCAAAAATAGGTAGAAATTAGTTAAAGTTTCTAAATAGGGAGTAAAATTGGGATTTAAATATCTAGAGCTCAGAACCCAAAACCCACCGTTGGATGTGAAGTTGGAATTATTAGGGAGCTTGCTTCCAAGTTTGAGCAAGATCCAACGGTTAACGAAAAAGTTATGGCTGTTTGAATGCGAAAGTTGCTGTCAGATTTTATCTGTGGACATATATGTCATTGTTGTGCACATCGATGTTGCACATCGATATCCATAGGTGGACATCGATGTCCACGACCTGCAGAATCAGTTTTTAAGGCATTTGGCTGAATTCATTTGGGAAAAAAATCATAAAATCCTCACTCGAACCTCTGGGGAAAAGTTAGGGTTCATCACCCCCAACCTCCAACCTCTTGATTCCTTCATCAAATCGCTTCTTCCCTTTATCAAATCAAGGTTTCCTCTTCTCTCCATCATCAATTTCATCTTTTCAACCATCAATCCAAGGTTTCCTCTCCTCCATCTCTCATCTCCACTTCTCCAAATCAAGGTAAGAGAGGAGATATTCTCCTAATTAGAGGAAGGACCTATTTTTAGTAATAAGTATATAATATTATGCATGTGTTAGGTTTTAATTGTTGATTGGTTAAGTAGAATTAGGAACCCTAGATTTTCTCTATGTATGGAATGGTGAAATTAGTGTTTGATTATGTTTCATTTGTGCATTAATTGGCTGTTTGTGTGGTGTTGTTATTATTATGCATATTTCTATGCTTGGAACTTGATTATGGTGCAAAGTGGTTATGTTGGAATTATTTTAAGTTATAATTAATAACTTATAAAAGGACTATATACATATGGTTGGATTAATTAATCTACACTAATTAGAGGAAAAAGGAAACACGATTATATAAAACGGCTTGGCTATTCTAATTAATTAAAATTAGTAGAAACACGTGCATCAGTAAGTGAGGAAGGACGTTAGGAATTGGAAAAGATACGAGAACATTCTATGTGGACTGAAGGACAGTCATGCGAAGGTTCCATAGAATCGACGGACGAGAGTGATATAGTGGCTCAATTGTGTACCAACACAATTGTGGGAATTTATCATAGAGGACTTTGATCCACAAGATGGGTCTAATACAGTATGAGGTATTCTACAAAGGGATGAAGTACTGGGCTAAGCCGTGGATTGGTCCTACGCGCACTATGATAATTCTATCCGCCACTTAGGCACTTCGGGACTAGTGTAAAGTAGTTCCTGCTATAGCCAATTTGGGTATCCAGCCCAAATGGTTCGATGTACACAGGATGGGATAGCTTCCCACCGTGCTAAGGGGAAATCCACCCGACATCGTATTGTGCAAGCATCGGTTGGGGAACACTTACTCCTAGTTGATCTTTTCCCAATTGTGTGGAGGGTGATGTGAGGATATATGGCAAACCATGGTATATGGTTATATTATGGAAAATATATGGAAATATGGAAACATGGACAAATGGAAATGGTACATGGAATATTATGGAAAATGGCGGTGAATTGCATCATTGCATACATGGCATCATAAGGCATTAGAAGGGAATAGGGCATAACTATATATATATATATATATATATATATATAGTTATATGTTTGGGTGTCATGTATTTTGTTATGTTTTATTACTGTCTTTAGGTGTTTCCTTTGATTTTGAGTTATATCTCACTCTCTGTGTTGACCATTTTAGGTATTGAGGAAAGAGTCACTACAGTTTACCAGAAGACCGAGGTTGGGTACACTAAGGTGTAACCCTATGTACATTGGGTTTATCCCTTTTCACAGTCAACCTATGCTCTTTTAGTATATAATGTAGGATTATTTTTGTATTCAGGACTTTTTATATAAACTGTTGGGTTATCACCATTTGGTTTAATATTTGGGAAGATTTATATGTATTTACGGGTAGAATGGTGATATTCCACTTTTAATTGATAAACCTTAATTTCATTTTGGAACATGGTTTTCATATATTCTGTTGTAAATATTTTGACGTAACTGAACGAATAAATTAATTTTTGAATAATCTGGCTGACAGGTGACAGGTTTTAATCATAAAGGGAAAGTTCAAATTTTAGAATAAACCCTGTCAAAATTTTATTAAAAACTTTTATAATAATATGGTATAATGGATTAAAATGGAAGGTGTTACATTTTATGGTATCAGAGCAATGTTGCAATCCTCGGCTTTGGAGTATGGATTTCCATATCTCCCATGTGTTGCTCCACTTGAGAGCAACCAATAAATAGTTGGTTATGTATCATAGGTTAGTAGTATACATTAGTAGTTATGCATGCATTTTGTTGAGGTTGGTAAAGCTCATTAGTGTTGGCGGAAAGTGAGTCATAGTTGGTGATTATCAGGTTGTATTTTCAATTTAAAGAGGGTGAAACATAATTTTTCAAGTGTAACTTTGTTATTATTAGAAATGGACATAAAGTAGAAGCTAAGGGAAAGGAAAACTCCCAACGGGACAGAGCATGAAATTGCTACCCCAACGGGAAGGACTAACTCTTAGTTTTGAATTAAGTATGTCTATTTCAAATATGACAGAGAATTGAAACTTTTCTTTAAAATAAAACGGTGAAACTCTCTTTCGAATGGAAAGTGGGTCACCTATTATTTGATTGGAACTCAGGTTGTACGATAAGTGATTCTATTTTCCAGTATGATGTAGAATCGAGATGGTACCCTCGAGATTTACATTTAATTGGAAGATGGTATCATTGAGTCCTTGAAGACAATCAAATAATTGTTGAATTTACTTCCTAGGCCTAAGAATAGGAAGGGTGTAAGAAGGTATTTGAGTTATGTCAGAGTTGCGCAGCGGAGGGGTAGTAAGAGTTGCTTTGTTTTGAGATAGGAGGATAGTGAGTTCAAGAATTTTAGTTAGCTATAATAGTGGCTAGAGTCTTAGGTCCTAGATCAGAAGGTCAGAAACCCAAGTTGGTGCAGAATGTTAGTTGTAGGTTTAAGCAAGTAGAGGCATAAAACTCTAATTGGTTGCAGTGTGTTAGGTTATATGTGTGATATATATATATATATATATATATACGTTTATGTGTAATGCTATTTTTTTTGTTTTGTGGTTACCTAAGTGATTAATTGCTATGTGTTGTCTTATGTTATCTAACTGATAAATTGTACTTTTTGATGATGTTTACTATTGGTTGTGAATGTCGAATTTGTTTTAAGTGTAAAAACTATTTTCAAAACTTTCTCACGAAATGGCATGCTATCAAGAGATCAATTGAGTTTCCCTCGGCAAAGGTTTACGATATACTGAAAACCAAGCTCATGCCGAGCACATGCTAAACTTATCCAGGATTCCGAGCTTGCGCTGAGCACACACTGGATTCGTCTAGAATGCCAAGCTCACGCCAAATTTTATAAAGAGTTTCCCTCGGCAAAGGTTTAGTAAACACATCGGCTAATTGATTTTCAGTACTTACAAATTCTATGACACAGTCACCTTTTTGAACATGATCTCGAAGAAAATGATGCCTAATTTCAATGTGTTTTGTTCGAGAGTGATACACTGGATTCTTAGTTAGATTGATTGCACTTGTATTGTCACATTTGAGAGGAATGTGATCTAAAATTAAGCCAAAATCTGATAACTGTTGTTTCATCCAAAGAATTTGAGCACAACAATTACCAGCAGCAATGTATTCGGCCTCAGCTGTTGACAAAGCAATGCAAGCTTGCTTTTTAAAAAACCACGACACAAGGGAACTGCCGAGCAAATGACAAGTTCCACTTGTGCTTTTTCGGTCAAGCTTGCACCCAGCAAAATCTGAGTCCGAATACCCAATCAAACTAAGATTGGCATCCCTAGGATACCACAGACCAGTGTTCACAGTTCCTTTTAAATATTTAAAAATTCGCTTAACCGCCGAAAGATGAGATTATTTGGGATTAGCTTGAAAATGAGCACATAAACAAACACTGAACATAATATCTGGCCGAGACACAGTCAAATATATAAGGCTTCCTATCATGCCTCTATATTTGCTCACATCCATGGCTTTACCTGACTCATCCTTGCCGAGATAGCTGGATGTGCTCATGGGAGTGGCAGCTTCTTTGCAATTTTCTAAGCCAAATTTCTTGAGGAGTGCCTTGCAGTATTTTCCTTGATGCACAAAGGTTCCTTCATCAACTTGCTTTATTTGCAGCCCAAGGAAGAATGTGAGTTCTCCCATCATCGACATCTCGAATTCACCTTGCATTGATTCAGAGAACTTCTTGCAAAGAGACATGTTAGTAGCACCAAAAATTATATCATCAACATAAACTTGTACTAACAATATGTCCTTTTTGGATTTATAAATGAATAGAGTTGTGTCAACCTTCCCTCTCTCAAACCCTTGTTCGAGTAAAAATGAGCTCAAACGATCATACCAAGCTCTTGGAGCTTGTTTCAAACCGTAAAGAGCCTTTTTGAGTTTAAATACATGGTTTGGATATTCAAAATTTTCAAAGCCAGGAGGTTGTTTCACATATACTTCTTCATTTATAAAGCCATTTAAGAAAACACTCTTTACATCCATTTGATAAAGGGTGAAATTCATAATAGATGCAAAAGCAAGTAAAATTCGGATTGCTTCAAGCCTAGCAACTGGAGCGAAGGTTTCATCATAATTGATACCTTCCTCTTGGTTGTAGCCTTGAGCAACTAATCTTGCTTTGTTTCTTATAATTAAGCCTAATTCATCTGTTTTATTTCTGAAAATCCATTTCAAGCCAATTATCGTATGATCATTTGGCCGAGGAACCAATTCCCAGACATCATTTCTGATGAATTGATTCAGTTCCTCTTGCATGGCAATCGCCCAATATTCATCATCAATTTCTTGATCAATCGAATTAGGTTCAATTTGAGAAACAAAGGAAGCGAAATTGCAAAAGTTCTGAATAGAACGACGAGTTAAAACTCCCTTATTCAAGTCGCCGAGCACATTCTCTATCGGATGGTCCTTGACTCTTTTCCACGCTGGACTGAGTTCAAACTTCTCTGCTCGGCTTGGAATGAGTTCGGACTGACTATTTTGAATTTGGCTCGGACTGAGTTCGGTTTGTTCCTTGTTTGTTTGGCTCAGAACAAGCTCGTCCCTCCGATCTTTGTCTTCAGCAGTTTTATCCTTTTG
The DNA here is from genome assembly GCA_037953625.1 of Crotalaria pallida. Taxonomy (NCBI): domain Eukaryota; kingdom Viridiplantae; phylum Streptophyta; class Magnoliopsida; order Fabales; family Fabaceae; genus Crotalaria; species Crotalaria pallida. Next base: position 35,769,095 of record CM075652.1, on the reverse strand, counting down.
AGCTCTTTCAGTTGTTGTGCTCGGATCGAGTTCAGCCATATGATGATCCTCTCTATCTGCTCAACTAACATTGTCTGTCCGAGGAGACTCATCAAATACCACATGCACGGACTCTTCCACAGTGGAGGTCCTTTTGTTAAAAACTCTAAATGCTTTACTATGAGTAGAATAACCCAAAAATATTCCTTCATCGGCTTTAGAATCAAATTTGCCGAGATGCTCTTTTCCATTGTTTAAAATGAAGACTTTGCAGCCAAATGTATGGAAATGAGAAATTTTTGGTTTTCTACCCTTATAAAGTTCATATGGAGTTTTCTTTAAAATTGGTCTGATGAGGATGCGATTCATTACATAGCAAGCTGTGTTCACCGCATCGACCCATAAATAATGTGGTAAATTGTATTCATTTAGCATGGTTCGGGCTAGTTCTTCTAGAACTCGGTTTTTCCGTTCCACAACTCCGTTTTGTTCGGGAGTCCGAGGAGCAGAAAACTGATGTTCTATTCCGAACTTAGAACAAAACTTGTCAAATTTGTAGTTCTCGAACTCACCGCCATGGTCTGTTCGGATTACAACTACTTTTTGGTTTGCTCGGTTTTGGAGTTGCTTGACAAGCTCTTTAAAAGTTTCAAAAGTTTCACTTTTTGATTTTAAAAATAAAGTCCATGTAAACCTGGAAAAGTCATCTACAATTACTAAGGCATAGAGATTGCCACCAAAGCTTTTGACTTGTGATGGTCAGAACAAATCCATGTGTAACATTTCCAATGGATGCGTTGTCGAGACCATCAACTTAGATGGAAAATCGTTTTTCTTTTTGATCAGTTTTCACTTCTTGCATGAAGAGCAAACTCCCTGAATGTTAAAATTTAGCTTTGGTAAACCAATCACTAATTCTTTTGATTGTAGTTTCTTTAACTGGTTTATACTTATGAGCTGTCCTTCTATGCCATAACCATGTGTCACCTTCTTTGCTAACCATGCAAGTGGTTACCAAAGAGGTGATTTCATTCAAATCAACCAAATAAGTATTGCTAAATCGTTTTCCAACAAATTTGACAGAGTTGTCCTCGTCACTTTTAATAATGCAATGGGTAGAGGTAAAAACAAAATGGTTACCAATATCACAAAGTTGGCTAATACTTAAAAGATTGTGTTCTAGCCCTTTTACAAGTAAAACATTATTGATAACCAAGTTGGCAGAGTTACTGACTTTACCTTCACCCAATATTTTACCTCGGTTGTTATCACCATAAGTGACGTAGCCCTTATCTGAATGTGAAAGTTCAATGAATAGATTTTTGTCCCCCGTCATGTGCTTCGAGCATCCACTGTCAAGGTACCATCTGTTCTCTTTTGCTCGGAAGCACACCTGCATCAAAAAAATATTACTTCTTTGATTCGGGTACCCAAATTTTTTTGGGTCCCTGGGGGTTAGCAGTTGGATCTTTCTTTTTGACTACCCAAACAAAGTTGCCCTTGGTTACACCGTGACGTCGGATTTTACATTCATTGGGTGCATGACCATGAAGGCCACAGTAGGAGCAGCTCGACCGTTTTGAGTTATTAAAGTTTGAGACATAGCCGAGTTTCCTTACTGCTTTCTTCTCGGTCTGAGTGTAGTCGAGGCCAGTTTTGTTCGAGTAGTTCTTATGTTCGGCTAAAAGCCGATCAAACAAGCCATCACTCTTGATGACAGTTGCACTTTTAAATTTTAGGTCAGAAATTTCCTTTTCATATTTAGTGCAGCAGTCAAGATTTTCATTTTTCAACTGAGTGATAGTGTTTTTTAATGACTCGTTTCTGCATTTCAGAATTTCAATTGAACTTTCCAAATCAAGAACTTGCTCTTTGTATTTTGAAAGACTGAGTTTCAACTTAATGAAATTTTTAGCAAGCTTCTTGAATTCAGTTTGCATTTCAAGATAAGCAGAATACAATTCATCAGAGTCATTAAATTCAGATTCAGAGTCAGAATCAGATGTAGAGGTTACCTCAGTGTTTTTATGTTCGGACATTGTTCGGCTGGCTGAGGTTTCCTCGCTGTGTTTTCCCATTAAACATTTGAAATTTGATCTTTTATTGTGCCAAAAGTCGAGCTCGATGAGTCTTCTTGATCGGTATATCTGAGACTCGAACAAGCTTCCTCATCTTCACACTCCGAGCAAGAGTCATATACAGGGAGATCTTGTTCATCTATTCTGAGTGATGAGCTCGATACTTCCTTTTCACGATTCGAGCACCATTCTTGCTTGGGCTTCTGAACACAGTTTCCCTTCCAATTAAGCACAGAATTGCTTTTTCTTCTTCATCGCCTGAGCTGGAGCTAGAGCTGGTATTGTTGTTGGGTGCATCCCATACTATGTAAGCTCTCTTCTTCTTGTGGTCTTTGTTCTTCTTTATTTCTTCACCACTTTGCTTTTGTAATCTTGGACAGTAAGTTCTAATGTGACCTGCTTCACCACATTCGTGGCATCTAACTCGGTCTTTTGAACTTGAGCCTTTGTGGTGAGTGCTTCTGGTATCTCTTGCTCTGTTTGTGAAGTTCTTTTTGCCTTTAAAAAATTTGCTGAACTTCCTGACCATGAGACCAAAGTCTTCCTCATCCATGTCCGAGCTGGACTCATCTTCAGAGGATTCTTTGGTTGCCTTTATAGCAGCTTTGAGGGAAATTCCCTTCTTCTTCTTATCAGATTCTTCATGCATGGTCAGTCTTCCGAGCTCCATCTCATGCTCTTGCAGCTTGCCGAACAAAGTGGCTATACTCATTGTGTCCAAGTCTTTAGCTTCCATGATGGCAGTGACCTTCGGCTGCCATTCTCTGCTAAGACATCTAAGCACTTTGTTAGTTATCTCGGCATTTTGAAAAGTTTTGCCGAGAGCATTAAGATGGTTTATGATATGAGTAAACCGTTTCTGCAAATCATTTATATTTTCATTTGGCAGCATTCGGAATAACTCATATTCATGCATCAGAGTATTTAATCTTGCTCGTCTGACCTCACTTGTCCCTTCATGAGTAAGTTGTAGAATGTCCCACATTTCTTTAGCAGATTTGCAACTTGACACTCGAAAGAATTCATCGTAGGACAAAGCTGAGGTGATGATGTTTTTGGCTTTTAAATCGAAAGATACTTTTCTTTTGTCATCATCATCCCAACTTTCCCACGGGATTTCTACAACTTCATCATTGATTTTTATTTTAGGGACAAATGGCCCATTTTCAATAGATTTCCAAATTTCCATATCTATGGCTTCAATGAAAATTTTCATTCGAGCTTTCCAATAAGCATAACCCTCACCATTGAATAGTGGTGGTCTGTTTATGGAAGAGCCTTCACCTCCGAAGGGATTGTTAGTGGCCATTCGGTTTCCTCAAGGATCTTTTCGAAAAAGTTTTTACACTCGATCTTTCGACCGAGCTCTGATACCACTTGTTGGAAACCAACAAGAGGCCTAACAATCGAGTAGAGGGGGGGTGAATAGGAGATTGAAGCTAATATGGCAATTTTTCAATTTATTGAAAATTAAACTGATGTTGTCCGGTTTTAAAAGAAAATCCGAGCTTCTTTCCGAGCAGACAAGGTTAAATGATTAACCAATCAGATAAACAAAATAGTTAATCAGTTAACTGAGCTGCTTCAAGGTAGAGCTGGTTTTTGACTTAAGTTCGAAGAACAACACTCAAAGGGCCGAGCTAAGAAAAATAACAGTTCGAACTTAGATAAATGAAGATTAGCGGAATTAACGATACGCTTGGCAGCAACAGATAAGAAGTAAAGAAAGAACACCAGAGATTTATCCTGGTTCACTCTCACCCTGAGAGCTAGTCCAGTCCCCTCTGAAAACCTTTCAGAGAGCTTTCACTAAAAATCGATTTTCTGGGTTACAAAGGATTTACAAGAGCCTACCCCTCTAGACCTATCCAGTCAAACGAGTGTACCAAACTCGTGACAAACTACCCACAACAAATCGATGACCAAAGAACCTCTTTGGAACCTTTACAAATCGAAGCTTTCTCGATCAGAGACCAGCTTCTCACAACAACAAATACAACGAAGAAGATGATGAAAGTGTATGGCTCCAATTCGAAACACTCTTCGAATATGATGAAAGATTGAATAACAAGAGTGAGTCAATTCTAGAAGGATTTCACAGAGAAGAACTGATTTGAACTTAGAGTTAAGATTTGAAAGTTTTAACTCTCTAAGTTCGTATGAAAATCGAATGTTCTTCTTCTTTGTGAGTTTGTGATTTCTACTCTGTTTTTTTTCTTCTAAAGTCAAAATGAAAGATTAAGTTCTGAGGAAAATGGTTGTAAAGGAATCAATCATGTTAACGTTGAAGACCCTCTCTTTTATAGTCTCCTCTTTTCTGCAGAGAAAGAGAGAAAGAGAGCTGTACGGAGATGGGGTTTCCAACGGTAACATTTAGACAGCAGAGCAGTGATGGTGACAGTTCACCAACCTTTGATTTAACTCATTTTGAATTTCAAACTTGTCAGAGCATAGGAGCTAAACCTAGGATTTCTACCCAGACTCAACGGACTTCTACCCAGACTCAACGGTAATAAAAAGTACGGAACAGTTGAGCAGAGTCCGAAGGTTGAAGACGATGCATTGTTGAAGACGATGAACAAAGATTGCCGAGCTTTTGGCTTTGTTCGAGCTTGGTGTTTCTGAGCTTGATCTGAGCGTCGGCAAATAGTCAAGTTTAGAACGATCAACCCGAGCTTATTTACTCTTCAGATGTTGTGGCTGTTTCGAGCTTAATCCGAGCGAGTACCGAGCAAATCATCATCCGAGCTTACTGCCTTGATGCAGGTAGCGAAGAACCCTAGTTTTCCGAGCTTCTGCCGAGCCTCTGCCTTTGGAGGAACGCATACGCAAAACAAGGATTCCGAGCCTCTGCAGAGCTTGTACCTTTAGCTGAACGCTTGCGCTGATAAGTCTGACTTGTCTGACGCTAAGCACAAGCCGAGTCTGTTTATTTGACATCATCAAAAGCTCTTTGATTCTGCATTGTGAGTCTACACTTTGAAGTGCAAAGGAATAAAAGGAAATAAAAGTAACAGTTCACTAATCGGTTAGTAATTCCACTAACCGGTTAGTGCGCATCAGACCAGAAAAAAAGGGAAATAACGCGTTTTGGACCACAAAACTCGTGGCTTCCACAAGAAGCCATCATTTTTGGCCACAAATTCCTTTCGTTCCATGCAAGTCATGAGCCAAAAACAAAACATAACAACACACAACAACACAAAACATCATCATCTCCCTTATCCTATTCTTAGCTTCAAGAGCATATCATCATCTTCATCAATCATCACAAAAGCTTCAAAATCAAGAACACCCATTGCTATATTCATTACTCTCATCATCTTCCCATCAAGAAAATGAGTTGAAAATCACTTTCCTTTACTCTTCCTCTCACACAAATTTCATCATCCTCATCCCGAGGGTTTCCAAGTTCTTCAAGCTATGGAGAAATTGGTGCTCTCATGCCTCCTCCTCAAGAGCAAGTGAAGCCTAGCTCTCTTTGTCCTTCCCAATCCCCACTTGGTCAAGTCCCACTCCATCTCATTGTAGCTTGGTTGAGGTATATCAAGAGGTTCAAAGTTCCTAGGATTTAAGAGCTAGGGCACAAAGCAAGGTTCCTTATCTCTCATTGCTTGTGAGGTAAGGAGTGAGTATTACCTTACTTTAGGGATTGGTTTCTAGTATGTATATAGTGCTTGCTAAGAGCTTATTGTTAGTTTTGGGAGTTTTGCACCTTAGGATAGTTGCTATAAATTGATAATTAGAGCTTAGAAATTAAGGAAATAACTTAGGCTGTGAATGTATTGGTGATGATGTTATGTGTTATATGTGCTTATATTTGTTAAGTGATTGAATGACATTAAAGAATGATCTGTTGAATAGGGACTCAAAAAATGTGTAAGTAATTAATAAACAATTGATGAGAAAAGAGAAAGATAATTGAATGAGGAATAGTCGAACCAATAATATGATTGAGAGAAGTACTTAATAAAGAATATGATATAATAATGTGTGGAATCCGCCTGCGATTGTGCGCGAATCGGATAGTCCACAATCATAGTAAGATATAAATAAGTGTGGAATCAACTGCGATGTGGCGCGTGAGACACCCTCAATATAATCCAAGTAAGTAATACAATAAATGTACTATTACTCGTATTAGTAATGGACTTGTTAGTATTTAGAAAATGTAGGAAGTAAAATTTTCCTTATATTTTCTATAGAGTCGGGTGCACAACCAAAACATAGCATATTTGGAGAATAATTCATGTAGTACTTTTAAAATCAAATTCGACTTTTGCTTTACTCAGGAACTAGTTTCGCAAATCTTAGATAGCATTCTCTTTGAAAATAGAACGTTTTATATATCATATAAAGAAACTTAAGTAATGCCATCCCGTTTTTCATCTAAACAACTAATACCATTTCAAAATGTCATAGCCGAATTCTTTTAAAATCAATATCAGAGTAAGCGGAAATACAGGACTATGTAATAAGCTGAGATATAAACATAGATTTTGTACATATATATATATATCAAAACCATCAAGTACATAGTCCATTAAGATGTCTCCAAACTCCCAACACAAGTCCATAAGACTATGTATATATAGGTACATCAAAAATAGACCATAACTCAAGAGTTTTCAAAAGGAGTATCCACAATATATACATATCAAAATATGAAACTCTAAAGCTGGTCTCATAGCACTGGTAGCAGCAGTAATAGTAGTAGTAGAAGCCTCCAAAAAGTAGCAGCACTCATCATCCAACATCATCAGCAGCAAATCTCCTCCATAGCATCCATCACACCATATCCCTGATCCTCATCATCTACCTTATGCACATACCTAGGGATCATCGTCTCTCCATTCACTCCCGATAAAGTGAACGTCAGGCTCGCCTCCGCTCTCGTCCTCCACAGGTTCCTCCTCTATCTCATCCGAAGGAGTGGGTACCCTACCACTGGATACAGGGTCAGGTGAAGACGAGACCCTAACAGGAATCCTCATATCAGAAAGGGGATTCTCCTCTTGGACGACTCTAGAAGTAAAAGGGTGTGAGCGGGTAGATCGGAAATGAAAATTGTGATACGAGCGAGCTGGTCGAGTGGGAGATGATCCATGGTAAGTATAAAAAGGTGTTACATGCATAGTGTATATGATGGGAATCCTAAACCTACGAGGACGGAACCGAATCAGAGGGTTAAGCTGATAAAAGGTAATCTCCACCTCCCCCTCATACACCACTCGGAGATCCTCGTAGATCCATATGCCACTAAGAAGTGGGCGGATCTCGATGCAAGCGATGTAACGTGACATCACCTACAAGGGCACAGGGATAAGCAATTCTATACACATAATGGATAGAGCATAAATGTTTAAACAACATAATTATGCACAAATAACCTCAAATCAATTAACAACCACAGTTAACACTTAATGGAAATAAGATGTTCACAATCATTTTAAATTTCAAACCTTAACTTAAATAAGGATGAGTGGCATGATGCATGAAATTCTTCTTTTTCTGAGATTCTCTATCGAAATATCCTCACAGACATCCATCCATAACAACAGTGTATTCCCTGAATACAACAAATACGTTATCATAACGTATGGCGTACTAGCTCGGAAGTGATAAAAACGTCACACTATCTGGTGAACGTCACGTCGCCAAAACGTAAACCTATCACTTCTCATTACACAACGGGTGTGATAAACAATGTCGCCACATCTGATGAACGTCACATCGCCAAAACGTAAACCTTATCACTTGTGATACACAATAGAGGTGATAAACAACGTCACCATGTCTGATGAACGTCACGTCGCCAAAACGTAAACCTTATCACTTGTGTGCATCACACCGTTGAAACCTCAAATCAACAGTATATCACATACTGCCCACATCGTCCACCTTAATGTGTCATGGAGCTAGCGGCAACACTTAGCATTCCCAGAGGCCCTCCACATGTTATCATAACATGATAAACGATCTAGCATCCGAACTCCAGAATGAATGCAATATCTTAACTTAAGGAAATTGATTGGTATATCTCAATTAATATATAACGTGCCACCCGAGCAACGTCCCGTCATCCAACGGAATAACCCTATAAATCAATTTCTTTTAAGTCTTAGATCACTTGGATTATTATCATTTAAGTATAATAGAATGATTCAGAATTAAAAATGGTATTTTTAATGTTCTGGGTATAAATACTCGAGTGTCCTTCAAAATACTCGAGCAATTCTTCAGGCTTTCCAGATTACTCGAGTAGTTCATGGCTACTCGAGTCGTTCATAAGTTTCCAGAAAAGTCAGGTTCCAGGTCTTCAAAAATACTCGAGTAGTTCATGAATACTCGAGTGTTCTTCATCAATTCCAGAATACTCGAGTGATTTCATGCATTACTCGAGTGGTTCGTCAGAAAGTACTCTATTACACCAGTCAATACTCGAGTTCTGGACCTGATACTCGAGTGTTGCAGCAAAAGACACACTGTTTTATTACGAAATACTCGAGTATCCAGCCAAGCACTCGAGTCTTTTCATACAGAATAGACTGGAAACTTAGTTTTAACATACCATTTTCAATTCTAACCATTTTCAATCCAATCCACTGATCAACAGAGTTCATATAACATATATTAAACATGTTGAAACACTTAGAACTCATCAAATTACAGAATTCACAGAGATTGACATGATTATGAATAAAACATGAAAATTCACAACTCAACATGTCAAATTGCAATATACGCAATAATCTTGTGAATTCAAGTTCAATATAGTTTACATGCATCATATGGAACTTGCTCAAAACAACTTTAGAGAACAAGTTGGTCTCCAAACCAATTTCCCTATTCAATCTAAGCCCTTAGAGCCTCTTGGTGGCTCTCTAATCAAATTCATGCAATTTAAACTCTATCTAGTGAATAGAAAGCTTTTCCCTTACCTCTTCGACGTGAATCAACAGAGGCTTTGCAAAGAAAAGCACCACAACACCAGAAACCACTTCAAGCACCAACATGCAGAGAAGTTCGAGTAGAGTACCAAAACCGAATTGGTTCACACATAAATCAACAATAAAAATTGGGGAAATTAATATTTCTGAACTCTCTGCAACATGCGCTAACTGAATAAACAAATTTGAGACTTAGAGAGTGCGTGAGCTTACCAAAATCAAAGATCAAAGTAAGCTCCAGAAACTGTTGACAACAAACGAGCTCCAACTTTCGAGCTTCGAATCTCCTAACACACTCACTCTCAGCTCACTATTTCGGTGTCTATACAAAGCTCGAGATGTGAGCTTTGTATTGGTATATGATTTGTAACTCAATTCTACTCAAGGAAGGAGAATTGAACGATCGAACTCAGGAACCCTAACATGTGAAATCCTTCACGAAATTGGCAAATGGGTTGGTTGATTCATCAACCATGGCTTAAATAGTCCTCCACCAAGCTCATACAGCTCGACACGGAGGCCTTAGACGTGTGGAAGGACTGATTTCGTGTCAAACGACGGTGACTCGTTGGTGGTGACTCACCAAACGTACTAACTCGTGCAACACTGACCAAAATACTCGAGTCTTCTCAGAAATACTCGAGTATTTTGGTCAAATTTTGAAAAATAATTATTTTATTTTCTTTCCCTCCAAAACCTTTTTAAAATTACTTCTAGGTCCCAAAACAGGGACTAATGTGCAAAATACTGATTCTCGCATAAACATTATTATCAAATCATATTCACACGTTTACTAATGACATATACATAGATTTTAATCGAAGATTAAAATAAAAATAATTAATTATAAATAAGCTTTATATTTAACATATTATTAATCTGGGGCTAAAAATCTGGGATGTTACACTCTTCCCCACTTAAAAGGAATTTCGATCCCGAAATTCTTTCTTTAAAGATTCTACAATTTCCAAAGTTACACAAAAGGTTGTTCTGGTGTTATATATTTCCAGAATATAATTAGGGAGAACCCTTCCCTAATTAAAAGAAGTTTTCTTATACTTTTTCAAACTCTCTGTCCAAATGTTTCACAAAATATTTCAAATGAACTTTTTCTCAAATAAAACTTTTGCGTTCCAAAGCATATACAAATCCTTGTTCACATAAAGAGGTTTTTCTTAAACTTCCTCAAAAATTATCTTGCTATTACTTCAAATGAAATCTTTTGACTAAAAACTTTTTCGAATAATACCTTTAAAATATATATATATATATTCCTCAATTAAAACCTTTTCCAAAGATCTTTTTGAGGAAAAACTTGTCCCGTTGCGCACTCTGATCACTCGGGCACGAGTAAGGAAATATTCGAATGACTTCATTTCTTAACAGTTGTAAACATTAGGGTGATCAGTCCTAATATTTAAACTATCAGTAATAAAATCATCCCTCTCAGATATAATCTTTCTCAAGAAAGACTATATGATTTACCTTTAAGTTAGATGAACTTAAAGATAAGGAACATTATCGTCACTATCAGACTTAGTCAGATAGCCAAGTTCTAGAGAAACTTCCGTTGGGGAGACAAATACTTTTCCTATCCTGGTGGTTGTTAATCTCTCTAGTCTTAACTGATCTTTCTCTTTCTGTAGCACCCAAAGATATTTATCACATCCAATTGTGATAAGGGTTTTGATCACAGAAATTCAAGTTAACGACCTGCTTAGATTTTCAGATTACAGAACGATTTAATTAACGCAATCGAAAACATTTGACTATGTTAATTCAGATCGGCGAAGGAATAACTCAGACTACCTATATCTGAATCTAACTCACATCCTAGCAAGATGGAAAACTCTTCCACTCTTGATTTGGTGGTTGACCATTCTCTTCTTGCATTTCTCCTTCAAGCAATCCGGTGAATAAGACTTAATTTTCTTGCGACTGAAATCAAATATCCCTTTTCAGTACATCACTACTCAGTCCATGATGATGCGCCTCACCTTCTCACCTTAAAATTGACAAATGATTTCTTTCCATCGGCTTTTCAGTTACTTTCATGCAATTGAGGTTTCCTTAATCCCTTATGCATGAAATTCTGGTCCCCATAGTTAATTCACTTATCCCCTTTTAACTCTTATTCTGGTCTCAAACATCTGTTTTTATAAGCTTCCTGTGCTTTCCCCATCAACCTTACCAATTCTACACATGCTTACTAATATCAGGAAATCCCTTATTCCTCAATAGTTGATAACTGGTTTGGGATTCATACATCATTCATTCCGGACTCTGCAGGTTTGAATCTTCCATCAAAATTGCAATGAAACATACTTCCTCAATCTTTTGAACTTGGCAATGTCTTCCCCGAGATTCATATTACCATACCTTATTTTCAACAATTCAATCTCCTTTCTCTAATTTTTCAAAGACTTCATCCTTGAATAATTCCCAAGTGACATTCCAATCCTTTGCTTCCAATATCAGATTTACACAGTTCCACTATGTCTTAGCTTCACCACTTAGCATATTAGTGTATAACCTTTACTCATCCATTTTGCTTAATTCCATAATTAACCTTTAATTTCCAAATCATCCGTACCCAAATTCTTGTCCTTAAAACGTCCCCTATGGAACTTAGGTTTCTTCCCTTTCGAAATCAATCTCTTATTTGTCCTTAGCTTTTCAGTTCTTTGTTGCATTTCACGAATTCGAATTAGGAATTCTATTGTGATTTTAAACCTTCAATTCTTACTTCTCATCGGTCTACTTGTATCATCCTACTCCTTAAAACCACTTCCTTAATCCCCATAGAGCTCACATGAATTGCCTTTCGGCCCATTGTAATTGCTTCCTCATTTGCTTCGTCACGACGACGACCGAGTATTCAATCATGAGCCTATAAAATTCTGTCCGTCGGCGTTGCCCCTTGTTCAACTCCTTCTGATTGAACAATTATTTCGTCTCTCCATGGTCATTAATACTTATAGCGTAGTGGCACAGGGAAAGGCCTCAAGCCCTCAGAGCAACCATGATTGTTGCAAAGCTCAAGTCATGCGTCGAGTGAATCACCTTGGGTGTATTGAATCACTTGGATCCATACACATCTACCTTCCTTTCTTAAGACTACCTCCTTCCAAGTCCTGGCCTCGACACATGAAAATACACTTCAATACTCTTGCATGAATCGAGTAGGAGTAACACAAGAGGGAATGTTAACCTTCCCTTCAATGACTGAAAATTTTTGTTGTTCTTCTTATTCCATATAAAAGGCCACTCCTTCCGGGTTACCTTGGTTAAAGATATTTGACTTTAGAAAGTCCACTTAAGCACCCACAATAGTATTCAATCAATCCCTTCCAAAATCACATCCAAATGTGATAAAGGATAATAGATCAAATTTAACTTAGTGTTGCGATCAAATATCTCGACACTATAAGCTAAACAGACTTTAGAAATAAATTTGGGTAATTTCATAGGGTCTCTAATTTTAAAACAATTAGGTGAATCCGACTTCAACTTATTCACACATTAACAATAAACAAAAAATGGATAACTCCCGAAGCAAACACAATCATGCAAAGTTGGTTTTTAAGTAAATGGTTACCTTGCATGAGATCGGGAGATTGGTTAACTTCTACTTTATTCAGGGTAAACACTTTGCCTTGGTTCATTGGTTTGCTAGCAAGTCCGATGTGGTTACTTTTCACAGATTCTCTGCAATAACGTGCAATATGACCCTGCTTTCCACAGTTGAAGCAATTACTTGTTGCCCAGTAGATTTCTCCATAATGATAATGCTTACACTTCTCACAGTAAGGAGCATTACTGCGAGACTTGACGCCATCCTTAACTTCAATTCTTCCTTTGCCTCGGTTCTAATCAAAATATGGACCCTTATTCCGATGATCAAATCTTTTCTTTCTTTGCGGTCCATAACTCTCTGGTTATTCTTTGCTTGATCAGCTAGTACCTCAGCCTTCTTGTCATCCTCATACATCCGACACATATCTACCAATGTAGGAAAACTTTGAATCTTCTGATAACTAAAAATAGATTTCAGTTTAGGTCTCAAACCACCTTCAAACTTGATACATTTGCTCCTCTCATCGGGATTGTTTTGATAGTATGGAGAATACTTCATCAGTTCCTCGAACTTAGTTGCATACTTTCCCACACTCATGTCTCCTTGCTTTAATTGCAAGAACTCAACTTCCTTCTTCCTTCTTAAGTCTTTTGGGAAGTATTTATTGAGAAACTTCTCCATAAACACACCCCAGTTAATATCCCTTCCTTCATAGTGTAGGAGCTGAACTGTGTGATTCCACCAGTTCTCAGCCTCGTCTTCTAACATATAAACTGCATTGGCCACCTTCTGAGCCTCGGTGTAGTCTAATGTTCTGAAGATCTTATGCATAGTATGAATCCACTTATTAGCCTCCTCAGGCTTAAATCCTCCTTCGAACTTAGGAGGATTACAACTTCTAAAATCCGCCAAACTCTTAGCTTCTGAATTACCAACATTATATTGATGAGGTGGATTAACTGGTTGTTGTGGTTGCTGAGATTGCTGTTGTTGCCATTGTTGTATAGACTCCAACACAGCGGTGATTCTCTCTAATATCGTGTCGGTATGATTTTGGTTTCTAGTCGTCATAATAGACCTGCGCTATGGGCTTATGGTCACATATGATGGACTAAAGAAACATTCATCATACAACCTATACTAAGGCTATAACAATAACTCCAAACAATGCATTCAATTTTGTACCTATTGCTCAATTCGAGTAATATTGATGAGCATTTTATTTCCCATTATTCCTTGCATTATTTTACTCTTATTATTGATACTTGTTGCCCATTTGACATTGATTAGCTTGATTTAGTGATTTAGAGTTTATTGGACTAATATTCCGAATATTGTTTAATTTGGGATTATTTGGCCTAATTATTCTATTTCTATTTTCAGGTCATATGTGGCACAAGGACACTTTGGGAAGTTTGGAAATGAAGATTGAAGTATTGAAGTGAAGATTGTAATTTGCATTTAGGTCCCTTTTTAATTGTAATTTTCAGAATAGTGTTTCTTAGGACTTGGGCCCATGTTTTAGGCCCATTTTCATGTCTAAAGAGGGGAAATTCGTGTAACCCCCAAGAACATACACTCATTTTCAGATTTCTCACTCTCTCTCTAGGTTAGAACTTCTCTCTTGGCTCTCCCAAGTGGTGGTGGCTGCTAGGGTTTTGTTCTTCCCCATTTCTACTCGTTTTTCTTCATTTATGGCCATGGAAGGCTAGACTTCAAGGGTTAATCCCTTTGGTATTGTATTATCTACTCTTGAGCTCTTGTTATTAATGCAATTTCATTTTCTCTTCTCTGTTTTCATGTTTATCGATGTGTAGTGGTTTGCTTAATTCCATTTCGTAGAGATAATACATGAATATAAATGCTTAATTTGTATTAACTCGTAAAAACTCCAATTCTGGTTTCTGATGCTTAATTAGAAGTTAGGGTTTGGAGTGATAACTGAATTTTCGCTTAGTATTTGGTTATCACGAGTTGGACAGAGGAGAGGAGAGGAATCGATCTTTAGTGAGCTAGGATTGAGTAGTGTACGTAGCCAAAGGGGTTTGCCCGCTTTTGTTTCTGATTTTCTTAGTTTTTATATTCTGTTTATGTTTTGTTCTTCACATTTGTCACACACAAAAACCCCCCCATTTTACTGCACACTACGTGTTTGATACTTTGCCTAGACCGATATTCGCTGGGAAACGACCTAGGATCACCTTCCTAGTACTACAGAATAAACACCTTTTATTTTGATCGGGTACGGCCTCGATCAAAATTTGGCGCCGTTGCCGGGGACTATCGGTTCTTGCCAAAGATCATACAGTAGTTAATTAGATTAGTTAGTGTAGTTAGTGTGTGAATAAGCATTCTGATAACTGATTGAAAGTTGCCCTGTTTGCTGATTTGCTGTTCTGCACAACTGATGCTATTCTAGTGATTCTGTGAGTGCCATTCAACATAGCTGCGGGTGGAATTTTTGCACGAAAATTGGTATCCACACTTGTTTCATCATATATTAGTGTTTTGATGCATCACAGACACTCAGATATGCACTGGTTGTGAGTTCCAGAAAAATTTTCCAAGTTTCAGCAGCACTTACTATAAATAGGCATAACTTTTGATCAGTAACTCGGAATTTGACGAATTTTATATCAAATCGAAGGGAATTTTCTGAATAATCTGATTTTTCTCACTTTGTCAGAAAACCCCTTCGTTTGGATCCTGAAAAAGCTTGTTTACTATTTCTTTTTTATTTTACAAGTTCTATTTTCTTAGTTTTTGGTCACTGTTTTAATTCTTTGACTTGGTTCCCTTTTGAATTTTGTCCTCAAACTTTCTGTGATATGTTTTCATGATTTTAGGGTGCTGAAAAAAATAAAGAAAAAAATTTAAAAAAATAATAAATTTTGTTGCCGATTTTGGTCATGCATATCTGTTACAGTATGCTATGGTTGATGCTGTTCTGTTCAGTACATGACTAGGGGCAACCCAAGTTATTTGCATCCTTATAACCCTGAAATTGATAGAACTTATCACAGATTAGTTAGACAAAATAGGAATCAGTCATTAGGTAGTGAGTCAGAGTCATCTTATAGTCCATCTAATTCTGATTCTGTTTCTATTTCTTCTATTCCTTCTACTTTTATTCAATCTGATTCTATACATTGTGATAACATGGCTCAACCCCCACCAAGGGAAAGGACACTTAGGGAGCTGGCTGCACCTGACTTCACTATTGAAGACTCGTGTATCCGGTATCCTGATGAGGATGTTCCTTTTGAGCTTAGAACAGGACTAATCCATTTGTTGCCCAAGTTTCATGGTCTTGCAGGTGAGGATCCTCATAAGCATCTCAAGAAATTCCATATAGTGTGCACCACAATGAAACCACATGATGTGCAAGAGGATCATGTCTGTCTCAGAGCATTTCCACATTCCTTAGAGGGTCTAGCACAAGATTGGTTATCTGACTTGGCCCCTGGTTCCATCACAAGCTGGGATGACTTGAAGAGGGCATTTCTGGAAAAATTCTTCCCTGCAAATAGGACCACTGCAATCAGAAAGGAAATTTCTGGTATCAGGCAACAACATGGAGAGAGTCTCTATGATTATTGGGAGAGATTCAAGAGGTTGTGTGCTTCCTGCCCTCACCATCAGATCTCAGAGCAGCTTCTCATCCAGTACTTTTATGAAGGTCTCAACTTCATGGAAAGAAACATGGTAGATGCTGCAAGTGGTGGTACATTGGGAGATATGACACCCTTACAAGCCAGGAGCAAAATTGAGAAGATGGCTTCCAATTGTCAACAATTCCATGCAAGAAGCAACAATGATGCAATAGTTGTGAGGGATGTAAATGATGTTGGTGCAGACTCGGGCAAGGTTGAGAAGCTTGAGCAGAAAATTGATTCTCTCACAACATTGGTCACACAATTGGCTGTCAATCAGAAAAAGATGATACTTCCTGCTAGAGTGTGTGGCATATGCACATCCATTGAGCACCCCACAGATGCATGCCCTTCCCTTCAGCAGCAACAGCCGATGACCAGTGGTGACCAACCCGAGGCCTATGCAGCAAACATATACAACAATAGAGGTCCACAACAACACAATCATGACCTCTCTTCCAATAGATACAACCCTGGATGGAGGAACCATCCCAATCTGAAGTGGTCTGATCAACAACAACCTCCTCCTAATGTTCCATTTCAGAACACCGCTGGACCGAGCAGACCACCATATGTACCTCCTCCAATCCAACAGCAAAGGCAACAACAACAGCAAGTGGTTCATCCTTCACCATCAGCCCCTCCATCCAACCAACCTACCTTGGAGGAGTTGGTGAGGCAAATGACCATGCAAAACCTCCAATTTCAACAAGAGACTAGAGCATCCATTCAGAGACAAGAGGCATCCATTCAGACTTTGACAAATCAGATGGGTCAAATGGCAACTTCTCTCAACAACTTGCAATCTCAAAATTCTGACAAGTTGCCATCCCAAACTGTGATCAACCCTCAGAATCAGAATGTGAGTGCCATCAACCTGAGGTCGGGAAAGCAGATTGTCACACCCACACCACAACCTCACCTCAACAATGATGCTCTAGCTTCCTCTAAAGGGAAGAGCCAAGTGGTAGATGAAGGTGAGCATGCTAGCACCAAAGAGAATCATCCAACTCAACCCTCCTCGACTTCAACCACAAGCCCTGCTGTTGTCCTACAACCTCCTCCTGTTCCTCTTCCATTCCCACCAAGAGTGCCTCAAAACAAAAGGGTGGAAGAGGTGGACAAGGACATTCTTGACACATTCAGGAAGGTGGAAGTCAACATACCCCTTCTTGATGCAATAAAACAGATTCCAAGGTATGCGAAGTTCCTTAAGGAGTTGTGCACTCATAAGAGAAGACTCAAGGGCAATGAGAGGATAAGCATGGGAAGGAATGTCTCCGCTCTCATAGGTAAACCTATCCCTCACATTCCTGAAAAATGTAAGGATCCTGGAACTTTCTCTATACCTTGCATCATAGGCAATGTTAAGTTTGAAAATGCTATGCTAGATTTAGGAGCATCAATAAATGTCATGCCTATGTCTGTTTTTAAGTCTCTTTCTCTTGGACCTCTTCAACCTACGGGTGTGGTGATTCAATTGGCAAATAGAAGTACTGCCCACCCCGCAGGTTTGATAGAGGATGTCTTGGTTCGGGTTGAAGAGTTGATCTTCCCTGTTGATTTTTACATACTTGATATGGAAGATGACTCTCCCCGTAATGCTGTTCCTATTATTTTGGGGAGGCCATTTTTGAAAACAGCCCGAACCAAGATAGATGTGCATTCAGGTTCACTTTCCATGGAGTTTGATGGCAGTGTGATCCGATTTGACATTTTCCATGCTATGAAACATTTTCCTGAGGATCACTCTGTTTTCCATGTGGACTTGCTTGATGATTTGATAGATGAGCATATGCTTGAATTTTTGCATCATGATTTTGAATTGCCATCTTTCACTGATTCATTTACTTGTCCATCATGCACTAACTCTGGATGGTGCACCGCATGCACTGAAATAGCCCAGTTTTTAGACTCTGCTACTGCATCTGATGATTCATATGTTATAGATTCAGATTATGCTAACCCTAACCCCATATCTGTTATGCATGAGTCTGATTTACTTGTTCAGGTGCAGGCAGCAGAATCCATTTCTGCTGTCCCTTTAGTTCCATCTATTATGCAGGCACCCTCATTGGACCTGAAGCCCCTCCCTCCTCATCTCAAATATGCTTACTTGGAGGATGAGCAGAAACTCCCAGTGATCATCTCTACCTCACTTTCTGTTGATCAAGAGGAGAAACTGCTGGATGTGATAAGAAAGAACAAGAGGGCAATTGGATGGACTTTAGCGGATATTCCTGGAATTAGCCCCTCCATGTGCATGCACCGCATTTTGTTGGAGGATGAGGCTAAACCAGTGAGACAACCCCAAAGACGATTGAACCCCCAGATTCTTGATGTGGTTAAGAAAGAGGTCACCAAGCTGCTCCAAGCGGGTATCATCTACCCAATTTCAGATAGCACTTGGGTGAGCCCGGTGCAAGTTGTCCCCAAGAAGTCTGGTGTCACAGTTGTCAAAAATGAGAAGGATGAGCTGATTCCCACTAGAGTGCAGAACAGTTGGAGAGTCTGCATTGATTACAGAAAGCTCAACCAGGCGACTCGCAAGGATCATTTCCCTCTCCCCTTCATTGATCAGATGTTGGAGCGCCTGGCAGGTAAATCTCATTATTGCTTCTTAGATGGATTCTCTGGTTATTTTCAAATTTGTATTGCACCAGAGGACCAACATAAGACCACATTTACCTGTCCTTTTGGCACATTTGCATATAGAAAGATGCCTTTTGGCCTATGCAATGCTCCTGCCACATTTCAAAGATGTATGATGAGTATTTTCGCTGACTTGCTCGAGCATTGCATAGAGGTCTTCATGGATGATTTTAGTGTTTATGGCTCCTCATTTGATGCATGTCTTGATAATTTGACTAAGGTGCTTAACAGGTGCATTGAGACTAACCTTGTCTTGAATTTTGAAAAATGCCACTTCATGGTAGAACAAGGCATAGTCTTAGGGCACATTGTTTCGCACAAGGGCATAGAAGTTGACCCTGCTAAGCTGCATGTAATATCACATTTGCCTTACCCCTCTTGCGTGCGAGAGGTGCGTTCTTTTCTTGGTCATGCAGGTTTCTATCGCAGGTTTATTCAGAACTTTAGCAACATTGCCCTTCCTCTTTCCAAGTTGCTTCAAAAGGATGCCCCATGGGAATTTGGAGACCAATGCAAGAGGGCATTTGATGAATTGAAGAAAGCACTAACCACCACTCCCATCATCCAACCACCTGATTGGACCCTCCCATTTGAGCTCATGACTGATGCTTCAAATTATGCTTTGGGAGCAGTTCTCTCCCAAAGGGTTGGTAAGCTGTCGCATGTGATTTATTATGCTTCTAGGACTTTAGATGCAGCACAGGTTAATTACACAACAACTGAAAAAGAACTTTTGGCTATTGTTTTTGCACTTGACAAGTTTAGATCATATTTGCTTGGTTCTAAGGTTGTAGTGTACACTGATCATGCTGCTCTGAAGTATCTTTTGAAAAAGACAGATTCCAAACCTAGGTTGATTAGGTGGATGTTGCTCCTCCAGGAGTTTGATCTTGAGATTCAGGATCGGAGTGGTGCGCATAACCTTGTCGCAGACCACTTGAGCAGGATAGAGAGAGAGGAGGATGCATTTCCTATCCGGGATGACTTCCCGGATGAGCAGCTTTTATCTTTACATGTTTCCCATCCCCTTCCCCAAACTCCTTGGTTTGCAGACATTGTTAATTATCTCGTTGCTTCTGTTTTTCCTGCCTTGGCATCCAAAGCTCAAAGAGACAAATTAAAGAGCGATGCCAAGCATTATGTATGGGATGACCCCTATTTATGGCGTTTTTGCAGTGATCAGGTCATTCGCAGGTGCATTCCAGACCAGGAGATCCAATCGGTTCTCCAATTTTGCCATGCTTCACCAGTGGGAGGCCACCTTGGTACTCAAAGGACAGCACGAAAGGTGCTGGATTCTGGATTTTATTGGCCTACCATTTTCAAGGATGCGAGCAACATCTGCAGCTCGTGTGAGCAGTGTCAAAGAGCAGGAGGCGCCCTATCTTGGAGGCAACAGATGCCGCAACAACCTATGTTGTTTTGTGAGGTGTT
Organism: Crotalaria pallida; assembly: GCA_037953625.1. Taxonomy (NCBI): domain Eukaryota; kingdom Viridiplantae; phylum Streptophyta; class Magnoliopsida; order Fabales; family Fabaceae; genus Crotalaria; species Crotalaria pallida. Next base: position 35,748,772 of record CM075652.1, on the reverse strand, counting down.
TGACGTCTGGGGTATAGATTTCATGGGCCCCTTTCCTGTTTCTTTTGGTTTTTATTATATCTTACTTGCTGTGGATTACGTATCCAAATGGGTGGAAGCTAAGGCCACCAGGACTAATGATGCTCAGGTTGTTGTAGATTTTGTCAGGTCTAATATCCTTTGCAGGTTTGGCATACCTAGAGCCATAGTCAGTGACCAAGGCACACACTTCTGCAATAGATCCATGCAAGCTTTGCTCAAGAAGTATGGGGTTGTGCACAAAGTCTCTACACCCTATCACCCCCAAACCAACGGGCAAGCGGAGATTTCAAATAGAGAGATCAAGCGGATTTTGGAGAAGATGGTGAAGCCTAATAGAAAGGATTGGAGCACACGATTGGAGGATGCTCTATGGGCCCATCGGACCGCTTACAAGGCACCCATAGGGATGTCACCCTATCGGGTTGTCTTTGGTAAGGCGTGCCACCTGCCTGTGGAGATAGAGCACCGTGCATATTGGGCTGTGAAGCAATGTAACTTAGCTCTTGATCAAGCGGGTGAGGAGAGGAAGCTGCAGTTGAGTGAGCTAGATGAGATCCGCTTGGAGGCCTATGAGAACTCCAAATTCTACAAAGAGAAGACCAAGAAGCTTCATGATAACTCCATTTCCAGAAAGGAGTTCTTGGTTGGTCAAAAAGTTTTGCTCTACAACTCTAGGCTTGGACTCATGAGTGGAAAGCTCCGCTCTAAATGGATTGGACCGTTTGTAGTCACCCAGGTGTTTCCTTATGGCACTGTGGAGATCAAGAGTGAGTCCACGAACAAGAGCTTCAAAGTCAATGGCCACCGACTCAAGCCTTTCCTAACCACCCCTTCTTTGGATGATGCACCTGTGGAGGAGGCCTCATTGGTCGACCCCACTTTTGAACAACCATGACTTAGGGAGTCTCCTTTTCTCCTTCCTTACTCTTTTTATTACACTTGTCTATATCTGTCTGATTCTGCTATTTGTGTTCCATTGAGGACAATGTGTGATTTAAGTGTGGGGGGAGAGTAGTTTAGGTTGCATATTTTGCTTTGATTTTTTTTTAGGTTTTGCTTAGTTTTGGGCATTTTCTTGCATGTTTTTGCTTCATTTTAGTAGAGTTTTGGTATCTTGTGTCTGAATTCATGCATTTCTGTGTGTAAAGTTGCTTTTGATAATTAAGAGGTGGTAACACTGTGATAGAATTGTCCCTTTTGTGAGGATTTGAGCCTTAATTGTGGGTGGATTGCTATATATGCCACCTAATTTTCTGTCATGTGTGATTGCACTCTGGATTACTTGCACTCTAGAACTTGACTTGACTCTTGTTGATACTTGATTGCTCATGCACATTTTGAAATGATTTAGGCACTTTCTTTCTTGAATAAGCTACTAGCCATATGAGCCTACCTTGAATGAATGTATCCTTTGCTAGCCCCTTTGAGCCTTTTTATCCCTTTCCTTGTTCTTTAGCTCATTACAAGCCTATGACTGAAAAACCATGATTGTCCTAACCTTAGGGAATTTTGGAGCTTTGGAATTGTTTTGGGAATGGGTATTAGGTAAGAAGTGTGCTTTATGCTTTAATTGGTTGAGTTCTTGATTTTGCCTCATTGGTTGTTATAGTTATGGCTTCATCTTCATGCCATTTGTGTTGTTTCTTCTTTTCTTTTTGTATATCTCTCAAAAACAAAAAAAAAATAGAAGACAAAAATACAAAAAAAAAAAAATGCAAAAATAAAAAGAAAAAAAAAGAAGAGAAAAAAAAAAGTGAATAAAAGGTTGTTGAGGCAAAGAGGATTGGAATTAGTGGTAGTTGATTTTGGGGTGGATTTTGCTTACTTTTTACTTATTCCCCATTGCTCTTCTATTCCTTTGGTTTTAGCTACATTCCCATATTTTTATCCTACCTTGTCCTTGGCCCCATTACAACCCTTAAAAGACCTTTTGATCATTTTGTGCATGTGTGTTGATGGTTGATGTTAGAGGTTTGTCAAGCTTATGGTTGTGTTTGTTTTTCATGATGTGCCTTGAGTGTAAATAATGATTAACCCCAAACACTTGAGTGTAAACACTTTTGAGTGATCCTTGTGAGTTTCTATCATCTTTGTGACTATCCTCTTGATGTCATTGGTTTCTTTGCATACTTGAAGTAATTGGATGATGTTCGCGGATGCTTTGACTCTTTGATCCTTAACCATTTTGTGTGCTTGAGTTTGCCCATTTCTTTGCATTTCCTAGAATTCATTGTGAAGTATGTAATCTCTTAGGTTTGCATTTCTTAGTTGTAGTCATCTTGTTGCATGATTCACTTTGGTGCATATTGATCTTCATAGTCCTATCTTTTGGTTTTGCCCAGGAGTGCAAAAGGATAAGTGTGGGGGTATTTGATGAGCATTTTATTTCCCATTATTCCTTGCATTATTTTACTCTTATTATTGATACTTGTTGCCCATTTGACATTGATTAGCTTGATTTAGTGATTTAGAGTTTATTGGACTAATATTCCGAATATTGTTTAATTTGGGATTATTTGGCCTAATTATTCTATTTCTATTTTCAGGTCATATGTGGCACAAGGACACTTTGGGAAGTTTGGAAATGAAGATTGAAGTATTGAAGTGAAGATTGTAATTTGCATTTAGGTCCCTTTTTAATTGTAATTTTCAGAATAGTGTTTCTTAGGACTTGGGCCCATGTTTTAGGCCCATTTTCATGTCTAAAGAGGGGAAATTCGTGTAACCCCCAAGAACATACACTCATTTTCAGATTTCTCACTCTCTCTCTAGGTTAGAACTTCTCTCTTGGCTCTCCCAAGTGGTGGTGGCTGCTAGGGTTTTGTTCTTCCCCATTTCTACTCGTTTTTCTTCATTTATGGCCATGGAAGGCTAGACTTCAAGGGTTAATCCCTTTGGTATTGTATTATCTACTCTTGAGCTCTTGTTATTAATGCAATTTCATTTTCTCTTCTCTGTTTTCATGTTTATCGATGTGTAGTGGTTTGCTTAATTCCATTTCGTAGAGATAATACATGAATATAAATGCTTAATTTGTATTAACTCGTAAAAACTCCAATTCTGGTTTCTGATGCTTAATTAGAAGTTAGGGTTTGGAGTGATAACTGAATTTTCGCTTAGTATTTGGTTATCACGAGTTGGACAGAGGAGAGGAGAGGAATCGATCTTTAGTGAGCTAGGATTGAGTAGTGTACGTAGCCAAAGGGGTTTGCCCGCTTTTGTTTATGATTTTCTTAGTTTTTATATTCTGTTTATGTTTTGTTCTTCACATTTGTCACACACAAAAACCCCCCCATTTTACTGCACACTACGTGTTTGATACTTTGCCTAGACCGATATTCGCTGGGAAACGACCTAGGATCACCTTCCTAGTACTACAGAATAAACACCTTTTATTTTGATCGGGTACGGCCTCGATCAAATATACTAACATTCAAAAAAATAAATATACCCTGTGGATACCTGCTTGATATTGATGACTACCTTTCTGGAGCTACTTCCACTACTACAGGATCTGACTTTTGCTCTGATACCACTCAGTGTGACACCCTCAATATAATCCAAGTAATTAATACAATAAATGTACTATTAGATATCATTCTCTTTGAAAATAGAACGTTTTATATATCATATAAAGAAACTTAAGTAATGCCATCCCGTTTTTCATCTAAACAACTGATACCGTTTCAAAATGTCATAGCCGAATTCTTTTAAAATCAATATCAGAGTAAGTGGAAATACAGGACTATGTAATAAGCTGAGATATAAACATAGATTTTGTACATATATATATTTCAAAACCATCAAGTACATAGTCCATTAAGATGTCTCCAAACTCCCAACACAAGTCCATAAGACTATGTATATATAGGTACATCAAAAATAGACCATAACTCAAGAGTTTTCAAAAGGAGTATCCACAATATATACATATCAAAATATGAAACTCTAAAGCTGGTCTCATAGCACTGGTAGCAGCAGTAATAGTAGTAGTAGAAGCCTCCAAGAAGTAGCAGCACTCATCATCCAACATCATCAGCAGCAAATCTCCTCCATAGCATCCATCACACCATATCCCTGATCCTCATCATCTACCTTATGCACATACCTAGGGATCATCGTCTCTCCATTCACTCCCGATAAAGTGAACGACAGGCTCGCCTCCACTCTCGTCCTCCACAGGGTCCTCCTCTATCTCATCCGAAGGAGTGAGTACCCTAGCACTGGATACAGGGTCAGGTGAAGACGAGACCCTAACAGGAATCCTCGGATCAGAAAGGGGATTCTCCTCTTGGACGAATCTAGAAGTAAAAGGGTGTGAGCGGGTAGATCGGAAATGAAAATTGTGATACGAGCGAGCTGGTCGAGTGGGAGATGATCCATGGTAAGTATAAAAAGGTGGTACATGCATAGTGTATATGATGGGAATCCTAAACCTACGAGGACGGAACCGAATCAGTGGGTTAAGGTGATAAAAGGTTTTTCTACCTCCCCATCATACACCACTCGAAGATCCTCGTAGATCCATATGCCACTAAGAAGTGGGCGGATCTCGATGCAAGCGATGTAACGTGACATCACCTACAAGGGCACAGGGATAAGCAATTGTATACACATAATGGATAGAGCATAAATGTTTAAACAACATAATTATGCACAGATAACCTCAAATCAATTAACAGCCATAATTAACACTTGATGCAAATAAGATGTTCACAATCATTTTAAATATCAAACCTTAACTTAAATAAGGATGAGTGGCATGATGCATGAAATTCTTCTTTTTCTGAGATTCTCTATCGAAATATCCTCACAGACGTCCATCCATAACAATAGTGTATTCCCAGAATACAACAAATACGTTATCATAACGTATGGCGTACTAGCTCGGAAGTGATAAAAACGTCACACTATCTGGTGAACGTCACGTCGCCAAAACGTAAACCTATCACTTCTCATTATACAACGGGTGTGATAAACAACGTCACCACATCTGATGAACGTCACGTCGCCAAAACGTAAACCTTATCACTTGTGATACAAAATAGAGGTGATAAACAACGTCACCATGTCTGATGAACGTCACGTCGCCAAAACGTAAACCTTATCACTTGTGTGCATCACACCGTTGAAACCTCAAATCAACAGTATATCACATACTGCCCACATCGTCCACCTTAATGTGTCATGGAGCTAGTGGCAACACTTAGCTTTCCTAGAGGCCCTCCACATGTTATCATAACATGATAAACGATCTAGCATTCGAACTCCAGAATGAATGCAATATCTTAACTTAAGGAAATTGATTGGTATATCTCAATTAATATATAACGTGCCACCCGAGCAACGTCCCGTCATCCAACGGAATAACCATATTAATCAATTTCTTTTAAGTCTTAGATCACTTGGATTATTATCATTTAAGTATCAATAGAATGATTCAGAATTAAAAATTGGTATTTTTAATGTTCTGGGCAGAAATACTCGAGTGTCCTTCAGAATTTGAGTCGTTCTTCAGTCTTTCCAGATTACTCGAGTAGTTCATGGCTACTCGAGTCGTTCATAAGTTTCCAGAAAAGTCAGGTTCCAGGTCTTCAAAAATACTCGAGTAGTTCATGAATACTCGAGTGTTCTTCATCATTTCCAGAATACTCTAGTGATTCATGCATTACTCGAGTGGTTCATCAGAAAGTACTCCATTACACCAGTCAATACTCGAGTTTTGGACCTGATACTCGAGTGTTGCAGCAAAAGACACACTGTTTTATTACGAAATACTTGAGTATCATGCCAAACACTCGAGTCTTTTCATACAGAATAGACTGGAAACTTGGTTTTAACATACCATTTTCAATTCTAACCATTTTCAATCCAATCCAATGATCAACAGAGTTCATATAACATATATTAAACATGTTCAAACACTTAGAACTCATCAAATTACAGAATTCACAGAGATTGACATGATTATGAATAAAACATGAAAATTCACAACCCAACATGTCAAATTGCAATATACTCAATAAACTTGTGAATTATTCAAGTTCAATACAGTATACATGCATCATTTGGAACTTGCTCAAAACAACTTTAGAGCACAAGTTGGTCTCCAAACCAATTTCCCTATTCAATCTAAGCCCTTAGAGCCTCTTGGTGGCTCTCTAATCAAATTCATGCAATTTAAACTCTATCTAGTGAATATAAAGCTTTCCCCTTACCTCTCCGACGTGAATCAACAGAGGCTTTGCAAAGAAAAGCACCACAACACCAGAAACCACTTCAAGCACCAACATGCAGAGCATTTCGAGTAGAGTACCAAAACCGAATTGGTTCACACATAAATCAACAATAAAAATGGAGGAAATTAATATTTCTGAACTCTCTGCAACATGTGCTAACTGAAGAAACAAATTTGAGACTTAGAGAGTGCGTGAGCTTACCAAAATCAAAGATCAAAGTAAGCTCCAGAAACTGTTGAAGCAAACGAGCTCCAACTTTCGAGCTTCAAATCTCCCAACACACTCACTCTCAGCTCACTATTTCGGTGTCTATACAAAGCTCGAGATGTGAGCTTTGTATTGGTGTATGATTTGTAACTCAATTCTCCTCAAGGAAGCAGAATTGAACGATCGAACTCAGGAACCCTAACATGTGAAATCCTTCACAAAATTGGCAAATGGGTTGGTTAATTCATCAACCATGGCTTAAATAGTCCTCCACCAAGCTCATACAGCTCGACACGGAGGCCTTAGACGTGTGGAAGGACTGATTTCGTGTCAAATGGCGGTGACTCGTTGGTGGTGACTCACCAAACGCACTAACTCGTGCAACACTGACCAGAATACTCGAGTCTTCTCAGAAATACTCGAGTATTTTGGTCAAATTTTGAAAAATAATTATTTTATTTTCTTTCCCTCCAAAACCTTTTTAAAATTACTAGTAGGTCCCAAAACAGGGACTAATGTGCAAAACACTGATTCTCGCATAAACATTATTATCAAATCATATTCACACGTTTACTAATGACATATACATAGATTTTAATCGAAGATTAAAATAAAAATAATTAATTATAAATAAGCTTTATATTAAACATATTATTAATCAGGGGCTAAAAATCTGGGATGTTACAGCGCGAATCGGATAGTCCACGAAAAAGACAATGTGGTAATCCCTTGCGGCCGGCTGCGATTCTGCGCGAACCGGTGTCTGACTGCGATTGTGCGCGAATCGGATGAGTCCGCGTCAAAGGATTACCCGGTGCTCCCTTGCGGTCCTACGGCGATGTGGCGCGAATCGGATAGTCCGCGTCAAAGGAGTACACCCTAAATGTGTGGAATCCAACTGCGATTGTGTGCGAATCGGATAGTCCACAACAAGAGTAAGATATAAATATGTGCGGAATGTAACATCCCTCTTTTTATTATTATATAAATGAAGTTTAATTCTAAAAATATAAAGAAGTAGAAAATCAAGTTAGGAATGGACGAAGTAAACGGACGATTCGGTGTTAAACAAAATAAATAGGCTAAGAAATTAAAATAAAAGATTTAGGACTCAAAACAAAATTCCCACTGTTGGATATGAAGATATGATTTTTAGGAAGTTGCTCGCCAAATTTGAGCAAGATCCAACGGTGTACGAAGAAGTTACAGTCATTTGAAGTTAGGAGAAAAATAGCTGGAAAATTGGAAAATGAAACAGCAGTGTTTTCGCATTTCGCTTAAGCGAAAATCAGTCGCTTAAGCGAAAATCGATAATTTCCCTACTGCGAGCAATTCGCTTAAGCGAAAAGCTCTCGCTTGAGCGAAAATGCTTCGTGCCAATTCTGTGAACGATTCGCTTAAGTGAATAAATTTCGCTTAAGCGAAAACTCTGTTTTCTGCAACACCGAATTCGCGATTTTAGGGGCATTTTGGGGATTTCTCCACCCAAAACACCTTAAAAGCTACACCATTCGACCAAGGAAGGGAAAAACAACATCTTCAACACTCTCTTCCCCTCTCCCTTCGAAGGTTCTTCTCCCCAAGGCTAGGGTTTTTGATTCTTGGCACTTTTTCTTCCATTGGAGCTCTAAGCTTCAAGGTTCATCATCAAAGCATCATCACTAAGTGTGTTTCCCTCTTTTTCTCCATGGATTGAGCCATTGATTCAAGTTCCTTCCTCCCTCAATCTCACTTCTCCTTGACTCTAAGGGATTGAGTAAGTAATTAACTCACTCCTTTCCCTTTTCCTTCATTGATTGTTGATTTTTGTGTTCCTTTTCTAAGACATAGTTGTTCCTCTTATTTTCCAATGAAAAGGGCATGGATCTCTATATTACTTGATGATCTTATTTTCTAAGAGCTAGGGGAAGCACTATCAACTCTTCATTCTTGACTCTTGCCACTTCTTTACACATTTCCAAGGTTATTGTGGATATTGAGCTTTGGGGAGCACTCTTGGTTCTAGGGTTCAACACCCTCTAAGGTTTTCTCTCTCTTTTATTCCAATCTCAAGGTAAGGGGATGTGCCGCCGTACGGTGGATTGTATAGCTAGCGGTGTGTGAGTGTGTTGAGAATATTTGGTTTGTTAGAAAAATTAGGATAAGGATAGAAAATAGATTAATTAGGAAGTTTAGAATTTTCCCTCATTAAATGATTAAATTATATGTATTAAGTGTTGTTTGACTATATTTGTGGCATTTAATTTGTTGATGCATGCTAAGTGCTTGTATGAGTTATGTATGTAATTAGGAAACGGGCTTTTACAAAGTTAAGGGGATAAATGACACTTAGGGTAATTAAATAGGCAATTAGAAATAGGTATTAAACATAAGGGAAATATTAGTATAATAGGAAAATAAATTAGACATAAAAAGTGGAAGAACGAATAAGAAAAGAAAGGTAATTACGATTAAAGATTCCCTGGTGTGCGAATACTAGCCCTAGAAGACGTGAGGAGGGGTGCTATAAGTCGGGTGCGCAACACCTGCAGTAAGTCGCAGGCCTACCAAAGCGCAGGGGTTGTGTAAGTCGTACGGTCTTTTGAGGTCCGTACGCATCGGTAAGTCGTATCCTCTGAAAGATTGGGGAACGCAGTGGAAGGATTCGCATAACCATCTCCCCGGGTTGTGAGTACTAACCCTAGAAGACGTGCGGAGGGGCGTTGTAAGTCGGGTGCGCAACACCTGCAGTAATTCGCAAGCCGACCAATCGCAGGGGTTGTGTAAGTCATACGGTCTTTAGGGATTCATACGCCTCGGTAAGTCGTATCCTCTGAAAGATTGGGGAACGCAGTGGAGTAGCTCACAAACGCCGAAAAGAAAAGAAAAGAAAAGAAAAGAAAAGAAAAGAAAAGAAATGAAAAGAAAGGAAAATGAAAAGTTAATGAAGAGAATAAGAAAAAGGGTTAAGTATTTAAGGAAATAATTTAAATAAAATAGAAACTAATAATAATAAGGAAGTGGACATAGGAAATTATCCGGTGGGTGGTTAGTAACTATGGAGATGCATGTGTTTGTAGCATAGAGTATGAATTATGATTTCTTATTCATGCCCAATATTTGCTAATTGTAATTATTTGTGTTTGACTTGGCATATCTTATGCATTGCTAGTTAGTGTGGTACTCACCCTTACAAACATTACAGGTACCGAGTATGAGCACACTGAGCCGGAGGCCGAGCAGGACCCCACTCCCACTGAGGGAGTGTGATAGTCTTTTATTAGTTTTTATGACGGGATTTCCGGGCCATATTTTGAGTCTCTTGTATGATATGTGGTAGAGACTTGTATATATTCTTTTGTTGTATATATGTGCTGGTGGGATGGCCCGGGATCCGTTTACCCTTGGGTTGGGTTTTATTATCTTTATTTTGTGTTGTTGCATACTTAGTACTATTTCTGTTGGTGACACTCTGATTCTGTGAATGGATTGATGATGTGGTGACGGTGTTCTAAGTCCCACAATGGATGGCCCTATGAGGCTTATGATGTTTATTTATATTTCCTAGAATTGCCATAACTGATTCTGACAGGTGACAGGGAAAACTAAACTTTGGGAATATCCGAAAAACAAACAGGACCCTGTCCGTTTTTCAAGAAGATTTTAATTAACATTTTAAGAATAAAAAAGAAATTTTCAGGTTGTAAATTTTAAAATAAGGAAATTAGCTTAGGGTGTTACATTTATGGTATCAGAGCGTTTTTGTCCTCGGCCTCGGAGTATGGTTCACTCCCACGGTTAACTCACCAAGAGAGTAACCTAAGAAGTTAAAGTTAAATTAGTGTTAATTATAATAATAGACCTACCTATGCCTACATAAATATAGTTAGTAATAGTCTTTATTATTTCTTCACTCCATGCCTATTAGTGCCTAACTTGTCTCCTCTTCAGGTTGGTAGTATGGCAGGACGACGGGCTGATAATGACCGTCTTATTCAAATTCTGGAGAATCTCGTTCAACAAAATCAGAACCAGGCGGAAGTGGTTGCAGCAGCTGCAGCTGCAGCGGCTGCCGCAGCTATTAATCAACACCATCCTCCAGTTCCTGCTGATATTGACTGGCTTTCGAGATTTCGAAAGAACGACCCGCCGCGATTTGAGGGGGGTTGTAACCTCGATGGGGCGCAGAGGTGGTTACAGGAGATTGAGAAAATTCTGCGTTCTTTACAACCACCAGAGGATCACCGAGTTCGCCTAGCTGAGTTTATGTTATCTGGTGAGGCCGAGCACTGGTGGGAGCAACAAAGGAGGGGCTATGATGTTGTTAATCAAGAAGTCACTTGGGATCTCTTCAAGATCCGCTTTCCTGGCAAATATTTCCCGTAGGATGTTAGGAGGGAGAAAGAGCTGGCTTTCCTTAGGTTGGTTCAGAACAATATGAGCGTGGGAGAGTATGCAGCCCAATTTGAGGACTTGTTTCGATATTCAGGCAGCTATCGTGACGCCGATGAGCGCACAAAATGTATTAAATTTGAATCTGGTTTGCGCACTGAGATCAAGCCTGCATTTGAGTATCAGAATATTTCCAATCTCTCTCAACTGGTTAATATGACCAGTACTTATGAAAAAGGTCTTAAGCAAAAGGCAGCGGAGGATCGTATCAGGTTGACTCAAAGGATTGGTGGCCCGATTCGTGGCAGGGCTCCTGCTCAGAGACAAGGTCCTTATCCCACTACCCGTGCAGCACCTCCCCGAGCTACTGGACCAGGCCTTGTTCCTACTGGTCCTATTCCTACTTGTCCTACCTGCGGGGGGACTCATCGTGGACCTTGCTGGTTTAAGGAACGGGACCGTTTTGTGAGGGAAGGCCTATGTTTCTCATGTGGACAGCCTGGGCATTTTGTTTCAAATTGCCCCAAGAACACCATCAAGAAGGAGGGTAATGGAACACAAGGACAACGATCTGGAGGAGGCCAGCCCGTTCAAAGGGGCAAGGTTTATACTATGGATGGCGAGGAGGTGGACTTACCTGACGATCTCATCAGAGGTAAATATTACATTAGTGCAATCTCAATCAACATTTACTCTAATTGTGTCGTTTCTATCCCTCCCCATTTCAGGTACTTGTTATGTTAATGATAAATCTTGCGGTGTTCTATTTGACTGCGGTGCTTCTCATTCTTTTATTTCTCATGCTTGCATGAAGAAATTGGGATTAACTTCCGTACAAATGCCTTTTATGTTATCTGTTGCTACTCCTGCCAATTCTCCTGTTGTCACATCTCAGATATGCATGAATTGTCCTCTTCGCATTTTAGGGCGAGATTTCACTGTCAATCTTATCTGTCTTCCCTTGACTCATCTGGATATCATTCTAGGCATGGATTGGTTGTCATGCCATCATGTATTGATTGATTGTAAGAATAAGTCTGTGATCTTCGATTCCCCATCTCTTGCTGCTATGGAGGTTGATGAGGTCCTGAATATTAGCAAGATTCCAGTGGTCAAAGAATTCTCAGAAGTTTTTCCTGAAGACATTCCTGGACTACCCCCTCATAGGGAGGTTGAGTTCAATATTGATCTGGTTCCCGGTACGGGGCCAATTTCTATTCCTCCATATCGGATGGCTATTCCAGAACTTGCAGAGTTGAAGAAGCAACTGGAAGAACTCTTGGCCAAGAAATTCATTCGGCCCAGTGCATCTCCTTGGGGTGATCCTATTTTATTTGTTAAAAAGAAAGATGGGAGTCTCCGGATGTGCACAGATTACAGGCGGCTCAATGCAGTTACGGTGAAAAACAAGTATCCTCTTCCGCGGATTGATGATCTAATAGATCAATTACGAGGAGCTGCCATCTTCTCAAAAATTGATCTTCGTTTAGGATACCATTAGATTCGCATTAAGGAGGAGGATATACCAAAGACCGCTTTCCGGACTCGCTATGGGCATTTTGAGCATGTGGTAATGCCCTTTGGTTTGACAAATGCACCTACAGTGTTCATGGACTATATGAACAGAATCTTCCGGCCTTATTTAGACTCTTTTGTGATAGTTTTTATTGATGATATCTTAATTTATTCAAAGATCCCAAGCGAGCACGAGGAACATTTGAAGATTGTGCTGCAGATCTTGAAAGAGAAACAACTCTATGCCAAATTTGAAAAGTGCAGTTTTTGGCTTGATGAGGTTCACTTTTTGGGCCATGTAATCTCCAAACATGGGGTTGCTGTTGATCCATCTAAGGTGGACGCCGTGTTAAAGTGGGAGAGGCCTAAAACAGTGACTGAAGTAAGGAGTTTTCTTGGTTTAGCTGGTTATTACAGGAGGTTCATTGAAGGATTCTCCAAGATAGCTCTTCCCTTGACTACTCTCACTCGGAAGGATGTGTCCTATGAATGGTCCCCTCAATGTGAATAGAGTTTTCAGACCTTGAAAGAAAGGTTGACTAGCTCTCCTGTCTTAATTCTACCTGATCCACTCCAGCCATTTCAGGTGTATTGCGATGCTTCCAAGCAAGGGCTGGGTTGTGTATTAATGCAGCAGGGTAAGGTTGTTGCCAATGCATCTAGACAGCTCAGACCGCATGAACAGAACTATCCTACACATGACTTAGAGCTTGCAGCAGTGGTTTTTGCTCTAAAAATCTGGAGACACTATCTCTATGGCACCACATTTGAGGTCTTTAGTGATCACAAGAGTCTCAAATATCTCTTTGATCAAAAGGAACTCAATATGCGGCAGAGACGGTGGATGGAATTTCTTAAAGACTATGATTTCCAACTTCAATACCATCCAGGCAAGGCAAATGTTGTGGCAGATGCTTTAAGTAGAAAGACCTTGCATGTTAGCAGCTTAATGGTGAAAGAAATGCAGTTGATGCAGGAGTTTAGTAACCTCAATCTTGGGGTGAAAAGGAAGGAGAAGAGTATTGTACTTGAAATGCTACAGGTTACTAATGAATTTCTTGAGTTGATTAAAGAGAGACAGGTGGATGATGGAGAACTTCAGCAACAGTTGTTAAGGGTGGCTAATGATGCAAACCCTGACTTCATCAAAGGTTCAGATGGAATTATCAGATTCAGAAAAAGGATCTGCGTTCCTCTGGATTTTGAGGTTAGGAGGAATATTCTGGAAGAGGCACATAAAACTAAACTGAGTCTTCATCCGGGTACTACAAAAATGTATCAGGATTTGAAGAAGCTATTCTGGTGGCCGAAGTTGAAAATTGATGTGGCCGATTATGTTTCTCATTGCTTAGTGTGTCAGAAAGCAAAAATTGAGCATAAGAAACCCGGTGGCCCTTTGCGATCTCTTGACATTCTTGAATGGAAGTGGGACAGTATTGCTATGGACTTTGTGTCCGGATTGCCAAGGACTAGATCTGGTTGTGATGCCTTTTGGGTTGTTGTTGACAGGTTGACAAAGTGTTCTCATTTTATCCCGATGAACATGAAGTACAAAATGGAGAAGTTGACAGAGTTGTACATTCGGGATATAGTGAAATTACATGGTATTCCAGCAAGCATAGTGTCAGATCGTGATCCTAGGTTTCTATCTGAATTCTGGCAGGGTCTTCAGAAGTCCCTAGGTACTAAATTGAGCTTTAGCACAGAATACCATCCTCAGACCGATGGGCAGTCTGAACGCACTATTCAGTCCTTGGAAGATTTGTTGAGGACTTGTGTGTTAGAGCAATCTGGCAGCTGGGAGCAACTTTTGCCATTGGTTGAATTCACTTATAATAACAGCTTTCATTCCAGCATCGGTATGGCACCGTTTGAGGCACTTTATGGAAGGAAGTGTCGGACTCCTTTATGCTGGCTTCAGATTGGTGAGAATCTGTTGACTGGTCCTGAGATTGTGCAGGAAACGACTAAGAAGATTACCATGATCAGAAATAAAATGAAAGCTTCCCAGGATCGTCAGAAAAGTTATGCAGATCGACGAAGGAGGCCTCTAGAATTTAATGCAGGAGATCATGTTTTTCTAAGAGTGTCTCCTACAAAGGGGATCGGTAGAGCATTGAAACAAAAGAAGTTGTCACCGAGGTTTATTGGACCCTATCAGATTCTAGAAAGAATCGGATCAGTGGCATACAGGATTGCTCTACCTCCACATCTGTCTAGATTACACAATGTTTTCCATGTCTCACAACTCCGAAAATATGTGTATGATCCTTCTCATGTGATAGCTCCAGATGAGATACCTTTGAAGGATAATCTCACTTTTGAAATTCAGCCTATCCGCATCGATGACCGACAGACCAAGAGGCTAAGAGGCAAGGAGATTTCTCTGGTCAAAGTTATATGGCATCGGGACAATGTGGAAGAGGCAACTTGGGAGATGGAAGATAAAATGAAAGAGTTGCATCCACAGTTGTTCTCTTTCGATGAATTTCGAGGACGAAATTCAGGTAAGTGGGAGAGAAATGTAACATCCCTCTTTTTATTATTATATAAATGAAGTTTAATTCTAAAAATATAAAGAAGTAGAAAATCAAGTTAGGAATGGACGAAGTAAACGGACGATTCGGTGTTAAACAAAATAAACAGGCTAAGAAATTAAAATAAAAGATTTAGGACTCAAAACAAAATTTCCACCGTTGGATATGAAGATATGATTTTTAGGAAGTTGCTCGCCAAATTTGAGCAAGATCCAACGGTGTACGAAGAAGTTACAGCCATTTGAAGTTAGGAGAAAAATAGCTGGAAAATTGGAAAATGAAACAGCAGTGTTTTTGCATTTCGCTTAAGCGAAAATCAGTCGCTTAAGCGAAAATCGATAATTTCCCTACTGTGAGCAATTCGCTTAAGCGAAAAGCTCTCGCTTGAGCGAAAATGCTTCGTGCCAATTCTGTGAACGATTCGCTTAAGCGAATAAATTTCGCTTAAGCGAAAACTCTGTTTTCTGCAACACCGAATTTGCGATTTTAGGGGCATTTTGGGGATTTCTCCACCCAAAACACCTTAAAAGCTACACCATTCGACCAAGGAAGGGAAAAACAACATCTTCAACACTCTCTTCCCCTCTTCCTTCGAAGGTTCTTCTCCCCAAGGCTAGGGTTTTTGATTCTTGGCACTTTCTCTTCCATTGGAGCTCTAAGCTTCAAGGTTCATCATCAAAGCATCATCACTAAGTGTGTTTCCCTCTTTTTCTCCATGGATTGAGCCATTGATTCAAGTTCCTTCCTCCCTCAATCTCACTTCTCCTTGACTCTAAGGGATTGAGTAAGTAATTAACTCACTCCTTTCCCTTTTCCTTCATTGATTGTTGATTTTTGTGTTCCTTTTCTAAGACATAGTTGTTCCTCTTATTTTCCAATGAAAATGGCATGGATCTCTATATTACTTGAGGATCTTATTTTCTAAGAGCTAGGGGAAGCACTATCAACTCTTCATTCTTGACTCTTGCCACTTCTTTACACATTTCCAAGGTTATTGTGGATATTGAGCTTTGGGGAGCACTCTTGGTTCTAGGGTTCAACACCCTCTAAGGTTTTCTCTCTCTTTTATTCCAATCTCAAGGTAAGGGGATGTGCCGCCGTACGGTGGATTGTATAGCTAGCGGTGTGTGAGTGTGTTGAGAATATTTGGTTTGTTAGAAAAATTAGGATAAGGATAGAAAATAGATTAATTAGGAAGTTTAGAATTTTCCCTCATTAAATGATTAAATTATATGTATTAAGTGTTGTTTGACTATATTTGTGGCATTTAATTTGTTGATGCATGCTAAGTGCTTGTATGAGTTATGTATGTAATTAGGAAACGGGCTTTTACAAAGTTAAGGGGATAAATGACACTTAGGGTAATTAAATAGGCAATTAGAAATAGGTATTAAACATAAGGGAAATTTTAGTATAATAGGAAAATAAATTAGACATAAAAAGTGGAAGAACGAATAAGAAAAGAAAGGTAATTAAGATTAAAGATTCCCTGGTGTGCGAATACTAGCCCTAGAAGACGTGAGGAGGGGTGCTATAAGTCGGGTGCGCAACACCTGCAGTAAGTCGCAGGCCTACCAAAGCGCAGGGGTTGTGTAAGTCGTACGGTCTTTTGAGGTCCGTACGCATCGGTAAGTCGTATCCTCTGAAAGATTGGGGAACGCAGTGGAAGGATTTGCATAACCATCTCCCCGGGTTGTGAGTACTAACCCTAGAAGACGTGCGGAGGGGCGTTGTAAGTCGGGTGCGCAACACCTGCAGTAATTCGCAAGCCGACCAATCACAGGGGTTGTGTAAGTCGTACGGTCTTTAGGGATTCGTACGCCTCGGTAAGTCGTATCCTCTGAAAGATTGGGGAACACAGTGGAGTAGCTCACAAACGCCGAAAAGAAAAGAAAAGAAAAGAAAAGAAAAGAAAAGAAAAGAAATGAAAAGAAAGGAAAATGAAAAGTTAATGAAGAGAATAAGAAAAAGGGTTAAGTAGTTAAGGAAATAATTTAAATAAAATAGAAACTAATAATAATAAGGAAGTGGACATAGGAAATTATCCGGTGGGTGGTTAGTAACTATGGAGATGCATGTGTTTGTAGCATAGAGTATGAATTATGATTTCTTATTCATGCCCAATATTTGCTAATTGTAATTATTTGTGTTTGACTTGGCATATCTTATGCATTGCTAGTTAGTGCGGTACTCACCCTTACAAACATTACAGGTACCGAGTATGAGCACACTGAGCTGGAGGCCGAGCAGGAGCACACTGAGCTGGAGGCCGAGCAGGACCCCACTCCCACTGAGGGAGTGTGATAGTCTTTTATTAGTTTTTATGACGGGATTTCCGGGCCATATTTTGAGTTTCTTGTATGATATGTGGTAGAGGCTTGTATATATTCTTTTGTTGTATATATGTGCTGGTGGGATGGCCCGGGATCCGTTTACCCTTGGGTTGGGTTTTATTATCTTTATTTTGTGTTGTTGCATACTTAGTACTATTTCTGCTGGTGACACTCTGATTCTGTGACTGGATTGATGATGTGGTGACGGTGTTCTAAGTCCCACAATGGATGGCCCTATGAGGCTTATGATGTTTATTTATATTTCCTAGAATTGCCATAACTGATTCTGACAGGTGACAGGGAAAACTAAACTTTGGGAATATCCGAAAAACAAACAGGACCCTGTCCGTTTTTCAAGAAGATTTTAATTAACATTTTAAGAATAAAAAAGAAATTTTCAGGTTGTAAATTTTAAAATAAGGAAATTAGCTTAGGGTGTTACATTTATGGTATCAGAGCGTTTTTGTCCTCGGCCTCGGAGTATGGTTCACTCCCACGGTTAACTCACCAAGAGAGTAACCTAAGAAGTTAAAGTTAAATTAGTGTTAATTATAATGATAGACCTACCTATGCCTACATAAATATAGTTAGTAATAGTCTTTATTATTTCTTCACTCCATGCCTATTAGTGCCTAACTTGTCTCCTCTTCAGGTTGGTAGTATGGCAGGACGCGGGCTGATAATGACCGTCTTATTCAAATTCTGGAGAATCTGGTTCAACAAAATCAGAACCAGGCGGAAGTGGTTGCAGCAGCTGCAGCTGCAGCGGCTGCCGCAGCTATTAATCAACACCATCCTCCAGTTCCTGCTGATATTGACTGGCTTTCGAGATTTCGAAAGAACGACCCACCGCGATTTGAGGGGGGTTGTAACTCCGATGGGGCGCAGAGGTGGTTACAGGAGATTGAGATTGTGATGAGGTCCCAGCTTTGTGCTATGTAAGTTTTGAGAAAGAGAAAGATTGTGCAAGATTAGCGGTCGGGACTCACTGAAGGGATGTATGAAGGGTGAGCCGACCAATAGGTTAATTAAAAAGATAAAAGACTTTAAAAGACATTAACAACGAACGTGGTGAGATATGAGAGTTAACCCGAAGTAGTGGAGAGGAAGGAACAATAAGTATCTGCGGATACTTAGGACGAGATTGCATTAGGGGAGGACGATGACGGTGAAACGTCAAGAAGTCTAGAGTATTGTTGTAGACAGAACGAACTCCATAAGTGGTGCACTAACGTGGTGGGGACTGGGTCCAATACCGTGGTAAAGTTCCGCAGGCCTACTAGAAACATACTGTCGCCCCCTAGATTGCAAATCGAGAACAGTGAGAGGGACTGGAACGGGGCATTGTGTTTTGCCACTGCGAGACAGTGTGCCATGATTATTATAAATTGATATTATTGAGGCTGGGCCTCCTCGTCAGGGACCATCTATGTGTTGTGACAGCTGTCGTGCCCGTGTGGTAAAGGTCCTGTACTCCTGTTTGCTTCCGACTAGGTGGTTGGTTGGCCGAGGAGATGTAGACCTGAGATGTGAGTGCTAACTACGAAAGAAACGCGTACCTCGATGATCCCTTAACTCCCCTGATCATCGGTGGTTGTAATTTGATAATACATTATGATAAAAGGATTACAACATGGAGAGTAAGAGTTTGAGAAGTGAGAAGGATGAGTAAGAGAATGAAAGTGGATATGTGGGAAAGATACTGAGTTTTATAAAAGAGAGGAGGAGTATAAAGGAAATGATGATAAGACGAAATAAATATGGGTCGTGAATAATGAGGACATCATGTTTGCTTGTTGTTATGTGTGTTGTGTGTTATATGTGTGTGTCCTATTATTTTGCCTACCGTAATTCCACACTGTAACACCCCGATTTGGCAACTTGAAAACCTTAAACATTTAAGTGAAAATTTGGGGCCATTTTTTTTTAAAACAAGAGTTACACGCACGTGAGAACGTTTTCATTAAACCGAGTTATAAAATATTACGTTCTCAGAGGCACGTCACTCTTCAAGTTCCAAACCGAGATGTCACGGGACATCGCACTTTGAAACTCATTTTCAAAACATCATTTAAGCGAGGTAGCCCATTGATTTTGTTTTCAAAACATCAACATCATAAGCTTGTTTGGGGTTACAGCAGGTTAGAACCATGTATCTAATAACTTGTAGTGGAATACAATACTCAAGAGGGAATTACCTATCTTCTAGTCATCGAACTCTACTAGCGCTTTCCCCTTGATGTTGTTCTATCGCTCGTCTTCCTTCTCTGTCAAAAGATCCTCAGGGTTCGGACACCCATCCTCATTACTCAGACACTCATCTGTGTCGGCCTTAGTTCCATGTTGGAATCCTCCTTGCATTGGTGGAGTGCCCCTTTCCCCCCAGGCTCAGCTGATATCTTGCAAGGTTGATCATCTGGGATCCGCATCAATTACATAACAGAATTGTAGGAGAAAGAGAGAGTGAGCAACCCAAAACGGCAATGTCGACTATGTGGGATTACATTAGGTAAATATTAAGACAAAATGAACATCAAGGTCAACCACCAAGCAAATATAATCAACATCATACATACTTATCAAAGTAATATAAGCGTAAACCACATCTGATCATTCATATTAATATTTTCACATTTTTCACCATGAGACTTCCCTCTCCTTCCTCATTCTCAAACTCATCCAGTACTTCACAAATACTCATATTCAATTCCCTTCTTAGAACATATCCATCACTCGAGACCAGCATAATCATCAATAACATCTTTATTATTACTACCATTATCTTTGAAATATCTGGGTTAATTAAGTCTTATCAATTCGATTAGCATAAATGATGAGGGGGAGACATCATTGTGCTCACACTCGTCTACATCTCCTCGGTACACTAGCCAACCTAGTCGGAAGCAAACAGGAGTACACGACCTTTACCACGCGGGCATGACAGCTGTCTCAACAAATGGCTCCAAGCCTCAAACACGTGTGATATCACAAACAGGCTCACTGTCTCGCAGTGGCAAAACACATTGCCCCGTTCCAGTCCCTCTCACTGTTCTCGATTTGCAATCTAGGGGGCGACAGTATGTTTCTAGTAGGCCCGCAGAACTTTACCACGGTATTGGACCCAGTCCCCACCACGTTAGTGCACCACTTGTGGAGTTCGTTCCGCCTATAAACATACTGTAGACTTATTGACGTATCACCGTCATCGTCCTCCCCTAATGCAATCTCATCCTAAGTATCCGCAGATACCTATCGTATCTTCCTCTCCACTACTTCGGAACGACACTCATACCTCACCGCTTTTATCAATGCCTTTTAGAATCTTTTTAAAAGTTTTAATTACGGCTTAGCCCTAATGATCGGTTCATCCTTAGTGCATCCCTTCAATGAAACCCGATCTCTAATCGTTCGCATCTAATCCCCCTAAAACTCATATACTTTCACGTGACTCATCACGACGTCATCACATGCTCTTTCTCGTTCTCAAATCACAGCACATTGGTTCTCATCAGCATGAGCAACCTAACCTCAGATCAATTTGGGGACTCGGCACATCATCGGGTCCTCTCGATCAACTGTGGATCAACAGCATCCCTCACAGCCTTTTCCTCACATAGTACAGCAGCATCGTCAACATACTTTATTGTCAGCTCGATCTCGCACGTTGTTAGCTCCGCTCCTCACCACTACGCTTCCGCTCGCTTACACTTTTCATAGTCATCTTGGCATCGCCTCCTCGTTACATTCTTCCTCGACTAATCATGTCTTGCTTATCCATCGTGTTCGTCTTTTCTTTCTTTAATTAATTCCTTATAAATTTAGTATTTATTGATTTACTCACAGAGTTTCCAACCATATCATGTAGCAATTAAACGTCTCTCAGATAAATAATTAAATAACACACATGAACAATTATAAAACATATCATAACCCAATCTCAGTCGTTCGGGTGGATAGCTAAATCAATCAAACATGCGCTATCACATACACCACTACGCTAAATGAGATTGGATGTCCAATCTTTGAGATGATTGGACGTCCTAATATGTTACCTAATTACCACGGCGTCTTAAGGGTATGCCCCTCTCTCACCTCAATGACGATCATTCGAAAGCTCTTCCGAGTTCTTGATTATTATCCTTGCTCCTTCCCGTTGCGTCCGTCGCTCGAACTAAGACATTTTTCCCGTGCGTTAGAAACGTCTTCGATATATTCATTGGATTTATTTTGAAAACAATCTTTCTTTTGAAAACTTTTTATCCTTGTCTAAGGTCTTTAAATTCGATTCAAATAAAAATCTCTTGAGAAGCCTTTTTGTAACACCCCATAAATTCCTCATATTAAATCAAAACACTAAAGGAACTTGTTTTCAAGAAAACTATTTTGGAAGAGTATTTTCTTATTTAATTTTCTTAGAATTCACGTTTTTGAGATAATGAATGATTTTAAAGTAATGATGTCCAACATTTAGAAATTTGAGTTTTGAGAAAATTTATACACTTAATAATTTTATTAAAATGTTTGTGATTTATTGAGTGTGTATATACGGTTTGACAGACATGAATATACTTCGGTTTTAAGGAATTTAATTATTACAATGTGTGTATATGCATAGAGTAATGTGTGATATATGGATCTATAAATTTATGTGTATATGTATACGTGTGCCATGTGAACATGTATGTATTTTCCCTAAATTCATGTTGTAACACCCCGACTGAATACCTCATATTTGTTTGAAAACCCTAAAAAAAAAGATTCTTTGGATAAAGTATTTTAAGAGATGTGATTTCAAAAAGTATTTCTTGACTTAAATTTATTTTGTGTTTTCAAGTGATTTTGGATTTTTAAGCAACTGATTTTATTCGAGGCAAACCTTATGAATTTCGGATTTATGGCATTTTAAATTAAATTCTTTAAGCATTTTATATTTTGTAATTTTATGGAAATTATGATTTATGTGAAAAAGAAAAAAAGAAAATGAAATTGTGCATGTGTGTGCATATGTGTCGCCGTGAGAAGGAGAGTGTGTAGTGCATGAATGAGTCATGCCTTGACTTCTTGAACCCTAGGCTAGTAATCCTTAGCACCTAGGTTTAGTATAAATGTTAAGCATGGTTAGATGTTTGACCAACCAATAGGAAGTGGGATTAGCCCTAATTCTTCTCTATTTGTCTAAGGCTTGGCTTGAGTCATGCAAGCCTTAGTTTGGCCAATTCTACCCTTCACCCAACAACTCTTGACCGAATGATCTTAAGGGCAAGAAGGGAAAATGTTGTGTGTTGATTTATAGCCCAAACCGGAGCACCCTCAACCCCATTTGCTTCTCATTTCACTTCTACAACCAAACACTTCTTCTAAGAGAGCATCCAACTCTTAGAAAGGAACTAGAAACACATAGAGAGAGAGGGAGAACCCGTGAGCACCCAAGGAGAAGAGGAAGAGAAAGATCAAGTCCTAAGCCTTAGATCCTTGAAGATTAAGTGAAGAGGTTGAAGATTCTTCTCATTCTCTAGCTTATTCGAAGATCCTAAGTTGTTCTAAGTGATTTTAATTTCTAAGTCTTGTAAAAGTTTTTGTTGTTGTTGTTGTATGTCTAAGTCCCTAGCGGATCTATGTTTGTAAGAGTTTGTTAAGCCTTGATCTTGAGTTTCAAGAACTTTCCAAGTTGTAGAACCTAAACCCATGGACATTCCTATTCGGCCTCGTTTGGGAATTAGGTCGTGATGATCTTTATTTCATTTTGAGTCCATTCATGTCGATTTGATGCTTAATGAAGTTGATCTAAATGATTTTCATGCTTTGATTTCAACTTTGATTTTTCTAAAGCTTTGATCTTTGGTTTTCTTTTCAAAAGGTCTTAAATCTTTTGTGTTGATCTTGAAAAAGGTTTGATACTTGCTTTGATTTTTATGGTTTTGATCTTAAAAAGCTTTGCATGTAGTTTTCTTGCTCAAAAAGTTTTGATCCTTTACTTGCATGATTCGGTTTTGATGAGAAACCAAGAGAAACACTTCTTTTCCAAATGACCTATGTTTTGACTTAACTCATAAGTATTTCAAAGACAAGGATTTAAGTTTTCCTCTTGATTTTGTTAAAGAACCATTCGGCCAGGCTTTGAAAACAAAGAAACTTCATGACTTTTCATTAAAAAGTTCTATGCATGTAATTTCCTTTTGATTCCCATGATTTTAAAAGTGCATGCAAAGGGAAATGAGATTTGTGTTTGAAATACGTCACGGTTTTGAAAAAAAAAGAAGAAAAAAAGAGTTGAGGATTTTTCCAAAACCATGTGCTTTAAGAATGCATGTTTTAATTTAATATTTTGTAAAGAAAATTAGAAAAACTAGGCTTTTAGAAAATGATCTTTGCATTAGTTCATGATCTATGTGCATATACGATGAATATTTGACTTTACCTTACCTTGATGATATTCGGTCTATATGTGTTAGCTAGCCTAGGACCTCTTTTCCAATAAAATACCTTAAAAGAAATGAAGGAATTAAACTAATTGAGTGTTATGTTTGAATGAATATACATGTGTGTAATTATGTGTATTCGGTTAGGACTAAAAGAAAATGGAATCTAATTGCCTAAAATAAAATCAATTGGTTTGAATTGTGATGATTGATTTCTTTCTTTGCTTCCATTCGGTTAAGTGGTCTAGGTAGGATTAGGACGTTTAAAGGCATAAACCATTTACGCATGCAAATAAATGTTGATGTGTTTGGTCCGAATCCAGATTCAATATTGGTGTGTGAATTCTTGCATGCCTATGTGTTGTCTGCGGTTTGTTTAGAATTATGCTGATGCATTATGTGCTTGATGTTAATGTGGTTTGATTTGTCTAGAATTATATTAGGGTTGTATGATAGTTATGTTTGAAAAATAATTGAGTGTGTGAACGATTTTTGAAGTGAATTGATTTTAAGGACATTCGATTGGACTTGTTTGAGATTTAAAAAAAAATGTTTTCATGGCTGCCCCAAAATTGTTTTGCGAAAAGATTTGAGTTTTAAACACTAATTTTAATGAAAGAATTATTGCAATGTTTCCAGAACCTTATTAAAGCTATTTTGTAAGATAACCATGCTGTCCAGAATTTCTTGGACATACTCATTATGTTTAAAAATGTTTTCATATGAATTAAAGCCAAGCTTTCAAGTAACCAATGATTTTAATTTCAAAGTTTCCCCAACAAAGAAAGGACAAGTATTAATCTAAGAAAAGATTTTTCTCAAATAAGTTAATAACTAAACTGTTTTATTTAATATGAGGAATGATAAAGACAAGGGGTTGGGGCAGATGGCAGCACAAGGTTCCAAGGAGAGCGCACCTTCCACAGCTGGACCTCAGGTGAGAGAGAAGCCTTCCCTAAGACATAGTGGTAGCTAGGTGATTTAGTAGGGCGTTCCGTATCATCTCAAAGCTCGGAACTCGTGGTTAGTGTCAGTAGTATAAGCGACAATTGTTTGCCCTGTGTGGTCGCTTATACGAAGGTGACAAAAGCCACAATTTTATTGTGTGATGTTGTGTGTTCATAGTATGCCTTGTATTGTTTATTGATTCATGTATAATGATGCTTATAATTATAATAAGTAAACGACTGTTGGGTATGGGAGGAGGAAAACGAATTAAGAATAATGACAAGAAAATAAGAATGATGAGAGGATAAGAGTGAGTAGAATGAGAGATATGAGTTGATTGGATAGGAAATTGAAAAAGAGAATGAAAATGAGCCAAAGCTGGGGAGGGCGATGTCGATTGTTGGGATGAGGGATGAACTGAGTTGAGCTGAGCTCCTCTGTTCTTGGTTTTAGTCTGGGAACTAGTGTTGAGCTGGGCTTGCTCCTCCACTAGCACCCAGCACAAAAGAGTTTTGAAAAAGAAATTTTGAAGTTGTGAAGACAACTTTTGAAAAAGGGTTGAAAAATGAAATTTTTCTTTTGAAAAGGTTTTCGAAATGGGATTTTGAAGAAGCTTGCGAAACCAAAATTTTAAAGAAATTTTATGACTAGATCTTTTGAAAAAGTTTTATTCAGTAGAAACAATGTTTTTGGGAAAGTCTTTTGAAATGAGATTTGAAGAAAGTATTGGAAATGGTATTTTGGTGAAAGATGATTTTGTGAGAATTTTCTGGAAATGATGTTTTGGGGAAAGTTGTGAAATTGAGATCGTGGTTAAGTTGAAAAATGAGATGTGTACCAAGTGAGTGAACCCCAGCTCTGAGCTACGTGTGATGTGATAAGAAAGAATTGTGCAAAGTAGTGGTCGGGACTCACTGAAGGGATGTACTAAGGGTGAGCCGACCGTTAGGTTAATAATTAAAAGATTTTAAAAGACATTAACGCGAACGTGGTGAGTTATGAGAGTTAACCTGAAGTAGTGGAGAGGAAGATACTATGGGTATCTTCGGATACTCAGGTGGGGATTGCAGGAGGGGAGGACGATGACGGTGAAACGTCAAGAAGTCTAGAGTATTGTTGTAGACAGAACGAATTCCATAAGTGGTGCACTAACGTGGTGGGGACTGGGTCCAATACCGTGGTAAGTTCTGTGCGCGCACTACAACAATACTGTCTCCCCCTCGATGCAAATCTACAACAGTGGAGAGGGACTGGAACGGGGCAATGTGTTTTGATTATATGATATGTTTTGAGGCTGAGACCTCCTGGCTTGGAGCCATTGTTGAGACAGCTGTCATGCCCGCGTGGTAAAGGTCCTGTACTCCTGTTGGCTTCCGACTAGGTGGATGGTTGGCCGAGGAGATGTAGGCTTGGAATGCGAGTGCTAACTACGAAAAGAGACGCGCACCTCGATGATCCTTTAACTCCCCTGATCATCGATGGTTATAATCCAATAAAACATTATGAGAAAAGAGTAACATATGAGTAAGAGTTGAAAAACGGGGAAATTGAGGGAGAGACTGTGAATGGATATGTGGAAAAGAAAGTAAGCCCCATGAGTGGGGGAAGAAACAAAAGTGAAGGAAGAAGGAAATAATAATACGAATAAATGGAATGAGTGCTTGCTGTTGTGTATGAGTATTGTATGTTGTTTGTGTGTATGTATGTGTCTTATTATCTCGCCTACCGTAATTCCACGCCGTCGACGCTACGCGTCCGGATCGCTTACTCTCTCCTGTTCGTTGGTACATCGGTGTCGCTGGTATTCCAACGGGAAGATGGATCGTCATTTGCAGATCGTCACTTGGCCTCATAAGGGACGCGGATGGAAGGCTATACGTCGAGGATGGGGATGGTCGGGATGTGTCCAGTTGGTGATCGAAGACCCGGAACATAAGTTAGGTGGATCTACACCTAGTTTGTGTTTGGGTAGCATATCCTACATATGCCACAGCTCTGAACCGCCGCCCCGGGATCAAGGGAAGGAGAACTCAGTGAAGCTATTCGGAGTGGAGCTGAAACCGAACTCACAAGTGAATACAACAAGTGGAGCCGCATCAACCTCCGGAACCAAAGTACCAACAAGGAAGAAGAGAACGTTGGAACCGACCATCTTTGATCGGAAGAGGGAGCCAGCAATAGAGTTAGATTAAGTTGTTGTCCATACTTTGTATCCAGGATTACCTAAGTGATGACCATTGTTGTACTTCAATTATTCTGAAGTCTGCCCGACGTTTATGAAACGTGAAAATACTTTTTAGGAACATGTTTAAGCCCTTTTGAAGAAATGAATGGAATTATTCAAGTTGAAACAAACTATTTTCTTGATAACATGTTTTCTGAAAATAAGGTAAGTGAGTTGTGATTCCACGTAACAACTCGGTTTTCGAAAATGAAGGACATGGGTAACTTTTCAAGAAGGCTTTCAAACCCTTCAACAATGTTTTAAAAAAAAATGGCCTCATTTTTGCAATACTAACAAATAAAAGTCAATTGTTTTGGTTTCGAAAATCGGGCTGTTACAGAATGGTATCAGAGCTTATGGTAATCCTTTGTAGCCTTAAGCATGGGCTCCATGCTTTGCTTGTATGACTCTGTGTGCTTGCCAGTATCTGAGTAGGAATAGGGAGGATAAGCTTTTGTCCCCTAGGACATGAAACGGGTTTGTAGTTAGCATTGACCGTGTTAGCTAAGAAACCTTTTGGCCATATAAGAGTCAACCATGAATAGATCCTGAGATTAAAATCCAATACTTCGGATGTCTCCTCAGTGGTTGCTAGACTTAGATTTGATTAACCTTAGCATGCTCTTATACAGGGATAGTTATCACCTTTAAGGATGTAGGTTGTTACCTCTTAATCCCTATGTTTGTTAAATTGCTTCGACAACACATTCTTGTTGCCAAGATTTGGACCCTTTCCTTCATGAACCCCTAACACCTCACGATTCTATTTAAGACTCTTTGGTTCAAATGGTGGAGTTGGAGGCGTCATAATTACCCAAGTAGCTCAAGGTTTAGGTGATTGAGGAGGAGGAAAATAGTTGAACCTAGAAAGACTCTAAGATTTCCATGGAATAGTTATAAGCTGAATCCAAGCTGGGGAGTCACAGGGAGAGGAGGAAGCATATATTATTATTCATTAGAGAAGGTTCCGAGTAAAACCTAGAGGGTAATAGAATCCCTTTAAGCTAGAAATGGTAGATAAGAATCCTAGGATTAGAAAGAGAATTATAGGAAGGACGGAGTAGGTAGAGAATAGCGGATATTTAAGGATTTCTAGGTAGAATCCTTGTCTTTGGTGATGTGTGTATGTTTGATTGATTGATTTCCTCAAGTTCGTACCTCTGGTCAGACTTTGGTGACGACGACTCAATGAGAGGATGACATCTTCCTCGGTTAGTCCACTAGACTTAACCCGACTCAACGCGTCAGTGACAGTTCGAGTGGAATCCCTCCACCTGAAAGCGGTTAAAGAGGAACATCAGAACGACATGAGGATGTCGTTGCCCTGCTGCCCAATCTACCATGTATTTCTCGGGGACGAGAAATTCTTAAGTTGGGGAGAATGTAACACCCCATAAATTCCTCATATTAAATAAAAACACTAAAGGAACTTGTTTTCAAGAAAACTGTTTTGGAAGAGTATTTTCTTAATTAATTTTCTTAGAATTCACGTTTTTGAGATAATGAATGATTTTAAAGTAATGATGTCCAACATTTAGAAATTTTGATTTTTGAGAAAATTTATACACTTAATAATTTTATTAAAATGTTTGTGATTTATTGAGTGTGTATATACGGTTTGACATACATGAATATACTTCAGTTTTAAGGAATTTAATTATTACAATGTGTGTATATGCATAGAGTAATGTGTGATATATGGATCTATAAATTTATGTGTATATGTATATGTGTGCCATGTGAACATGTATGTATTTTCCTTAAATTCATGCTGTAACACCCCGACTGAATACCTCATATTTGTTTGAAAACCCTAAAAAAAAAGATTCTTTGGATAAAGTATTTTAAGAGATGTGATTTCAAAAAGTATTTCTTGACTTAAATTTATTTTGTGTTTTCAAGTGATTTTGGATTTTTAAGCAATTGATTTTATTCGAGGCAAACCTTATGAATTTCGGATTTATGGCATTTTAAATTAAATTCTTTAAGCATTTTATATTTTGTAATTTTATGGAAATTATGATTTATGTGAAAAAGAAAAAAAGAAAATGAAATTGTGCATGTGTGTGCATATGTGTCGCCGTGAGAAGGAGAGTGTGTAGTGCATGAATGAGTCATGCCTTGACTTCTTGAACCCTAGGCTAGTAATCCTTAGCACCTAGGTTTAGTTTAAATGTTAAGCATGGTTAGATGTTTGACCAACCAATAGGAAGTGGGATTAGCCCTAATTCTTCTATATTTGTCTAAGGCTTGGCTTGAGTCATGCAAGCCTTAGTTTGGCCAATTCTACCCTTCACCCAACAACTCTTGACCAAATGATCTTAAGGGCAAGAAGGGAAAATGTTGTGTGTTGATTTATAGCCCAAACCGTAGCACCCTCAACCCCATTTGCTTCTCATTTCACTTCTACAACCAAACACTTCTTCTAAGAGAGCATCCAACTCTTAGAAAGGAACTAGAAACACATAGAGAGAGAGGGAGAACCCATGAGCACCCAAGGAGAAGAGGAAGAGAAAGATCAAGTCCTAAGCCTTAGATCCTTGAAGATTAAGTGAAGAGGATGAAGATTCTTCTCATTCTCTAGCTTATTCGAAGATCCTAAGTTGTTCTAAGTGATTTTAATTTCTAAGTCTTGTAAAAATTTTTTTTGTTGTTGTATGTCTAAGTCCCTAGCGGATCTATGTTTGTAAGAGTTTGTTAAGCCTTGATCTTGAGTTTCAAGAACTTTCCAAGTTGTAGAACCTAAACCCATGGACATTCATATTCGGCCTCGTTTGGGAATTAGGTCATGATGATCTTTATTTCATTTTGAGTCCATGCATGTCGATTTGATGCTTAATGATGTTGATCTAAATGATTTTCATGCTTTGATTTCAACTTTGATTTTTCTAAAGCTTTGATCTTTGATTTTCTTTTCAAAAGGACTTAAATCTTTTGTGTTGATCTTGAAAAAGGTTTGATACTTGCTTTGATTTTTATGGTTTTGATCTTAAAAAGCTTTGCATGTAGTTTTCTTGCTCAAAATGTTTTGATCCTTTACTTGCTTGATTCGGTTTTGATGAGAAACCAAGAGAAACACTTCTTTTCCAAATGACCTATGTTTTGACTTAACTCATAAGTATTTCAAAGACAAGGATTTAAGTTTTCCTCTTGATTTTGTTAAAGAACCATTCGTTCAAGCTTTGAAAACAAAGAAACTTCATGACTTTTCATGAAAAAGTTCCTTGCATGTAATTTCCTTTTGATTCCCATGATTTTAAAAGTGCATGCAAAGGGAAATGAGATTTGTGTTTGAAATACATCACGGTTTTGAAAAAAAAAAAAAGAAAAGAGTTGAGGATTTTTCCAAAACCATGTGCTTTAAGAATGCATGTTTTAATTTAATATTTTGTAAAGAAAATAAGAAAAACTAGGCTTTTAGAAAATGATCTTTGCATTAGTTCATGATCTATGTGCATATACGATGAATATTTGACTTTACCTTACCTTGATGATATTCGGTCTATATGTGTTAGCTAGCCTAGGACCTCTTTTCCAATAAAATACCTTAAAAGAAATGAAGGAATTAAACTAATTGAGTGTTGTGTTTGAATGAATATACATGTGTGTAATTATGTGTATTCGGTTAGGACTAAAAGAAAATGGAATCTAATTGCCTAAAATAAAATCAATTGGTTTGAATTGTGATGATTGATTTCTTTCTTTGCTTCCATTCGGTTAAGTGGTCTAGGTAGGATTAGGACGTTTAAAGGCATGAACCATTTACGCATGCAAATAAATGTTGATGTGTTTGGTCAGAATCCAGATTCAATATTGGTGTGTGAATTCTTGCATGCATATGTGTTGTCTGCGGTTTGTTTAGAATTATGCTGATGCATTATGTACTTGATGTAAATGTGGTTTGATTTGTCTAGAATTATATTAGGGTTGTATGATAGTTATGTTTGAAAAATAATTGAGTGTGTGAACGATTTTTGAAGTGAATTGATTTTAAGGACATTCGATTGGACTTGTTTGAGATTTTAAAAAAAATGTTTTCATGGCTGCCCCAAAATTGTTTTGTGAAAAGATTTGAGTTTTAAAGACTAATTTTAATGAAAGAATTATTGCAATGTTTCCAGAACCTTATTAAAGCTATTTTGTAAGATAACCATGCTGTCCAGAATTTCTTGGACATACTCATTATGTTTAAAAATGTTTTCATATGAATTAAAGCCAAGCTTTCAAGTAACCAATGATTTTAATTTCAAAGTTTCCCCAACAAAGAAAGGACAAGTATTAATCTAAGAAAAGATTTTTCTCAAATAAGTTAATAACTAAACTGTTTTATTTAATATGAGGAATGATAAAGACAAGGGGTTGGGGCAGATGACAGCACAAGATTCCAAGGAGAGCGCACCTTCCACAGCTGGACCTCAGGTGAGAGAGAAGCCTTCCCTAAGACATAGTGGTAGCTAGGTGATTTAGTAGGGCATTCCGTATCATCTCAAAGATCGGAACTCGTGGTTAGTGTCAGTAGTATAAGCGACAATTGTTTGCCTTGTGTGGTCGCTTATACGAAGGTGACAAAAGCCACAATTTTATTGTGTGATGTTGTGTGTTCATAGTATGCCTTGTATTGTTTATTGATTCATGTATAATGATGCTTATAATTATAATAAGTAAACGACTGTTGGGTATGGGAGGAGGAAAACGAATTAAGAATAATGACAAGAAAATAAGAATGATGAGAGGATAAGAGTGAGTAGAATGAGAGATATGAGTTGATTGGAAAGGAAATTGAAAAAGAGAATGAAAATGAGCCAGTCCCCACCACGTTAGTGCACCACTTGTGGAGTTCGTTCCGCCTATAAACATACTCTAGACTTATTGACATATCACCGTCATCGTCCTCCCCTAATGCAATCTCGTCCTAAGTATCCGCAGATACCTATCGTATCTTCCTCTCCACTACTTCGGAACGACACTCATACCTCACCGCTTTTATCAATGTCTTTTAGAATCTTTTTAAAAGTTTTAATTACGGCTTAGCCCTAATGATCGGTTCATCCTTAGTGCATCCCTTCAATGAAACCCGATCTCTAATCGTTTGCATCTAATCCCCCTAAAACTCATATACTTTCACGTGACTCATCACGACGTCATCACATGCTCTTTCTCATTCTCAAATCACAACACATTGGTTCTCATCAGCATGAGCAACCTAACCTCAGATCAATTTGGGGACTCGGCACATCATCGGGTCCTCTCCATCAGCTGTGGATCAACAGCATCCCTCACAGCCTTTTCCTCACATAGTACAGCAGCATCGTCAGCATACTTTATTGTCGGCTCGATCTCGCACGTTGTTAGCTCCGCTCCTCACCACTACGCTTCCGCTCGCTTACACTTTTCATAGTCATCTTGGCATCACCTCCTCGTTACATTCTTCCTCGACTAATCATGTCTTCCATATCCATCGTGTTCGTCTTTTCTTTCTTTAATTAATTCCTTACAAATTTAGTCTTTATTGATTTACTCACACAGTTTCCAACCATATCATGTAGCAATTAAACGTCTCTCAGATAAATAATTAAATAACACACATGAACAATTATAAAACATATCATAACCCAATCTCAGTCGTTCGGGTGGATAGCTAAATCAATCAAACATGCGCTATCACATACACCACTACGCTAAATGAGATTGGATGTCCAATCTTTGAGATGATTGGACGTCCTAATATGTTACCTAATTACCACGACGTCTTAAGGGTATGCCCCTCTCTCACCTCAATGACGATCATTCGAAAGCTCTTCCGAGTTCTTGATTATTATCCTTGCTCCTTCCCGTTGCGTCCGTCGCTCGAACTAAGACATTTTTCCCGTGCGTTAGAAACGTCCTCGATATATTCATTGGATTTATTTTGAAAACAATCTTTCTTTTGAAAACTTTTTATCCTTGTCTAAGGTCTTTAAATTCGATTCAAATAAAAATCTCTTGAGAAGACTTTTGAAAACACTTTTAGAAATAAATTTTCTTTTATCATTAAATTCTTAGTTTAAAACATTCATCATTCACTTACTGTAAAACACTCTTAGGCTTCAAGAAAACAACCATTTAAATCACACATCAACACACACGTTCAAGCATATACAGGAAAATGGTTCAACTTAGTTTCTTTAATTAAACCACGGCAAAACCGAATTAACATTTTTAAGTCTTTAAATCATAGAATTGACGTCATGAAAATCAAGTTACTCAATTTTGTTTATTTCTTGTTCCTAATCCGAAAAGAATAAAAGAAATTAACACATCATTGCACCAAGCATCTAAGAGCACAAATATAGAATATAATCACTTTCATGAATCATTTAAAAAGGAAAATCATTTCAAGCACCTAAACATACGTCAACCGAATTATTCAAGTAAAATCTTGTAAAATCACAACACACAATCAAGGCATCAAACAGTGAAGTTATTTCATTTCTTTTAAGATTGAAACCGTGAACATCATAAGGAAATTAGCAACTTCAATTTCATTTTCTCCACTTCAACTCAAACAACAATTTAAGCTACAAATCATTTCAAAGATTTATTTTGTTTTCCTTTAAATTGGTTATTGCATACATGCACCTTTATGCTCTAATTTAAACTAATCTTAGTCTATATACTACCTAGATGATGATGAAACACATTTTCCTAATTTTCCTACTTCAAGGCCGAATAGCATCACACATGAATTAAGAATTTTAGTTTACTTTTTGACATATTAGAGACAATTAATCAATGCAATTCATGTAGGTGACACATTACCATTTAGTCACACCAACATGCATGAACCACTATGAGGTTTTCTTTAGACCTTTTTATTAGAACTCAAACTCCTAAATAAAAACATGGTTTACAACTAGACCTTTAAAAGAATATTAGGCCTGAACTCAAGATCACCAAGTCTTTTTCTAATGCATACATGCACCCAAAAATCAAGCATCAAAACACTTTTAACACTCATGGCCGAATAACCTTCATGCCAATACAACATGAATAAAACAAGCATTTCAATTAAATCTTGCTCATAAAAAGAAAATTCATTTTAAAGACCCTTATCCTAATCGTTTCCTTAGACCGTAACATACATATAGGGAAAGCTTAATTTCTTTTCTTGCAAATTGACATGTAAACCTCAATGTTCTAACTTTTAAAATAATAAACATGGATGAAAACATGTTCATGCAAAGATCACCCAAAATCATTACAAGATCAACATGCAAAACTAAAAATCCTTGTTTTCTTCTCAAATGATTTTAGATCATGAAATTGTTGATCAAACATTTATATAGGTACATATAGGTCACGGATTTAATTCAAGAAATTATCATGCAAGACTTGAAATTCTTATTTTTAACATGAATGGCACTTAGATCATGAAATTATCTAGCAAACCTTCACATATATGCACATAGATCACGGATTGGACACAAGGGCTTAACATGCAAGGTACAAATTCTTCACTTTATCACCAACCGAATTTAGATCATAATTTATTTAGCAATTTCTTTCATAAAAACCTTATAGATCACGGTCCAAGGAAAAGGATCCAACATGCAAGATTTAAGACCTTTATTCTTTCACAAATCATGCTTGGATCATAATTTATTTACCAAAAGTACTCACAAAAACCTCATTGATCACGATTTAGAAGAAGAAATTCAACATGCATGGAGTTTCAAATCCTCATTTTCATGAAAATCTCAAGCAACAATTTAGATCTTCTAAGAGTTTGGTTTAGAAAAGCATCAAGATCAACTAACAAGGGTTACAACCGAGGCATAGAGTCCATGAATTCACATATTACAATCAATTTAGGAAAACTCATAGTTTAGTCTAAAACACATTTGCACTCATGAGGGAAAACAAGCAAGAGAGAGAAATTACAAATTCAAAAGAAATTCTAATTATTATGATTTGCTTCTTGGTCTTCATGAAACCTACCATGGAAGTTGGTGTTTTAACTCCTAAGGTGCTTGATCTCGAAGGGAACTTCAAGTCTTGGTTTATTTCTCCTTCTTCCCCCTTCTTGGTTCCCTACGGCTACACCTTCTTCTTCTTCCTTTCTTTTCTTGTTCTAAGGGTTGGATGTTCCCTTAGAAAGTGTTTGGATTGGTGAGTTAATGGAATGGGAATCAAATGTGAGAAATGAACTAAGGTGAGATAGTTTTAAGACCACCGAATGTGCCCCTTCTACCCTTAGATTGAGGTTCGGCCAAAGCATCAAGTGGGAGGGTAAAATTGGGTTTCTAATATTTTTGCATGTCAATGTTTTGATCAAAGGGGACAAAGGTTGCTTAGGCTAGGCTAGGCTTCATTTTTCTACCCAAGAGTCAAACTCCTCCATGCATACTCACTCACCCATCACCGTGGCTCCCTCACAAGCTCACACCATAGCACACACATGTCCACACCGTAGCACATTCATGTGTTCACACTTCA
The DNA here is from genome assembly GCA_037953625.1 of Crotalaria pallida. Taxonomy (NCBI): domain Eukaryota; kingdom Viridiplantae; phylum Streptophyta; class Magnoliopsida; order Fabales; family Fabaceae; genus Crotalaria; species Crotalaria pallida. Next base: position 35,713,483 of record CM075652.1, on the reverse strand, counting down.
TGCAAATTTTGTTTTCATTTCCTAATCATATTTAATCAAGATGCTATGGTCATTGCTTCCTATGGTCATGCAATATTTCTAAGAGTCATACATACTCCTATATGCCCATGCCGTAGCATATTAGCACACATATGCACACATGTTTATTTTCAAGCAATATTAAGCAAACACATATCACAATAAACACACATCACAAATTAATTCTACATTATAGTAATTGATTAAATCTCTTATAAAAACACATCATTATCCTAGGAAGACCTAAATTATTTCAAAATGAAACAATCATCTTCATAAAACACATAATTAGAGATCCCTAAAAATCAAGCTTTTCGTACAATTAGAACATTCTAAAAAGACAATTTATTTAAGGTCATTAGCTTAATAGAAAAGAAGTCATGATTTCATAAGAATTTTTAAATAAAATTAGCTTGGAGGAAGCTTCTTATATGTTACTATATCAAGTTACAAGTTTTTTGTGAATGCTAGTCCAACTCTAATTCAATGACGTGAAATTGGAATCTATGTGCTTGTTCTCAACTAAATATGGTCCAACAATGAAAGATTAGAATAAGTGCATAACCCAATAATGTAGTTAATAGTGGATGTCTACATTTGGGTGCTCTATAAAGTTTATGATGATAATCAATCACTGCTCTCTGAATTAAAAAAAAAAGGAACATAGTGCTTTCAAGTCCAATTCCAGCAAGTACACTGAGAGCCAATCACAGGATAAGGCAATAGAGACACAGAAAAAATGCACCAAATTCACAATCACATTAATGCAGGTATTTTTTGGGTTAGCAACAATAGTAAATTGATAGTCTCTGTTATCACTTACTGTTTGATCACCGGAAACTGTGAGAATCTGTGTATCCTCCTGCAAAAGTATTATAAATCATTCACAATCAAATTGTTGATAAAGAATTACAGTACTTGCCCAAAAAAAATGTAGGACAAGAGAAATATGAATGCAAACACTGGGTTACCTTAATCCTACAGACATCAAAAACAGCATTAAAATGAGTAGCCCATTCACAAATCTTTGATTTATCTGAGATTAAAAGAGTAAGAATTTCACATTAGCAGAAAACAACCAGTGTAAAGAATTCTATATATGTGCATAGAATGGTACATTTAAGATAGAAAACTGATGTATCTGTAAGTAACATGAACATTCTACATAACGCATACTGGAGCTTTCAAATTATGGATTTCCATATATGCTAATGTATGGTTAGAAATAACTTACCTTAATCATTGCCGCATGGGGATTTTGGTCCTTATCCTCATGCCAAAGAAGAACAAGGTCCTCCTACAGAAACAGTAGGTAAAAGAATAACAATCATCTGGATTAAAACAAAAATGCAACATATTTCTGAGAAGTGAAGATTATGGGATGAAATTTCAAGAAACAACCATCAACTTTTCAAGCAATGCCTAAATCCTCAACCTGCACTTCAGTTTCAGTTGCCACTAACCATGTTAAGAATGCAGCAAGTAAGCATTTTTTAAAATGACTAAAAGAGTGCATGGCCAATCAATGAAGAATCAAAGAATTAGCTACTTTTATCGGTTGACCTTTATTTTGCCACTACCAAGTGACAAACTTAAATAAGAAGACATATTGGTGCATTTTAAAATGATGAAACCACTTCAAGCATTAGATTCATCCTTTTTAGTAAACAAAATTTGGTCTTATCAAGTTGATTCTTTTCTCACTATAAATCTAATAATGCTTGTGGTAAAACTAAAACTCATGCACAAAGATTATGGTGAAGCAAAGGGACTGGATCCTAACAAAAAATAACATACTTAGACTAGACATTTAATCAAATAGTTTATAAGCAATCAACTAAATATTGAAAAAAGTAACACTTACAAATTGAGTCATTCATGCAACAAAGTCATTAAAAATTTCAATCATTTCATTATTCATAGCAAATTAAAATTGTAATATGAAAATTACCTTCGTGAATAACAAATATGGTTCTAGTTCCAGATTCTTTCTCAGCAACTCTTCCTTTCAATCCCAACAACAACAAATTTAATAAACCCTATAAAATTAGGAGAACGAGTTTATAATTACAAAATTAAAAAATAAAATAAAATAAAAATTTAAATTGGGAAGAGAAGAAGAGAGAGAACCTTGATGATGCGTGTCGTGCTATGGAGAAGACAAGATGCTTTGACGATGATGTAGGTGGTCATCTTCGAACACACCAATTTACTGGACCAAATGGAAAACGAAAATGAAAGAGAATCTGATAGTAATCAAGCATTGAAAGATGAAGTAGACGAAGGTCAAAGAGGTTGGGGAGACGAATTTGTAAGAGGATCTGAGTTTACGGTTCGAAGAGAGATATTGGGTTTAGGTTTCAATTAGGCTTTTAGGTTTTGGGATTTCACAAATTGGGAAAGGAAGAGTGATGGTTGTGGTTTCGGTATTAGATTTATGCTATTATGTGATTTTGAGATTGGAATCGTGTTGTGGTCTCTCAGTCTCTCTCTCTCAGCGCCGACGGGAGAATGCAGCGCCGCAACCAAAGCCGATAGGAGAGCACAATCGACGGGAGAATGAAGAAACTGAAGAACTGGCGGTACTGGAGAAGAACTGGAGATGCGGTATCGAAGAAACTGAAAAAGAAGGGCCCACGCGGTTCTCGACGCCGCCAACGTTGCCATGAGCCAAGGGAGATGGGGGCGGTTCTCGATCATGAGTGGTGATGGTACCTGTGTGAGCACTGAGCAGTGGAAGGGAAGAAGGGAGTGATAATATTGATCCTGGTTCCTATTTTTATTTTTCATCCCCGTTGAGGTAAAATAATGGAATAAATAAAGTTTGTGGGATTTTTAATTTTTAAAAACTAAAAAATTATTTATGTTATAACATTGATCCCGGTTCCGTGTTTTTATTATTCATCCCAGTTGAAGTAAATCAACGGGATTGTGGTAGACCGACCCTCGGTCTACCCTAAAACACCCTCGGCCGACCAGAATACTCGTTGGCCGACCAGAATACTCATTCTACCAGGTCACACATCTTTGGGCCGAGCGTATGCCATAGGACCCACCCTAGCGACTCTGGACCGAGCACAGGGACCTCTTCCCTTAAAGAGTCCAAGCTAAGGGCGCGTGAGCCTAGCTCGCTAACCAGATAAGACTAACCGCTAACAGGACAAGGATGAATGACTCATCCCTTATCCTATAAAGGGACACGTCAGCCCTACTGGACCTCCGTACAGGCCCATAGGGTACAACACCGCTCCCCCTATAAATAGTTGTCTCCAGCTAGGGGCTCAGGTACGTTCTCTCTCTCCCTAATTGCAAAACTGCACACACTGTGATTAGGGAAACCCTAGTTATCCCAACTGGACCTCTAGTATACCTAGATAATCATACACTAACTTCAGTCTATCCGCTAGTTCTTGGGTCTCTCTATACATTAGAGCTAGGGGAGCATCTGATACACCGTGTCCCAGACACGACATTTGGCGCCGTCTGTGGGAAACCATAAACTGCTATTCCCACCCCAAAATGGTAGACACGCGAGGAAACGCCGCATCGCGTGGCGCAAACCGCCAAGCAGGGCGAAACCGTCAGAGTTTGCAAGAAGGCAGTGGCGACAACGGCAGAGATCTCGAAGGGAGAAACCCTCCACATCCCAGCATGCCATCAGTAAGACAAATTCCAGCCCGGAGCCACCACTCCATTCCAGCTCGCACGCATAGTGGTCCTTACACCGTCCATTCCAGGCAAACAAACCCTGAAAACCCAAACCCTCTTAACCCCAATCATGCACAAAACCATGGATCAGGCCGATCCATCGACGCCCGTGTTTCTGGAGGTGATAGGGATTGCTCCCGTGGTCAAAGGGAGAGCCAGTTGGAAGAAATCATTAAGCAACAAGCTAAGATCCTGGAACAGCAGGGAAAGGCCATCGCCGACCTCCAACAGCTCCATATGCAGGCGGTGGCCGGAGGGGCGTTAGCAACAACCCCAGCAACTCAGCTGATCCCCCACCCAACCACCACTCTACCTCCACCACCCCCCATAAACCCAACCCTAGAGGACACATATGAAACCGACCACACTGCTCACCCTAGCCATCCCTTCACTCCGAGAATTATGGCATACGAGACACCCTCAGCCTTTCTCGGCCCAACGAGTGTTTCCAAGTATAACGGGTTAACCGACCCTTTGGAGCATATCTTGTCTTTTGAAGAAGCTATGAACTTTTACGACGGTGGAGACATGATGAAATGCAGAGCTTTTTCCATGACTCTGCAACCACCCGTCTTAAGATGGTACTTAGCCTTGCCCAGGAACTCTGTTAACTCCTGGGCAGAAATGAAGAGAGTTTTTCTGAACAGGTACACTGCTAGTTGCGTCCAGCCGAAGTCCGACCACGCACTAGCAGGCGTTATGCAGCAACCCGAAGAGCCTTTACGGGAATAACTCTCACGCTTCCATTCGGAGGCAGGGACCGTTCCTAACTTAGAACCAAGCTTTGCAGTCTTTCTCTTCACTCAGGGTCTCCGAAACGGAGATTTCAAAAACTCACTAGTGGGCAAACCGCCGAGGGATATGGCGGAGCTGAGACATCGTTCTACTAAGTTCATAAACTTAGAAGAATTCAGCAAATGGCAAAGAAACAGAGACAGAGGCGAGCGAGGAGAGCCATCCTCCCAGGGAAGATCAAGAAAAGACGAGAGAAGAGATGACAGAAGGGATGACCGAAGAGAGGATCAAAGGAAAGGACCCCGAGGGGAGAGGAGATTTGGATCTCCCCGAGGGAAATTCGAGCAATACACCCCTCTCACAGTTCCAAGAAGCCAAATTCTGCAGGAAACAATGCAGACTGACCTCCGAGCAATAGAAAGACCACCCCCCTTGAAGAGAAGTCAGCGACAGGATCGCTCCAAATTTTGCTCGTATCATGGTGGGTATGGGCACACTACAGATGAATGCACTTGGCTCAGGAATGTGATCGAGCAGTTAATCAGGGACGGCAAGTTACAGCAGTATGTCAGGGAAGCACTTGACCGACATACTCGAAGAAGAACTCCATCCCCAGACAGGAATGGCCGGTCGTCAACCAGGCAGGCCGATCAAAACACCAACCAACAACAACCAACCAATCAGCAGAGAGTGGCCATGGTAGAGGTAGCCACGACGGATCAATCCCCGCAAAACCTGCGAGTCAACACCATTGCTGGAGGGACAGAAAGAAATACATCAATCAAGTCCTTGCAGTTCACAACCATCCAATCCGAAAGAGAGCCACAAAAAGTATTCCCATTTGCTTTTCTGATGATGATCTTGAAGGGGTGATCCCGGGTCATAACGACCCTATGGTCATCACTGCATTAATCGGTAACTATGAGGTTGCCAGGGTATTCGTCGATCAGGGTAGCTCGGCAGATATCATGTTCCTGAACCTTTTTGAAGCACTAAAATTAAAAACCTCGGACCTGACCCCTTTCGAGGGAAAGCTGATCAGCTTTACTGGAGATGCAGTGGTTCCCAAAGGACACATCCAGCTGCCAGTGACCCTTGGGAACCACCCCTCGGCGAGAACCGATATTATCAAGTTCCTCGTCGTCGATTGCCCGTCGGCATACAATGCCATCCTTGGCAGGACATGCTTGCAGGCCTTCGGCGCGGTCGTTTCAACTGTCCATCTGGCTATGAAGTTTGAAGGCACTGACAGGACTGTAGTTACCATCCGAGCCGAGCAGGAGAAGGCTCGACTGTGTTAGAATGCCAGTTTGGAAAAGATCAAGATTCCAGAAGAAATTCAGCCAAAGTTAAGTTTGAACAAGGGAAGTGTACTCTTGACGGACCTAGATGTTAGGTCCGATTTGGATGATTCAAGACCGACCCCTGAAGGAGAGTGGGAGTTCATTGTTTTAGATGAAAAACTACCAGACAGAAGAGTGAAACTAGGGACCAACCTTCCAGAAGAAATACGAGCAGAAATGCTCGAGCTTTTAAAGAAGAACAAAGATCTTTTCGCTTGGACCTCGGCAGACATGCCGGGGATTGATCCGAACTTAATCTGTCATCGGCTCAGCGTTCATCCGACCGCCAAACCGGTCGCCCAAAAGAAGAGAAGGGTTGGCACCGAAAAGGCTGCAGTGATAGAGGAGAAGGTATCCGAGCTCCTTTCCGCCGGGTTCATAAGGGAGGTTAGCTACTCGGAGTGGCTCTCCAACACCGTTCTGGTCAAGAAATCGAATGGGAAGTGGCGCATGTGCGTCGACTATACCGATTTGAACAAAGCATGCCCAAAGGACCAGTACCCCCTCCCCATCATCGACAAACTAGTGGACAACTCATCTGGCTACCAACTCCTATCTTTCATGGATGCATACTCGGGATATAATCAAATCCCGATGTACCCTCCTGATTAGGAGAAAACGGCCTTCATCACTGAAAGGGAAACTTACTGCTGCACGATAATGCCTTTCGGGTTGAAAAACGCTGGAGCAACCTACCGGCGTATGATGAACAAGGTCTTCTCGGGAATGATCGGACCTACTCTCGAGGTGTACATTGATGATATGATAGCAAAGAGTAAGAAGAAGGAGGACCATCCTCGGGACCTCGTGGCTATTTTGGGTAGAATCAGAAAATTCAACATGCGCCTGAACCCCGATAAGTGTACCTTTGGGGTCCCAGCCGGGGCCTTTTTAGGTTTCATGCTCACGGAGAGGGGTATCGAGGCCAACCCGGAGAAATGTCAAGCTATTCTGAACATGCACAACCCATCTAATGTCAAAGAAGTTCAAAGGCTAACTGGTCGGATGGCAGCCCTCTCCAGATTTCTCCCTCAAGTAGCCAAGAAAGCTTTACCATGGTACCAATTACTCAGAAAAAACAAGAATTTTCATTGGAACGACTCTTGTGAACAAGCGTTTACAGAGCTCAAGCAATATCTCTCGGCCCCTCCCGTCCTCACCAGTCCTCGGGAAGGGGAAACTTTGTTTTTGTATTTGTCCGTAAGTGAAACATCTGTTAGCTCGGTCTTGGTCAGAGACGACTCAGGAACCGAGCGTCCCATCTACTTTGTCAGCAAGGCCCTCCAAGGGCCTGAGATAAGATATTCCAAAATTGAAAAACTCGCCTTTGCTTTGGTGGTTGCTGCTAGGAGGCTCCGGCAGTACTTTCAGAACCACCCCATAGTACTCAGAACAACTCAGCCGATCAGGCAGGTTCTCAACCGACCTGACTTGGCTGGAAGGATGGTCTCGTGGTCTGTTGAACTATCAGAGTTCGACATCACCTACGAGCCAAGGAAAACTCTCAAGTCCCAGATTTTGGCAGATTTTGTTTCAGAGCTATCAGATTCTACTTATTCCAACCCCTCCCAACCATGGAAAATTTATGTTGATTTCTCCAGCCACAATAAGGGGGCAGGAGCAGGGATAATCCTTGAAAACGCAGCAGGCATTTGTGTGGAGTACTCCCTCAAGTTCGACTTCCCCACCTCGAACAACCAAGCAGAATACGAGGCGGTGATAGCCGGCTTGCGAATGGCCCATCAAATGGGGGCGTTAGAAATTGAAGTTTTCAGTGATTCCCAGCTAGTTGTATCTCAAGTCAAAGGTGAGTTCCAAGCCAAAGAACCAATCCTTCAGAAATATCTAGAACAAGTCAAAACTCTCACAGATCTTTTCCCCCATTCTCTATCACCCACATCCCTAGGTCTTCTAACAGCCGAGCAGATATCCTGTCAAAGCTCGCCAGTACTAAAGGACCCGAGAACAACAAAACCCTAGTCCAAGAAACTGTTCACCAGCCGAGTGTTATCTTAGCTATATCTTTGACCACCAGCTGGATGGACCCCATTAAGCAGTATCTCCAGTTCCAAATCCTACCTACCGACCCCTCCCAAGGAAAGAAGATAGTCAGGCAAGCGGCTCAATACACCATGGTCGGCGACATTTTGTACAAACGGGGAATAGACTCCCCAATGCTAAGGTGTCTGGACCGAGCGGAAGCTGATCTGGTACTGGCCGAGGTTCATGAAGGAATCTCGAGCCACCATGTGGGTGTGAAGGCATTGGCTCGCAAAGTGCTCCGAGCGGGCTACTACTGGCCTACACTCCTCAGCGACGCCTCGGAACATGTTAAAAAATGCGAATCCTGTCAGCTTCATGGAAAGATTTTTCAACGCCCCCCAACGGAGCTACACTCGATGATTGCACCATGGCCCTTCTATCAGTGGGGCATGGACATCATAGGAAAATTCAAAACAGCTCCAGGGCAGCTAAAGTTTGTGGTGGTCGCGGTTGATTATTTCACAAAGTGGATTGAGGCCGAGGCATTGGCTACAATCTCTTCCGCCAAGATTCAGAAGTTCTTTCTCAGACAAGTCATCACCCGTTTCGGTGTCCCACACACCCTGGTCACCAACAACGGTACCCAATTCACTGCTAAGGTTTTCCAGGAACTTGTCAACCACTTCCATATCACCCACCACTTCTCATCAGTCGAGCATCCACAAACCAACGGGCAGGCTGAAGCTGCGAATAAAACCATCATTGACGGTTTGAAGAAAAGATTGTTGGATGCCGAGGGTTCATGGGCTGACCTCCTTCCCGAGGTATTATGGTCAATCAGAACGACCATACACACCTCAACAGGAGAAACCCCATTCCGACTGACCTACGGTTGTGAGGCTTTGCTACCTATTGAAACTCGGATCCCTACCTTTCGTATATCCGAGCGACCAATAGAAGTAAATGAAGATTTGCTAAAGGAAGAGCTAACCCTCAGCGAGGAAATCCGATCTCTAGCCTCGGACCGAGAGAAAAAAGCTAAGGAAAGGTAGTCCCGAGAGTACAACAAATGGGTGGTTCCGAGGAGTTTTGCTGTGGGAGACCTGGTCCTTAGACGAGCTGACATTGGACTGAAAAATTCAAGAGAAGGGAAGTTGGCAAGGAACTGGGAAGGTCCCTACCGAGTGATCTCAAAGACAGGCTCGGGGGCCTACAGACTCGAAACACTAACCAACCAACAGTTGAACAACTCCTGGAACGCCACCAAGCTCAAACCCTACTATAGCTTAGTGGGAGTCACAACACTGTCTGCAAAGATGAAATTTTATCATTTAAAATTCCTGTCATTTATCTTTAGCATGCTCTTAGTTATCCTTTTTTGTATTTGACTCCTGTTTACAAACGGATCAAGGAAATTCAATGAAGTTTTTTTCGTTTCAATTATCCCTCATACTCTCTTACTGTTAACGTACTATCCATTTCCCCTCGGCTCGCCACCGAGGCGAACTTGGGTGTTTATACATGACCTTCTAACAAGGACATATAAACTAACAATTGCAAGTACTTTAATAAGATGCCCGGCCAAAAACTAAAAATAGTTTCGTAGTGCCGAGGACCGAGGATCCCACCTAGGCCATAGGTCGGAGATTCAAAATCTAAACAACAGTTTATAACGAGATAAAACACAATGTCAGATCATGAAGAACAGAATAAGATTCACTTCTTATAGAACAATGTTGCAAAAGGAAATCTAAACAAGTTCAAATTACAAAATTACACAGCAAAATACATCTCAAAGGAGTTAATCCTCGTCTTTGGACAAGGCAATGGATGACCCATCAAAATCTTCTTCGCTTTGCTCCAACTCCAGGGGGTTCGGCAGGGTGGGTGCTGATAAATCCACTTCAGCATCATCACGATAATCGATCATCCGATCACCATCAACCCCATAGTATGGGCTAGCCCCAACCACTCGGGTTCCAGGGTTCAAGAGCATTAACTGTTTCACAGCATTCACAAAAGAGTCAACAGCACCATGATCCCAGTTGAAGTGGTTCTTGCAAGCCAGCACCTTATGCTTCAAAGCCTTCCGACGAATTTTGATCAGCTCCTTCTGAGCTTCGGCCAGTTCCCCTTGTAACCTAGTCACTTTCGCCTCCGAACTCGTCAAACGACCAACAACACCTTCCAACTCATTAACCCTTTGACAAGCTTCAGTCAGCTTCGCCTGGGCCGCCTGCAGCAACCTTCCTTTCTCAGCATCCTTTCCAACCGTATCCTCCAGGGCCTTTTGAGCAGTCTCTCGAGCTCTCTCAGAAACGTCAAATCTTTTTTGAAGCTCGGCGTTTGCTTCTGTTAGAGCTCGGAGATTTGCCTCACTTTCCTTAACTTGACTTAGCAGATTTTTAGTTTCAGCAGCAGCAGCTTTCCTCTTCTCTTTCTCAGCCGACGAGAGGGTGGCACTGATGTCTTCAGCATTTTTGCTTAAATGAAACATATAACTGGCAGCCCTCAGCATGTTTCGGCCCAAAAGGTCACAATGGCACCTTAAGGTGCTTGCCGTCTGATCCGATAGCCTTTTTTCATCGTTTGGCGTATAAACCAAGCCGACGAATTTCTCATTTAGCTTCCTAGCCCAAACACTCTCCTCGTCCGGGTCAGACATATCGAACCACAGATTGGTCCTTTGAAGGTCGGCAACCTTCGTCTTCACCACCTCCACAGCCTTGCCTTTGCCTTTATCCAACTTAGCCCTTTTGGCAAGAGGCACCCGATCCTCTTCATCCTCCTTTTCTTCCACTTGCACCAACGGGATTCCAGTAGCTATTTCCCCCCCCCCCCTTAGTCGATCCAGGTCGAACAACCTGCACCACCTCGACCTCGGAGGGACAAGTTTCGGCAACAGTCACCGAGCGAGTGGCTTCCGAGGACATGTCTCCACTCCGAGAACCAGTTGACCCAGCAGCCGCCTTTGCTTTTGCAAGCTCCTTCATACGAGCAACAGCCTTGTTTTCCTTAGCCATTTTTTTTGCAAAACCAAAAATCCAAGTGTTAAAAAAAAAAAATACACATATATACATTTGTACCAAGCTCGGCTTTTATAAGCTCTTGAGGAAAAATAATGATGTTTCTGATGTCTACTGGACCATTCCGCTTAAGGTAGGAAAAGAAGGTATCACAGGTTATCCTCTCGGCTACCGATAGCTCGGTTTCATACTGATACTGGTAAAGTTTGGGATTACGGTTAAAAAAATCAGGCGACCAAGACAAGAGAAACCGAGGTTGATCACCCTCCATAAACCAACAATCCCCATTTCCGACGAACTGATACTTAAAGTATAAAGGCTTGAAAGTCTTCCATGAATCTCTGAACTTATCAAAAAGGGCATGTCCGTTGCGCGCTTTCAACGACACCCACAGTCTCTTGTACGACCCCTTCTCAAAGACGTTCACTTGCGGTACGTACAACCATAGAAATGCTCGGAGCGAGCAAGTCAACTTTTGAGCTTCACAAAACTTTTGAAAGGCCCGAATGAAGGCCCAACCACTAGGGTGAAGTTGGGTAGGAGCCAAGCGCAACCGATGCAACAGCTCTATTTCTATGTCAGAAAAGGGCAACTTCACCCCCAGCCGAATAATAACTTCTTCGTACATGAAAAACTCTTTGCGATCCGCGGCGATCGCCGTACATACTCGGTCGTTGGCTGCAGGTGAGTTAATTGCATAAGACGTCCCTGCTTCACCCGTGGGGCAGGGGAGTATGTGAGCTCGGATATGACTTAGATTGCTGTTGACTAAAGCCGACGGGGTACCGAGCACCTCCAAGTCAACCCAGTCATAATCTCCAGAGTTTGGAGGCACAGGAAACTCGTGAGGATGTGAGACGCACCGTCGAACCATACCTGGGGAAAGGGAATACTCGGCGTCAGAGTCTATAAAATCAAAATTTTTAAACAACCTAACCCTAGGTTTATTAGTCCTATAGCCGAGCCTACTACACCTTCCCCTAACCCTAACAGCTTTTCCCAGAAGGGTTTCTCCCAGGAACGGTTCGAAGGGCGGCGGGATAGTTGGGCCCGCTCTTCCGCCGCATGATACAGCAGTTTCCTACTTTCCTCCTCCTCGGAATTCCGAGGGTAATCTACTGATAATGGTACTTCCGCCATCGGATCTGCCATGCGATGGCGGAAAGGTGAGGGCAGGGAGTCCAGCACCTCCAGATCAGAAGAAGAAGAAGAAGAGGAAGAATCCTCAAGATCACTCAAACCCAGAATCCTAGACCACTCCTCATACTGAAGCCAATTGATACTCATAATGAAATCTAACTTACCCAGAAATAAACCCAGAAAACTAGCAAACACAGAAACAAAATCTTCAACCAAAAACCCAGAACCTATGGAGAATACGGTTCAGCAGAGAAGGAAAGAAAAACGAAAAATAGGAACAGAAGAATAAAATCAAAATACCTGAGATTTGAAGATAAGAACTGGCACGAACGAACTGGGGAATCAAGAACAGAAGAGTAATGGAGTAGAGAAATTATAATCCAAAAGCCAAGGAGACGAATTTCAGAGAGAAGAGGAATGTCAGAAGTCTGAGTTTGAAGGAAAGTATGAAAAATGGAGGAAAGAAGAGTAGTTGAAGGGGTTACTTCCCCCCACGTTTGAAAATTTGGGCCTAATTACAAAAGCCCAGAAGACTGCATCGAGCCACGAAGAAGCCACGTGGCGCGCAATTACTGGAAGGAAACATTTCGAAAACCCAAAAGGCAACATGCACCATCATGACCCCTCTGACACAAGGCAGCACGTGTTAGGAGAAGGACATCCAAACGTCCTTTCAGTCAGTCAATGGGACAGCGAGGCAGCGTGAGCTGTCCTGAACTCATTATCCCCTGCCGAGCTTAACCCTCGGCACCTTGAAGGTCACATAAGAACTCTCAGCTCGGCTCAAGACTCAAAAAGTCTTACCAAGCAGGGGGGCTTATGTGGTAGACCGTCCCTCGGTCTACCCTAAAACACCCTCGGCCGACCAGAATACTCGTTGGCCGACCAGAATACTCATTCTACCAGGTCACACATCTTTGGGCCGAGCGTATGCCATAGGACCCACCCTAGCGACTCTGGACCGAGCACAGGGACCTCTTCCCTTAAAGAGTCCAAGCTAAGGGCGCGTGAGCCTAGCTCGCTAACCAGATAAGACTAACCGCTAACAGGACAAGGATGAATGACTCATCCCTTATCCTATAAAGGGACACGTCAGCCCTACTGGACCTCCGTACAGGCCCATAGGGTACAACACCGCTCCCCCTATAAATAGCTGTCTCCAGCTAGGGGCTCAGGTACGTTCTCTCTCTCCCTAATTGCACAACTGCACACACTGTGATTAGGGAAACCCTAGTTGTCCCAACTGGACCTCTAGTATACCTAGATAGTCATACACTAACTTCAGTTTATCCGCTAGTTCTTGGGTCTCTCTATACCTTAGAGCAAGGGGAGCATCTGATACACCGTGTCCCAGACACGACAGGGATAAATAAGGTTTGTGTGATTTTTAATTTTTTAAAAATAAAAAATTATATATGTTATAACATTGATCCCGGTTCCGTGTTTTTAATAACTGGGATCAATAAATTCATGGTATTTTTTAACTATCATTTGTCTATTAATCCCAGTTCCAGAACGGAACCGGGATTAATATTCGGCTACTTTTTTGCAATTCTGCAGTAGTGATTTCATAAAAATTTTATCTTCCAAAATTTTCAGGAATACAATTTGCAATTTAAACAGAAAATTCTAATGAATCATATTTTCAAGGTTCATTCATAAGAATACAAATTCTTTTCGTAAAGAAATCATTCTTGAATAAAATCATAAATAATCCTTTTAGAAAAATCCTTTTGAAAACAAAACTCAAGATTTATTTTAACGATTCCGTTTACGCACGTACGGGAAAAATGCGGGGTGTTACACACACCGTCGACGCTACGCGTCCGGATCGCTTACTCTCTCCTGTTCATTGGTACATCGGTGTCGCTGGTATTCCAACGAGCAGATGGAATGATGTATGGATGTCCCCACAGGGAGTAAATATGGAAGAGGATGGAAGCGAACCGCAAGGGGTTGGGTATGGATCGGTCATGCTCAGATTGTGATCCCCGACCCGGAGCATCAACTGAGCGGAGCTGATTTAGGACCACTTCTGAGACAAGTCACCGTGCGAGGATATAGGAACTACAAGGAGAAGGCGCAGTATGAGAAACGGTGGAATCATACTACCAGAGACGAAGGGAAGCCGGGGCACGATGACACAGAAAAGACCGCAACCCGAGGAGCATCATCCTTGGGAAAGAAGAAAGGGCATAAGAAGAAGAAGGACCTTCATCCGGTTGCTTTCAATAGAGTAGTTGAACAATAGTATGGCTAGTTTAGATTGTAGTGAATGTATTGAGGTAAGGATTACCTGAGCGATGGTAGGCTGATGTAATTTCACTTATTCTGAAGACTGTCCGACTTCTTATACCGTTAGGAAATGCGTTCAATCTTATTTAAGGAAATGAATGGGGTTGCTTAAGTGGAACTAAACTGTTTTCTAAATAAAATGTTTTCAGAAATTGATGTAAATGAGTTTGGTTCCAAGTAACAACTCGGTTTTCGAAAGAGAATGTTGAAGGAGACCAATAATTTCTCAAATATATTTTTAAACCCTTCAACAATATGTTACAGCAATGTTTTAAAAAAAAATGGCCTCATTTTTGCAACATTAAGAAATAAAAGTCAATCGTTTTAGTTTTCGAAAATCGGGCTGTTACAGAATGGTATCAGAGCTTATGGTAATCCTTAATGGCCTTAAGCATGGGCTTCATGCTTTGCTTGTGTGACTCTGTGTGTTTGTTAGTATTTGAGTAGGAATAGGATGATTGGTTTTTGTCTCCTAGGACATGAGACTAGCATGTAGCTTAGCATCGGCCGTCTTAATTTGAGAAACCTTTTAACCCTATAAGAATAGACCATAAATAGATTATGAGATTAAGACCCAACACCCCTGATGTTTCAATAAGTGATTGTTAGACTTAGGTTTGGTTAACCTTAGCGTACCTTTATACAGGGATAGTTATCACCTTTGAGGATGTAGGTTGCTATCCCTTAACTTCCATGTTTGTTGAATTGCTTAACTCCCATGTTTGTTGAATTGCTTCAACAAAACATTCTTGTTGTCCAGATTCGAAACCTTTTCTTCATAAACCCCTATTACGTTGTAGTCCTACCGATCCCATTTAAAACTTTTTAATCCGAATTGCGGAATTGGGAGTATCCTACCTACCCCAAATAATTTAGGTTTGAGCGATTGCGGAAGGAAAGGTAGTTTAAGCCAAGTAAAGACATAAGACCCCCGTGAGATAGTTATAAGTTGAACCAAAGTTGGGGAGCCACAAGGGAGGAACGGAAACATATATTATCAGTCGTTAGAGGAGATTTTGAGTAAAGCTTAGATGGTAACAGTATCCCTTTAAGCTAGAAAGGATAGATGAAAATCCTAGGATTAGAAAGAGAGTTGTAGGAGAGACGGAGTAGGTAGAGAGTAATGAATATTTAAGGATTTTTAGTTAAAATCCTTGCTTTTTGGAGACGTATGTTTGTTTGCTTGTTTGATTTTCCCCTTAAGTCCGTACCTATGGTTGGACTTTTTGCGACAATGACCGGCTAAAGGAAGTGGCATCCTCTCCGATTGGATATAACCCGACTCCACGCGCAAGTAATGGTACAAGCGGAATCTCTCCACCTGGAAGTGGTTAAAGAAGAACATCAGAATGACATGAGAATGTTGTTGCCCTGCTGCCTCATTTTGCAATGTATTTCTCGGGGACGAGAAATCCTTAAGTTGGGGAGAATGTAACACCCTGTAAATTCCTCATATTAAATTAAAACGCTAGAAGAATGTATTTTTGGGAAAAGTATTTTTTTTAGAGTATTTTCCTAAATAAATTTCCAAATTCACGTTTTCAAGTGGTAAATAATTTTTAAAGAATGATTTTTCAAGAAGTGATGTTATGAATTTTAAAGTCGAGTTTTGAAAATTGTTTTGAGAAGGTGTTTTGATTTTAAAAGTTTGTGTTTGATATTTTTGGTGCATGAATGATTTATATGTGTGCATGTGTATATATATATATATACGGCCTTGTGTGTATATGCTTAGAATCATGTGCAAATGTGATTGCATAATCATGCATGTATAAGTACGGTTTTGAGTATGTATGTTTCTAATCATGTGAAATTTATTTAGTAAATGAATGTGATGATAAATGCATGCATGAGAATGTGTATATGTATATGAGTATGCATGAATATGTGAAGTATATGTGTGTTAGACGTGTAAGTAAGTGAGTGTGTGTATGCATGTGTGTGTGATACGTGTAAGTGTGTGAGAATGCATGAAAATATAGGTGTGTGTGTGTGTCGTGAGGGTGTGTGTGTGTAACCTAGAAGATTTCCTAAGTTGTAACCAAGTCCCCAACTAAGTGAACCAAACCTTAACTATTTAGTTAAAACCTAAGGAGAACTCAAAAAGTCAAAAGCCTAGAATGCAACCCTAAGTCCCTTATGTCCCCTACCTTGTCTCCTTAGTGATGATGAACTTCACCCATGCAATTTTATTAAAGCACCGAATTTACCCCTCCTCCCAAAGCTTGTGACCGAATCAACCCAAGGACAAAAGAGGAAACTATGATTTGTTTACAAATGGATGAAGCCTTAGTTGTTCTCTTCATTTTCATTTCTCATTTCTTTCCTTCGTCCCAAACACAACCCAAAACACTAAGTCTAAGAGCCTCTCAAACTCTTAGACAAAAGAAAAGGAAAATAGAAAGATAGAGAGAAAGAAGAAGAGGAGGTCGTGAGTAGGAAGAAGGAGATTAAGCCATCAAACCTAGGAGTCTTTGAAGATCAAGTGTTTAGAAGCCCTTCTTCTTGGTATAACCGAAGACCTAGAAGCTTTAGAATTAGTCTTGTTTGTATTTTTTGTAACTTTTCCTTTCTTCTTCTTGCATGTTTATTTTCCTACACTATGTGTAATCTTTTCTTAACCATGGACTTTTAAAGGACTTGAATTAATTTGTAATAGGCGTGGTATGATTCGGTTAGTGTTGATCTTGATGTCTTTCTTTTAGATCTAAAGTTTTGTGTATGATCTTTGTGAATCTAGAGTAAGATCTTCTTACATGCTAGATTTTAATGCTTAAAACCGTAGATCATGAGGTGTTTATGTGTTTGTTTGATAAATCAATGTTTGATCTAAACTTATCTTGATTTTGGTCTTGCATGTTGGTTTATGATGATGATCTTGAACCTTGCATGTGTAATTTTTGGTTTAACCTTAAGGAAAGCCTTGAATTGTGTCTTGATCTTTGACTCTTGTCTTGATCTATGACTTTGGGTTTTGATCTTGGTTTTGTTCTAAGTTTTGTAAATGATTTTGAAACAAAAGCTTTAGTGTTTTCTTATAATGCGTCTCGGTTTTGATCCCTTTTTCATCTCAAATGATTTTGTCCTGGATTTTTGTTTTGATCTATAATTTTGTTTTGATTCTAAGCTTGCATGTGACTTTTTGAAATAAAGTTTTGGCATTTTATTTTAAGTATGTCTCGGTCTTGACCCACTTTTTATCTAAAATGATTTTTGTCTTTGACTTGTGCCTAAATGTTTAATTTCATGACTTGGTCTACTTGATCTAAGTGCATACATGTTGATGTTGAACCTTGAAAAGTCATTTTCATAATTCCTTTGAAAATAGATTCGAAAACTTTAGTTTGATTGCATGATTTGCTAGGAAAGCCTAAGATTCATCCTTGCATGATAAATTCAAATGAAATGATTATGTTTTCTTTTATACATGCCTCGGATTTTATAATAAAATTAGGGAAACAAGTTTAAAATGATTTTATTTGCATGAACATGATTTAAAGTAAGTGTTGATCTTATGCATGTTGCATTCGGTCATGTTTAAATTTAAGGTCCATGCTTTTATTATTGAGAACTTAATATGTGCTCTATGTTCTATGTCCTTGTGTGACTTAAGTTAAGAAAAATAAAGTCAAGTTTGGCTATTTTCTAAGTTGAAGCCACGGTTTTGTTAGGAGAAAGGATAGAATAATTGCATAATTTGGTGTGTATGAATCTTGCCTTGATGTGTGTGTGTGGCTTCGGTTTGTGCATGATAATTAAGTTAGAATTCTTTTCCATTTAGGAATAATGCCAAGCTAATTAAGTTTAAGAAAAGTTTATGTGTTTGAGTGACTATGTGTGCATATATTCGGTTTATGAGTTTAAGCATGCCTAAATGATTTTGTTTCATGAAAATAAAATGTTTTTGAAAATCATTATATGTTGATGGGTGAATTAAGTGTGTGATCAAGGTGTGTGGTTGACCGTATGTGTGCATAGATTTGAATTCGATTTAACTTGATTTATTTGAGTTTTAAGATGGTGTTTGTGATATGTTTTATGACTAAACTTGAGTTTCTTAAAAGTGTTAATATTTCAAGAGTATTTGAAACAAAACGAGTTTTTACGACGTTTGGATTTTTATTTAATTGATTTTGTGAAATCATTTCCTTGCTGTCCAAGTGTATTTAAAATTGTTTTCTTGATTTCTAAATTGGGTCCATGAGACTCAAAGTTTGGCTTTTAATTGGTAATTGATTTTAGCAAAACCCGGATTAAGGTTATGGTGCTGTCCAAGACGGACCAGCAACCTAACCCCTCCATTTAAATTGTTTTATGTGATGTTTTCAAAATGGTTTTGGAATGTTTAAGAGCTAAGAAAAGTTTGAGTTATTTTGAGAAAACTATCATGTTTTTCCGACGAGGAATAACGAACGTTTTAAGATAAGAAAATGTTTTTCCTAATAACAGTCAGTATTGAAATTGTGTTTTAATTAATACGAGGGATGTTATAGACGAGGGATTAAGGCAGTGGCAGCAACCAAGATCAGAGGAGACTGTGTTCATCCAACCGCTGGATTTCAGGTGAGAGAGAAGCTTTCCTAAGACACTGTGGTAGCTAGGTGATTTATTAGGACGTCCCGTATCATCTCAAAGGTCGGGACTAAGTGGTTGGAGTCAGTAGTATAAGTGGCAATTGTTTGATTGTGTGGCCACTTATATGAAGGTGACAAAGACCACAATATTATTGTGTGATGTGATGTGTGATAGCATGCTTTGTTATTTATTTACTTATTTATGATGTTTATTGTTATGATGAGTGGACGGGTGTGGGATGTTGTTGTGTCCTTAACAAAAGAATAAAAATAAAATGAAAGAGTTGAGAAGGTGTGAGGTTGGAAGTGATGGTGCAATAAGGAATAAGAATAATAATAAGAAATATGAGGATAAGCGAAAAGCGGTAAGACATGGAGTGGAAAGGAAAGAGAGAGTTGAGGATTGAGAAAAGAAATTGAGGATAATATTGGGAATGAGCCAGAGCTGGGGAGTGTGATGTTGATTGTGGAGATAAGGAGTGAACTGAGTTGAGCTGAGCTCCTCTGTTCTTGGTTTTAGTCTGGGAGCTAGTGTTGAGCTGGGCTTGCTCCTCCATTAGCGCCCAGCAAAGTGGTGATTTTTTTAAAAAAAAGTATTCGAAAAGCGGTTTTGAAAAGGTTTTTGAAAAGAGATTTTTGAAAAGATTTTGGAAAGAGATTTTTGAAAAGGTTTTCGAATAGCAGTCTTGAAAAGATTTTTGAAAAGGAACTTTTTGAAAAAGATTTGTGAAAACCAATTTTTGTGAAAGAACTAGGAAAAGAAAATTTTGAGAAAAGTTTGTGAAAAGACACTGAAAAGAGGGATTTTTGGAAGAGACTCGTCAAAAGAGGTTTGCGACAGTTTATAAAAAGGGTTTTGAGATAGTTTTTGAAAAGATTGTTTTGAGAAAAGACTGTGGAATGAGATGATTGCGAGAGATGGAGTATGTTGAGAAAAAGTTTGAGAAACGAGATTGAGATTGTGATGAGGTCCCAGCTCTGTGCTATGTAAGTTTTGAGAAAGAGAAAGATTGTGCAAGATTAGCGGTCGGGACTCACTGAAGGGATGTACGGAGGGTGAGCCGACCAATAGGTTAATTAAAAAGATAAAAGACTTTAAAAGACATTAACAACGAACGTGGTGAGATATGAGAGTTAACCCGAAGTAGTGGAGAGGAAGGAACGATAAGTATCTGCGGATACTTAGGACGAGATCTCATTAGGGGAGGACGATGACGGTGAAACGTCAAGAAGTCTAGAGTATTGTTGTAGACAGAACGAACTCCATAAGTGGTGCACTAACGTGGTGGGGACTGGGTCTAATACCGTGGTAAGTTCTGTGCGCGCACTACAACAATACTGTCGCACCCTAGATTGCAAATCGAGAACAGTGAGACGGACTGGAACGGGGCATTGTGTTTTGCCACTGCGAGGCAGTGTGCCATGATTATTATAAATTGATATTATTGAGGCTGGGCCTCCTGGTCAGGGACCATCTATGTGTTGTGACAGCTGTCGTGCCCGCGTGGTAAAGGTCCTGTACTCCTGTTTGCTTCCGACTAGGTGGTTGGTTGGCCGAGGAGATGTAGACCTGAGATGTGAGTGCTAACTACGAAAGAAATGCGTACCTCGATGATCCCTTAACTCCCCTGATCATCGGTGGTTGTAATTTGATAATACATTATGATAAAAGGATTACAACATGGAGAGTAAGAGTTTGAGAAGTGAGAAGGATGAGTAAGAGAATGAAAGTGGATATGTGGGAAAGATACTGAGTTTTATAAAAGAGAGGAGGAGTATAAAGGAAATGATGATAAGACGAAATAAATATGGATCGTGAATAATGAGGACAGCATGTTTGCTTGTTGTTATGTGTGTTGTGTGTTATATGTGTGTGTCCTATTATTTTGCCTACCATAATTCCACACCGTCGACGCTACGCGTTCGGATCGCTTACTCTCTCCTGTTCGTTGGTACATCGGTGTCGCTGGTATTCCAACGGGCAGATGGAATGTTGTATGGATTTCCCCTTAGGGAGTAAATATGGAAGAGGATGGAAGCGAACCGCAAGGGGTTGGGTATGGATAGGTCATGCTCAGATCGTGATCCCCGACCCGGAGCATCAACTGAGCGGAGCTGATTTAGGACCACTTCTGAGACAAGTCACCATGCGAGGATATAGGAACTACAAGGAGAAGGCGCAGTATGAGAAACGGTGGAATCATACTACCAGAGACGAAGGGAAGCCGGGGCACGATGACACAGAAAAGACCGCAACCCGAGGAGCATCATCCTTGGGAAAGAAGAAAGGGCATAAGAAGAAGAAGGACCTTCATCCGATTGCTTTCAATAGAGTAGTTGAACAATAGTATGGCTAGTTTAGATTGTAGTGAATGTATTGAGGTAAGGATTACCTGAGCGATGGTAGGCTGATGTAATTTCACTTATTCTGAAGATTGTCCGACTTCTTAAACCTTTAGGAAATGCGTTCAATCTTCTTTAAGGAAATGAATGGGGTTGCTTAAGTGGAACTAAACTGTTTTCTAAATAAAATGTTTTCAGAAATTGAAGTAAATGAGTTTGGTTCCAAGTAACAACTCGGTTTTCGAAAGAGAATGTTGAAGGAGACCAATAATTTCTCGAATATATTTTTAAACCCTTCAACAATATGTTACAGCAATGTTTTAAAAAAAATCGGGCTGTTACACAAAAACTACACTAATCAGATCCAGGGAGTATAGAAAAGTAAAATCTTACCCAAAAATAAGAGGAATTAGTGTCCCTAGCCTCTTGAAGAGTGAAAACCAAATTGAGGAGGAAGTGAAGAAGTGGGGGAAGAACTTGAAATTTCTTGAAGTATGAGGAAGGATAATGAAGAAGGAGGAAGAATTGTTGAATGTTGGAGGAAGAATTTGAGGATTTGAGGAGTAATTTAACAATTTTAGAATTGGGGATTTAGGGCTCTTGAGAAAGGGGGAAGAAATTGGGAGGAATTGGGAGAAGTGGGGAAGAAACTCCCCCAGGCGTGTGTTTTCACGCCCAGTGCGTGCCCATGCGCACGGGTCTGTGCGCCCAGGCACGCAAGATCTGTACATTGGTGCTTTTTTTTTATAAAATAAAAAAAATGCAAAAATAAAATAAAAATAAAAATAAAATAAAATTACCTACACTAAAACTAATTTCCTAAAAACCACCTAAACTAAGGGAAAGTTACCTAAACATTGGGTTGCCTCCCAACTAGCGCTTGTTTAACGTCACGAGCCTGACGGGTCACCTCCTTTCGGAGGCTAAGGGGATTGCATCTGAGCATTCAGAGGTTTGTCAACAATTGAATGCTAAACAAAATTTAGCGGGGTGAAGCACTCCGCCGTGCATGGTGGTTTTTCAAAAAATATTTATAACGCTTTGCTCACCATTGACACAGAGAATAACCTCTCCCCTAGGAACATCTATGATTTCCCCGGCTGTGGCCAAGAATGGCCTTCCAAAGATTAGAGGAATATTTTCATCCTCTTCTATATCAAGGACAATGAAGTCCAGGGGCAGTATGAAATCATTAACCTTTACCAAAATATCTTCCACCACACCATAAGGACGGAGGATGGATGATGAGCATTTTATTTCCCATTATTCTTTGCATTATTTTACTCCTATTATTGATACTTGTTGCCTATTTGACATTGTTTAGCTTGATTTAGTGATTTAGAGTTTATTGGACTAATATTCTGAATATTGTTTAATTTGGGATTATTTAGCCTAATTAATTCTATTTCTATTTTCAGGTCATATTTGGCACAAGGGCTTTTTGGACATTTTGGGAATGAAGATTTAATTTTGGAAGAGAAGATATATGATGAAGTGAAGATTGTAATCTATCTTTAGGATTAGTTGAGATTTAGTTATATCTTTTAAGATTTAGATTTTATCTATAAGATATTTTTAGATTTAATTTAGAGATAAGCTTTCCTTAGGATTTGGGCCTATGATTTAGGCCCGTTTTGTGATTTAAAAAGCCAAATTCGTGTAAACCCTTGGGAGAGCTTCCATTCACGTTTTTTACATTCTCTCTCATAGAGAAGGCTTAGTTTTGCTCTCCAAGCTTGTGGTGGCTGCTAGGGTTTCTCTCTCTTCCCTTTCTACACGTTTTTGGTATTTTTCTTCATGGAAGGCTAAACTCTTAGGTTAATCCCTTTGGTAATGTATCACATACTCTTGAGGTTTTGTTCTTAATGCTATTTCGTTTTTATTCACTGTTTTCATGCTTATTGATATGTTATGGTTCGCTTAGTTCCATTCTATAGAGATAATCCATGTGTATGAATGCTTAATTTATGCAAACTCGTAAAAACTCCATGCTTTGGCTTTTAATGCTTAATTAGAGGTTTGGGTTTTGGGGTGAGAATTGAATTTTCGCTTAGTATTTAGTTCTCACGAGTTGGACAGTGAAGAGGAAAGAAATTGATCTTTTGTGACCGATGATAGAGTTGTGAACGCGAGCCAAAGGGGTTTATCCGCTTTTCCTTATCTGTTTCTTCGTTTTAATTTAATTCTGTTTTGATTTCAATTATTCAATATTCAATACAAAAACCCCCCCTGTTTTCTATGCATACTATGTGTTCGACCTTTTGCTTGATAAGATATTCCTTGGGAGACGACCTAGGAGTCACTTCCTAGTACTATACTTAAACTGTTTTTATTTGTATCGGGTACGGCCTCGATCAAAATTTGGCGCCGTTGCCGGGGAATATCGGTTCTTGCCAAAGGTCATTAGTAGTTAGTTTAGTTATTATAGTGTGTCGTGTCTGATTTAGGGTCTAGTAGTCAATTCTGATAACCGGTTGAAGTTGCACTGTTTGCTGTTTTGCTATTTTGTTGCAATTAGTGTATTTGATTGATTCTGTGGTTGCTAGTTCACATAGTTGTGGGTGGAATTTTTGCACGAAAATTTATATCCACACTACTTTTATCATATAAAAAGGTTTTGAGGCACCACGATCACTCAGATCATCACTGGTTGTGAGTTCCAGAAAAATTTTCCAAGTTTTAGCAGCACTTTCTTCAAATCGTCGCAACTTTTGACCCGTAACTCGGAATTTGACGAATTTTATATCAAATCGAAGGGAATTTTCTGAATAATCTGATTTTTCTGTCTGGATCCTGAAAAAGCCGTTTTACTATTTCTTTTTTATTTTACAAGTTTTATTTTCTTAGTTTTTGATTTAATTGTTTGACTTGGTTCCCTTTTGAATTTTGTCCTCAAACTTTTTGTGGTATGTTTTCATGATTTTAGGGTGCTTAAAAAAAAGAGAAAAAAATTTTAAAAAATAAAAAAATTTTGTTGCCTATTTTGGTCATGTATATTAGTGACAGTTTGCTATGCTACATGGTGTTCTGTTCAGTACATGACTAGGGGCAACCCAAGCTACTTGCATCCATATAACCCTGAAATTGATAAAACTTATCACAGACTAGTTAGACAAAATAGGAACCAGTCCATAGGTAGTGAGTCTATTGAGTCTTTACATAGTGAGTCTGTTTCTTTTTCTTCTATTCCTATAAATTCTGATTCTTATTCTGATTATTCTGAAAATATGGCTCAACCTCCACCACGTGAGAGGACATTGAGGGAGCTGGCTGCACCTGATTTCACTATTGAAGATTTGTGCATCCAGTATCCCGATGACCCGTATGAGCTAAGGTCTGGACTAATTCATTTGTTGCCCAAGTTTAATGGTCTTGCAGGTGAGGATCCTCATAAACATCTCAAGCAGTTCCATATTGTCTGTGCTACTATGAAACCACATGATGTGCAAGAGGATCATGTTTGTCTTAAGGCATTCCCACACTCCCTAGAGGGGCTAGCCAAGGATTGGTTGTACGATCTGGCCCCTGGTTCTATCACAGTCTGGGATGACCTGAAGAGGGCATTTTTGGAGAAATTCTTCCCTGCATGCAGAACAACAGCAATCCGAAAGGATATATCAGGCATCAGGCAACAAAGTGGAGAAAGTCTCTACGAGTATTGGGAGAGATTCAAGAGACTGTGTGCGAGCTGCCCCCACCATCAGATCTCAGAGCAGTTGCTTATTCAATATTTCTATGAAGGTCTCAACCTCATGGAGAGAAACATGCTTGATGCTGCAAGTGGTGGTGCCCTAGGAGACATGACACCTTTAGAAGCCAGAGTCAAGATTGAGAAGATGGCTTCCAATTGTCAACAATTCCATGCAAGGGGCAACAACGATGCAATCATAGTGAGAGGAGTGAATGATGTTGGCACAAGTTCTGGTAAGGTTGAGAAGCTTGAACAGAAGATAGATTCACTTACAACTTTGGTCACTCAATTGGCCATCAACCAGAAGAAGTTGTCTCTGCCTGCTAGATTATGTGGCATATGCACATCCGCTGAGCACCCCACAGATGCATGCCCTTTTGTGCAGCAGCAACCAACGACTAGTGCTGACCAACCTGAGGCATATGCCGCCAACATCTTCAACAGTAGAAATCAGCAGCCACAGAACTTTGATCTCTCTACCAATAGATACAACCCTGGTTGGAGGAACCATCCCAACCTGAGATGGTCTGATCAGCAGCAACCTTCACAGGTTCAATTTCAGAACAATTCTAGACCACCATATGTACCTCCTCCAGTCCAGCAACAGAGACAACAACAGGCTAATTCTGCACCACCAGCTCCTAGTACTGAGCAGCAGCCTTCATTGGAAGAGCTGATGAAACAGATGACCATGCAAAATCTCCAATTCCAACAGGAAACTAGAGCATCCATTCAAAGACAAGAGGCCTTCATTCAATCTTTGACCAATCAGATGGGACAGATGGCAACAGCAATCAACACTATGCAATCTCAGAATTCTAACAAGTTGCCATCCCAAACAGTGATCAATCCAAACCAGAATGTGAATGCCATTAGTCTAAGGTCAGGGAAGCAGATTGTCACACCCACACCAGAATCTGACCTCAACAAAGATGATCTAGTTTCAACCAACAAGAAGAGCCAAATGGTCGAGGAGAGTGAGCACACAAGTACCAGAAAATCCCATCCAGCTCAGCCTTCCACAAGCACAACACCTGCTGCTGCCCAACAACCACCCCCCATTCCTCTTCCTTTCCCACCAAGGGGGGTGACTCAAAGCAAGAAAATGGAAGAGATTGACAAAGAGATACTTGACACATTCAGGAAGGTGGAAGTCAACATACCCCTTCTTGATGCAATCAAGCAGATTCCAAGGTATGCAAAGTTCTTGAAGGATCTATGCACACACAAACGGAAGCTCAAGGGCAATGAGAGGATCAACATGGGAAGAAATGTCTCTGCTCTTATAGGTAAACCCGTCCCTCATATTCCTGAAAAGTGTAAGGATCCTGGAACTTTCTCTGTGCCTTGTATCATAGGTAATACTAAATTTGAGAATGCTTTGCTAGATTTAGGAGCATCTATTAATGTTATGCCTATGTCTGTTTTCAAATCTCTTTCACTTGGACCTCTTCAACCTACGGGTGTGGTTATTCATTTGGCAAATAGATCTACTCCCTACCCCGCAGGTTTGATAGAGGATGTCTTGGTTCGGGTTGAAGAGCTTATCTTTCCTGCTGATTTTTATATTCTTGATATGGAAGAGGACACCTCTCGTAGTGCTGTCCCTATCATATTAGGGAGACCATTTTTGAAAACAGCCCGAACCAAGATAGATGTGCATGCAGGTACACTTTCCATGGAATTTGATGACAGTGTGGTTCGATTCAATATTTTTGATGCTATGAAACATTTTTCTGATGACCACTCTGTTTTTCATGTTGACTTGATTGATGATCTGATTGATGAGCATGTTCTAGACTTTTTGCATGATTATGATTTGCCATCTTTCACTAGCTCATTTACTTGTTCTGCATGTTCTGATTCCGAAATGTGCACTGCATGCATTGAAATTGACCAGTTTTTAAATTCTGCTACTGCATCTGTTGATTCATATGATATAGATTCAGATCATGATAACCCTAACCCCATTTCTGTTATGCATGAGTGTAATCCATTTGTTCAGGTGCAGGCGGCATAATCCAATTCTGCTGCTCCTTTAGTTCCATCTGTGATGCAGGCACCTTTATTGGACCTGAAGCTCCTTCCTCCTCATCTCAAATATGCTTACTTGGAGGCTGAGCAGAAACTTCCAGTGATCATCTCTACCTCCCTTTCTGTTGATCAAGAGAAGCAGCTGCTGGATGTGATTAGAGCAAACAAAAGGGCAATAGGATGGACTTTGGCAGACATACCTGGTATTAGCCCCTCCATGTGCATGCATCGGATTTTATTGGAGGATGGGGCTAAACCAGTGAGACAACCCCAGAGACGGTTGAACCCCCAGATTCTTGATGTGGTGAAGAAAGAGGTCACCAAGCTGCTGCAAGCTGGCATTATCTACCCCATTTCAGACAGCACTTGGGTAAGCCCGGTTCAAGTAGTTCCCAAGAAGTCTGGGGTGACAGTTGTCAAAAATGAGAAGGATGAGCTGATTCCCACTAGAGTGCAGAACAGTTGGAGAGTCTGCATTGACTATAGGAAGCTCAACCAGGCGACCCGCAAGGATCACTTTCCTCTTCCCTTCATTGATCAGATGTTGGAGCGCCTGGCAGGTAAATCTCACTATTGCTTCTTAGATGGTTTCTCTGGTTATTTCCAAATCTGTATTGCACCAGAGGACCAACATAAGACCACATTTACCTGTCCTTTTGGTACATTTGCTTATAGGAAGATGCCTTTTGGCCTATGCAATGCTCCTGGCACTTTTCAAAGATGTATGATGAGTATTTTTAATGACTTACTTGAGCATTGCATAGAGGTCTTCATGGATGATTTTAGTGTATATGGTTCCTCTTTTGATGCATGTCTTGATAGTTTGTCTAAGGTGCTTAATAGGTGCATTGAGACTAACCTTGTCTTGAATTTTGAAAAATGTCATTTTATGGTAGAACAAGGCATAGTCTTAGGGCACATTATTTCGCATAAGGGCATAGAGGTTGACCCTGCTAAGCTGCATGTAATATCACATTTGCCTTACCCCTCTTGCGTGCGAGAGGTGCGTTCTTTTCTTGGCCATGCAGGTTTCTATCGCAGGTTTATTCAGAACTTTAGCAAGATAGCCCTTCCACTATCCAACTTGCTTCAAAAGGATACCGCATTTGAGTTTGGAGACCAATGCAAGAAGGCATTTGATGAGTTAAAGAGAGCACTCACCACCACTCCCATCATCCAACCACCTGACTGGACTCTCCCATTTGAGCTCATGACTGATGCCTCGAATTATGCTTTGGGAGCAGTTCTCTCCCAAAGGGTTGGTAAGCTGTCTCATGTGATTTATTATGCATCTAGGACTTTAGATTCAGCACAAGTTAATTACACCACAACTGAAAAAGAGCTGTTAGCCATTGTCTTTGCACTTGATAAGTTTAGATCATATCTGTTAGGTTCTAAGGTTGTAGTGTATACTGATCATGCTGCTCTGAAGTATCTTTTGAAAAAGACAAATTCCAAACCTAGGTTGATTCGGTGGATGTTGCTCCTCCAGGAGTTTGATCTTGAGATTCAGGATCGGAGTGGTGCACATAACCTTGTCGCAGACCACTTGAGCAGAATAGAGAGAGAGGAGGATGCATTTCCTATCCGAGATGACTTCCCGGATGAGCAGCTTTTAGTTTTGCATGTTTCACATCCCCCTCCCCTTACTCCTTGGTTTGCTGATATTGTAAATTATATAGTTGCATCTGTTTTTCCACCTTGGCATCCAAAGCTCAAAGAGACAAATTGAAGAGCGATGCCAAGTATTATGTATGGGATGACCCCTATTTGTGGCGTTTTTGCAGCGATCAGGTCATTCGCAGGTGCATTCCAGACCAGGAGATCCAATCGGTTCTCCAATTTTGCCATGCTTCACCAGTTGGAGGCCACCTTGGCACTCAAAGGACAGCACGAAAGGTGTTGGATTCTGGATTTTATTGGCCTACCATCTTCAAGGATGCAAGCAAAATCTGCAGCTCATGTGAGCAATGTCAAAGAGAAGGAGGCGCCCTATCTTGGAGGCAACAGATGCCGCAACAACCTATGTTGTTCTGTGAGGTGTTTGATGTCTGGGGTATAGATTTCATGGGTCCCTTTCCTGTTTCTTTTGGTTTTTATTATATCTTACTTGCTGTGGATTATGTATCCAAATGGGTGGAAGCTAAGGCCACCAGGACTAATGATGCTCAAGTTATTGTAGATTGTGTCAGGTCTAATATCCTCTGCAGGTTTGGCATACCTAGAGCCATAGTCAGTGATCAAGGCACACACTTCTGCAATAGATCCATGCAAGCTTTGCTCAAGAAGTATGGGGTTGTGCACAAAGTTTCTACACCATATCACCCCCAAACCAATGGGCAAGCTGAGATTTCAAACAGAGAGATCAAGCGGATTTTGGAGAAGATGGTGAAGCCTAATAGAAAGGATTGGAGCACACGATTGGAGGATGCTTTATGGGCCCATCGGACTGCTTACAAGGCACCCATAGGGATGTCACCCTATCGGGTTGTCTTTGGTAAGGCGTGCCACCTGCCTGTGGAGATAGAGCACCGTGCATATTGGGCGGTGAAGCAATGTAACTTAGCTCTTGATCAAGCGGGTGAGGAGAGGAAGCTGCAGTTGAGTGAGCTAGATGAGATCCGTTTGGAGGCTTATGAGAACTCCAAGTTCTACAAAGATAAGACCAAGAAGCTCCATGATAGCTCAATTTCCAGAAAGGAGTTCTTGGTTGGTCAAAAAGTGTTGCTCTACAACTCTAGGCTTGGACTCATGAGTGGAAAGCTCCGCTCTAAATGGATTGGACCGTTTGTAGTCACCCAGGTGTTTCCTTATGGCACTGTGGAGATCAAGAGTGAGTCCACAGACAAGAGCTTCAAAGTCAATGGTCACCGACTCAAGCCTTTCCTCACTACCCCTTCTTTGGATGATGCACTTGTGGAGGAAGCCTCATTGGTCGACCCCATTTTTGACCCACCATGATTTCGGGAGTCTTCTTTTCTCCTTCCTTACTCTTTTTATTGCACTTGTCTATATCTGTCTGATTCTGCTATTTGTGTTCCATTGAGGACAATGTGCGATTTAAGTGTGGGGGGGAGAGTAGTTTAGGTTGCATATTTTTGCTTTGATTTTTTTAGGTTTTGCTAAGTTTTGGGCATTTTCTTGCATGTTTTTGCTTCATTTTAGTAGAGTCTTGGTATCTTGTGTCTGAATTCATGCATTTCTGTGTGTAAAGTTGCTTTTGATAATTAAGAGGTGGTAACACTGTGATAGAATTGTCCCTTTTGTGAGGATTTGAGCCTTAATTGTGGGTGGATTGCTATATATGCCACCTAATTTTTCTTTCATGTGTGATTGCACTCTGGATTACTTGCACTCTAGAACTTGACTTGACTCTTGTTGATACTTGATATTCCCATGCACATTTTGAAATGATTTAGGCATTGTTTTTTTTCTTGAATAAGCCACTAGCCATATGAGCCTACCTTGAATGAATTTATCCTTTGTTAGCCCCTTTGAGCCTTTATATCCCTTTTCTTTGTTCTTTAGCTCATTACAAGCCTATGACTGAAAAACCATGATTGTCCTAACCTTAGGGAATGTTGGAGCATTGGAATTGTTTTGGGAATGGGTATTAAGTAAGCGAGGGTGCTTTGTTCTTCATCTCTTGTGAGTTCTGGGTTTTGCCTCTATGGTCGGTGATGTAATTATGGCTTTATCTCATTATGCCATTTTTGTTGTTTCTTCTTTTCTTTCGTTCATGAAGTTCTGCAATGTAATGCAATTCAAAAAAAAAAAAGAAGAAGAAAAAAAAAATGGAATAAAAGGTTGATTGAGGCATGGAGGATTGGAATTAGAGGTTGTTGTTATGTTTACCATTTCATTCTGGGGTGGATTGTGCTTATTTTTTTTACTTGTTCCCCATTGCTCCTCTATTCCCTGGGTTTTAGCTACATTTCCCATATTTTTATCCTACCTTGTCCTTGGCCCCATTACAACCCTGAAAAGACCTTTTGATCTTAATGTGCATGTGTGTTGATTGTTGATGTTAGAGGCTTGTCAAGCCTATGGTTGTGTTTGTTTTTCATGATGTGCCTTGAGTGTAAACACTGATTAACCTTAAACACTTGAGTGTAAACACTATTGAGTGATCCTTGTGAGTTTCTATCATCTTTGTGACTACCATCTTGATGTCATTGGTTTTCTTTGCATATTTGAAATAATTGGATGATGTTCATGGATGCCTTGATTCTTTGGTCCTTATTTTCTTCGTGTGCTCGATTTTGCCCATTTCTTTGCATTTCCTAGAATTCATTGTGAAGTATGTAATCTCTTAGGTTTGCATTCTTTAGTTGTAGTAATCTTGTTGCATGATTCACTTTGGTGCATATTGATTTTCTCAGTCCTAATTCTTAGTTTTGCCCAGGAGTGCAAAAGGATAAGTGTGGGGGTATTTGATGAGCATTTTATTTCCCATTATTCCTTGCATTATTTTACTCCTATTATTGATACTTGTTGCCTATTTGACATTGTTTAGCTTGATTTAGTGATTTAGAGTTTATTGGACTAATATTCTGAATATTGTTTAATTTGGGATTATTTAGCCTAATTAATTCTATTTCTATTTTCAGGTCATATTTGGCACAAGGGCTTTTTGGACATTTTGGGAATGAAAATTTAATTTTGGAAGAGAAGATATATGATGAAGTGAAGATTGTAATCTATCTTTAGGATTAGTTGAGATTTAGTTATATCTTTTAAGATTTAGATTTTATCTATAAGATATTTTTAGATTTAATTTAGAGATAAGCTTTCCTTAGGATTTGGGCCTATGATTTAGGCCCGTTTTGTGATTTAAAAAGCCAAATTCGTGTAAACCCTTGGGAGAGCTTCCATTCACGTTTTTTACATTCTCTCTCATAGAGAAGGCTTAGTTTTGCTCTCCAAGCTTGTGGTGGCTGCTAGGGTTTCTCTCTCTTCCCTTTCTACACGTTTTTGGTATTTTTCTTCATGGAAGGCTAAACTCTTAGGTTAAATCCCTTTGGTAATGTATCACATACTCTTGAGGTTTTGTTCTTAATGCTATTTTGTTTTTATTCACTGTTTTCATGCTTATTGATATGTTATGGTTCGCTTAGTTCCATTCTATAGAGATAATCCATGTGTATGAATGCTTAATTTATGCAAACTCGTAAAAACTCCATGCTTTGGCTTTTAATGCTTAATTAGAGGTTTGGGTTTTGGGGTGAGAATTGAATTTTCGCTTAGTATTTAGTTCTCACGAGTTGGACAGTGAAGAGGAAAGAAATTGATCTTTTGTGACCGATGATAGAGTTGTGAACGCGAGCCAAAGGGGTTTATCCACTTTTCCTTATCTGTTTCTTCGTTTTAATTTAATTCTGTTTTGATTTCAATTATTCAATATTCAATACAAAAACCCCCCTGTTTTCTATGCATACTATGTGTTCGACCTTTTGCTTGATAAGATATTCCTTGGGAGACGACCTAGGAGTCACTTCCTAGTACTATACTTAAACTGTTTTTATTTGTATCGGGTACGGCCTCGATCAATGGACTTATCAGCTAATTGTAAAATCGCAGGGGTGGGTTTGATTTCACCTAAGTCAAGTGCATTGCA
Organism: Crotalaria pallida; assembly: GCA_037953625.1. NCBI lineage: Eukaryota > Viridiplantae > Streptophyta > Magnoliopsida > Fabales > Fabaceae > Crotalaria > Crotalaria pallida. The sequence goes on along the minus strand of CM075652.1, from coordinate 35,680,976 downwards.
AACAGATAAGGGCATGATATTAACACTAGCACCAAAGTCACAAAGGGACTTACCTGAGTACTCCTTGCCAATGCTGACGGGAAGGTTGAAGCTTCTCGGATCCTTCATCTTCGGTGGCAGGTTGCACTTGATAATGGTGTTGCATTTCTCCACAATCGGAAATGTCTCTTTCGAGAGTATTCCCTTATTCCTTGTCAGCAGATCTTTCATAAACTTCGCATACAGAGGCATCTGTGCAAGAGTCTCTACGAATGGGATGTTTATGTTAATCCGTCTGATCATGTCCAAGAACTTGGAGAATTGCCTCCGGTATTCTTCTTTCTTCAACCTTTGAGGATAAGGCACCCTCAAAGGTAGTGGAGCAGGCTTGGCCGATTCCCGGTGGTGATCCGCAGGTGGACCCTGCGCTTTCGATGCTCCTCTCTTGCCTTGCTCTTTCTCCATTTCTTCTTTCTTTTGTTTCTCTTCTTTCTTCTCCTCCGATACAGTTGCATCACTCTTCGGAAGTGGCTCCTCACACGACTTGCCACTCCGAAGAGTCACCTTCATTAGACTCTCCTTTGGATTTGTGACAGTTGTAACACCCCGCAAATTCCTCGTATTATTTTAAAATACTAAAGATATTTATTTTGAGAAAAGCATTTTTGAAAGAGTAATTTTCTTAAATGAATTTCCTAATTCACGTTTTCAAGGTGATGAATGATTTTAAAGAAATGGTTTTCATGAAATGCTAATATGAGTTTTAGAAATTGAGTTTTTGGGATGGATATGTGTTTACAATTTTTATGACCTAAAAGAATCATGATCTTTATGTATGAGTCATTTTATGAGAAAAAGACCTATTTTCTAGGTGCGTGCATGTATATGTATGTACGATATGACTAGGTGTGTATGCTTAGGAGTGTGTGGGAATTAAATGAGTGAAAAGAATATGATAAAGCATGTATGTTAGTATATGTGTGTGATACGTGTATGTATGTATGTATACATGTTAGGATTTCATTTTATTTCAAGATGAGAAACTAATGAGGTAATTTAGAATCAAAAGGGGAATTAATGGGTAGAAAGTTTAATTAGTAAACATAAACTATTGTGTGTAAAGTAACCTAAGCCTAAACCTACCCCTAGGTGTCCCTTTGATAACCTCCACCCATGCAAGTTTTTGAAGAGCCAAAATTACCCCTCCTATTTGCACCATGGCCGAATTGAGTAAGGGCAAGAGAGGAAAACCTATGTTGCCTATAAATAGCTTGGCCATGACTCATTTTTCCCTTCACTTCATTCACTTCTTCACTTCTTTCTTTCATTTCCACATACACACTTAGTTGAGAGCAAAATTAAGCTCTCAACACTAGAGAGAAAAGAGAAAGAGGGCCGTGAGTGAGAAGAAGAAAGAAGGAGAAGATAAAGCCAAAACCCAAGCCTTTCCTTGAAGATCCAATCACATAGAAGTTAGAAGACCAACTTTTCTTTAGGTGGGTGGTTCAAAGGTCAAGAAGAAATTGTAATAGCCTAGGGTTTTCTTTAATCTTGTGATCTATCTTCTTTTCTTTCTTTGCATGTTTTGTTTATGTGAGATCATGAACTTTTAAGACTAAAAAAAAGTAACTTGTAAATTTCTAAACAACGGACTTCATAACTCGATTAAGGTCTTCATGAAAGATCTTAAAGTTTTTCAACATAAATCTTAAAGATCTAAAACGTTTCGGAGATTTTTGTAAAGTTTAAAGTGTATCTATTTTCATGTTGAATTTTCTTTCTTAAACCGTGAACTATGACGTTTTTAAGAGATGATTTGATAAATAAATGTGAGATCTAAATTTGGTTGGTAATAAAGTAAAGATCTTTGGTGTTGCATGTTGATTTGATGATGATCTTGATGATTTGAGTTCATGCATGTGTTTAATAAACCTTGATCTTGAATTTCTAAGAATAGATAAACTTATAAAACCCTAGATCAAGAGCCAAATGATTCGGCCTTTACTAGAAGTATGGATCTTGATGCTTTTTAATTTGATTCAAGTCATTACATGTTAATCTTATGATTAGGAAAGTTGATTTGAGTTGTTAAGGGTCTTGATTTCTAACTTAATTTTAATAAAGCCTTGATCTCTGCTTTGATCTTTGAAAAAGTCTTGATCTTGGACAATGCATGTTGTTTTTGAACCAAAAGAATTAACTTTTCTTCATTTCATGTCACGGTTTTGACCTTTTCTTACCTAAAGTGATTTTTATCTTTGATTTGTACTATTATACTTGATTTTATGACTTGATCTAAAAGATCTATGTACATGCATGTCATCCTTGACTAAAAATATTTTATCTTTCTTCATGATCATCACGATTTTACAAAGAACCAAAGGAAATAAGCTTTTAAAAATTGATTTCTAACTTGATCTATGTTTAATGTTCATGCATGTTAAAGATTTGAATTTTACTCTTGATTTTTGGAGATAATGATGTCACGGTTTTATGTTTGGGAAAAAGGAAATGATACTTTTAAATTTTTGAGTAAGAAAGAACATGAATTGGTTTAAGAACCTTGTGTTTTTGCATGTAGAAAAATAAACCCAAAGACCTTGTTTTTGTCATAATGAAATTCGGCCTATACCTAGGAATTAGACTAGGACTCTTTTTCTTGAAAAGACATAAAGATAATGAGTGTGTTTTATGAACTAATGCTAAGTTAAAATTGTTTGAAAAGGGTGTTGTGATTATTAATTTTCTATTCGTTTTTGAGTCAATGGTAAAAGAAATAAATGAACTAATTGGTTGGAAAGAGTTTTGTGTTTGAGTGAATAAATGTGTGTGTGTATTCGGTTGTGAACAAAAGGAAGAGTAAATAAATTTGTTTCATGAAAAAGGAAATGGAGTTTAAGTATTAGAAATAAATCAAGTTGATTTATGTGCTTTAAATTTGTAATGTTTGACTTGTTTTCTTTGATTTCATTCGGCCATATAGTGTAAATAAGTTTAGGAAGTTTGGTTGCATGAAATAAAATGTACATGGTGATTTTCGAAAGGAATAAAAGTTGTTTAAAAGCAAGAAAAATAAATGTGCTTGGTTTATATCTTGGTTCAATTTAGTTTGTGAATTCATGCATGACTAAGTGTTTTTGGTTTTATGAAAATGAAATAGCATAATGATGTATCAAGTTGTCTTGGTTGATTTCAAACGTTTATTGTGAAAGTGTTTGTTTGGGAATGAATGTTTAGTTTATAATTAAGCTAAGCGATTGGTTTTGAAATTAATTACTTTCGGATTTTTAAAATGATTTTGTGAAGTAATCCTTCGCTGTCCTGAATTATTTAAAATTGTTCCTTAACTTTAACAATGTGTTTATGTGATTTAAAATGTGGTTTTCAAATGGTAATTGATTTAAGAAAAACCCGGATTAAAAACGGTAAACTTTTCAGTGTTTTCCGAACATGGTTAAGGTGCTGTCCAAGACGGACCAACAGCTAAATTAAATGATTTAAATTACATTATTAAATGTTTTCAAAATGGTTTTGAAGTATTTGAGGTACTAGGGAATATTAGAGTTGTTTTGAGAAATTGAATATGTTTTAAGTCTTCCGACGAGGAATGAAATGTGTATTGAGTTAAGAAAAAGATTTTCTTATTACAAGTTAATAACGTAAGCGTATTTTATTTAGTACGAGAAATTTTAGAGACGGGGGATTGGGGCTGTAACACCCCGATTTGGCAACTTGAAAACCACAACTTGTTTATAGTGAAAATCTGAGCCCAATTTTTTTTTTTTTAAAACAAGTGTTATGCAAGATGAGAACCTTAGTATTCACAAAACATAGTTACAGATTTAAAATCTCATGTTCTCAAAATGCATAAGACCTTTCAAGTTCCAAACCGAGATGTCACAAGACATCGCACTTTGAAACTAGTTTTCAAAAACATCGTTTAAAACACGGCCCGTTTACTCATTTCAAAACATCATTACTAAAATAAACTTCAGTTGGGGTTACAGCACTATAGAGCCAGGACTTTAAGTAACTTGTACTGGAAATACAAAACTCTGAAAGGGAATTACCTAACTTCTAGTCATCTCCACTAACGCTTCCGCTGCGCTACTCTGATTCTTGGTTTGTCACACCCTCGGGTCGCAAGCAGCGTCATCCTCTTTAGTCTCCTTGGAGGCACTTTCCATAGCAGCTTCTCGCGTTTCCTTCTCCTCCTCATAACGAGCTAACAGTTTCTCCGTCTAAGGACCGTACAGAAATTTCCCGATACCCAATAGACATATAGGAGAGAGTGAGCTACCCAAAACATGTAATGTCGACTATGTGGATTTACGATAGGCAATTATTAAGATAAAGCAGTAAGCAGCAAGCAAATCATAACAACAACATCATCATCATCATCATATATACTCTAACTCATTCTCGTTTCTCGACTCAATACTCAATACTCAATATCATTACTGTACTTTTCTTTTCAAATCTTTAAGTTATTACGTCTTATCATTTCAACTCACTCAATGACTTGGGGAACCATCATTGAGGACAAACGGCTCTCACGTCCACATCTCCTCGGTCATCCATCCAAACCTAGTCGGAAGCTAACAGGAGTACAGGACCTTTACCACGCGGGCACGACAGCTGTCACAACACATAAATGGTCCCAGACCAGGAGGACTCAGCCTCAAATCATATCAATTCACATAGTCAATGGCACGCTCTCAGCGGCAAACACAAATGCCCCGTTCCAGTCCCTCTCACTGTTCTCGAATTGCCATAGGGGGCGACAGTACTAATTCTAGTTGATCGCGCAGAACTTACCACGGCATAGGACCGATCTGCCTGTACCACATATGGAATTCATTCCGCCTAGAATAGCACTCAAGGCTTCTTGACGTATCACCGTCTTTACCCTCCCCTATTGCAATCACAACCCGAATATCCGCAGATACTCCGGGGTATCTTCCTCTCTACTACTTCGATACGACACTCATACCTTACCGGGCATATAAACGTCTTTTAAAGTCTTTTAAAATTTTATAGTTTTATTAAACGGCGTAATCCTAACAGTCGGCTCGTCCTTGGTGCAACCCTTCAATGAAGCCCGACCACTAAACGCTATCTTTTTCCCCAATTCATCACATCAGAATTCAACATCTCATATCGCACTCTTGCTCATCTCATCCCATCACTTTCACAAAACTCATTTCATTAACTTTCCCGAACTTATTCCATCCACTTTCCCAAACTCACTTCCTTATCTTTCCCCAAAACACTTTTTTGTAAAACTTTTCCAGAATATAAAATCACAAAGCTTCCTTTCACAAAACTTTTCAAAAACAACTTTTTGCAAACTTCCTCAAAAACGTCCTCTCACAGGATTTCCTCAAAAGTACTATTTCCAAAAACTTTCACAAAAATCTAATTTCACAAACGCTCATAAAATATTGTTTTCACAAACTTTTTCTCAAAAGGGTCATTTCATAAAACGTTTCCCAAAAATATTGTTTCCAAAAAGACTTTTCTAAAAAGGGTGTTCAAAAGGCATTTTCCATAATATCCTTTCAAAAACTTTATCAAAAAGATTGATTCCATAAACTTTTCTCAAAAACATTTCTTTTTACAAAAATCCTTCCCAAAGATTGGTTCGCAAAACTTTCTCAAAAATATATCCTTTAACAAAAGCTTTTCAAAATCACTTTTCAAAGACCCTTTTTCAAAGACAAGTCTAAAAAGCCTTTCAGAAATCTCTTCTAAAAATTTTTTTTTTAAAAAAATCATATATTTGGGTGAGTGTTAATGGAGGAGCAAGCTCAACTCAACACTAAGCTTCTTCCCAAAAATAAAAACTTGCTGAGCGCTAATGGAGGAGTAAGCTCAACTCAACACTAGTGCCCAGACTAAAACCAAAGACAACAAGAGCCAAACCACATCTCAATCTCATAACTCAACTCACTCCCATACTTCATCTCAATCTCATTTCTTAACTCACTTCCATCACTTTTCAACTTCGCATCATTATTCCTTACTCATACAACCTTTATCATCACTTCTCTTTCAATCACATTTTCTTTCCTTTCTTTACACTTTAATTCTTATCAACGCATTATTCCTCACACCAACAGCATAATTGCTTAAACAGTAATAGATCAGAGGGTAATTAAAGAACTCAAACATAATCAACCAAAAAACATGATATCATACTTACTATACCAATCTCAGCCGTTCGGGTGGATAGCCAAACAAACAATCAAACAATTGCTATCACATACACCACTACGCTAAATGAGATTGGATGTCCAACCTTTGAGATGATTGGACCTCTTAATAAGTTACCTACTACCACGGCGTCTTAAGAGAAGCCCCTCTCTCACCTTAAATACCGTAGACCTTTGAAAACTCTCCGAGATTTCAAATAGCTAATCCGTCTCGTTTCCTTTGCGTCGATCGTCCGAACTATAGCATTTTTCCCCGTGCGTTAGAAACGTTTTAACGAATTCATTTAATTTGTTTTTAGAAAACACTTTGAAATCATTTTCTTTTTGAAAACACATGGTTCACATTTCAAATCCAGAAAAGGTTTTTAAGAATACTTTGAAATACCTTTTTCTTATCAAAACAGAATTCATTTTTTCTTAAAATAAACTCACTTTAAAACATCCATTGTTATGAAAGTCATTTTTTTTCTATTCATTAAACAAAATTCAAGACTTAAGAAAATAAAGTTCCAAAACCATTTTCAAATCCTATTTTCCAGTAAAACATTTTTCAATTCAAATATAGAAAAACACATTCAAACAACACCTCACCAAAACATTCACAACTTCACATAACACCATACAAGTCACACATTGAAATCATCAAAACCATTTATTTAATTAATTTATATATTTTTATCTTTAGAACCGAAAAGGATTAAAATAAACAACATATCAATTCAATAGCATGATACATACAACACATAGTCATTCACCATATCATTTCAAGATTCATACATATATTCGATTACTTCATGCATGTATTCCTAAGTTCCTAGATTAAATTGTGCTCATCATATATGCAACTGAAACAAGGATCAAGTATAATTTCTTATTCCTAGCTCTCATGGCCGAATGCTAATCATACAAAATGCAAGGTTTTTGGTTCAATTCACAACATATCAAAGTCACGAAATCAAATCAAATCATGTAGGAAAACTTTTCAAAACATGACATACACAACAACTCAAGTTCATTATTTATAAATAAAGACCAAGATTACATTTAAACCTTTGAAATCATATGCACGTACTTAGAATCATTAGACCTAGCCTTATCCTACACATGCATCAACTTTTCACACAAAAGAAAGCATGGAATCCATTTTCATTGAATATGGCCGAATGGCCCTTTTACAAAATTTAATGCTCATAAAATCAAATACTTAGACTAAATCATGTTCATGCTTAAAAATTATTTTAAAACTTGTTTGTTTAATTTTCTACTTATAAAACCGTGACATGCCTAAAAATAAAAACATGATTTTCTACTTAAAAATTAACATGCATGTTTCACTTTTTGCATATTAAGCATGGATCATAAAATATATGCATACAAATCAACAAGTTATCATCAAATCCACATGAAAAGTAAAAGATTTCAATTTCATTTTCAAGCAAACTTAAATCATACATTCGTTCATGAAGAATTCACACAAAAACAACATAGATTATCATTTTAAACAATAAAATTGAACATGCAAGACCAAAGACGATCTTAGATCAAGTTCACATCACAAATTTATTTATCAAATCATTTCTTAAAAGTACATAGCTCACGGTTCAAGCAAGGATTTCAACATGCAAAGGCAAAAATTTATTTTATCATTCATTAGCTTAGATCATAAAAGGATGTGTCAAATAAGCACATAGACATACATGGATCATGATTTAAAACAAGAAGAACATACATGCAAGAAGGATCTATGTCAAGTTTCACAAAATCTTAAACAAAACTTTAGATCCTTATGTTTTAGTGGGAAAAACCTTAAGATCGAGCAAGAACATCACAACCGAATCACGAACATAAAGATACACTTATTACAAGTTAATTTTAGTCCATGAAAGTCCAAGATCAAGAAAGAATAACACTTAAACTTAGCTTACAAATCATAGAAACAAACATGCAAGAAGAAAAGAAAGGGATCTACAACTAAAAAAAAAGAAATCTAGGCTATTACATTCTTCTCTTGTCTCTTCGAGTTTCCTATCAAGGGGGTTGGTTCCTTAAGCTCCTAGAACTTGGATCTTCAAAGGAATGGCTTGATCTAGTTTTGGATTTTCTCCTTCTTCCTCCTAAGGCCTCACGGCCAACACCTTCTTTTTCTTCCTCTATTTCTTTTCTTATTCTCTCTAAAGGTTTGATGAGTCCTTTAGAGAAGTCTATTGTCTTTGGAAGAGATGGATGTGGTGAAGAGAGAAATGAACCAAGGCTTCCTACCTAAACAAGCCACGAGTTGTTCCTTCTTTGCCCTTGGTTTATTTTTCGGTTTCGGCATGAATGGGAGGGCGGTTTGGTCCTTAAAATTTTGCATGGCTAATGGTCAACAAGTCAAGGGAACAAAATGGAGTGGCTAGCCTATTAGGGGTCATTTAGGGCTAACTATTAGTTGAGCTCTAGTTAGGGTTTTCCTTTCAATTTGGTTTGGTTTGGTTCTAGTTGGGATTCCTTACTCCCTAAGCTTCCAAAGTCTTAAGCTTATGCACACAATGCACTCACACACGCATGACACATACACACACACAAATCATGCAAATGACACCTACACACCCTCATGCACAAGCACCACCGTGGCACTCTCACACACATGCACATGTCTTCTATTTTTATTTTCTAATCATTAATTTATTTCTAATCACTTTTACTTAAGATTACTAACTCATATACTACGGCAATTAACTTTAGGAAATCACATTTACATAACCATTTCATGCAGCACATATTAAACACACATCCTATTAAGCACATATCACACATAATTCATGCCAAAACAATCATCACAAAAACACATTTTTCTTAAAAATTCGTTTTCCTTATATTCTGAAAATAAATTTTTATAAACCACTCTAGAAAATTTTAAAAATTACATTTTCAATTTCTAGGTTTCAAAATGATCGTTTTCATATATGGATCATAAAATTCTGAGTTACGGTTTAAAAGTTATGGATTTTTAAAGATAACAGACCCCAAAATCATTTTTCATAAAATCAACTTTTAATAAAAATCACAATTTTGCAAAAATTATTTTCCATCTCAATAAAATCATTCACTTTTCACTCATGAAAATATCTTGTTCACCAAAAATTCATAGAAATTAGCACTCCATTTCCCTTTTAATGAAAAACACTTTTCTGAAAAATCATAATTTCAAAGGTTCTTTCGTCAAAACCGTTTACGCACGTGCAGGAAAAATGCGGGGTGTTACATTCTCCCCAACTTATAGATTTCTCGTCCGCGAGAAATGCTGCGAAGAGTCTGGTAAATGTGTGAACACGTAGCTCCTTGAAGAAATTCTTTCCCCTTTAACCGTAGCCGTCGTCGCACTCTCGAATATGCACCGTTCGTTCATCGCTCTCAAAAGCAGATTAAACAGATTACTTACAAAAGTAGTCTCTTGGGGTTCAAACAAGGTGGGATAGAAACAATACGGTTTCACGGAAAAAAAAGGACTGGGGGTTCAAGGTACCAAAACAGCGTTCAAAGGGAACAGAGTTACTTTCGTTTAAAGTCAAGACACCACCACGCCTAGGGCTACATCCTTATCATCAATTCATGTCTAAAGAAACTTCTCCTCAAAACTTCACATTTCCAGCTGCTCCCCAACTTAGAGGACTCATATCTCTCAGAAAAAGCTTTAGGAAAGAACAATGTTGGGTCAAAGTCCAAAGAGAAACTTTGGGTTCATCAATGATCAAGGCTTTTCCAACATCATGCCAAAGCGATTTGACATGTATAGGGTTCATACAAGGAAAGTTCCAACACGAAAGAAGGGTTCTAGTTGCAAGAAAAATTTTATGGTTTTAGGGTCATTGCAAACGAAAGGGGTTCATATCAAAGAGAAGCTCAACGAAGAAAACTCGAACCACGAATCAACGTTCCATGACGGCACTGAGCACTGCTTCGCGGTTCCATTACAGATGAAAACTGGCACTCCTCTGGAAAACGTCAGCATACTCCTACCGTTCCTATTCTTGTCTATCGCTATCTTAACACTAACGCGCACACAGAGTATGTAAATCCATGCATAAGGTTACTTAAGTCCAACCAAAGCTCTGATACCATTCTGTAACACCCCGATTTGGCAACTTGAAAACCACAACTTGTTTATAGTGAAAATCTGAGCCCAATTTTTTTTTTTTTTAAAACAAGTGTTATGCAAGATGAGAACCTTAGTATTCACAAAACATAGTTACAGATTTAAAATCTCATGTTCTCAAAATGCATAAGACCTTTCAAGTTCCAAACCGAGATGTCACAAGACATCGCACTTTGAAACTAGTTTTCAAAAACATCGTTTAAAACACGGCCCGTTTACTCATTTCAAAACATCATTACTAAAATAAACTTCAGTTGGGGTTACAGCACTATAGATCCAGGACTTTAAGTAACTTGTACTGGAAATACAAAACTCTGAAAGGGAATTACCTAACTTCTAGTCATCTCCACTAACGCTTCCGCTGCGCTACTCTGATTCTTGGTTTGTCACACCCTCGGGTCGCAAGCAGCGTCATCCTCTTTAGTCTCCTTGGAGGCACTTTCCATAGCAGCTTCTCGCGTTTCCTTCTCCTCCTCATAACGAGCTAATAGTTTCTCCGTCTAAGGACCGTACAGAAATTTCTCGATACCCAATAGACATATAGGAGAGAGTGAGCTACCCAAAACATGTAATGTCGACTATGTGGATTTACGATAGGCAATTATTAAGATAAAGCAGTAAGCAGCAAGCAAATCATAACAACATCATCATCATCATCATCATATATACTCTAACTCATTCTCGTTTCTCGACTCAATACTCAATACTCAATACCATTACTGTACTTTTCTTTTCAAATCTTTAAGTTATTACGTCTTATCATTTCAACTCACTCAATGACTTGGGGAACCATCATTGAGGACAAACGGCTCTCACGTCTACATATCCTCGGTCATCCATCCAAACCTAGTCGAAAGCTAACAGGAGTACAGGACCTTTACCACGCGGGCACGACAGCTGTCACAACACATAAATGGTCCCAGACCAGGAGGACTCAGCCTCAAATCATATCAATTCACATAATCAATGGCACGCTCTCAGCGGCAAACACAAATGCCTCGTTCCAGTCCCTCTCACTGTTCTCGAATTGCCATAGGGGGCGACAGTACTAATTCTAGTTGATCGCGCAGAACTTACCACGACATAGGACCGATCTGCCCGTACCACATATGGAATTCATTCCGCCTAGAATAGCACTTAAGGCTTCTTGACGTATCACCGTCTTTACCCTCCCCTATTGCAATCACAACCCGAATATCCGCAGATACTCCGGGGTATCTTCCTCTCCACTACTTCGATACGACACTCATACCTTACCGGGCATATAAACGTCTTTTAAAGTCTTTTAAAATTTTATAGTTTTATTAAACGGCGTAATCCTAACAGTCAGCTCGTCCTTGGTGCAACCCTTCAACGAAGCCCGACCACTAAACGCTATCTTTTTCCCCAATTCATCACATCACAATTCAACATCTCATATCGCACTCTTGCTCATCTCATCCCATCACTTTCACAAAACTCATTTCATTAACTTTCCCGAACTTATTCCATCCACTTTCCCAAACTCACTTCCTTATCTTTCCCCAAAACACTTTTTTGTAAAACTTTTCCAGAATATAAAATCACAAAGCTTCCTTTCACAAAACTTTTCAAAAACAACTTTTTGCAAACTTCCTCAAAAACGTCCTCTCACAGGATTTCCTCAAAAGTACTATTTCCAAAAACTTTCACAAAAATCTAATTTCACAAACGCTCATAAAATATTGTTTTCACGAACTTTTTCTCAAAAGGGTCATTTCATAAAACGTTTCCCAAAAATATTGTTTCCAAAAAGACTTTTCTAAAAAGGGTGTTCAAAAGGCATTTTCCAAAATATCCTTTCAAAAACTTTATCAAAAAGATTGATTCCAAAAACTTTTCTCAAAAACATTTCTTTTTACAAAAATCCTTCCCAAAGATTGGTTCGCAAAACTTTCTCAAAAATATATCCTTTAACAAAAGCTTTTCAAAATCACTTTTCAAAGACCCTTTTTCAAAGACAAATCTAAAAAGCCTTTCAAAAATCTCTTCTAAAAAATAACGTTTTAAAAAAAAATCATATATTTGGGTGAGTGTTAATGGAGGAGCAAGCTCAACTCAACACTAAGCTTCTTCCCAAAAATAAAAACTTGCTGAGCGCTAATGGAGGAGTAAGCTCAACTCAACACTAGTGCCCAGACTAAAACCAAAGACAACAAGAGCCAAACCACATCTCAATCTCATAACTCAACTTACTCCCATACTTCATCTCAATCTCATTTCTTAACTCACTTCCATCACTTTTCAACTTCGCATCATTATTTCTTACTCATACAACCTTTATCATCACTTTTCTTTCAATCACATTTTCTTTCCTTTCTTTACACTTTAATTCTTATCAACGCATTATTCCTCACACCAACAGCATAATTGCTTAAACAGTAATAGATCAGAGGGTAATTAAAGAACTCAAACATAATCAACCAGAAAACATGATATCATACTTACTATACCAATCTCAGCCGTTCGGGTGGATAGCCAAACAAACAATCAAACAATTGCTATCACATACACCACTATGCTAAATGAGATTGGATGTCCAACCTTTGAGATGATTGGACCTCTTAATAAGTTACCTACTACCACGGCGTCTTAAGGGAAGCCCCTCTCTCACCTTAAATATCGTAGACCTTTGAAAGCTCTCCGAGATTTCAAATAGCTAATCCGTCTCGTTTCCTTTGCGTCGATCGTCCGAACTATAGCATTTTTCCCCGTGCGTTAGAAACGTTTTAACGAATTCATTTAATTTGTTTTTAGAAAACACTTTGAAATCATTTTCTTTTTGAAAACACATGGTTCACATTTCAAATCCAGAAAAGGTTTTTAAGAATACTTTGAAATACCTTTTTCTTATCAAAACAGAATTCATTTTTTCTCAAAATAAACTCACTTTAAAACATCCATTGTTATGAAAGTCATTTTTTTTCTATTCATTAAACAAAATTCAAGACTTAAGAAAATAAAGTTCCAAAACCATTTTCAAATCCTATTTTCCAGTAAAACATTTTTCAATTCAAATATAGAAAAACACATTCAAACAACACCTCACCAAAACATTCACAACTTCACATAACACCATACAAGTCACACATTGAAATCATCAAAACCATTTATTTAATTAATTTATTTATTTTTATCTTTAGAACCGAAAAGGATTAAAATAAACAACATATCAATTCAATAGCATGATACATACAACACATAGTCATTCACCATATCATTTCAAGATTCATACATATATTCGATTACTTCAAGCATGTATTCCTAAGTTCCTAGATTAAATTGTGCTCATCATATATGCAACTGAAACAAGGATCAAGTATAATTTCTTATTCCTAGCTCTCATGGCCGAATGCTAATCATACAAAATGCAAGGTTTTTGGTTCAATTCACAACATATCAAAGTCACGAAATCAAATCAAATCATGTAGGAAAACTTTTCAAAACATGACATACACAACAACTCAAGTTCATTATTTATAAATAAAGACCAAGATTACATTTAAACCTTTGAAATCATATGCACGTACTTAGAATCATTAGACCTAGCCTTATCCTACACATGCATCAACTTTTCACACAAAAGAAAGCATGGAATCCATTTTCATTGAATATGGCCGAATGGCCCTTTTACAAAATTTAATGCTCATAAAATCAAATACTTAGACTAAATCATGTTCATGCTTAAAAATTATTTTAAAACTTGTTTGTTTAATTTTCTACTTATAAAACCGTGACATGCCTAAAAATAAAAACATGATTTTCTACTTAAAAATTAACATGCATGTTTCACTTTTTGCATATTAAGCATGGATCATAAAATATATGCATACAAATCAACAAGTTATCATCAAATCCACATGAAAAGTAAAAGATTTCAATTTCATTTTCAAGCAAACTTAAATCATACATTCGTTCATGAAGAATTCACACAAAAACAACATAGATTATCATTTTAAACAAGAAAATTGAACATGCAAGACCAAAGACGATCTTAGATCAAGTTCACATCACAAATTTATTTATCAAATCATTTCTTAAAAGTACATAGCTCACGGTTCAAGCAAGGATTTCAACATGCAAAGGCAAAAATTTATTTTATCATTCATTAGCTTAGATCATAAAAGGATGTGTCAAATAAGCACATAGACATACATGGATCATGATTTAAAACAAGAAGAACATACATGCAAGAAGGATCTATGTCAAGTTTCACAAAATCTTAAACAAAACTTTAGATCCTTAAGTTTTAGTGGGAAAAACCTTAAGATCGAGCAAGAACATCACAACCGAATCACGAACATAAAGATACACTTATTACAAGTTAATTTTAGTCCATGAAAGTCCAAGATCAAGAAAGAATAACACTTAAACTTAGCTTACAAATCATAGAAACAAACATGCAAGAAGAAAAGAAAGGGATCTACAACTAAAAAAAAAGAAATCTAGGCTATTACATTCTTCTCTTGTCTCTTCGAGTTTCCTATCAAGGGGGTTGGTTCCTTAAGCTCCTAGAACTTGGATCTTCAAAGGAATGGCTTGATCTAGTTTTGGATTTTCTCCTTCTTCCTCCTAAGGCCTCACGGCCAACACCTTCTTTTTCTTCCTCTATTTCTTTTCTTATTCTCTCTAAAGGTTTGATGAGTCCTTTAGAGAAGTCTATTGTCTTTGGAAGAGATGGATGTGGTGAAGAGAGAAATAAACCAAGGCTTCCTACCTAAACAAGCCACGAGTTGTTCCTTCTTTGCCCTTGGTTTATTTTTCGGTTTCGGCATGAATGGGAGGGCGGTTTGGTCCTTAAAATTTTGCATGGCTAATGGTCAACAAGTCAAGGGAACAAAATGGAGTGGCTAGCCTATTAGGGGTCATTTAGGGCTAACTATTAGTTGAGCTCTAGTTAGGGTTTTCCTTTCAATTTGGTTTGGTTTGGTTCTAGTTGGGATTCCTTACTCCCTAAGCTTCCAAAGTCTTAAGCTTATGCACACAATGCACTCACACACGCATGACACATACACACACACAAATCATGCAAATGACACCTACACACCCTCATGCACAAGCACCACCGTGGCACTCTCACACACATGCACATGTCTTCTATTTTTATTTTCTAATCATTAATTTATTTCTAATCACTTTTACTTAAGATTACTAACTCATATACTACGGCAATTAACTTTAGGAAATCACATTTACATAACCATTTCATGCAGCACATATTAAACACACATCCAATTAAGCACACATCACACATAATTCATGCCAAAACAATCATCACAAAAACACATTGTAACACTCCTTTATATAGATCCATGAAAATAAAAAGAATTGCTCTTATTATCTTTGATAAAAATTTTATGGACTTGCTTGAGTAGAGATTTAATTAAAAATCCTTTCCAAAGCCTTCGTAAAATACTTGGTTTTTATTTGCAATTATTAAAAACCTTACCTTTATCGTTTCATGAAAATATTCTTTATTAAAGCGTGAAACCACGTTTATCAGAGTAAGCGGAAATTAGAGACCTTGACTTGATAACTCACATTTAATACTAGTGAAGAAAACATAAACATAACTATATATATATGATCATCATAAAAAGAGTCATCAACATCAGAGTCAAAGTCGAGATAGCAGGTTTATACAAAATACAAGTCCATAATATAAGACCACCTCACTGAGATCTCTCAAAATATGTACAATATATATATAGAGCAAAATATGAAATCCCAGAAGTGGTCCAGTGATCCTCCTCCATAGCATGATCTCCAAGTCTCCAGCAGCTGTTCCACCCGTCCCACATCCTAACCATCTATACTATGCATCACTTGGTGGATCCCCAACTCCCCATTGGCTCCCAGTGGAGTACTCGACTGGCTCATCCTCGCTCTCACCCTCTTCCGGATCCTCCTCTACCTCCTCTGACTGAGTGGGTGCCCCACCACTGGGCACTGGGTCAGCTGAGGGAGTCCCATGAACCGGACTCATCGGACGAGGTATAGGAGTCTCCTCTCGAACCACTCGAGAAGCAGAAGGGTGAGATCTAGTAGCAGCTCGAAAACGAAAGGAATGAAAACGACGAGCAGGTCGAGTCGGGGGTGGTCCATGATAGGTATAGAAAGGGGGTACATGCAAAGTATAGATAATAGGGATGCGAAACCTACGAGGACGGACACGAGTCAAAGGGTTGGGGTGATATAGAGTCACCTCCACCTCACCCTCATAGGTGGCTCGATGGTCCTCGTAGTACCACACTCCACTAGGGAGCGGGCGCATCTCGATGCAAGCTAGATAGTGTGCCATCACCTAACATGGGCAATAAGGGGTAAGCACATAATCCACATAATCGAATAAGAATAAATAAAGCATGTAACAATATAAGTTACAACCATCCAATGCAAGTGCACATGTAAATGAATGAGCGTTTTCCAATTGTAACATTTCCATCAATTATGAGTAATGATGCATGTCTCCCAAATCCATTGTCCATTGAACGTTCATTCCAATAATTCGCATACATGACCAACATGTATTGTGGAACTGCTCGGATAGTGTGCACACAACGTCACCAAGACGTAACAGCATTCCCAAATGCTGCCCACATTACCAAAATGTGTCATCGAGCCACTGCTCGGATAGTGTGCACACAACGTCACCAAGACGTAACAGCATTCCCAAATGCTGCCCACATTACCAAAATGTGTCATCGAGCCAGTTACCACCGAATTATCCCCAACCTTACACCATGCATGTATGCACATAAAATTATATACACAAGATTAACCAATAATCTTATTATGTGCATCCAATATTATTCCTTCAGTGGTTTAAACTGTTGTTAATAATTTCCCAAATCCTTTTTATTGGAACATGATATTTCCCCATAAGCTTAATTGATCTTTAATCGATATCCCATTAGGTATGTTAAAAGCAAAGTCATATTTCTGTCCTGATCCAAATATACTCGAGTATATCCCCTCAGACTCGAGTGTTTTCACAAGTTTTCCAGAATACTCGAGTGTTCCTCTTGGTACTCGAGTGTTCATTCATTTTCCAGAAAATACTTTTAAAATTCGTCAGAATACTCGAGTGTTCTCCATGAAACTCGAGTGTTCTTAAGGTTTTCCAGAAAATCATTAAAAATTCCCAGAATACTCGAGTGTTCTATATGAATACTCGAGTGTTCTTGAGTTTTCCAGAAAATCAATTTTCCACAACAGGCCAAATACTCGAGTATTACCCATAATACTCGAGTGTTTGCAGACAGACAGTACTGAGAATTGGGTTTTAACATACCATTTTCGATTATAGTCCATTCTAGTCCAAACCAAAGATCAATATAGCTCATTTTACACATTTTAAACATGTTCCAACACCAATTCAACAACATCTAACACTGAATCACAGATTATCAATAATTATGCATAAAAATGCATTTTCCAGAACTTAACATACCAAATCCAATTTTAAATATATCCATTCCATTTTCAGCATTGGTACACCTTGCATGTGACCAAATAAACATGTCCAAATATTCATTTAAGTCCAGAAAGGCCTCCAAGCCTCATTCCTATTTCCAACTATGCCCATAGAGCCATTTGATGACTCGTATCCTAATTCCACAAGATTTAAACTTATTCTAGTGAATTAGAAGCTTCACCCTTACCTCAAATTCGTGAATCAACTCTGAAATTGCAGAGAAATTGGCTAGAGATGCTCAACCCCCAAAATCCTATGCATGCAGTCATAGTTGAGCAGAGCACCAAAATTAGAAGATTTGACATGCAAAATTCGATTTAAAATTGGGGAAAACGATTAGAATTGATTCTCTACAACTTACACTAGAAGTATAGACGAATTTGAGATTCATAGGGTCCAAGGGCTTACCACAATCCAAGTTGAAAGTGAGCTCCAAGCTTCAGTTTTCAACTTTGGCACCAAGAACGCCCTTGCTTCTCAGCTTCGATTCTCCTTCTACACAGCGCCTTAACTCACGATTTTTATGTTTTTGTGAAGCTCGAGACGTGAGCTTCACAATGGTGTATCACTCTCGTTCCAATTCTCAAACACGATAGAGAAATCGAACCACGAAATTGGAAAACCTAAACCCAAGTTCTCAGAGCAAAACCAACAAAATCTCCCTTCTTCAACAATCCAAGCTTTATATAGACCCTCCCAGTGCTCATGCAACGCGCCACGACAACCATCATCGTGTTTCCATGGTGTTTTCGTGTCACTCAAAGGAATTCGTTGTGGGTTGACTCATCAACCGCACTAACGAGTTCTCCACTGACTCGATTACTCGAGTATTTCCAAAAATACTCGAGTATTTTGGTCAGTTTTTCAAAAATATTTATTTTAATGCCCTTCCCTCCAAAGTCTTCCTAATATTGCTTCTAGGTCCTCTTCCAGGGACTAATATGCAAAAACCTTATTTTTACATATTATTTGTTTGCTGCAATATTTTTCTACTTTCGCAATTACTCTTACTAACTCATAATAATCTTAATTTAATTAATGAAACATAATTATGATTAACGAAATAATTTTAAAATATATTTTCATAAATCATAATCACATTACATCAGGAGACGAAAATTTGGGGTGTTACACACATTTTTCTTAAAAATTCGTTTTCCTTATATTCTGAAAATAAATTTTTATAAACCACTCTAGAAAATTTTAAAAATTACATTTTCAATTTCTAGGTTTCAAAACGATCGTTTTCATATATGGATCATAAAATTCCGAGTTACGGTTTAAAAGTTATGGATTTTTAAAGATAACAGACCCCAAAATCATTTTTCATAAAATCAACTTTTAATAAAAATCACAATTTTGCAAAAATTATTTTCCATCTCAATAAAATCATTCACTTTTCACTCATGAAAATATCTTGTTCACCAAAAATTCATAGAAATTAGCACTCCATTTCCCTTTTAATGAAAAACACTTTGCTGAAAAATCATAATTTCAAAGGTTCTTTCGTCAAAACCGTTTACGCACGTGCAGGAAAAATGCGGGGTGTTACAGGGGCAGCTGGCAGCGACAAGGATTCGAGGAGACAATACACGTTTAATTGCTGGACCTCAGGTGAGAGAGAAGCTTTCCTAAGACACCGTGGTAGTTAGGTGATATATTAGGACGTTCCGTATCAGCTCAAAGATCGGAACTTAGTGGTACTGAGTCAGTAGTATAGTGGCAATTGTTTGAATTGTGTGGCCACTTATACGAAGAAGACAAAGACCACGTTGTTGTGTGTGATGATTGTATGTTGATGATATGATATAGCATGCCTTATTTACTGTTTAATTATATATGATGATGTTTGAATTGCTAATTAATATGAGTAGCATGCTGATGGACGTCTGTTACGTCCTGATAATGAAAATGAAATGAGTAAGTTATGAGAGTAAAAGACACAAAGAGATAGGATTAATGATAAAAGATATTAGACTTATTGGACAAGAGAAATGTGTTGAGAAGAGATAAAGGGGTGAGATTAAGAAAAGAGTTGATGATAACGATGAGGATGAGCCAGAGCTGGGGAAAATAATGCTGTGTTGATGCGAGATGTGATTTGAATGAGACTGGTGTTGAGTTGAGCTTGCTCCTCCACTAGTGCTCACTAAAATGATATTTTTGAAAAAGGTTTTACGAACCGGGATTTTTGAAAAAGTTCGTGAAAGGGACATTTTGGAAAAAGATTGTGAAAGGAGGTTTTTGAGAAAAGATTTTGAAACGAGATTTTCTTGAAATTCTGTGAAATGAGATTTTTGTGAAATGAGATTTTTGGAAAGCTTATGAAATAGGATTTTTGAAAAGTTATGAAAAGATATTTTTTTTGAAAAAGAGTTTGCGAAACAAAATTTTTAAGAGAGTTTGCAAAATGAGGTTTTTACGAAAGTTTATGAAAAGAGATTTTTGAAAAAGTTTATAAAAGGAGATTTTTAAAAAGTTTACAAAACTAGATTTTTGAGAAAGTTTTTGAAAGGATATTTTTTGAAGATTTATGAAACAAGATTTTGGAGAAAGTTTATGAGATGATATTTTTGCGAAAGTTATGAAATGATATTTTCGAGAAAGTTTATGAAATGAGAAAGTTTGAGAAAAGAGATTTTGAGAAATAAGATGTTTGAGAAAGATCGTTGAATGAGATTGAGATATGAGGTGGATTGAGAAAGAATGTGAAAAGAGATGTAAGTTTGCTGATGTGATCCCAGCTCTGTGCTATGATGAGAAAGGAAAGGAACAATGATGTTGAAAGATAGCGGTCGGGACTCATTGAAGAGATGCACGAAGGATGGGCCGACCATTAGGCTAATTAAAAGATAAAAAAAACTTTAAAAGACTCTAACACGCGAACGCGGTGAGGTATGAGTGTGATGCCGAAGTAGTGGAGAGGAAGGAACCATGGGTATCTGTGGTTACTCAGGTGGAGATTGCATTAGGGGAGGACGATGACGGTGAAACGTCAAGAAGTCTTGAGTACTTTCTAGGCAGAACGAACCCCACATGTGGTATACGAACGTGGTAGGGACTGGGTCCAATACCGTGGTAAGTTCTGCAGCGCAACTAGAATAGTACTGACGCCCCCTAGATTGCAAATCTTGAATAGTGAGAGGGACTGGAGTGGGCATCTCGATTGCCACTGTACCCGAGTTTTCTACAGTGTGCCTTGATTATATATATATGAATTGAAATGATATGAATTGATTTGAGACTGTACCCGAGTTTTCTACAGTTCTCCTGGCTTGAAGCCAATTGATTGTGAGACAGCTGTCGTGCCTGCATAGTAAAGGTCCTGTACTCCTGTTTGCTTCCGACTAGGTTGGGTGGATGACCGAGGAGATGTAGACTTGAGACGTGAGTGCTAACTGCGAAAGAAATGCGTACCTCGATGATACTTTAACTCCCCCGATGATCGATGGTTCTAATTCAATAAGACATGACAAGAAAAGATTTATAATTAAGAGAAGCAAAAGCTTAAGAGATGTGGATAGTGAGAAGAGACCGAGAATGGAAAATATGGAAAAGTGAGTGAAAATCCCATGGAGAGAGGGATACGAATGGAAGTAAGGAAATAAGAAGGAAAGAATGATTATGTTGAGAAAGGAATTAAGTTGGGTGAGATAATAATGAATGATGATAAGTTTGGAAAGATAAGGAATAACGATAAGGATAATGATAAGGATAATGATAAGATGATTGAATGTTATGTTATGTGAATGTTGCTTGTCTTGTTTGTATTGTCTTGATATCTCGCCTATCGCAATCCCACACCGTCGACGATGCGTCGTTCGGATTGCTTACTCTCTCCTGTTCGTTGGCATATCGGTGCTGCTGGTATCTCAACGGGAAGATGAAGTATCGTATGGAGATCGCTACTTGGAGTAGTCATGGTAGTGGCTGGAAACACACACCCTATGGTTGGGTATGGATCGGCTACACCCAGATCGAGATACCAGACCCGGAACACCAACTGAGTGGAGCTAACTTGGGGCCGCACTTGGGGTAAGTCACCGTGCGTGGATATAGGAGCTATGAGGAGAAGAAGCGGTACGAGACCCAGAGGAACTCCATCACTCTAAATGGAGGAGAGTCGGAGCCAAATGACAAAGGGAAGGAGGTGGCAGAGATGGCATCTTCATCGGAGAGGAAGAAAGGGCGCAAGAAGAAGAAGAAACTTCATCCGATTGTGTTTAATAGGGAAGTTTAAGGATAGTATTGTTAGTTTAGGTTTGTTGTGAATGTTCTGAGTTAAGGATTACCTAAGTGATGAACTAAGTATGTAACTCCGCTTATTTTGGAACATGCCCTACTTTTAAAGATGTGTAAACACGAAACTTTGTGAGAACTGTGTAAGTTCTTTTGATGAAATGCAAGGAACTATTTTGAGTTTAAAACCATTTCATTTTGCATGATAAGTGTTTTTGGAAACTTACGAAAGTAAGTATTCGTTTTAGTAACAACTCGGTTTTCGGAAAAAGGTGTTGAGAACATCAAGAACTTTTTAACAACGTTTTCAAACACTTCAACAATGTTTCACAAAAAAAAAATTTGGCCTCATTTTGGCAACTTTAATAAATAAAAGTTGATTATTTTCAAGTTATGAAAATCGGGCTGTTACAACAGTGTCACTAGGAAATGTTCCTAGCGACCTCTCCGATGGCTGCTTTGCAAGCTGGCCCACTTGCACCTCCAGGTTCCGAATACTTGCCCCTTGATTGGTGAAGTTAGCCCTTGTCTCCTCCATGAATATGGTCGTGTTGGCGGCTAACTTCTCCACTGCTGCCTCCCAAGTATGTTTCTGAGGCTGCTGAGTCTTCATTGGTGGGTTGAGAGTCGGGCTGTTCCACGAGAAGTTTGGATGATTTCTGTAGGCTGGGTTGTAGGTGTTGGAGTACATATTGTTTGTCTGGCCTCTACCACCCACAAACTTGGCTTGCTCCTCAATTGTAGCCGGTGCCTTCCCCACATATGGTGAGCAATCTCCATTTTGGTGACTTCCTCCACAAAAATCACACACCAGAGTGTTCAGAGTGTTGACTGCAACCAACTGAGTCTGAGCCATCTTCTTCGCTAATGCAGAAATTTGTTGCTGCATTTCCTTGTTTTATTGAATGATGGTTTGCACTTGACTTGAGCTCATATCAGTGTTCTTCAGGATCACCTTGTCAGAAACGGCTTGACTGCTGTTGTAGTCCATTGTTTCTATTATCTCCTTTGCCTCTTCAATAGTCTTCTTTAGGAGGGAACCACCAACTGCTGCATCTATCATTATCTTGTACGACATCCTCAGCCCAAAGTAGAATAGCCGGATTTGCATCCAGTCTGGAATTGCATGCGTAGGGCACCTCTTTAGCAGCTGATTGTACCGATTCCATGCCTCATGCAAGTATTCACCTTCCTCTTGCATGAAGGAGTTGACATCTTGGCACAGCTTGGCTTGCTTTCCTGCCAGAAAGAACTTGTCTATGAATTTCTTGAAAAGCACTTCCCAGCTGGAAAGACTTTCGGGTGGCTGATTCTTCATCCACTGGTAGGCATGTTCCCTCAAAGAGAGAGGAAACATCCTCATCCTTATTGCCTCCTTCGACGCACCCTCAATCTTGAAGAAATCGAGCATGTTTAGGAAGTTGGCGCCATGCTCTTGCACCCGAAAATTGATCCTGCTTGATAAGATGGATATACTGGGGATCAATCTCGAATGATGCTGCAGTAATTTATGGTCGGACAATGCTGGACATGCAAACATCCGGGTCCACGATGACATAGTCAGCCAGTGTCTTCCTAGCCGGATTCGTGGTGCCTTGCTCAGTTCGTTTAGCCATCTTCCTTTCTTGATCTTTCCTTTATTTCCTTGCTTGCTTTTTCTTCCTCTTTGCACTCAACTCCAAGTCAAGGTCAAAATGCAACGCCTCACGGTTTCCTGCAGAACGCAAAAGCATAAAAGAGGGTTAAGCAGCACCCGTTAAGAAAAGAAAAATAAGAAAAGGAAAAAAATAAAAAAAAACTAAAAAATAAATTCTACTAAAAACTACTACAAAGTACCAAAAATAAATTAAATAAATTCTAGTCCCCGACAACGGCGCCAAAAACTTGTTCACTCACTGGCAAGTATACAAGATCGGATAGTAATATAGTCTAGGAAGACCAGATATCGTTCCCACAGAGACTACGAATTATTTAACTTATTTCTACCTAAGAGCAATTAGAAGTAAAATCTATTAAAATTTCAGAATTAAATAAATTAATTAAAAAGATTATTTTACTGCTGGAAAATAAATAAGAACAATTAACAATGAGTGAATGGTGGTTAGGAACTAGTTTCATTGAATGTTTCCCTTATTTATTATAAATCAATGTTTTCCATTTAAATCAAGAACAAATTCAGAAAATTAGTAACTCCCAGATTCCTCTAATGAAATTACTGTTTATTATCCAATTTGATAAATCCTAATTCCTTAGAAATTTAAACTATTGAATAACCATGATTAAGAACAGTGAATTATGAAAAGTTATATAATAATTCAAAAGTATTCCTACAAGTTGAATCCTTATATTGTTTAATTGCATGGCCTATTTTAAATCCTAATTTTCCAATTCAGATCTAAAAGTTGATAAACACAATTAAACACTTGATTTAAAAACTGAAAAACATCAATTCATATAAATAAATTATACAAACAAATCCACCATGTTCCTAACACAAGAGGGTTTAGTTACACATCATAGAGAAGAAGAACAAATAAGAAAAGAAGTTATTCATTCCTAAATTACCACTAATCCTTGATCTGAATCTTCAGCCTTCAATGGATTCCTCATCCGAATGCTCTCCAGAGAATGTAATCTCCCTCAAACTCAATACTAATCTCTAATAATGACTGCTAATGGCTAGTCCTAAAAACATAAATATTTACATAAAAGACTAATCCTAGTAAAATCCTTCAAAAACACTCAGAAATTGGCTCAATTGGGCCCACTCGAACACTGCGCGCCTGGGCGTATAAAGCAGCACGTGTAACACCCCGAATTCGGAAACTTGAAAACATTATCTCTTTAGTAAAAATTTGGGAAAATTTTTTTTTAAAGGTGACATGTGCATGAGAACCTTTGGGTTCATAACATTTCTGCAACTTAAATGTAATAAAATACTTTCTCATGTCACATATCACAAGTCAAGTTCCAAACCGAGATGTTACTTAACATCACGCTTTGTAACTTGGCTTCACTAATCTCTTTTGGGAAAACATTTTCACAGCTTGTTTCATAAAAACTTTTTCCTTAAAAACCATATTCGATAAAATACCAAGTGGGGTTCAGAATGATATGACAATGTAACCAAATAGTTGCAAGGGAGTACAGTACTCGAAGGGGATTACCTATTGCTAATCTTGATTCCTAATCTTCCTCGCTGAAGTCCACTGCCGAATCCGCATCGAGACGAAGGTACAGACTCTACTACAGGGACGACCATCTACCCGTTGCAATATCGGAGTAACCCGACACGACAACATGGTAGGAGAGATGGTCAGTAATCCAGAAGTACAACATGACCAGACAGAATACTACCGACTTCGTATAAAAGAATGCTCAAACTAAAAAATGCAATAACCACTACTCATGCTATGCACATGACAAATATATTCACATAAACACATAGGAAACACTTATAACAAAACACATCATAACATAAAAATTTCTTAACTCATCACAATAAACATTATCACACTTGGCATCACCAGCCTTCGAACTTTTCAGTCTAATCATCAGCTTTCTCAACACCCAAGTCCTTTCACAATCTTTCTCAACCTTTTCATAATCAATTATACTTTCTCTCTTAGAATCGAATCTTTCACAATTCTTCATACATTCTTTATACTTTATAATTTTTCTCGTTCTTAAGTCTTATCAAACGGTTCGCTCAATGATGAGGGGGAAACATCATTGAACTCGCACACACGTCTCCATCTCCTCGGTCATCCACCCAACCTAGTCGGAAGCTAACAGGAGTACAGGACCTTTACCACGCGGTCACGACAGCTGTCACAACACATAAATGGTCCCAGACCAGGAGGACTCAGCCTCAATTCAATTCAATTCAATTCACATAATCAAAGGCACGCTCTCAGCGGCAATCATAAATGCCCCGTTCCAGTCCCTCTCACCGTTCTCGAATTGCCATAGGGGCGACAGTACTAATTCTAGTTGATCGTGCAGAACTTACCACGGCATAGGACCGATCTGCCCGTACCACATATGGAGTTCATTCCGCCTAGAATAGCACTCAAAGCTTCTTGACGTATCACCGTCTTTACCCTCCCCTATTGCAATCACAACTCGAATATCCGCAGATACTTCAGGGTATCTTCCTCTCCACTACTTCGATACGACACTCATACCTCACCGCGTATATAAATGTCTTTTAATTCTTTTAAAGTTTTAGAGTTTTATTCAACGGCTTAATCCTAACAGTCGGCTCGTCCTTGGTGCATCCCTTCAACGAAGCCTGACCACTAATCGCAATCTTTTCCCCCCTAAATCTCAATGGCATCATGCCTCAATCACTTTCATCTCATCATCATGACACATTCTTTCTCATCTCATCTCATCCACTTTCACAAAGCTCATTTCCTCGTCTTTCTCAAATATCTTTTCAAAAACCTTTTTCAAAAATCACTTTTTTGGGTGAGTGTTAATGGAGGAGCAAGCTCAACTCAACACTTAGCTTCTTCCCAAAAACGTGTGCGAGGAATCATATTTCCACTCAAATCACATATTACTTTCATCACCACATTCTCTTTCAAATCTCAACTCCAATCACAATCACATCTCTTTTCATTCTCTTTCTCACTCATTTCTTATAACCTTCTCCTTTTTCTCATTTCATCTTTGATCTCTTACTTCTCTTATTGTTTTTCTTTAATTTCTTACTCAGTCTCAAGTCTTATTCTTTCTCATAATTCGCATTATCACTCACACCCACATTCAGACATAACAGGATATACTCAACAAAATGCTCATAGAGAAATTCAATACATAACCAAAATTATTCATGCAACATGTGGTTAATTAAATTAGATCAAGTTAAACTATTTCAAAATCAATTAATTTTCAAAACCCATTACAAAATCAAACACAACACTTGGTTAATTAAATAATTCATTTATGCATACCCTAAACATACCATCAAATAATCACTCATCCAATCATTTCAAAACATCATAATTACCATACAAATCAGCCAAGGTCATAATATAAAGTATACAAATTCATATTCATTAAAAACACTCAAATAGAATCTCAGTGGGATCACAAGCAAAACACAAAAGATAAAATCCAAAACTATATCAAATAAATTTGTTTAATCCAAAAAATTTCCAGAACATACACACATATGATAAAGTTCATCATATAAAATTTTCAAGTCATTTGAACAATCCTAAGCTAGGTTTCAAATCATATTTTGCATGGAAAACAACATGCTACTGTTGTTGGTCAGAGGCAAAAACGTTATTATTAAAAATAGTTTTTCAACTCCGAATTGCATAAAAATTGGTATAAGTCTTCCTTATACAGTCAAGACTATCTCATAAAAGTTTCAGATTATTTGGAGTTGTGAAAGTATTATTTTTCCAATTAAATTCGTTGCTAAGTCCAGAAAATCTGAACCAAGCGGTTCACTGTTTTGCCTTTAGTAAAAATACTAAATCAACTCCAAATCTCTTCAAATTTTACAGAGAACATTTACAGATGTCCAGAAAGCTACCATAAAATTTTCAACCCATTTGAAGCAGTACAAGGTCAAAAATTATTTTCATCTTTGAGCTGAAAAACTTATTTTCTGAAAATTGTTTTCACAAGGTTGGTTCTCATAAAAATAGAAAATCACTTCCAAAAATCATAAAAAAAATTCAGAGAAGTCCATTTTGATTTACTTAAGACCGTGACAAAATTCCAGAATTATTAAACATACACAAAGATCATTTATCAAAATAAAAAGCACACATATTCACCATTTCAGCATACTCTTTATTTAACTCATCTGTTCATTCATTCATCTTTTATAAAAATCAAGAATACACTCACACACAATTCAATTACAAAATCAATCCATTAATTATTTTGCCTTCTAAAACCGAATTAATTTAATTTTTTTTTATAAAAACAATTTTCTTTAATTTGAATACAACATGCATCAACATCCAAAATCAAGCCTTTAGAACTAAAATTCAAGAATCAAAATAAACTAACCTAGATCTTAACATGCACATACTTAAAATTAATAGATCTCAAGGAAAATTACACATGTATTAACATTTAACAACCAAAATCAAGAATTTAAGAGAAAATCAAACAAACATCAAAACTTATTCCTTTCACTAGGTCTTCACATGCATGTAGCAAAGACTTCCATTAAAATTTTATTTCTAAAGATCTAAGCCCAAAACCGAAACATGCCTAAGAAAATAAGTTCATTTTATCAAAAATAATTTTCATGACATGCACATAAAAACCAAATCAAGCAAGGAAACAAGATCATAAGCACAAAAATTCTTTTTAAAACCGAATGAACATCAAGCTCTTAAACATTTTAGATCTATTATTTTTAAGTCAAGATCTTTCACATACATATAAGAAAAATTGAATCAACTTGAGAAAATCACATGCATGTAGTTAGAAATACTAGATCTAGCTCAAAACCAACATGCATCAAAGAGTAATTTCAAAAATCAATTTCTTTTTCCAAGCACAAGCATAAAAACCAAGGTTCATCAAATAAACAAGAATTATTCACACAAAATAATTATAAAAACCGAATCACCCTTAATCATTTTTGCATGTTTATTTTTGTTTTAAAACTTTAAATCTTCATTTATTAGTCATTGAAAAACATAGATCAACAATAAAAATTAACATGCAAGAACAAATCAACACATAGAAGAAGAAAGAACATCAATCATAAAGTTTTAACATATTACAAATTAAGTGAGTCCTTATAGTCCAAGATAAAAGAATAACAACACATAAAATCCTCTTTAAACTTAGAAAAATTAACATGCATGGAAGAAAAGGAAATAGATCTAGAGAAAACTAGACTATTACAAAAAAAAAATATTCTTCTTGTTCTTCAAATTCCTACCATGAAAAGAGGGTTGGTCTTCTAGTCTCCTAGCACCCATGATCCACAAAGAATAAGGCTTGAAACATCCTTCCTCTCTCTCACGGTTCTCTCTTTTTTTTTTCCATGTCTCAAGAGCTAATGTTGCTCTTGAGACTAAATGTTTGTGTTTATGTTGGTGTGAAATGAAAGGGATGGAAAGATTGGAAAGAACGAAGGAATGGATGGGAGGAAGTAGGCTAAGGTGAAACATTATTTCCCTTAAGAAGTTCAGCCACACATGCACCTAGGAGGGGTATTCTAGGCATTCTAAGATTGCTAGCTACTTGGTCCCCAAGTTCCCATTTTCTTTTTCTTTAAATTTTATTTTATTTTTACTTAGTCAACATGCAAATGCACTTACACACACACATATGTGTCAACTACACACACAACACACATACCTCCTCATGCATGCATCCTCCTAGCCGTGGCACCCATGCACCATTCACACATGTCCAACTTTTTTTTTCTTTTCTAATTACATTTTAATTACTTAAGAAATCATACTTATAATTATCAATTCATAGTATAATGTAAACATCACTTAATCAAACATACACATATAAGCACATATTCACATATCATACACACATTTATGAATTAATCACACACTTGATCACAAAACAAATAACCAAACATACATATTAACCATTTAAACACATTTTCCTTCAAATAATAAACTGCACTCATTGGTTGAACTTATAGCCCTTATTTCATTTTCTAAAATCATATTTTAATATATTAAAGAGAATCCCAAAAGGAAAAATTTATTAAAAATCAAAAACTATTTTTCATGATTTATTCCTTGAAAATTCGTCCTTTTCACACTGAAAAAAAAATTTCGCAAACCAACCCAGAAAATTATGAAAGATACATTTTTGAAAACTACGTTTCGATACGATCATTTTGATATAAAGATCATAAAAATCGGAGTTACGGTTAAAAAGTTATGAATTTCTGAAGTTAATAAATCTTTTAAAGTCCATAAAAAATCATTTCTTCAACAAATCACCAATGGATAAAATCATTTCTTATAAAAATTATTTTCACTGACTTCATAAAAATATTTATTTATTTAAACTCCGTAAAATAAACATTTTACTTTGAAATCGAATTAAAATATTCACCAAAAACTCTTTGAAAAACGATTTCTTAAAACTTTTCTTTAATAAAATTTTATTCGTCCTAGTCGGAAAACGCGGGATGTTACATTCTCCCCAACTTGCAGATTTCTCGTCCTCGAGAAATGCTTCGCCAAGTTCCACGATCAACGAATATCGGATTCCTTGGAGTGATTCTCTCGATCTATAGCGGCAGTCGTCGTCCTCGAATCGTCGCATATGCATCGTTTTCCCAAAGGTAATCCGACACAATGGAATACTAATGGTATAGTTTTATCAACAAGGGTTCAAAGGGTTCAATGGTTTCGAAACAAAATTCAAAAGAATAGCACGCTTATGCCAATCCTGACAAGGATACTACTTTATTTCCTCATGGTCTTTTTCCCTTAATTTGACTCTTCTCATCCTTTTAAGCCTAGGTGGGTTATTACAAACCTCAAAATCTCTGTTTGCTCCCCAACTTTGACGAATCATATTCCTATACATCACATCCGTTCATGCTTATTCCTTCCTCGACCATTATAACTCTCTTCTTAACAACATCTCACCGTCAGCCTCGTAACTTAGATATATTCATTTGATTGGCATAAGGTGTCAGGGTCTAAGGTTTTCATGAAAGACTTTTGAGAGAAAACGAACGCATTGTCAAGGCAACTCAGCAATACATAGGGTTTACACAAGAAGAAGTTTCAACAAGGAAAAGTGGGTTCTAGTCGCAAAACAAAATCGCATATCAATAGCTCATAGGTTATTACAAACAAAAGGGAATTTTCAAAAAGAGGCTTCAGCAATCAAGAGAGGTTCAGGTCTCAAAGAATAAGGTCTTCTTATGATTCTGATCACTGTTCCTTGTACCGTCGTAGACAAATCCTTTACACGTTCCGAAGATAGAGAAAGATAGAACGATAGAGATAGAACGAACGATAGAGGTAGTATGATAGAGATGCTCACGCAACTTCGTACTCTTATTCTTACTCATCTTAAGTCTAACACTAACACACAGATAGACACACCTATGCAAGCATGTAAGCCCATGCATCAGACTACTTTGGTTAACCATTGCTCTGATACCATTCTGTAACACCCCGATTTCGGCAACTTGAAAACATTATCTCTTTAGTAAAAATTTGGGAAATTTTTTTTTTAAAGGTGACATGTGCATGAGAACCTTTGGGTTCAAAACATTTCTGCAACTTAAATGTAATAAAATACTTTCTCATGTCACATATCACAAGTCAAGTTCCAAACCGAGATGTTACTTAACATCACGCTTTGTAACTTGGCTTCACTAATCTCTTTTGGGAAAACATTTTCACAGCTTGTTTCATAAAAACTTTTTCCTTAAAAACCATATTCGATAAAATACCAAGTGGGGTTCAGAATGATATGACAATGTAACCAAATAGTTGCAAGGGAGTACAGTACTCGAAGGGGATTACCTATTGCTAATCTTGATTCCTAATCTTCCTCGCTGAAGTCCACTGCCGAATCCGCATCGAGACGAAGGTACAGACTCTACTACAGGGACGACCATCTACCCATTGCAATATCGGAGTTACCCGACACGACAACATGGTAGGAGAGATGGTCAGTAATCCAGAAGTACAACATGACCAGACAGAATACTACCGACTTCGTATAAAAGAATGCTCAAACTAAAAAATGCAATAACCACTACTCATGCTATGCACATGACAAATATATTCACATAAACACATAGGAAACACTTATAACAAAACACATCATAACATAAAAATTTCTTAACTCATCACAATAAACATTATCACACTTGGCATCACCAGCCTTCGAACTTTTCAGTCTAATCATCAGCTTTCTCAACACCCAAGTCCTTTCACAATCTTTCTCAACCTTTTCATAATCAATTATACTTTCTCTCTTAGAATCGAATCTTTCACAATTCTTCATACATTCTTTATACTTTATAATTTTTCTCGTTCTTAAGTCTTATCAAACGGTTCGCTCAATGATGAGGGGGAAACATCATTGAACTCGCACACACGTCTCCATCTCCTCGATCATCCACCCAACCTAGTCGGAAGCTAACAGGAGTACAGGACCTTTACCACGCGGACACGACAGCTGTCACAACACATAAATGGTCCCGGACCAGGAGGACTCAGCCTCAATTCAATTCAATTCAATTCACATAATCAAAGGCACGCTCTCAGCGGCAATCATAAATGCCCCGTTCCAGTCCCTCTCACTGTTCTCGAATTGCCATAGGGGGCGATAGTACTAATTCTAGTTGATCGTGCAGAACTTACCACGGCATAGGACCGATCTGCCCGTACCACATATGGAGTTCATTCCGCCTAGAATAGCACTCAAGGCTTCTTGACGTATCACCGTCTTTACCCTCCCCTATTGTAATCACAACTCGAATATCCGCAGATACTTCGAGGTATCTTCCTCTCCACTACTTCGATACGACACTCATACCTCACCGCGTATATAAATGTCTTTTAATTCTTTTAAAGTTTTAGAGTTTTATTCAACGGCTTAATCCTAACAGTCGGCTCGTCCTTGGTGCATCCCTTCAACGAAGCCTGACCACTAATCGCAATCTTTTCCCCCCTAAATCTCAATGGCATCATGCCTCAATCACTTTCATCTCATCATCATGACACATTCTTTCTCATCTCATCTCATCCACTTTCACAAAGCTCATTTCCTCGTCTTTCTCAAATATCTTTTCAAAAACCTTTTTCAAAAATCACTTTTTTGGGTGAGTGTTAATGGAGGAGCAAGCTCAACTCAACACTAAGCTTCTTCCCAAAAATGTGTGCGAGGAATCATATTTCCACTCAAATCACATATTAATTTCATCACCACATTCTCTTTCAAATCTCAACTCCAATCACAATCACATCTCTTTTCATTCTCTTTCTCACTCATTTCTTATAACCTTCTCCTTTTTCTCATTTCATCTTTGATCTCTTACTTCTCTTACTGTTTTTCTTTAATTTCTTACTCAGTCTCAAGTCTTATTCTTTCTCATAATTCACATTATCACTCACACCCACATTCAGACATAACAGGATATACTCAACAAAATGCTCATAGAGAAATTCAATACATAACCAAAATTATTCATGCAACATATTTAACAAAACAAATGAACATCTAGCACATATAGATCACATATAATTATGCAATGCATAACCTATGACGGATACTCAATCAGACTTAATGCACTCAGTTTAGAACCGAGTTTAGAACCTAGGCCTACTGCATCTCTCACCTCATCTCCAGCATCTGAAATCGTTGTGGGTCCTTTTCGATACGTCAGCTGTTCCACTACTCGACTCATACGCACCTTGTGCTAAACAAACGATACTAACGTCACTAGTCTATCTTAAATAATTACCCTACTTAGGATTAAGCGTTTTCGAAAACTCTCTTTTATTTCTTGTTGTTAAAACTCTTTCAAATCAAATCTTTATCAATTTAAATACCATTTAAAACTTAATCCTTAAACCAACCAAAAAAGTTTTTAAGATTGAAAAACAATTAAAATAAAATCTGGACAGCAAGTGTGCAAGTCCATACATTATCCTTTAGAAAATCCGAAAACACCGAAAAATCATTCTTGAGTTCATATAATACTTTGTTATAAAATAAACACTTAAATAATTTATTTTTCAATCTTAACATTGTGAAATGAATTAAGGGCAGCAACCATCAAGTCCAAAGTTATTCGATTAGATCAAGTTAAACTATTTCAAAATCAATTAGTTTTCAAAACCCATTACAAAATCAAACACAACACTTGGTTAATTAAATAATTCATTTATGCATACCCTAAACATACCATCAAATAATCACTCATCCAATCATTTCAAAACATCATAATTACCATAAAAATCAGCCAAGGTCATAATATAAAGTATACAAATTCATATTCATTAAAAACACTCAAATAGAATCTCAGTGGGATCACAAGCAAAACACAAAAGATAAAATCCAAAACTATATCAAATAAATTTGTTTAATCCTAAAAATTTCCAGAACATACACACATATGATAGAGTACATCATATAAAATTTTCAAGTCATTTGAACAATCCTAAGCTAGGTTTCAAATCATATTTTGCATGGAAAACAACATGGTACTGTTGCTGGTCAGAGGCAAAAACGTTATTATTAAAAACAGTTGTTCAACTCCGAATTGCATAAAAATTGGTATAAGTATTCCTTATACAATCAAGACTATCTCATAAAAATTTCAGATTATTTGGAGTTGTGAAAGTATTATTTTTCCAATTAAATTCGTTGCTAAGTCCAGAAAATCTGAACCAAGCGGTTCACTGTTTTGCCTTTAGTAAAAATAATAAATCAACTCCAAATCTATTCAAATTTTACAGAGAACATCTAGATATGTCCAGGAAGATACCATAAAATGTTCAACCTATTTGAAGCAGTACAAGTTCAAAAATTATTTTCATCTTTGAGCTGAAAAACTTATTTTCTGAAAATTGTTTTCACAAGGTTGGTTCTCATAAAAATAGAAAATCACTTCCTAAAATCATACAAAAATTCAGAGAAGTCCATTTTGATTTACTTAAGACCGTGACAAAATTCCAGAATTATTAAACATACACAAATATCATTTATCAAAATAAAAAGCACACATATTCACCATTACAGCATACTCTTTATTTAACTCATTTGTTCATTCATTCATCTTTTATAAAAATCAAGAATACACTCACACACAATTCAATTACAAAATCATTCCATTAATTATTTTGCCTTCTAAAACCGAATTAATTTAATTTTTTTTATAAAAATAATTTTCTTTAATTTGAATACAACATGCATCAACATCCAAAATCAAGCCTTTAGAACTAAAATTCAAGAATCAAAATAAACTAACCTAAATCTTAACATGCACATACTTAAAATTAATAGATCTCAAGGAAAATTACACATGTATTAACATTTAACAACCAAAATCAAAAATTTAAGAGAAAATCAAACAAACATCAAAACTTATTCCTTTCACTAGGTCTTCACATGCATGTAGCAAAGACATCCATTAAAATTTTATTTCTAAAGATCTAAGCCCAAAACCGAAACATGCCTAAGAAAATAAGTTCATTTTATCAAAAATAATTTTCATGACATGCACATAAAAACCAAATCAAGCAAGGAAACAAGATCATAAGCACAAAAATTCTTTTTAAAACCGAATGAACATCAAGCTCTTAAACATTATTTTAGATCTATTATTTTTAAATCAAGATCTTTCACATACATATAAGAAAAATTGAATCAACTTGAGAAAATCACATGCATGTAGTTAGAAATACTAGATCTAGCTCAAAACCAACATGCATCAAAGAGTAATTTCAAAAATCAATTTCTTTTTCCAAGGACAAGCATAAAAACCAAGGTTCATCAAATAAACAAGAATTATTCACACAAAATAATTATAAAAACCGAATCACCCTTAATCATTTTTGCATGTTTATTTTTGTTTTAAAACTTTAAATCTTCATTTATTAGTCTTTGAAAAACATAGACCAACAATAAAAATTAACATGCAAGAACAAATCAACACATAGAAGAAGAAAGAACATCAATCATAAAGTTTTAACATATTACAAATTAAGTGAGTCCTTATAGTCCAAGATAAAAGAATAACAACACATAAAATCCTCTTTAAACTTAGAAAAATTAACATGCATGGAAGAAAATGAAATAGATCTAGAGAAAACTAGACTATTACAAAAAAAAAATATTCTTCTTGTTCTTCAAATTCCTACCATGAAAAGAGGGTTGGTCTTCTAGTCTCCTAGCACCCATGATCCACAAAGAATAAGGCTTGAAACATCCTTTCTCTTGTGATGTCCAAGATCGGAGGCACCACATGAGGTGTTTGAGGGTTGTTGCAGCTGACGAGGGTGACCCCGGTCCTACGTATCCCATGATAGGGGAATCAAGCCACACGTAATTCTTAGGTTTAGAGAGAGACGTACCTTAGCCCCTAGGGAGAGGGGGATATATATAGGAGAGAGCTGGTTGCCCTAATGGGCTTGTTTGAGGCCCAAGTAGGGTCAGCCTGTAATGAGCTATGAGTGGATGAGCTGTCCTTATGGATAAGGAGGGAAGACGTCATCATGTCCTTGGTGTCGAACTATTTGGGTGGTGTCGGACAAGGAGGTCGGACCTTGGGTGGAGCATGAGGTCGGCCCGTGCCTGATGTCAGTTCGGCCGTTGAGCATTGAGCTCGGCCAAGCACACAGGGAGGTCGGACCTTAGTAGGAGGATGAGGTCGGCCCGTGCCTGATGTTAGCTCGGCCGTTGAGTATTGAGCTCGACCAAGCACACAGGGAGCCTGCTGAAGGGTCCTCAGGTCCTGGGTGAGGGTCACGTGGAGCTCGGCTAGGCCGAGTCCACCACATAAGCCCCCCAGCTCGGTCAAGGCTATTTGAGCCTTGTTCCGAGGTCTTGGTTTAGGTCCTTTTCCCATGTCCACCACGTAAGCAGCCGAGTCCACCACATAAGCCCCCCAACTCGGCGAGACTTTGTGAGTCTCGAGCCGAGTTAGGAGAAAGAAGGCGTAGCCCTAAGCATCATAGCACTAAGTACCCCCCACCTTCTAGGAAGGGTTTGACTACTAGTCCACAATCATGTGCTCAAGGCTAGCGAAGGATAGCAAGGCGGGTTAGGAGAAGTCGATCCGCCATGTGAGCCCCCCAACTCAGGAAGAGTCGTAGAGACTCTGTGCCGAGTTGAGGTCCTTTCTGCGTTCGTCTGTTCAGTGCTGAGTTGGTGATGAGGTAGAAACATGCTTGCAGGCGTGGCCTTCCGCTGGGAAGAGTGTTGCGGATGGTTGATAGTGCTCTTTTGTGCTCGGATGATGAAACTGAAAGAGTATCCCGATCTCGAACCGAGTTCCCGCGGGGGGATCCGCCACAGGCTCGGTGAGGCTCATCTCGAACTGAGTACAAGCTCGGTGAGGTACATCTCGAACCGAGTGCAAGCTCGGTGAGGAACATCTCGAACCGAGTGCAAGCTCGGTTGCGCTCGGTGAGGAACATCTCGAACCGAGTGCAAGATCGGTGAGGAACATCTCGAACCGAGGTGCAAGCTCGGTGAGGAACATCTCGAACCGAGGTGCAAGCTCGGTGAGGCTCATCTCGAACCGAGGTGCAAGCTCGGTGAGGAACATCTCGAACCGAGTGCAAGCTCGGTGAGGAACATCTCGAACTGAGGTGCAAGCTCGGTGAGGCTCATCTCGAACCGAGGTGCAAGCTCGGTGAGGAACATCTCGAACCGAGTGCAAGCTCGGTGAGGAACATCTCGAACCGAGGTACAAGCTCCGTGAGGCTCATCTCGAACCCAGGTCCCACGGGGGGGATCCGTCGTCAGCTCGGTGAGGCTCATCTCGAACCGAGTACAAGCTCGGTGAGGCTCATCTTGAATCGAGTACAAGCTCGGTGAGGTACATCTCGAACCGAGTGCAAGCTCAGTGAGGTACATCTCGAACCGAGTGCAAGCTCGGTGAGGAACATCTCGAACCGAGTGCAAGCTCGGTGAGGAATATCTCGAACCGAGGTGCATGCAAAGCGAGGAATCACCGAGCAAGGTTGTGGTGTCTGTGAAAAAGAGCCTAGGAAACGCCAAGCTGTAGGCGAACCGACGAGCTTGTCAAGGCTCACAGGGGACCTCTATCAAAGCAGAAGGCGGAGAGGAATGCAGAGGTGAAGAAAGTGCAGTCCATAAAATATTGGCCGAGAATGCCTCTCTGACCTAAAGAAGTCGGCAGACGACATCTTTGACACCTTCGGGAATGCTGTGAGTCAGATTAATATCCTCAACCCCGACCTTCGCCTCAAGGTGTTCAGGGTTGAAGACGGCATGCTGGTGGATTACAACAACAACAATGCCGAGGTTGATAACTCGGCTGACAACATGCCTGCCCCCCTTGCCGAGAAGGAGAAAGAGATTTTTGATCGTTGTTTTAGACCCGAGGAGGGTTGTGCTCTACATGCGGTAAGGAGAGCTCGGATCCTGCACCATTCGCCGAGGACAGTGAATTTCCAATGCAAGTTGTTGCACATAGGATGTGGTTGTCTAAACCTTTGACTTCGGACGACTCCTCCTGACCAGTGCAGTAACTTATAAGTTTTCCTCTAAAAAAAGGTATTGTATATAAGTGAATGTGGTAGGGAACTCGGATGCCATCCTTGGCCCCAGTGTAAAAGAGGTTGCTGAGTGAAGTTATGTGAAAACATTTCACAGCAAGCTGTACTTTACCGGGTGTCCCTTGTACCCTGAGCTTATAAGCCGATCTCGGAAGATGTTCGCTGTATATAAGCACCGTGCAACATTTAGGTGGCTAATGCTAAAGGAGAGGATTTGTACGTACGCACTGTCTGTAGCACTAGTACCGACTTGTATGCGTGAATGCATGTAAGTGCGGTGACAGGGGGGACCGTTCTACCACAAAGGTAAGGTCGAGATGATAACTGTATGCGTGAATGCATGAATTGACCGTTCTACCACAAAGGCAGGGTCGAGATGATAATAGCTCGGTAGGGGCATAAATTGACCGTTCTACCACAAAGGCAGGGTCGAGATGATAATAGCTCGGTAGGGGCACAAATTGACCGTTCTACCACAAAGGCAGGGTCGAGATGATAATAGCTCGGTAGGAGCATGAATTAAAGAGAATAATAGCCGCTCGGCATATGAGATATAAACGTGAAATAAAGAGAATAATAGTAGCTCGGCCTCCCTTTTCGATAAATCGCGCAATTTAAAATAGAGAATCTCCGAGCTCAGAAATAAGCATGAACTAAGAAATAGTGTATGCCTTTGGAATTGTTCACCTTCGAGAAGCCGTGGTGGTACTATGAAAACCAAAGAAGATCCAAGAAGAGATGAAAAGTGGGGCCAGTAAGATAATGGAGGCAAACATAGCAGTTCGTCCGAAGAAGATCCAAGCCGAGATGAGAATAGAGATCGCAAGATGGCGTCGTTCAAAATAGAGACAATCATAGCATCTCGGCCTTCCTCTTTTTCGGCCATCATTTTCCTGGACCTTACATTACGTGTAAAATAATAGTAATCAGTGATCGTCGTTAAATTTGACGATTCACGATAATTTATGATAATTAAATAACGATGAAAATTGTTGGTAGCCGAGAATAAAACACCGACATAAGAGCAAGATGATTTGAGCAGGTCATACGCAACAGATATGAAAGGGGCAAATACTGAAATTTAAGATATTGTTCAACAAAATAGTATTGTTCACAAAAAGATGCATGCTTTCAAGTATATCACATTCAACAATAGACGATAGTTATAAGCGTGGCAGCAAACCAGATGGGAGCATTAAAACAAGAAACACGACAAACAGAGAGGCAATGTACATCAAAAATTATCATACTACCGCAACTGGAGAAGAAGAGATTTAAGGACATTTAATAGCAAGAAGAGCAAATAAGCAATTTTGTTCAGCAGTACGTTGGGTAGCAACATGTAGAATATCAAATAATAAGCACCGAGTAGAGGAACTATAAAGAAGCAAGGATTAATAGCACATGCCAGAATAGTGCACCAGGTAAATAAATATCAAAAAGCATGTAGAGTAAACACATAGAAAATCGAAGAGATAGGAAAATAATATGGGGGCTAGGATTTCTTCCCTGATTCAGGTGAGGAGAGGAGAGTCGGATTGAAGAATGTTGAATTGAAGTATGTCGGACTGACGGATGTCGGACTGAAGTATTTAGGATTGAGGTATGTCGGATTAGGAGTATGCAGTCCGTCCTTTTCGAATGGGGTTTGTCGAGCTTTGAGGTCCGACCTCCGTTTTCCTTAGTGTGATGTCGAGCGAGAGAAACTAGCAGAATAGTCGTCATACTCAGATTAAGAGATCGGCTCGAGTGTGAAACACTGTGCGAGTCTTCCGAAATTACCTTGAAAATCCGAGGAGAGAAGAGTAAACTCGGATTATGATTTTCGAAATCATGTAAATCCGAGGAGAGAAGAGTGAACTCGGATTATGATTTTCGAAATCATGTAAATCTGAGGAGAGAAGGGTAAACTCGGATTATGATTTTCGAAATCATGTAAATCCGAGGAGAGAAGAGTGAACTCGGATTATGATTTGCGAAATCATGTAAATCCGAGGAGAGAAGCGTAAACTCGGATTATGATTTTTGAAATCATGTAAATCCGAGGAGAGAAGAGTGAACTCGGATTATGATTTTCGAAATCATGTAAATCCGAGGAGAGAAGGGTAAACTCGGATTATGATTTTCGAAATCATGTAAATCCGAGGAGAGAAGAGTGAACTCGGATTATGATTTGCGAAATCATGTAAATCCGAGGAGAGAAGAGTGAACTGGGATTATGTGACAAAGTTTGATTGTCGTAAATAATATTTGATGACGTTAACAGGCGAAGATATATTTTTGACCAATGAGAATCATGCATCAAAATAATGACGTGTAATAAAAAATAAAAAAAAATTGCAAGGCTTGATACAGAACACTACCCTGATATAGGAATGAGTATTGAGTTGTTGGGCCCATGGTACGTTGATAGCCCGATCCTCTCCTCTTTATTTCTTTCTTTTTCTTCTTTGATTTTTTTTTTTAAACCTGGGCTTGCTGGCCCGTTAGGTCTTAGTAATTTTACTTTGTAGATACCTGGGCTTGTTGACCCGTTAGGTAGTTCCCCTTCCTCTCTTCTTTTCTTTTTTTTTGTTTGGGCTTGCTGGCCCATTTTCTATTTCGTTAGATGCTGCTGGATTCTTCTTCCTTCTTTCTTGAATTGGGCTTGCTGAACTTCTCTTTTTTTTTCTTTTTTTTTTTTGCAAAATGGCCTGTTGGCCCGTTCCCTCTGGAACCCTAGTGCAGCAGCAACTGTTTGCTGCTTCTCCTTCTTCCTAAACATGGTGGCGGCGACATGGAAAGGACAGGATGTTCGCAGATCCTGGCGGCGTCGATGGTGAGGGGAGTTGTGAACGGCGAACTCGAAGCCGTCATCGTCAACTTTCGAGAGTGACTCCGTCCTCGCCGCTGCATACTGCTTCTTCTTCGTCACTCGACCACACATCTGAACTGTGGAAGGCAGAGCTTGCACTTCGTTCACGGGGCGGTTACGCATGGCGGCGTTCAGCTTCTCTCCCTTCCTCACCATCGCCATCAGGGGCGCGATCGCAGTGTTATGTTTCTGGGTTTATCGTTTCGACACCAAACAAGGTCATCGACCTCCTCGTACTCCTGCACTGGTTTCGGTGAGGACAGCAGCAGGGAAGGAACGGACGAAGAGGTGCTCAGGGTGGCAGCGAGTTCGGTCCGTTCTCCATCTCCGCTGCGGTGGCGGCGGGTCTCGAACAGCAAAGGGTGTCACCACCCTCGATGAGCCAGGGAGATCTGTACGAAGACCTTCCACCTCGCTTGCGCTTTGCCATGGCGGCAGTTCGGAGTTCGAACCACTCCCTTCGTCTTCCCTGTTTCTTCTTTGCACGTTGGCACCACCACTGATGGTCAGAGGAGGCACCGCCACAGAGGAGATCGTTCGTGGCTCTGACCATGGTGGCTATTGGCGGCGCAGAGAAGAAGAAGGGATCTTGAAGAACGGTGCGCCGGTACCGGCATCGGTGTTGGGGTTGAGCACCGGGTCGCGAGGAAGCAGCGCCGGATTCTAGCCTCGAACAGCACCAACAACACCGATGAACGAGCACCGGTGCCTAGCGTTATACAGCACCAGCAGGCAGTGCCACGGAAGGAGGCACCCTTCTT
The DNA here is from genome assembly GCA_037953625.1 of Crotalaria pallida. NCBI lineage: Eukaryota > Viridiplantae > Streptophyta > Magnoliopsida > Fabales > Fabaceae > Crotalaria > Crotalaria pallida. Next base: position 35,639,054 of record CM075652.1, on the reverse strand, counting down.
CCCCCGTAGCATCAACACGCCATTGTTGTGTTCTTTCCCCTTTTTTTTTTGGATGGGAATCGAAATTTATCGTCCCCACAGACGGCGCCAATGTGATGTCCAAGATCGGAGGCACCACATGAGGTGTTTGAGGGTTGTTGCAGCTGACGAGGGTGACCCCGATCCTACGTATCCCATGAGAGGGGAATCAAGCCACACGTAGTTCTTAGGTTTAGAGAGAGACGTACCTTAGCCCCTAGGGAGAGGGGGATATATATAGGAGAGAACTGGTTGCCCTAATGGGCTTGTTTGAAGCCCAAGTAGGGCCAGCCTGTAATGAGCTATGAGTGGATGAGCTGTCCTTATGGATAAGGAGGGAAGACGTCATCATGTCCTTGGTGTCGGACTATTTGGGTGGTGTCGGACAAGGAGGTCGGACCTTGGGTGGAGCATGAGGTCGGCCCGTGCCTGATGTCAGTTCGGCCGTTGAGCATTGAGCTCGGCCAAGCACACAGGGAGGTCGGACCTTAGTAGGAAGATGAGGTCGGCCCGTGCCTGATGTCAGCTCGGCCGTTGAGCATTGAGCTCGGCCAAGCACACAGGGAGCCTGCTGAAGGGTCCTCAGGTCCTGAGTGAGGGTCACGTGGAGCTCGGCTAGGCCGAGTCCACCACACCTCTCTCTCACGGTTCTCTCTTTTTTTTTTCCATGTCTCAAGAGCTAATGTTGCTCTTGAGACTAAATGTTTGTGTTTATGTTGGTGTGAAATGAAGGAAGTGAAATGAAAGGGATGGAAAGAATGGAAGGAACGAAGGAATGGATGGGAGGAAGTAGGCTAAGGTGAAACATTATTTCCCTTAAGAAGTTCAGCCACACATGCACCTAGGAGGGGTATTCTAGGCATTCTAAGATTGCTAGCTACTTGGTCCCCAAGTTCCCATTTTCTTTTTCTTTTCATTTTATTTTATTTTTACTTAGTCAACATGCAAATGCACTTACACACACACATATGTGTCAACTACACACACAACACACATACCTCCTCATGCATGCATCCTCCTAGCCGTGGCACCCATGCACCATTCACACATGTCCTACTTTTTTTTTCTTTTCTAATTACATTTTAATTACTTAAGAAATCATACTTATAATTATTAATTCATAGTATAATGTAAACATCACTTAATCAAACATACACATATAAGCACATATTCACATATCATACACACATTTATGAATTAATCACACACTTGATCACAAAACAAATAACCAAACATACATATTAACCATTTAAACACATTTTCCTTCAAATAATAAACTGAACTCATTGTTTGCACTTATAGCCATTATTTCATTTTCTATTTTAATATATTAAAGAGAATCCCAAAAGGAAAAATTTATTAAAAATCAAAAACTATTTTTCATGATTTATTCCTTGAAAATTCGTCCTTTTCACACTGAAAAAAAAATTTCTCAAACCAACCCAGAAAATTATGAAAGATACATTTTTGAAAACTACGTTTCGATACGATCGTTTTGATATAAAGATCATAAAAATCGGAGTTACGGTTAAAAAGTTATGAATTTCTGAAGTTAATAAATCTTTTAAAGTCCATAAAAATTCATTTCTTCAACAAATCACCAATGGATAAAATCATTTCTTATAAAAATTATTTTCACTGACTTCATAAAAATATTTATTTATTAAAACTCCGTAAAATAAACACTTTACTTTGAAATCGAATTAAAATATTCACCAAAAACTCTTTGAAAAACGATTTCTTAAAACTTTTCTTTAATAAAATTTTATTCGTCCTAGTCGGAAAACGCGGGATGTTACATTCTCCCCAACTTGCAGATTTCTCGTCCTCGAGAAATGCTTCGCCAAGTTCCACGATCAACGAATATCGGATTCCTTGGAGTGATTCTCTCGATCTATAGCGGCAGTCGTCGTCTTCGAATCGTCGCATATGCATCGTTTTCCCAAAGGTAATCCGACACAATGGAATACTAATGGTATAGTTTTATCAACAAGGGTTCAAAGGGTTCAATGGTTTCGAAACAAAATTCAAAAGAATAGCACGCTTATGCCAATCCTGACAAGGATACTACTTTATTTCCTCATGGTCTTTTTTCCTTAATTTGACTCTTCTCATCCTTTTAAGCCTAGGTGGGTTATTACAAACCTCAAAATCTCTGTTTGCTCCCCAACTTTGACGAATCATATTCCTATACATCACATCCGTTCATGCTTATTCCTTCCTCGACCATTATAACTCTCTTCTTAACAACATCTCACCGTCAGCCTCGTAACTTAGATATATTCATTTGATTGGCTTAAGGTGTCAGGGTCTAAGGTTTTCATGAAAGACTTTTGAGAGAAAACGAACGCATTGTCAAGGCAACTCAGCAATACATAGGGTTTACACAAGAAGAAGTTTCAACAAGGAAAAGTGGGTTCTAGTCGCAAAACAAAATCGCATATCAATAGCTCATAGGTTATTACAAACAAAAGGGAATTTTCAAAAAGAGGCTTCAGCAATCAAGAGAGGTTCAGGTCTCAAAGAATAAGGTCTTCTTATGATTCTGATCACTGTTCCTTGTACCGTCGCAGACAAATCCTTTACACGTTCCGAAGATAGAGAGAGATAGAACGATAGAGATAGAACGAACGATAGAGGTAGTATGATAGAGATGCTCACGCAACTTCGTACTCTTATTCTTACTCATCTTAAGTCTAACACTAACACACAGATAGAAAAAACCTATGCAAGCATGCAAGCCCATGCATCAGACTACTTTGGTTAACCATTGCTCTGATACCATTCTGTAACACCCCGATTTCGGCAACTTGAAAACATTATCTCTTTAGTAAAAATTTGGGAAAATTTTTTTTTAAAGGTGACATGTGCATGAGAACCTTTGGGTTCAAAACATTTCTGTAACTTAAATGTAATAAAATACTTTCTCATGTCACATATCACAAGTCAAGTTCCAAACCGAGATGTTACTTAACATCACGCTTTCTAACTTGGCTTCACTAATCTCTTTTGGGAAAACATTTTCACAGCTTGTTTCATAAAAACTTTTTCCTTAAAAACCATATTCGATAAAATACCAAGTGGGGTTCAGAATGATATGACAATGTAACCAAATAGTTGCAAGGGAGTACAGTACTCGAAGGGGATTACCTATTGCTAATCTTGATTCCTAATCTTCCTCGCTGAAGTCCACTGCCGAATCCGCATCGAGACGAAGGTACAGACTCTACTACAGGGACGACCATCTACCCGTTGCAATATCGGAGTAACCCGACACGACAACATGGTAGGAGAGATGGTCAGTAATCCAGAAGTACAACATGACCAGACAGAATACTACCGACTTCGTATAAAAGAATGCTCAAACTAAAAAATGCAATAACCACTACTCATGCTATGCACATGACAAATATATTCACATAAACACATAGGAAACACTTATAACAAAACACATCATAACATAAAAATTTCTTAACTCATCACAATAAACATTATCACACTTGGCATCACCAGCCTTCGAACTTTTCAGTCTAATCATCAGCTTTCTCAACACCCAAGTCCTTTCACAATCTTTCTCAACCTTTTCATAATCAATTATACTTTCTCTCTTAGAATCGAATCTTTCACAATTCTTCATACATTCTTTATACTTTATAATTTTTCTCGTTCTTAAGTCTTATCAAACGGTTTGCTCAATGATGAGGGGGAAACATCATTGAACTCGCACACACGTCTCCATCTCCTCGGTCATCCACCCAACCTAGTCGGAAGCTAATAGGAGTACAGGACCTTTACCACGCGGGCACGACAGCTGTCACAACACATAAATGGTCCCAGACCAGGAGGACTCAGCCTCAATTCAATTCAATTCAATTCACATAATCAAAGGCACGCTCTCAGCGGCAATCATAAATGCCCCGTTCCAGTCCCTCTCACTGTTCTCGAATTGCCATAGGGGGCGACAATACTAATTCTAGTTGATCGTGCAGAACTTACCACGGCATAGGACCGATCTGCCCGTACTACATATGGAGTTCATTCCGCCTAGAATAACACTCAAGGCTTCTTGACGTATCACCGTCTTTACCCTCCCCTATTGCAATCACAACTCGAATATCCGCAGATACTTCGGGGTATCTTCCTCTCCACTACTTCGATACGACACTCATACCTCACCGCGTATATAAATTTCTTTTAATTCTTTTAAAGTTTTAGAGTTTTATTCAACGGCTTAATCCTAACAGTCGGCTCGTCCTTGGTGCATCCCTTCAACGAAGCCTGACCACTAATCGCAATCTTTTCCCCCCTAAATCTCAATGGCATCATGCCTCAATCACTTTCATCTCATCATCATGACACATTCTTTCTCATCACATCTCATCCACTTTCACAAAGCTCATTTCCTCGTCTTTCTCAAATATCTTTTCAAAAACCTTTTTCAAAAATCACTTTTTTGGGTGAGTGTTAATGGAGGAGCAAGCTCAACTCAACACTAAGCTTCTTCCCAAAAATGTGTGCGAGGAATCATATTTCCACTCAAATCACATATTACTTTCATCACCACATTCTCTTTCAAATCTCAACTCCAATCACAATCACATCTCTTTTCATTCTCTTTCTCACTCATTTCTTATAACCTTCTCCTTTTTCTCATTTCATCTTTGATCTCTTACTTCTCTTATTGTTTTTCTTTAATTTCTTACTCAGTCTCAAGTCTTATTCTTTCTCATAATTCACATTATCACTCACACCCACATTCAGACATAACAGGATATACTCAACAAAATGCTCATAGAGAAATTCAATACATAACCAAAATTATTCATGCAACATATTTAACAAAACAAATGAACATCTAGCACATATAGGTCACATATAATTATGCAATGCATAACCTATGACGGATACTCAATCAGACTTAATGCACTCAGTTTAGAACCGAGTTTACGCGTCACGAAGACCTAGGCCTACTGCATCTCTCACCTCATCTCCAGCATCTGAAATCGTTGTGGGTCCTTTCTGATACGTCAGCTGTTCCACTACTCGACTCATACGCACCTTGTGCTAAACAAACGATACTAACGTCACTAGTCTATCTTAAATAATTACCCTACTTAGGATTAAGCGTTTCGAAAACTCTCTTTTATTTCTTGTTGTTAAAACTTTTTCAAATCAAATCTTTATCAATTTAAATACCATTTAAAACTTAATCCTTAAACCAACCAAAAAAGTTTTTAAGATTGAAAAACAATTCAAATAAAATCTGGACAGCAAGTGTGCAAGTCCATACATTATCCTTTAGAAAATCCGAAAACACCGAAAAATCATTCTTGAGTTCATATAATACTTTGTTATAAAATAAACACTTAAATAATTTATTTTTCAATCTTAACATTGTGAAATGAATTAAGGGCAGCAATCATCAAGTCCAAAGTTATTCAATTAGATCAAGTTAAACTATTTCAAAATCAATTAGTTTTCAAAACCCATTACAAAATCAAACACAACACTTGGTTAATTAAATAATTCATTTATGCATACCCTAAACATACAATCAAATAATCACTCATCCAATCATTTCAAAACATCATAATTACCATACAAATCAGCCAAGGTCATAATATAAAGTATACAAATTCATATTCATTAAAAACACTCAAATAGAATCTCAATGGGATCACAAGCAAAACACAAAAGATAAAATCCAAAAACTATATCAAATAAATTTGTTTAATCCTAAAAATTTCCAGAACATACACACATATGATAAAGTTCATCATATAAAATTTCCAAGTCATTTGAACAATCCTTAGCTAGGTTTCAAATCATATTTTGCATGGAAAACAACATGGTACTGTGGCTGGTCAGAGGCAAAAACGTTATTATTAAAAACAGTTGTTCAATTCCGAATTGCATAAAAATTGGTATAAGTCTTCCATACACAATCAAGACTGTGTCATAAAATTTTCAGATTATTTGGAGTTGTGAAAGTATTATTTTTCCAATTAAATTCGTTGCTAAGTCCAGAAAATCTGAATCAAGCGGTTCACTGTTTTGCCTTTAGTAAAAATACTAAATCAACTCCAAATTTCTTCAAATTTTACAGAGAACATCTAGAGATATCCAGGAATATACCATAAAATTTTCAACCCATTTGAAGCAGTACAAGTTCAAAAATTATTTTCATCTTTGATCTGAAAAACTTATTTTCTGAAAATTGTTTTCACAAGGTTGGTTCTCATAAAAATAGAAAATCACTTCCAAAAATCATACAAAAATTCAGAGAAGTCCATTTTGATTTACTTAAGACCGTGACAAAATTCCAGAATTATTTAACATACACAAAGATCATTTATCAAAATAAAAAGCACACATATTCACCATTTCAGCATACTCTTTATTTAACTCATTTGTTCTTTCATTCATCTTTTATAAAAATCAAGAATACACTCACACACAATTCAATTACAAAATCAATCCATTAATTATTTTTCCTTCTAAAACCGAATTAATTTAATTTTTTTTATAAAAATAATTTTCTTTAATTTGAATACAACATGCATCAACATCCAAAATCAAGCCTTTAGAACTAAAATTCAAGAATCAAAATAAACTAACCTAGATCTTAACATGCACATACTTAAAATTAATTGATCTCAAGGAAAATTACACATGTATTAACATTTAACAACCAAAATCAAGAATTTAAGAGAAAATCAAACAAACATCAAAACTTATTCCTTTCACTAGGTCTTCACATGCATGTAGCAAAGACTTCCATTAAAATTTTATTTCTAAAGATCTAAGCCCAAAACCGAAACATGCCTAAGAAATAAGTTCATTTTATCAAAAATAATTTTCATGACATGCACATAAAAACCAAATCAAGCAAGGAAACAAGATCATAAGCACAAAAGTTCTTTTTAAAACCGAATGAACATCAAGCTCTTAAACATTATTTTAGATCTATTATTTTTAAATCAAGATCTTTCACATACATATAAGAAAAATTGAATCAACTTGAGAAAATCACATGCATGTAGTTAGAAATACTAGATCTAGCTCAAAACCAACATGCATCAAAGAGTAATTTCAAAAATCAATTTCTTTTTCCAAGCACAAGCATAAAAACCAAGGTTCATCAAATAAACAAGAATTATTCACACAAAATAATTATAAAAACCGAATCACCCTTAATCATTTTTGCATGTTTATTTTTGTTTTAAAACTTTAAATCTTCATTTATTAGTCTTTGAAAAACATAGACCAACAATAAAAATTAACATGCAAGAACAAATCAACACATAGAAGAAGAAAGAACATCAATCATAAAGTTTTAACATATTACAAATTAAGTGAGTCCTTATAGTCCAAGATAAAAGAATAACAACACATAAAATCCTCTTTAAACTTAGAAAAATTAACATGCATGGAAGAAAATGAAATAGATCTAGAGAAAACTAGACTATTACAAAAAAAAATATTCTTCTTGTTCTTCAAATTCCTACCATGAAAAGAGGGTTGGTCTTCTAGTCTCCTAGCACCCATGATCCACAAAGAATAAGGCTTGAAACATCCTTCCTCTTGTGATGTCCAAGATCGAAGGCACCACATGAGGTGTTTGAGGGTTGTTGCAGCTGACGAGGGTGACCCCGGTCCTATGTATCCCATGAGAGGGGAATCCAGCCACACGTAGTTCTTAGGTTTAGAGATAGACGTACCTTAGCCCCTAGGGAGAGGGGGATATATATAGGAGAGAGCTGGTTGCCCTAATGGGCTTGTTTGAGGCCCAAGTAGGGCCAGCCTGTAATGAGCTATGAGTGGATGAGCTGTCCTTATGGATAAGGAGGGAAGACGTCATCATGTCCTTGGTGTCGGACTATTTGGGTGGTGTCGGACAAGGAGGTCGGACCTTGGGTGGAGCATGAGGTCGGCCCGTGCCTGATGTCAGTTCGGCCGTTGAGCATTGAGCTCAGCCAAGCACACAGGGAGGTCGGACCTTAGTAGGAGGATGAGGTCGGCCCGTGCCTGATGTCAGCTCGGCCGTTGAGCATTGAGCTCGGCCAAGCACACAGGGAGCCTGCTGAAGGGTCCTCAGGTCCTGAGTGAGGGTCACGTGGAGCTCGGCTAGGCCGAGTCCACCACATAAGCCCCCCAGCTCGGTCAAGGCTATTTGAGCCTTGTTCTGAGGTCTTGGTTTAGGTCCTTTTCCCATGTCCACCACGTAAGCAGCCGAGTCCACCACATAAGCCCCCCAACTCGGCGAGACTTTGTGAGTCTCGAGCCGAGTTAGGAGAAAGAAGGCGTAGCCCTAAGCATCATAGCACTAAGTACCCCCCACCTTCTAGGAAGGGTTTGACTACTAGTCCACAATCATGTGCTCAAGGCTAGCGAAGGATAGCAAGGCGGGTTAGGAGAAGTCGATCCGCCATGTGAGCCCCCCAACTCGGGAAGAGTCGTAGAGACTCTGTGCCGAGTTGAGGTCCTTTCTGCGTTCGTCTGTTCAGTGCTGAGTTGGTGATGAGGTACAAACATGCTTGCAGGCGTGGCCTTCCGCTGGGAAGAGTGTTGCGGATGGTTGATAGTGCTCTTTTGTGCTCGGATGATGAAACTGAAAGAGTATCCCGATCTCGAACCGAGTTCCCGCGGGGGGATCCGCCACAAGCTAGGTGAGGCTCATCTCGAACCGAGTACAAGCTCGGTGAGGTACATCTCGAACCGAGTGCAAGCTCGGTGAGGAACATCTCGAACCGAGTGCAAGATCGGTGAGGAACATCTCGAACCGAGGTGCAAGCTCGGTGAGGCTCATCTCGAACCGAGGTTCAAGCTCGGTGAGGAACATCTCGAACCGAGTGCAAGCTCGGTGAGGAACATCTCGAACCGAGGTGCAAGCTCGGTGAGGCTCATCTCGAACCGAGGTGCAAGCTCGGTGAGGAACATCTCGAACCGAGTGCAAGCTCGGTGAGGAACATCTCGAACCGAGGTGCAAGCTCCGTGAGGCTCATCTCGAACCAAGGTCCCACGGGGGGGATCCGCTATCAGCTCGGTGAGGCTCATCTCGAACCAAGTACAAGCTCGGTGAGGCTCATCTCGAATCGAGTACAAGCTGGGTGAGGTACATCTCGAACCGAGTGCAAGCTCGGTGAGGTACATCTCGAACCGAGTGAAGCTCGGTGAGGAACATCTCGAACCGTGTGCAAGCTCGATGAGTAATATCTCGAACCGAGGTGCATGCAAAGCGAGGAATCGCCGAGCAAGGTTGTGGTGTCTGTGAAAAAGAGCCTAGGAAACGCCAAGCTGTAGGCGAACCGACGAGCTTGTCAAGGCTCACAGGGGACCTCTATCAAAGCAGAAGGCGGAGAGGAATGCAGAGGTGAAGAAAGTGCAGTCCATAAAATATTGGTCGAGAATGCCTCTCTGACCTAGAGAAGTCGGCAGACGACATCTTTGACACCTTCGGGAATGCTGTGAGTCAGATTAATATCCTCAACCCCGACCTTCGCCTCAAGGTGTTCAGCGTTGAAGACAGAATTCTGGTGGATTACAACAACAACAATGCCGAGGTTGATAACTCGGCTGACAACCTGCCTGCCCCCCTTGCCGAGAAGGAGAAAGAGATTTTTGATCGTTGTTTTAGACCCGAGGAGGGTTGTGCTCTGCATGCGGTAAGGAGAGCTCGGATCCTGCACCGTTCGCCGAGGACAGTGAATTTCCAACCCAAGTTGTTGCACATAGGATGTGGTTGTCTAAACCTTTGACTTCGGACGACTTCCCCTGACCAGTGCAGTAACTTATAAGTTTTCCTCTAAAAAAAGGTACTGTATATAAGTGAATGTTGTAGGGAACTTGGATGCCATCCTCGGCCCCAGTGTAAAAGAGGTTGCTGAGTGAAGTTATGTGAAAACATTTCACAGCAAGCTGTACTTTACCGGGTGTCCCTTGTACCCTGAGCTTATAAGCCGATCTCGGAAGATGTTCGCTGTATATAAGCACCGTGCTACATTTAGGTTGCTAATGCTAAACGAGAGGATTTGTACGTACGCACTGTCTGTAGCACTAGTACCGACTTGTTTGCGTGAATGCATGTAAGTGCGGTGACAGGGGGGACCGTTCTACCACAAAGGTAAGGTCGAGATGATAACTGTATGCGTGAATGCATGAATTGACCGTTCTTCCACAAAGGCAGGGTCGAGATGATAATAGCTCGGTAGGGGCATAAATTGACCGTTCTACCACAAAGGCAGGGTCGAGATGATAATAGCTCGGTAGGGGCATAAATTGACCGTTCTACCACAAAGGCAGGGTCGAGATGATAATAGCTCGGTAGGAGCATGAATTAAAGAGAATAATAGCCGCTCGGCAGATGAGATATAAACGTGAAATAAAGAGAATAATAGTAGCTCGGCCTCCCTTTTCGATAAACCGCGCAATTTAAAATAGAGAATCTCCGAGCTCAGAAATAAGCATGAACTAAGAAATAGTGTATGCCTTTGGAATTGTTCACCTTCGAGAAGCCGTGGTGGTACTGTGAAAACCAAAGAAGATCCAAGACGAGATGAAAAGTGGGGCCAGTAAGATAATGGAGGCAAACATAGCAGTTCGTCTGAAGAAGATCCAAGCCGAGATGAGAATAGAGATCGCAAGATGGCTTCGTTCAAAATAGAGACAATCATAGCATCTCGGCCCTCCTCTTTTTCGGCCATCATTTTCCTGGACCTTACATTACGTGTAAAATAATAGTAATCAGTGATCGTCGTTAAATTTGACGATTCACGATAATTTATGATAATTAAATAACGATGAAAATTGTTGGTAGCCGAGAATAAAACACCGACATAAGAGCAAGATGATTTGAGCAGGTCATACGCAACAGATATGAAAGGGGCAAATACTGAAATTTAAGATATTGTTCAACAAAATAGTATTGTTCACAAAAAGATGCATGCTTTCAAGTATATCACATTCAACAATAGACGACAGTTATAAGCGTGGCAGAAAACCAGATGGGAGCATTAAAACAAGAAACACGACAATCGGAGAGGCAATGTACATCAAAAATTATCATACTACCGCAACTGGAGAAGCAGAGATTTAAGGACATTTAACAGCAAGAAGAGCAAATAAGCAATTTTGTTCAGCAGTACGTTGGGTAGCAACATGTAGAATATCAAATAATAAGCATCGAGTAGAGGAACTATAAAGAAGCAAGGATTAACAACACATGCCAGAATAGTGCACCAGGTAAATAAATATCAAAAAGCATGTAGAGTAAACACATAGAAAATCGAAGAGATAGGAAAATAATATGGGGGCTAGGATTTCTTCCCTGATTCAGGTGAGGAGAGGAGAGTCGGATTGAAGAATGTTGAATTGAAGTATGTCGGACTGACGGATGTCGGACTGAAGTATTTAGGATTGAGGTATGTCGGATTAGGAGTATGCAGTCCGTCCTTTTCGAATGGGGTTTGTCGAGCTTTGAGGTCCGACCTCCGTTTTCCTTAGTGTGATGTCGAGCGAGAGAAACTAGCAGAATACT